>OY776112.1:298031913-299231913 GCA_963675035.1 Allygus modestus
TGCACTATATCACAAAGCAACAGAATTATATAACTAGAAGTTATTTTCAAACAAAGTCGCTCTTCGTGAGAAACGTGAAACGAGTTTCGTCCGAGATTCAATTAAACCCTTAGCAGCTGGCTCACTTGTCCAGTGGTGAGGGAACGATTGACCGATAATCAGTTCACGACACCTCTTTATATTCATTGCCCTAAGTTTGCGTGTTAATTGATTTTTATTGCTGTATTGTTTATTAACAGATTGTCACTGTGTACGCAACATAAAATGAAACTGGTTTGCGTGTCCTGCTCCCTTTTGATCTCTGATATGTATTTTAGCATTTATTAGCGAATTTCCCCTATAGGGAAGAAGCTATTACCGTAGGTCTCATGGTAAGATTTAAGCCCCTTACCATGATAACTTTTTGTTTTGAGGTCCCCAGATGCCAAAAACACTATTCGTTCAAATTTATATATATATATATATATATATATATATATATATATATATATATATATATATATATATATGTGTGTGTGTGTGTGTCCGTTACCGCGATAACTTTTGAAAGAAACGCCCGATTTTGATGAAATTTGGCACAAATGTGGAGAGTAACATTTATGACTTTAAGTTCGAAAACCAGAAAAATCGGACCATGGGAAGGGGGGTTTATGGGGTTTTTAAATTTTCCAAAAATCAGTTTTTTGCATTTTTCACCCTAAAATTTTTTAAAAACTTAATTTTGGTTTTAACCATGTTATAGAGCTTAAAAAAACAAATAATATGGTATTTTGAATTATTAACCTAGGTTAAGTGGTTGCGGAGAAAATCCAAAAAACCTACTCATAAAATATCCCATGTTAATCTTATGGGAAAACAGTTTTTGGCTTTTCCTCAGTTTATTTTAATGTAAACGTGACATTTGCTCTTACTAATCTGTTCAGTTCAACAAAACAATCATTTTGGTGTTTAAATTTTCATTCTACGCCCAACCGTTGCTGAGATATTCAAAGTGCTAAACACAGTATGTTGTCCAATGTTATCCTTATGGAGAATAAATAAAATTCTATATCTCGATTATTTATGAATGTATGTTGATGAAACTTGTTATGTGGCTTCATGTAGTACTGGTATATTGATATTTGCACAAAAAATTGAGTTTTTGTTGATTATTCCCTTAGCAGCAAACCTGCGTACTCAGCCCCCATGTTATTCTTATGAAGAATAAGTCAGATGTATTGAGTCCCTTAATTATGAACATAAATTAATAAAACTTGGTATGTAGCTTCACTTGGTTAAATTATATTGATAATTGCATAAAAACCCATCTTTCCTTGTTGCAGCAAACCTGCTTACTCAGCCCCCATGTTATTCTTATGGAGAATCACTAAAATGTTACATAGCCCTTATTTATGATTGAATATTGATGAAACATGGTATGTGGCTTCGCCTAGTTACATTCTATTTATATTTGCATAAAAACCAATTGTTTGTGTTCCTTATTTCAGCAAACCTACGTACTCATTACCAATGTTATTCTTATGGAGAATGTTTAAAATCGCTTATATGTGAATATATTTTTATGAAACTTAGTATGCGGCTTTATGTGATATTAAGACATATATTATGCATTGGAAATTCGCTGAGTATGCAGGTTTGCTGCGACGGGGGTATTTTAATATTATTTTTAATTCTGGCTGGGGACTTTTATGTTGACTAAATAGGGATTGTAGAAAATACAAGTAAAGCTAGAATCAGTTTTAACAATACAATAATTTATTTCCAAGTCTGCCATTACAGTGTTTAGGTGAGATTTAGCGTAGTAGTCAAGGCGACGGGCTAACTATGGTAGTGGCCCTAGGTTCGAACCCCAGTATTGGCTATTAAATTGTTCAGAACATATCAGCTGGTAATGTAACGTAATTTCTCCCTTGCTTTGATGGGTACGTTATATGCACAGATCTGTAGTCATGTGAATGCGAAAAATAATACAAAAAGGGGCTGTCAACATCTTTAAAAAAGTTATTATGTTGCTATATAAATATTTTTTTTTGTGAATGGAATTGTGAAATGGGTAGCATCATTTCTTTCAACCTTTAGAGAAGATTATATTTTACAAGTATTTCGTATTGTTTTTTTCAACACAATAAATATTTAACGTTAATATACGTATGCATGATAATCATTATTATATTTATTTTTATAGTTTTTGTGTGAGCTTCAACAAACAGTTTAAATTGAGCCAATTAGGGAAGGATGGTAAAATTTACTATGAGGTAAATTTACTTGAAGATATGTTTTTATCCCAGTTGTTCTTACTATTGAGACAATAATAACATAGCTGAGTCTAAATTAAACCCGTAAGTCTATTTTCCGTTTACGAAGTTATTTAACTATTTATGTAACTTAGTTTCTAATAATTTATATAAAAAGTTTTAATATTAACACTGCCACTAGATTTTACTTTAACATTAAAGTTTATATTTAAATGACAATTAACCACCATAAACAGTTTAATGAAAGTCAATTTAATGATGTTGTAAATATAATGATTTTGTTAGAACTAAAATAATTTACGTTCAGAAGAATGTTTTTCGCAACTCCACGCAGAGCCACAGCGACGCAGCCACTCACAAGGGAGCCAATAAACTGGGTGCGTGATCAATGCGGCAATGTGCATTATCTAAATCGAATCCAGGACGTAGATTTGACCTTATTTGTTAAGATGTATTGTTAAGATGTTTCTGTGACTTTGTGATCTCTGATGTATTATCACTAAAGGGTAATAGAACTAATAATGTGTTTAATTTGAACTGTAACAAATGTTAATTTTTTTTCTTTTATATTTTGTTTATTTAATTTATAAATGACGCTGAATACAATTTCCTCGAGATAAATTTGTATTTTTTTCCTTAGATGCAAATCTAAATGTTAATAGTTATTTCGATCCCCCGTAAACCATTACATAAAATAGTAGAGGCAGCACAAACATGTTTTAATTGTATGCATGTAATGACTAAATAATAAATGCAATTTATTTTTAATTTGTAATGTTATTGTTTGTTCATTTAATTTTAAAACCCTTGTATGCTAGAATAAAACAATATAAATGAGATAAACTCGAAAATAATGAAAATTTATTGCTAAGCAAAAATCACGTTCATACTGACAAAAAACGAGTTCTTGTATATCTAGCTAGGCTTACCATTACCAGTTAGGGTATGTGTAGTTATTTAGAACTCACATTATTTTACAGCGTCTAGTTAATGCCTTTGAAGGGAAAGTACCATCAGGTTTTTTCATAAACACTTTTTATGTATTTTTGGAAAACCTTCCCATTTGTAACGGTGTGTAGTTAATAGCAGTATCAAATACCTGAAGGCCAAAAACAGTTTTGCCTAAATTGAAAAATAAATGACAGATTCTAACAATTTCTGCCTCTTCAAGTTACATAAAACGTTCTCCATTGTGATTAACACAGTTGTCATAGTAACAGCTTTGTTGGCTGCAATTAACTTGGTTACGTTTTACAGTTAAGCAGAGTTGAGCCTGAGGCACTACTCGAGTGTTTCAGCATTCTTCGTTGAAATGACATACTGGCTGTAACAAATATCTCATTGCAACACTACACCAATACAACGATATACCTATACTAAAATTACATACAACATGATAAATGTACATTAAAGGTAGAACAAAGCAATGATATTTAACAATCATCATCAGACCCAGTGTTCTGTTGCGTCCAACTGGTGCCTCGCACATTTAAAACTGTCTTAGTTTAAAACTAGTCAGTGAGCTAAGTGTTTTAGTTAAAGAAAGGTAAAGTCGGGCAGATACAATTTTTAAGGCGTGATTATGGAAGTCGAAAAGCTTTAAAAAAAAGGGCCTTGAAGGGCTTAAAAGCCCTTGAGGAAGTCATTTATGCGTCCATTACAATCACGAGTTTCTGCGAGTCTAAATTTCATATACATTTCAATATTTTACAAATACATCTTGACAGTGTAATGTTAAGCTTTGGTTTTTTCCCATTTAATTATGTGTGACATGTTTACATCAAGAATGATATATTAGCATTAAATGGGAAATATAGGCCTGTTGTTTTAAACAATATTAGAAACTCAAAATTATAATAAGGTCTAATGGCTGAAATCAAGTAAAGCAAATTTAATAGATTAAATGCATATAGGCCTAACATTAAAATATTTAACTATAGTTTAAATATCGGTTCGGTGTGGCATTAACTGGTACAGTTAAACTACCGATAGCTCGCCACCAGCCGACGGGCTTGTGTCATTACTCCACTCTGCATGTCAATGTTCGTTACTGAATAGGACCGTGATGTTTGACCAGCATTTTCAGCACAGATAATTTCCATAGACCGAGTGATTGACAGTCATAAAAGTCATACATGGGATAAATACGTTACTATAACAAAACAAAGACAACATTCACACAGATCATCTACTCTTGCATTGTGTAATTAGATTGAATGTACACTTACCATGTTTTTAACGGTGGTCCTATCATGTAGACATTTTAAAAACTATCCAACACGCTAAAGCTAACCAGATGAACTTTGGAACCTGAAAAACAGTAGAAGTTTACAAAGTATTTAGCTCATTAATTCAATCAGAACGCACTAAGTTATTCAGATAATTTGTAAAATTACCGTGCTTCCCTTCATTATTATTCTCAAGTTTCATAAAATTCTGAGATCTCTAAGAAAACAAACTCAGTTGCCGTAACAACTCTCTTCTTCGCTGATAAGTTGACAAAGTTAAACGGTTCAGATGAAGCCTGGGGTACGACTGAAGTAGCAAAGTTTTCTTGTGTATTTTTAGACCCTTAAATAGGACTTTTTCATTTTAGGTTGTGTTCGTACCTTTTTAACGTAATTGTGATTTGATAACTTATAAAATACATTTTTTATATTTCATTACTGCCTAACATGTACCTTAAGGGTAAAATCTCTTTTTTTAATCCACGGACAAGCATTTCAATCAGTTTAACCACTTGTATTTTCAATTTAATGCTTAAAAATTGACATTGAATTAATTGATATGAACTTATATTGTCAAACTATTTATTTTATTTGTTTAATTCATTAGATAATGGCTGAAAAGTGAACCCAAGCACGTGTAAAGGACCATCAAATGAACTAAGTCAAATTTGGCATCAATATACTATAACGTACGATAACTTCAATATTTCATCGATGCGGCATAATAAATACTTTACCACATTTATAAATTAAACAGGCACCTTAATTAGTATTTATTTTTATTATGCATTTTTATTGTCCATTTATTGAATTTGTCCATAAATTAAAAGATTATAAAAGCATGAAGAACATTCAGTCTCATATCAAAACATGCCTGCTGGTATCATCTATTTTCATTGTAAACCGTTTTATACTAAAGTAAAATAATAATATATAATATTATTCTTTTAAAAAAATAGTTGGGGATATGATGAATTTTGATTTTAGATATGTAAAACATTAAATCCAACTAACTTGTTTATACAGTCAACAAATCTGTACCCTAGTCTGTCATAAAAAGGAGACAAATTTTAACCTATCTAAAAGCGACTTATTGAAAATGACAGGAAATTCGCATGGGAGCGATAAATCTGATTGTGGTGTGAAAGTTGAAAAGGTATTACAAAGTTGGTCGGGATAAGAAAAAGAAATAAATCATGAAAAATCTTCATTTGGAAACTCCCTTTTCATATCCCTAAACACACTTTTTCAGGACTGATTTAATTATAAATATTCGTTAAAAATACATTATTATCCTAACTAAGTAAAGGTTTACTAAGACTTAGTAATATAATAATAATGACCTGAGTAATTTTAAATGTTATTATACTTTATTTACTGTACATTAGCTATCATACTTGCAGGTATTGAAAACAAGTAAATGAATATATTATGTAGCGTGTGCATCTTCTCCTTCTCTTCCTTGCTTGCTAACCGTTTCCTGTCTCATAAGGCAAGCTGTTGCAAGATAAAACCTAA
This sequence comes from Allygus modestus, assembly GCA_963675035.1. Classification (NCBI taxonomy): domain Eukaryota; kingdom Metazoa; phylum Arthropoda; class Insecta; order Hemiptera; family Cicadellidae; genus Allygus; species Allygus modestus. Next base: position 298,037,915 of record OY776112.1, read on the forward strand.
AATATCGTAAAAAATAAATAAACAAGTGTTAATCAATCTTTAAGGAATTTTGTTTTTGTCGTTCTAACTGTAACTAACCTGATAATCCTAGACAATAAGGCATGATACTAATGGCGTCTGGTTTATATAATTGGTGAGATTTATACACGTATTCACACTAAAGATGCTTAGTTTGGTTTTCATAAAATGAAACGATAAACAAATATTATGAATTTGGTTTGTGTCATGAAGTTTGGAGTCTATGGATATAGTTTTACTTCATCAAAAGTCAATTAGGCCTTTGATAAAACATGATTTAAGAAATTAAAATTCATTAGGAAAAGTCATTTGCTTTTTAAAAACGTTTACGGGAAAATAAAGGTCTCTTCTTATTTGAATAATTCATATACGTTTTCACATATGTTTTAAAGTCACTGAATTTGAACTATGAGGTGTTTAAAACTGACCTTACTGTTTGCGTATTGATATTGAAAGGGAGTAAGGAAATTAAAAGCCACTGACTATAATGTACGTCCATTGATAAAAGGAAATTACTTTTGTATATCAGGTTTTAAAATAAAGCTTACCTGGAAAACCTTTAGTATTCTTTGACTGACCTTAACACATTACATTTACATATTTGTTTAGTAGGTTAATATAAACTGTTACAAAAGGCATAAAGGTTAGGAAATTACGTTGAAATTGAACAATGTCAAATAGAAGGACGTGCTTGTTAATACCATAAAAATATTGTGTTAACATATTGCAATTTATTTCCATTAAATGTGATATGAAAACATATATTAAAACTTTCTGACTAAAGCTTTCTCAAATTCATAGTAAAAGAATGTTTTTAAACACCTGTAAAATAAAACTGAAATATACTGCAAAACAGTTTTATGAGGGATAAAGAGGACTTATAATAATTAATCTCTGGTATAGGTTTTGATCTTAGCTTGATTATGTCGCTGTCTTCCCGATAGATGGTTTTACTGGTATGTCAGTAAAGATATACTCAATGTTTTGTCTATAATTGACTAATGCACCTCTTAATAGTTTTAAAAGTTTAATATTGAAGTGAAATTTATATTGTAAAATTGTTCTAATAGTATCAATTTTAAGAGCATTTGGATGCAAGCTTTAAATGTTTAGATTTACATAAACCTATATTTATGCTATTCATAAATCAATATCACAGTTCCAATTCATTGTTAGCTAACTAAACGTTAGTTAAAACTTGTCTCCACTCCACAACCGATCTTAGATAAACTTGCATTCAGTGAGGTATATTTTAAATTTATTTTTAACATCGATTCGTATAATTTAAATTCTTATTTGTTTTAACCCACTTACGTTTGGAATATGTCAAATAAAGGAGGACTTTGGTGACAGAGCCTCGCTTCAGGCTTCAGCAAAGTTTACAACCTAGGAGAGTTAATGGTGGACAACAGTGATGTTACTGCAGGCGAATTTGTTGATACAGTGAGCCGCCGCGCCGTCTTAAGCACCTTAGAAACAAGAAATTGAAGAGAAACGTAGGAACAAGTATATAAATTAAAAATATTATGTCACTAAGTTGTAAGTATTAAATAAACGTAATCGTATATTTTAGTTTAAGAGGGTGTATAACAACCGAGAATTGTTCACAACAACACGAAAGGTTAATTTAAATCTTTTGATTGTAAATACCATTTTATTCACATAAATTACCTTGACAATACACTGTGGAGTACCCTGTAGACAAATTCTGTAGATATGGGTACGCCTAACCAAAACATATTTTAAGAGCTGCCTTAAGAGAAAGAGGAATTGATTACATATATATACTTTACATAGTGCACAAAAAGTTTAACATGCTGTTGGAGTTATGTATTTTATTAAGAAAAACTGTATGCGTATTTCTTAATAGGGAGGAATTAAGATTAAACCCGATATACTTTCTAAACTATAACAAAACTTATACAAAACTAGGTTAAAACAAAACAACTTAATAATTATGGTATTGTACTTCGTAATATAGAAAATATACTGATCACCACGGTCAATCTGAAATGAAATTGATCCACCCATTTGCCTAAGGGTCATGTGTACGGCCGCATTAAAGGTGAAAATAGGCAGCCAATCTTTTAAAAAGAGTTGAATGATTAGTCCAAAAAGGCATTGGAAATACTTATTTTCCGCAAACAAATTCATGGGAAAATAAGTATTACATTTACGTTGGTAGGAAATCCAACTCTATAATATTTAGAACATACGAGAAAATAATAAAATACATTATTCAGTTATTTGGGCATATGGAACGTGTATTGTATTGTTCTTTTTAACGCCTAGAGTATACAACATTATCTAACATTTTACAAATACAAATTTACCTCAACTTGTACTTTTCTTGCGCTTTTTAGAATAGGCTCTTAGGTTACTATTGTATATTATTTATCAAATTTAATTAAATAAAAGATAAGCAATGATAAAAGATTGTACTATTTCTAATTTTAAAGTTATTTTACAAATTTTCGGGCTAAATGAAAAAACACTAAAACAACCAATTTTACCTCAGTTAAGAAGTTGGAAGTTAGTTTCAGTCAGGAAGGCTCATGTAAAGTTGTAAGAGGTGATTGCTTAGGTTAACAGTTTTCAGTCCTCAAGATCTTTGTAGTGAGAGTGTGTTGTTACATTTGGGTTGTTACAGTCAGGAAGAGTTGTAAGAGGTGATAACGGAGGTTAACGGTCTTCAGTTCTCTGCGCCACTGTCCTGAGAGTGTGTTGTTACAGTTGGGTTGTTACAGTCAGGAAGAGTTGTAAGAGGTGATAACGGAGGTTAACGGTCTTCAGTTCTCTGCGCCACTGTCCTGAGAGTGTGTTGTTACAGTGGGTAAGGCTCAGGTAAAGTTTTAATTGGTGATTGTTAAAGTTAACGTCTTCAGTCCTCAACACCACGGTCGTGAGCGTGTTTGGTTGCAGAACATTATTTATTTTCAGTTGAGGATCTTACAAAACAAAATTATTGTTGCGGTAAAGTGCAAAGCTTGAATTTTGATGACCTTTAAAAATAGCGTATGATTGATTTTTAATAAGCTGGACGGTTTGAAATTTTTAGAGAGGGGTTAATTAAATTACACTCTTTGAAAACCAATTCATTGTTTCGAATTCACAAACTGATGGAGGCAATTGAAAAATAATTAGCATATATAACAGAAGTCTGAAATTCGTTAATGTTCCAGCCAGAATATCGTGTTTTAAATGTAAACATATGTTAATAGATTAATTTATATGAGTTAAAACATTTTTTCGTTTGATTAGGGGGCATATTGATAAGAGCATTTGTATATAGTACATTGTAAATATGATTCCTCGGGTATTGAGACTCGAGTAAACGATACTGTCCTCACGAATTAAAGTCTGTTTTTTTCTTCAACCGAATTCGCTGAGTAGAACGTTTTGAAGAGTGTGTTTGAAAATATTCGACATGAGCAGGGGTGATGTGGTGGATTTGATTGACTGATGTGTATTGATGACGTTTGGATGATAAAAAAGGGAGAGGGAATATACCTTACTCTAGTTAGCTCAAAAATAATAAAAGGTTTTGCGCTGTCTTGATGGTTCTTGATAAAAATAGCTAGTTCTCCTATCAATGTATTTGTATATTATTATTTATCTATCTTATTATTGGAGCGATAAAAAGATAATTTTACTATTTGCCTTGGCTTTTTTAATTAATTCACTTAACAACGAAGAAAGAATTATATTTGAGTGATTTTTTGTCCATTCAGTGCATTAAATCACTCATAAACAAATCATTAATGAGCACAAATAATTAAAATCGTACTCATTGTGGAATATCTTGTATCAGGAACAGATTTTTTTAACTGATTTCTATGAGAATGTTTCAATTTAGCTTGACCGGAAGTTCTCTTAACAAATACATAATTTAGCCCGCAAAACACAAATTGTCATAATAGTTTGGGTTTACAGGTGTAAGAGACTTTGGTCTTAAATATTTCAGCAACACGGATACCAGTCAAAAATAAATTATAGATGGCAGTTAGATAAATGGGTTAGGATAAGTGTTTTAGAGCCAGGACAAAATGTTCAATAGACTTTTAGCTGCAACAATAGAACTCACTAGTAGCGTGAGGGTTATGTAGCTCTTGTCACGCACCCACTACACTCGGTGTTATATGATAGATACTAAGATATTTGTTATATTTTTGAAGTAACAACACTATAGGCAATATATCACTATGTTAAATATCAACAAAAGAGTATTGCCAGGAAATAACTTGTTAAAAACGTTTTAATAAAGTTTTCATTTATTATAGTTTATGTCTGTCCATTTAAGTCATAAAATTTACAATGTGATTAAAGTATAAGAGATACTGAGTGTTACTCATAACGTCATATTCCTGTTACTGGAAAGTAAGAAACAGAGGTAACTTTCTAAGTTGTGTCAAATCGGTGTATAGACCGCCGTCGGGGATGCTGGGAATAGTCAGGGTGCCCATTACTAACGGTTAGTAATGTCTTCGTCCCTAATCTTAATATATCAAATTCAAATACCACTGACTGACTAACCTATCACGAAATCTCCATATTTATGAGGCCTACAGAGTTGAAATTTGACATGCAGGTTCGTCTTTGGCCCTAGGTTCTTGTTAAGAAACGATATTTCGAATTCCCCCTGTGTTTTACCCCGCTGGGTCCCAAAGTTACCATATATTCCTTATGGATATTCACTTTGGTTTGAGCTGATGAAAATTCAAACAGCTGATCTTGATTCGCATTATTACTAATCTAAACTAATTTAAATTATTAATTTAAACAATAAGAAGGTCAATAATTGATTATTTCACAGCAACGCAGCAGACGCACAGGCCTTTACTGCCGATGTCTGCTGATTCCCATGACCATTTCTTTATATATTTCTACTACGATAGCTTTTTGTAAATGTTATATTATTTTTTCTACAGTAGTTAATTTTAGTATTCATAATTTATTATATAAGTTTAACTGTACAAGCTGTAATTTTGTTGGAATAAACGTTTTGTCCATTTTTTCTTTGTATTCCTACGGGCTAACCACAGATCTAAGCACACACAACTATCATAGTTTACGCGGGTGAAGCTGCAAGGAGTTGGCTAGTGTATCATATTTTTTTATTGTATTGCATTGTGGAGGTCTCAAGTACAACTTTACCTCCTTACCTCTAAAAGTGATTTTTCATTAGTAATGCCTGGGCCCGAAATTGAAATTAGCTGACTAAACTATTTAAAAGTATTAAAGTAAAGGCTGGGGCACAAATTTATAAACTTAAATAATTAACAACGATGGTCAAATTTGATGTTACAGGATATTTTATTATAACTGAATAACAATGTTTAAAAATAGACAATAGTTTTTAAATTGCTCACAAAATGTTTAAAGGTGAATTCGTAAAGACATTGTATTTTAAAATTTGTGTATGTTAAGTTAAAGTTGTAATTTATACAATATGTTTTGGGTCTCAGAATTCTATTGTTATTTAAATATTGTTAAAACAACAGCAGGTAAAGTTCAAAGTAATTTATTATATTCTAAGCCAGAAAATTGTAATTAATTTCATGAATATCAAACAGAGAGATAGAAATACACTATCTCAAAGACAAATATTTCGGTTTGATACCACTTTCTGCAGGCAATATATCTTAATGATAGTGATTTTAATACAACTGCTCAATTTATCACTTTTAAAGATTTTAAAACGGTCAGTAAAAAAGTAACAGAAGTAATATTTTGTTGAGTTAGCCCAGGGTTATAATCGTGAAAAAAACCTCTTACACAAATAATCTGAAACATAAATGCAGCTTAGTGTTTTTGTAAAATAACGAATAATTAAGCCTTGAGGAGGATACATCACAATTGAAAGAGTTTGCTTCCAATACCTAATTGTGACTTGATCTTAGTGGGTCTTATGTATACTTTTGTAAAAGATTACTTATAAAATCCTTTCATTAATAAGAATATTTAAACGTTATGAAATTATATTCTTAAGTGAAATTAAGAATGAATGATGATTGTTCTAGACTTGATTTATTTCCTTCCAGTTTCAGCAAGAGGCCTGAAATGTTATATATGTTAAATAAATGAGGCAGGTGTGTTTATAAAATAAATTAAAAGGGTTTAACTATTGTGCAACAAACAAATAAATGATATATAGATCGAATTTTAAAATCATAATTTTATGTTTAACTTATTGCTATTTTACTTTATATCTAGTTGTATATTACACAAGAGAAACACTAATCAAAAAGCTTTCTTATTCATTCAATAAAGTTTAAAGAATTGAATTCATAGAAAAGGGCTACTATAAGGTAACTATAGTAAAATACATTAAAAAACATATGTACTCTGATGAAGGTACTCGTGTTTCTTTCTCTTTTCTAATCTATATATTTTAAAATACCCCCGTAGCAGCAAACCTGCGTACTCAGCGAATTTCCAATGCATATGTATGTTTCTTAATACCACATAAAGCCAAATACCAAGTTTCATCAATATACATTCATAAATAAACGATTTATGACATTTTAATTATTCTCCATAAGAATAACATGGCGGCTGAGTATGCAGGTTTCCTGAAGCAAGGAACACAAAAAATTGGGTTTTAAACAAATATCAATACAACTCATGTAGGTAAAGCCACATACCAAATTTCATTAATTTATTTTCATAATGAAGGCAAATAACACGTTACTTATTCTCCATAAGAATAACATGGGGCTGAGTACGCAGGTTTGCTGCTACAGGAGCCTTTCGTAAAAAATTGTTTTTTTGAGCAGATATCAATGGTCCACAACCAGATGAAGCCGTATACCAAGTTTCGTCAGTATACGTTCATAAAGAAGCGAGATATAAAATTTTTATTTTCCTCCATAAGAATAACATTAGACAACGTACTGTGTTTAGCACTTTCAATATCTCGGTAACCAATTGACGTAGAGAAATGATCAAAATACCAAATTGTGTGTTTTTTTAAGCTGAATCCAATGGGAAAAACTAAAATTTGACTATTGCCAAAATTAGATGTAAAAAATTCGAAAAACCCATTTTTGGGGTACAAAACCCCCCCAAAATACCCCTTCGGATCGAGTGATCTGGCTGGTTTTCGAACTTAAAGTCATAAATGTTGCTTTACACGTTTATACCAAATTTCATCAAAATCGGATAATTTTTACGAGAGTTATCGTGCTCACGGACACATATATATATATATATATATATATATATATATATATACATATATATATATATATATACAGTTTCGAACGAATGGTGTTTTTGGGGTCTGGGGACCTCAAAACGAAAAGTTATCATGGTCCCGGGCCTAGGTCTTACCATGCCGACTACGGTAATAGCTTCTTCCCTATAGGGGAAATTCGCTAAAATGCTGCTTTTTATTAACTCTCTTACTAAAGTTAATCCTTAACCAATTTTGATGACGCTTTTTAATAGCTTCCCTATAGGGAAGAAGCTATTACCGTAGTCGGTATGGTAAGACCTAGGCCCGGGACCATGATAACTTTTCGTTTTGAGGTCCCCAGACCCCAAAAACACCATTCGTTCGAAACTGTATATATATATATATATATATATATATATATATATATATATATATATATATATATATATATATATATATATATATATATATATATATATATATATACATTCATCTGCGCCCGGTAAGTCAGTCACCGCGCTGGTATTTTACACGGTGTGGCAGTCATCTGCCCGAAAGCCAGTCAGCCCTCCCGAAAGGCAGTCAGGTACGGCTTGCCGTGCATCCTTTACATACCGAGACGGCTTACTGGTGCTGCTATAGTGTGCCGGTATGTGGAACTACTTGTCACATTTTCACACAGTCGAGTAGTGGAAACTAGTTTTAACTGACATATGACTGTCAAATACAAAATACAGTACTTGGATTTTAATCCCGTCGAACACGCATTCAATTATTTTGTTAATAATTTTACAAAAACTATAAAATACTAAAATCATAACTTTAATTAGCTAGGAGTGGTTTTGTAGTATAGCTTTATAATTGTAACTTACTTATATCTAAAAGCGCGTTATCTCCGTTTTTTATAATTTTTGTACGAAGCAAGATACAAATGTATGAGTTTGCTTATCCTTGCAATGAAAGGTTTTATAATTTTACTGTACTCTTTAACTAAAATTACCTAATAATGAACAACGAAAAGAGGTCAGTACAAATTAGGCACTTATATTAAGTTTAAGTTTTTACTCTTTATATCTATTAAAAAGTATTTTGTATTTTTGTATTATTTATATTTATTCTTCCTCACAAAAGGACAGAAAACCTCAAAACCGACACAAAGGAAGAGTGCAGATTTCACTTTGCGTATTTATTTTTCCCTCCATGTGTTCTTAAAATTGCCATCATTTGTATTACACATTTTTCAATTTAAGTTTAATTTAAGGGACAGAAGTGTAGGTATGTTGGGACTTCCCTTTCTGTAGACAACCTTTGCGCAATCAAACATAAAACACACTCTATAAGACCGCTGAAATTGTTAATGACATACAATTCAATGATAATAAACTCTTTGATACTATAAAACATATGAGGAAAGTATACCACGGATGGCAAGGCCTAACACAACTCTGTAGTTGAAAGTTTGTCACATATTTAAAATTATTATTAGTCAATCTAGTAGACTGGGGCATAGTGGTTAGTTTACCCTTCTTTTTTTATAAAACCAGTTCCGTTCAATTTATAGTACTGACAAATATCAAACTATGTTATAAATTTAAGATTTACTTTACGACAGTTCCTAAACTGAATGCGTTCCGTCAACACAGTGACCTTCAGGCAATCTAGTGATGCTTCAATTTAGGAACTATGTGAGGAAAATCTAAAATTTTTAGTATTGATGACATTTCAGTAATAGGAAAGAAATTGTTATTAAACTAGACCTACTATCATTCTATATCTTATATACTATTAAGCTGAGCCGATTCTTGTTAAGAGTACTCCTCCGTTATTTCTGAGCCTATTTTGACGATTGAGGTTTCAATATAGCCTATTTGACCTGATAACTAGTTGTGCAAAAAGGTTTTTATTTTTTGATATTTTCAATCTAAAGGGCACGGGCCGGTTTCAAAGTTCGTTTTTCGCCCTTAAGATAAAAATAAGGAATAATGTATTTGAATTGCAGCCGTTAATACGTTATGGATAGATTATTAGTAATACCAGATGTTAGAAGTAAGGAATTTATCGATAGAAGTCAAACAAGTTTTGTTTCTACATCGCTTTGAGCAGTGAAATGTTGTATGCAGTGGAGATATTAAAATTTAATTTCTGTTGATATTTGTTTATCTTTCTGTCTTGTTAACAGCCATTTTTAACTGAATTTCACAAAAATTACTGTACTGAATTAAATAAAACATTTTACCCATCGTCGTTTGGAGCATGACACGTTTAAGGCTGTGTTAAATCATCGTACGTCATTAGGGTTATACCACCGCCCCTTGGTCCGTCAGTGCTCAAAACTAGATCTTATGGGTACAGGTTACTTAACCTTTAATTATAGAATGCACAAATTTGTTCTAATGAGCTAATTATATTTTACCACAGAACGGAGGAAACACGTCTGCTTCACTATTCTACAACGGTATACTAAACCATATAACGGCACGCAATAACATATATGACGGTACGGAACACATAGCCCATAGAAGATGCAACATGGTGACAAGATCCGTTGAAGCCTAAATTGGGGTATCAATTATAATACCGGATAAACAGTGCCGTGGATGGGACCTACACAAACAAAATTTGGTCCGGGGGCCCTCCTGGAAGATTTCATAAAATTAGATACCAAATTGTGAGTTTTGGTCCAAATATTACTCAGTGTCGTAAACAATAGGTTTTTCAATCACATTCATAAAATTGTACAACTATTGTTTTAACTATGGTAAGCAAAACTTAATTAATAAATTAAAGTAAAATAAAAAAAATGGTATACGAAAGATGATTGAATAGCTGTCACTAACTTTGAAATTACTTTAATCTTATTATGAAACTGAACACGATTAAACACGGTCAGGGCCTGATTAAGATGTGTGGCACCATAGGCTTGAGTTGATTTGGCAGCCCCCTCAACTCTTGGGGGTGGGAAGGGGGGTTGTCGAAATGACTCCATGAACGAATGTCTGAACCCTGAACGTGGCCCAAGGTAGCTTCATTTTGTAGATGCGTTAAGCGTTAAGGGCATACCAGCGTCAGGTAGCTTTGTCTCTTATCAATGTAGAGTTCCATCTCTTTCTAACCAATGAGTGGTTGCCTAAACTCAGGGACACCTCTGGAATCCCCTTAAAGCAAATTGTCTGATCTAAAGGGTCCTAGGTTGACTTATCTCTTGGTTAAATAACGGCCGAAAAGGTCAAATAAATCCCGCCCGAAAAACGGAATTATTTTTTGCAGGACATTTCCCGATATTTTTGGAAATGTTCATCCCTCATCACGAGCTTACGAAACAACTAAACTACAGCTGTTCAAAAACAACCATTTCCTAAGGTAACACTCACTTGGTAAAGTATAATTGTTAGATTTTTGTGAGATTAGTGATTAGAACCAATGTACAGGGCTTAAATATGTACATGGATTAGGTTATGTGTAACTATAACTAATAAAAATAAATATTGAATATAAAGCGGACATATCAAAAAGAAGAAGAAACGAGTAAATAAGAAACAATACTTATTTGTTTCATATAACTATTGCATAAACGTTTAGTTTTTCTTGTACCGGTAACTTCAGCAAAATTTGCTGCTTTTCCTAGAAACAAAATAGTTTTCCCATGTACTGACATTAAGTTCAAATTTTATTTTTACTAACAAATATAAATATTTCTTTAGTTTTAAATACTTTAATTGCAATTTAAATTCCTACTAACATATTTATATAATATATTTGAAAATTAGTGATTATTTTGTATTACAATAATTGATATAAAATGCCTGTTTTTCATAGTAATAAATTTTCCTGTTAACTTGTAAAGTTATCTTTTAAAACACAAAGGACTTATCTACTTACTTATTTTTTGCATATCCATTAAACAGATCATTTACATGCATATTTCGTTCACTACACCGTATCCTATTGTTATATAAAGTTACAAAAACATCACACATTCTCTGGGGAAATGCATATCATAACCACTTACCTTTAACTTTCATAAATAGTGATATTTTTTATCGTTTTGTGATAGTTACAAATACTTTGACAAATATCATATATTTAATAATGTATTTATATCAGGTTTTTTGGCATAATTGGTGATAAAATTTGGATTATCCTTAAGTGAATCCATGTTGACGATAAGTATTGTGTAGCGGTAGTAATACCTTATCATGACAAATTATACACATCGTGTCTCCAAGCTGCTACATTATATGATACTCTATTACTTTAAGGTGTGTGTGTTGTTACTTTAAGGTAATTTGTTTCAAAGAAACAGATTAAGAAATAAAAATATGAAAATAAAAAAGATAATATGTGTGTGTTTTTATTAATTAGCAATAAGACAAAGGACATTATAATGTAAATTACGACCCTTATACGCTTGCAACTTAAATGGTTAAGCACTATAAGTAAAGAAAATTTAATTGTTCCTGTCATACAAAGCAACGTTCTCCGTTTAAAACATTCAATTCGGCAAAGACAATAAATTATGCACATTTCCACAAAATACTGAGTCAATGAGCTTAATAATCGGAACAGATCCGGTAAGTATTACAAACCTAAATTACGGTGACTAGCGTAAAATTTATGAAATAAATCAGTGCGTTATTTACGACAAATATTGCATTTAAACGTAAACTACAACCTAAATATCTACTTAAATGTGTACTTGCATAGTTAAAAGGAATACATCAGATATAATTGCATTTTTTATGTGTCTTTGCACTGTGCAATAATTCAGAAACGGTCCTATTGGGCTGTTTGCTGGGTTTGCATCTGCTTAAATGTTCATAAAATAATCTATCTTACGAAAATATGGCCAACATTTATCTATTATAATTCTTATATTGGAAAAGTGCATGTAAACCACAACAAAAATACTAGCGATCACCAAGAGGTTTAAATTAGACCAAAAATAATTCTACGTAAACCTAAAGTGGTGCACACGAATAATGGTTTTTTGCGTGAATTTTTGTTCCATCCTGCGTGAGCAGTTAATTACAAATGCATTTTAACCATTGGCCTTATGGTGAACTTCTCGAATAACCTATATTTCTCTCTCTCTCCCTTTTCCCTTCATCCGCCACTCCCCCTCACATCCAGGTTTATTTTTGTATGTGGTGTTAAACGGATAAGAGAATGGTGTCACTATTCCAGTAGTCAGTGACATTTTTAATTAACATTAGTCCTGAAACATCTATTTTTGCTGTTGTGCTAGCGATTTTGTTATTATATCAACTTTCAAATATACAATTCAATTAATTAATGTTCTTCCATAAGATTACCATTGAAACTATGAAAGCCTGTGGGGCGTAGCCCTGAGTGCTGGTGTAAGTTATAAGGTGTTTCTGCACATCTATACAACAATATCTTTCTAATGATGGTATGCTTGAATTTCTCCTACGATGTGAAAAAAAAGGGGGACAGTTGTGTGCTTTAATGATAACGTTCAAATTATATATTTCATATGCTAACATCCATATGATTAGCGTTACAAGCTAACCAATACCTTCTATTACTATCAGTGCCTGTTGCAAAAAGACGATCGCCTTGTAACCTTTTCAGGCAAAAAACAAACACAATAAACCTTTTAAATACCCTAGGGGAATCTCCACAAATATTTAGTTAAAACACAAATTATTTAATTAGTTTTTCGTAATTAAAATACCATAAAAAGGCAAACACCTTTATGTAATAAGATAATCGTAAACTAATCTGTAAGGTACCTGACTTGATATGAATAGCTATGAATGCGAATGTAAAAATCTATATCTATAAATTCAAAAAACCGATCATCCTGCAGGCCAAAGTTCTACAAATACTACCACGAAATTTGGCAGTGTACTCTTTCCATACCGGAGGTAGCCACTAAGAAAGGATTTTAAGAAATCCCCAAAGGGCTCCGCCCCACGGGGAGTCAAAGTTCCAATCCTGTGTTATTCTTATAGACATCCATTTTAGTTTGATCTCTTGAGAATTAAAACAGCTGATCATGTTTCTTAGTAGTTCCACGGGTTAACCACAGAATGCAGCACACACAACTGTTGTATTCCTGGGTGAAACCGGGTACGATAGCAGCTAGTAGAATATCAAATGTAAATTGCTTTATTGTTAGTTCTCTTTTAATGACCTATTTCAAAGAACATATATTGCTCAGCCATTATTAATTATTACTATTTCTGTTATTATTGTTGTATGAATAAAATTACATTTTGGAGTTCTGTGAAATTACAGAGTGACCTTTCAAGATTTATAAGACTTATAACTTATAAATAAATTTGATGGAACACGTGGGAGCTTCAAAGACTCGCTTGATATAATGCCACACATATTATCAGTGAAATATGCTTTATCGCTTTAACTAAACAACAGATAAGCAAAGATATATTTGAGGGTGTAACTGACTGGCTTCCCAGTGCAGATTTTCAGTGACTGCCATCCCGGGCACTTACGTTCAATATATTGTGACTGGCTTAGCAGTACAAACTTTACGTGACTGGCTTTCCCGGCAAAAACGCCGGTGACTGGCTTAGCATAGGAAGTTTTACGTATATAAAGTTTTTATTTTTGTAATATATACGACATATATATAATCGGAAATGGCCAACGAAAATATTTGAGCAAATACAAAAATATATATATCGCATATTTTCCAAGTATATGTGGGGGTGTTACTGACTGCATTCCCCGAGTATAATTTCAGTGACTGGCTCTCCGGGCATAGCCGTGTATATATATATATATATATATATATGTGTGTCCGTGAGCACGATAACTCTCGTAAAAATTATCCGATTTTGATGAAATTTGGTATAAACGTGTAAAGCAACATTTATGACTTTAAGTTTGAAAACCAGCCAGATCGCTCTATCCGAAGGGGCATTTGGGGGGGTTTTGTACCCCAAAAATGGGTTTTTCGAATTTTTTACATATAATTTTGGAAATAGTCAAATTTTAGATTTTACTATTGGATTCAGCTTAAAAAAACACACAATTTGGTATTTTGATCATTTCTCTACGTCAATTGGTTACCGAGATATTGAAAGTGCTAAACACAGTACGTTGTCTAATGTTATTCTTATGGAGGAAAATAAAAATTTTATATCTCGCTTATTTATGAACGTATACTGACGAAACTTGGTATATGACTTTATCTGGTTGTGGACCATTGATATTTGCTCAAAAAAACAATTTTTTACCAATGGCTCCCGTAGCAGCAAACCTGCGTACTCAGCCCCATGTTATTCTTATGGAGAATAAGTAACGTGTTATCTCCCTTCATTATGAAAATAAATTAATGAAATTTGGTATATGGCTTTACCTACATGAGTTATATTGATATTTGTATAAAACCCCATTTGTTGCGCTCCTTGCTTCAGCAAACCTGCATACTCAGCCGCCATGTTATTCTTATGGAGAATAATTAAAATGTCATAAATCGTTTATTTATGAATGTACATTGATGAAACTTGGTATGTGGCTTTATGTGGTATTAATATACATATATATGCATTGGAAATTCGCTGAGTACGCAGGTTTGCTGCTACGGGGGTATTTTATTTAAAAGGTAATTTCAAGTTCTAAGTCACTGTGAAGCTAAATATTTGATTTACACTTTTATCTTGGTTGAATTCCAAGTTTTAAAATCACATTTTCTTAATTAAAAAAACAGCTGTTATAAGGATTACATCCACAAACTTTTGCGGTGAAGTGGAGTGTACTTAATAAAATTTAATTAAGAAATTTTAATTCCAATTTCTACAGCAAAAAATATATATTTTGGTCTTGTTAATTTTATTTCCCGACAATTCCTAAATCTCCTGAGGAGGTGGAACGTAAGGGCAGGACGGGCAGTCGCAATTCTCTGGGGAATTTTAATCTAACCTCAACTGTTTTGCAGTTGTCTTGGTGAATACAGTGCCAAGACTTTGTTTATATAAGAGAAAGAAGAAGAATGAACGACCATTTCAAAACTAGCTTACTTTATAATTTACAAGAAGTATTTGTTATGTAACTAGTTTTTATATTTTTTTGTTTTATGATATAAAAAACGGTGAAATTTACTAAACTGTTTATGTTATTGTTCAGTTTACGATATCCTATTTATATAAATACTAAGTTTTGTATTTGTGCTGCTCTAATTTAAAACTTATTATACACGAAAAATGTAAACTTTATTTTAATTAAATATCTGTGTTAAGTAAAACTTTCTTGTTACTTCGAAATAATATGAGATGAGATATGATAACAAAATCAATGATTTTAAAATATACACGTTTTAGATGTGACGATAAAGCCACTTACTTACAGGAAATATGTTAAGGAAAGCTTAGTATTATGGTTTATATATGTTGTGTTCAATCAAAAATACCCCATAAGGTATAATATATCCTATGTTTCAATGAGGATACCCAACCTCAATATACCCAGATCCTTCTCTCAATTATTTGGGGGTCTTGCTGCTTTTCATTGTTTATTTACAATTCGTTTATGGCTTACTTTATTTAAATTAATTATTAAGGTTTCCCGTTTACACTTTTGTATAAACTGAGTTGTTGATCTTTTTAGTTCTTTGTTAATTCCCGATCACCTTATTATCTTTAGTTTATAATGCCTTGGAATGTTTTCATGGTTTCCTAAAACCTTTTTCTCCTAATTAAACAATATACATACCATTAAGGAACCTACCTGCCAACGAGGGTCGTTTACAGCAAGATTCCATTGTCAAAGGATAAATGTAACCCAATTTTGCCATTGCGGGGGTAAGGTAAAGTGAATTTTCTTTATACTCTCAAATAACAACCTCACTTGGATCATTCGTAGCTCCGTTAGCAGTAAGAGTATTCATGAAATAACATGAAAATCTGTCTAATTACATCATGTCTCTACTGAGGACATTACATTTGTCATCAATATAGGGTGTTATTGTCTAAACTTAAGAAAGTTTTTATGGAGCGAACGTGTTTTCGCTTATCTAAAATATCTTACATAGTATAAAATCAATTAAAGATCATATACTTAGATCTTATATTTATCTAATTCTTCAGATATTAACATTTAAATTAACTTGCCACAAACGAAGAATTCTATTTTGACACCATAATACAGCATTTCGTTTTAAATTTTGTAATCAAAAGGTATAATAAAATATACAGCCATATAATTAATAAATAGAGTGATATTGTAGACGTAACACAGCAGCTAATGCAGTAGATAATTCCTACTTATTGCTACATAACGTACAGAGTCATTTTTTCAGTAGGAACGTACATTCTATTATGTATTCAAGGCCCTAAATCCGAGAGGTAAAAGGTCCAGAGGGAGACGTAACTCTCAGCCTGATGCTTAGCTAAACTTTTATTCCACAATGTCTGTGCAAAACTGTCATAAATCTTTAAATACCATTTATCAAGTGTTGAACATTTCGATAAAATAAAAACATTAATTAATTAATAAACTGATTAAACCTGTATCAGTATATAACGTAATTTAAACGTATTATTCGTTAGGTAAATTCGTATTATGTACGATCAGTTTATCATAAGAAAGTGTGTAATATATATATATATTTCTAAAAGTCATATTCATTACAGTTATGACAACGTAACTGTTTAATTAAAGTTATGTCTGAACCAAATTGGGTTAAAATTAATTGTTTCTACAGTTTAGTGTAGAACTGAAGGCCAATAAATTAAAGGGTAGGCTTGGTTATCCATCTTTTAATGAACGGTGATGAATTGTATACAGATATATTTTAAATAAAAAAGACACCAAGAAATTTCATGAGAATTTTGAAGGCCAGTGGAACAGAATCTCAGATACCATTTTTAAACAGGAGTAAACCTGTACTTCATAATGGTTCTTTAACTAGAATCCTGCTAATATCTCAATAGACCCAGGAAGATTTAATTTCAATAAGATTATTAAGGTAGTTAGAAGACCAGGTAAGCAGAGCCCTATTGAACGGGAATAGGCCAAAATCTGATTTTGGGACTTTTAGTACCTATATTCCTATTAAATAACTACTCTATTACTCAATTATTTATGCGTGATGGACTAATAAACACACAAATCAGTTGATTACATTTGTATTATAAATAAGCATGATACAGCCTATGGAGAAAGGCTGAATGACTTATACCCAAAACAATTAATGCTGCAGCTTTGACGAGCTAAAGAGCAGAACCGCTGCACGAGGACTGCGGCCAGGTACTTGGCTGTGATGCTCGATTGCCGTCTCAGGTACTGGGAGCACATCCAAATGGTGTGTGACAAAGCGGCGAGGGTGGTTGGGACTCTCAGTAGATTGATGGGGAACGTGGGCGGCCCGAAAACCAGGAAAAGGCGACTCCTCATGTCCACCGTGAACGCCATCCTTCTATACGGAGCAGGAGTTTGGGCGGGTGTCATGAGGATTAAGAAAAGCAGCAAGCGCCTGTTGTCAGCGCACAGCAGCTCTCGGGGTCGCCTGCGCCTAGCGCATGGTTTCCGGTGCGGCGGTCATGGTACTGGCGGGAGTGATCCCCCTCGACCTGCTCGTCGTTGAGAGACAGGCCATTTTCCGGCAAGCCTCTGAGCAGGGCAGAAGTGCAGCAGCGGCAGTTGCAAGAGCGAACACCCTACAAGCCTGGCAGCTCAGGTGGGATGAGGGCACCGAGGGTCGTTGGAAGTGTCGCCTCATCAAAGATCTCGGCACCTGGATTGGCCGTGGTCACGGGGAGATAGACTTCTACCTGTGTCAGTTTCTGACGGGTCACTGCTACTTTAGAAAGTACCTCCACCGAATGGGGAAGGTCAGGTCACCTCGGTGCACTTACTGCCTGGAGGACGAGGATGATGATCCTGTGGGCGTTTTGCCTAAGAAAGAAGAACACATATCTCTACTGTAGATGCTCTCACACCAGACACCGTAGTGGAGATAATGCTGCAGAGCGAGGAAGCGTGGAGAGCAGTTGCTTCTCACGCCCACTCAGTACTTCGTGTGAAGCGCGACGAGGGATGCCTGGCAGACCCTTAGGCATCGGTTTTACAGTAGTGTGATCCTTCAGCGACGCAAGACACTCGGCCAGGCACGAAATCATCAGGAAGGGTTCCGGCCTGGATCCCCGCGGCCCGTAGGGGGTTTAGGGGGTTTAATGCCTTGGAATGTTTTCATGGATTCCTAAAACCTTTTTCTCCTAATTAAACAATGTACATACCATTAAGGAACCTACCTTAAATCTGTCCAGACTCCATTGGTATTTACGTAAAAACCAGATTTTGTTTGTAAAAACAAACAATTTGGCATTTTGATCATCGCTCTACGTCAAACCTGCACACTCAGTCCTAATGTTTTTCTTATGGGGAATAAACCAAATGTCGTATCTCGCTTATTTATTAATATGCTTTGATTAAAGTTGGTAAGTGGCTTCATGACTTAGTGAAGTATAATAATCTTCCTTTCAATAGTTAGCACAAACATGACTAAAAAGGGCGAGTCCTACACACCGTAAAAAAATAAAAAAGGCAGAGCCCTAATATATTACGATGATTTGAAATCACCTAAATTGATTTCACTGGTAAACACTACAGTGAGAAAAGGTTTTATTAAATTTAATACACCCGAGGCTTTTTCCAGAAAGGCAAACAAAGTTAGTCTGCTGATCATAATGTAAATAAAGTTGTAATGCCTGCTTCATTCCCGCGCAGAGAACGGGACACCTTCTATTATTTATTTAATAGATGTATGTAAATGATAAATGATGGATTATATAGGTGTGTGGATTGAATGATGGGTATTGATGACTAGCAGGGTGAAAATGAGAGAGAGAGGCCATATCTTGAAGGTGTTCTTTCATTTGCCATATATAGCAATAATAAATGTTCAGTATTATTTCTACTATCTCTACAATTTAAAGAAATTTCTCTGAAAAATATCTATGATAATATTTATATTATAATTTAACTATATACCAAATATGTTTTCGCGATTTTATTTAATTAGTGTACATGTGTTCTATAGTTGTAATTTTCGTTTTTAGTGTACTTTTATAAGTTCTTTACAGGTAGACTTATTAGTTCGGAAAACCCAAAATAGCCAAGATACTAAAATTATCTCTATATAAAAAATAAAATTTGAGAAAAATAGAATTGTGGTATACGTACCACAAAGAATTAAAAAGTTAAAGAGAATAATTGTGTAAAATCAAATACTTGATAAATTTTACGACGTTAATGATTTAAAATAAAAGTATGAGAAAAGAATATTTGTTAAACAGTTTGGTTTTAGTTAAACCAGGACCAGAATAATTAACAGAACATGATAAAATTCACATGATGGAATCCTGGCTCCTTAGATTTTATTTAGGGAACAAAATTTAAACAATATCTTCCCTGGATGAGTTAAAATACGAGTATATGTAGGGGTAAACTTTTCCAACTTATTAAAATATAGAATACAATTTATTTTGTCGTGTTTTTAAGGTATCACGGTTTATTCAGAAGAATTTGTTCGATTTAAATAAATACATTTAAATTTATTTGATATACTGTAGGATAATTAAGTAGGATAATTAAGCTTGACAGTAATACTAATTCCTTTTCTCATACTTTTATTTCAAATCATTCAATGTAAACAAAATCCTCAGAATCAGTAAATAATAAAAGATGTATTAATTAATATCGGTTATACCACGCCTAATATATTTTATAAAAATAATACATGAGGACGTAAATGGGCTTAGAAAGTTAATTAGAGTAGGAAAATATACTTTATCCTTTCAGAAATAAGACAAGAGCAAATCACGTTACCTGGGTCGTTTACAATGAAGTTACGTTGTCAAAGGCTAAATGTAACGCACTTTGGCATTGCGGAGACAGGGTAAAGCTTCAGAGTATATATTTCTTTCTTTTTCAAAATAATAATCTTCCTTTCAATAGTTAGCACAAACATGAACTCTTAGTAAAACTAAATTAGTTTGTTCCTGCCCCTGGTGAATTTGGTCTGTTTCTTTGGTAAATGGGCAAATTGAAACAATATTTAGCATCCACATGAACTTTGAAGTCCAAAATCATAGGTATGATATATAATTATAATATATGTAATTATCTAATACTAGTGGCTTGAAGGGACCGTAGCCCCTAAGCTTTCCCCAACACTCTGTCTTGTATGATTTATTTTTAAGTAGGAACATATTTTAGTTCGTAAAAAAGTAGACACTTAATTACATGTTTTGGCGAATTTCTCCTATAGGGAAGAAGCTATTACCGTAGGTCGCATGGTAAGACCTTTGCCCGGGACCATGATAACTTTTCGTTTTGAGGCCCCCAGATCCCAAAAACACCATTCGTTCAAATTTATATATATATATGTATGTATATATATATGTATATATATAGGTATATATGTATATATGTATATATATATGTGTGTGTGTGTCTGTTTGTGTGTATGAGTCCGTAGGCACGATAACTTTCGTAAAAAAGGTCAGATCTTGATGAAATTTCGTATAAACGTGTAAGACAGCATCTGTTTTCATGAGTTCGAGAACCAGACAGGTCGCTCTACTTTAAGTAGGGTTTTGGGGGTTTTGGAGGGTTTTGTATCCCAAAAATGTGTTTTTTGAACTTTATTCATATAATTATTTTTAAACCCAAATTTTGGTTTACACTATTAAATTCAGCTTAAAAAACAAACAATTTGGTATTTTGATCATCGCTCTACGTCAAATGGTTACCGAGATTTTGAGAGTGCTAAACACAGTACGTTGTCCAATGTTAATCTTATGGAGGATAAGTAAAATGTTATATCTCGCTTATTAATGAACATATACTAATGGAACTTGGTATGTGGCTTTATGTGGTTGGGTTTTAATGCTATTTGCATACAAAACTCTTTTTTTTGGTCCCCATGGCAGCAAACCTGCGTACTCAGCAGCTATAATGTTATGCTTATGGAGAATAATAAGAATGTGATATCTTGCTTGTTTATGAACTTAAATTTATAAAACTTGGTATGGGTTGAACTTCACCTAGAGGTGATCCATTGATATTTACATAAAAACCAGATTTTGTTGTCCTTGATGCAGCAAACCTGCATACTCAGTCCTAATGTTTTTCTTATGGGGAATAAATCAAATGTCGTATCTCGCTTATTTATTAATATGCTTTGATTAAAGTTGGTAAGTGGCTTCATGACTTAGTGAAGTACAATTTGAAATTCGCTGAGTATGCAGGTTTGCTGCAAAGGGGGTATTTATGTAAACAAAACAGACGTTTTTAAATCCCCATGCTTTTTTTATGGGGGATGTTTTAAGTTATTTCTAGTTTGCTGGTAACCTTTTAGAAATACTGCTATTTTTCCCGAGTCCCTGGGGTTTAGACCTTTAATTTGAGCTGTCTCCCATCATGCTTCGTTTTGACAAACTCTCACAATTTTGACTTAAAAATTTCGCTTACAGAATTAGGCAGTATAACAAAATATCTCACAACTGTGAGGCAGTAGATTTACTATGTACTGCAATAACCATCTGCATCTGCTGTGTTTTGATGTAACTTATTATCTATATAGTATAAAGTCAATAGGAATCAAAAGTGGGTGGTAGATGCTTCCAAATGACTGTGCACGCACAGTAGTTGTAATTTATCTGATAGAGGCAAACACTCCATTATGTATTCGAGTCCCTAAATCCGAGTGGTTAAATGTCCAGGGAAAAGGGTTACTCCCAACCTTATGCCACTCTAAACTCTAATTACAAAATGTCTTTGCAAAACTGACATGAATCTATTGATACATTTTAACTATTGTAAAATATCGTATTGCGTGATCACATTTCTTAAACTTTAGAAAATTGTATTCATTATAAAATAAAATAAATAAATAAAAATATAGCTTATCCCAAACCTATATACTTATTGGAGTAATAAACCAATTTTGCAGTGATAGCCAGACGATCACTGTAACACTACAACCTGCTTCTTATTCAGGCAAAAACCTAGTATTAGATGTTTTCTGGTGTGAAACTAGTCATCTTTTGTGTCTAATAATTGTATATTTGCATAATAATTGCATATTAAAAATAATCTAAACAAAAATGCTCATCTCTACTAGGTATATATTTAAAGTTTGTCTAGCAGTTTTATAATATTTCTGAAATTAGATTGGAATCACATTGAATGGAATAATGCATTTCTTATAGACATTGAGATCACACATCTGATGTTGATTCGTAGTATTTACACGTGCTAACCACAGTAACCACGAGCAGCACACATGACTGACATAGTTTCACATCTTCGTCAAAGGAATTGTACAATTTATAGTTGTCATGAAGCAATACACATAACTACAAACTGAATTGAATCCTCAAAAGGATGATTGTAACTTATATAAACGCATTTTAAAGTTTTTAAAATACCACTTTAAAAAAGGGTTGACCTGCTACCATTTCTAACTCAGTGTCCGGTTTGAGGTAGGGTTTGCGGAATTTGGTTTACTACGAAGACCTGCAAATCTAGATGTACCTCCCTGTATTTTAATCACCACACAGGCTTATTGGCACAGGCCCATTCAACCGGCAAGCCAATTGCTTTCAAACAAAAACTGGTGAGTCATTATAAATTCAAAGCGTTGTAAATTATTATTGATTGCTATCAACCTATTGAAGCCCCAAGTTTAAGGACTGAAATCCATGCACTTTTCCGCAATAACAGTGAACGAAGCAAATATAATTTGTTTAACACAGTTCATTAAAAATAATATAACTCTTAGTTAAGCTTCTATATTAATAAGTATTTTATGTAATATTTTGAATTTAATTATAATATTTGCCTCCTGAATCGAGACTGTATATGGTTAATAAAACAAAATAGCGTCGTAGATTCCAGGTTTAGGTGACTCGTGTTTCGACCTTAAAACGTCATCATGAAACCCCCCGATGTCAAATTTCAGTTTCACTTCATATTGAAGCTCGTCATTGCATTAAATTACTAATCACCATCGTTCCAATCTTGGAACCAACGTTGCGTCAGATTTATATTATTACCCAGTGATTGTGATATTTCTAATTAGAAGTTGAAGCTCGATAAACATTGAGTGTAATGATATGAAATTTCCGTGATTGTGTTACATAAACCGTCGTATACATTATTATAACATGGAAAGCGTGATTTTGAAAGAGCTAAGTATCAAGTTTTATCGTAGTTAAAACACAATTTATATAAGTTTTAACTCAAAACATCTTAACATTTACTTGATTATTTTAGCTTATAAGGTGAAAACCTCAGCCAGGTTGAGGTGAAGTGGTGTTTTGTGATTGCCAGGTTAACGGGCTGAGTCACTAACACCTTCGCTGTGAACAAGCGAGTAGTGCTGGCAAATAATCTGGAGCAGAGTTTCAAAGAGGAATATATGTAAAATATATATCCAACAGCAAGCATCAAGGTGTAAACGAGGTTAGGAATAAATTATTTTGTACTTTTTAAAATTCATCTCAGTGTTTCAAAACTTCAATTTTATCAAAATAAATATTTTATAATATATGTTAATCTTGATACTGCCACTAGTTGTAGTTTGTTTGCAACATACACAGTATAATTATTCTAAACTTTCAAAAATTTCGATATTAGTCACAAGCCTTACCTCAACTATAGCCTTTCTTTTTACTGCTATAGTTGTACTTTCAAGCTATTGTAGGTAAAACACAGGACTTTCATTAAAGTTAATACATTAATTTGATATATAATAGATAATGGCGTAATGTTTAATACAGTTAATAACAGGGGATTTGTTTACATTATCAAAGACAGAACAAAGTCCTTAAAATATTTCGAAGTCTAGGTGAAAGCTTTGCCCTGACATTTTGTTTATATCTTAAATATATCAACGTTTTGTCCTTACAAGAATAAAACGATAATTTTTTCTTTCTTAGGTTTTATTTAGCTTGACGACAGCAATAATGTTTCGTTTCAAATTATTTTTATGACGTTTTTAGGGCTTTAAAATTACTTACAAGCATTTTTAAATATAAAAAATAAAAATCTCCGTTTATCCATGCTGAGAAGTAAATTAAATTACTTTTGTTTATCTTTCGACCTTCAATTTAACCTAGCTGCCTCTTAAAAACTACACATACTATGTACCATTTGTACAAACCATTAGTGTTTAGTGTTCATTTAAAGTTTCTTTGTGTTTACTTCGTTGAAAATTATCAATACGGTAAAGTAGAAAACGAATAACTAATCATATTATGTTAACTGTGGTATATGTGGTATCTTATATGGTATGTAGATGTTAATCATAATCAATAATGCATCTCGACGTTGCCTCAGTTAACGCGAGACTTCCACCATAAAAGACTTATTTAACCCCTGTACAATTTGTGCACTTGCTGTCACTATCATTCAACGGTCCAATTGCCAACCAAGTGCATACCGTTTACACCACACCATACCTGTGATAATTATGATGTGAAGTATTGGCATTGTGAAATATTTAGATAGTATAAATTAGCTAAATATGTATTTATAACACAAATTTGTTAATGCTTGTAATCAAATAAGAAATCAGCCATATCAAATATGAAGGTGTTTTCATGACAAAAACACAAACTATTGCATATTTGTTTACACCTTCATTTGAAAAATTTTGAAAATTAGCGAGTTTCATTAAGGGTTTTGCCCCATTAGCCTTACAGTTATAAATGTTAATCTACGGTAGATGATGGTTATACATGGTCATAAGAATGGGTATAAGCATATAGTCGTCGTATTGTTGTATCAGGTTATCCACAGAATGCACCAAAATGATTTCCGCTTCCCAATAATCTTCCCAATGCAACTGAGATCGCCAGGCCTTATGATTCAAAACTACTAATTCACCACAACCTTTTGTAAATAAACATTTTTACATTCTGTTCCCATGAATAATGATAAAATAAGTTTCTAAAGTGAATATACTTATTTGTTTGCACTTCATATCGCTATCAGGACGTGGTAAAACAATTCACATGTAAACAATTAATTAACTACCTTCTTTTCCGATCACATAAATTAATTTAGAGGTAACAAAGTCAAATGGATGTACTCACTCGCAGTCGGTATTGCTCCGGCCGTATTGTGAAGGGGCATCCTATTGAATACATTTGAATCCCACTAAATATATTGGATCTACACATAGGTAAGTAATTAATTCATTGACCATTAGTTTAAAGAGTACGCTGAATAATGATCGTCCATATAACACTGTTGGTATATATGGGGAAATTAACATTTATTTGTAATATTTAAAGTTATTTTGAAAATTTGTTCGCTGTTTCTTTTTACCTCTGGACTTCGTGATGGTTACTAATCTGTATTTCATAATTTATATATAACTTCTGTGGTGCAACTTAAATTAATATTTTAATATATTTACAAGCATACAATAAAAATAAAACCTCCATCAATCCCTTTTCCATCTGGCGAACAAGTCATGCAGTTAACTTACAATAATAACATGGAGTATAATATCAGGAAAACACGCTTTGGTTCAGAAATGTTTATAGCATTGTTCATACGGATTATACTGTTTTCACTGTGGAACGAACTACAACATGTAAATTAAACATAATAAATATGACGCTGTATTTTTTCCGGTAGTTATGAAATATTATATACGTGTTAACACGAAAAGTTATGTAAATTATTATTTCTACTAAATACTAGCTATTTTTAACTGGCTATGTTAAAAACGGGTTTCAAAGAGGTAGTAAAAGAGAGTTTTAAACTGAACCTTATAAAGTCAAGGTCCTTCTAGATGAGACCAACAGAAGCTAAAGCAACCTTCTTTTTCACCGAAAGAATACTGAATTTGTTACTTTTTATGAACAATGTTATCCGAAAAGGCAGGTTAGTGGTATTTAAATTTGACCTAAAATAAAAATTAATAATTTTTACCCTAAATAACTAATTGTATTTTTAGGCTTTATGAAATAAATATTAAAAGTTTGGTTGGACGTGCGTTTCTCTGGATGGTTCCGTTAATATATTCTAATAACTCGTCAGTTGCCAGCAAACGTGAATTGTTGGCGTCGCCTACACCTTAATATCCATGTTGCTGTCAGTCCTCCACAGCTGATATTGTTCATTGAAGAATTTACATAAAAATACTGATAATTTGAAAATGGCTAATATCTTTTATTTACAAAAAAATTATAGCAAAAATTAGGTTTAGTAAATGCGTTTTCTTTGTGAATAAGTGTTTACACAATCATTTTACCCTTTAACCAAAAAACATGGGTAATTTCACAAATTCTGTTTAACGGAAAAATAAAGGACGAAATAAAGATTATTTGTATTTATCAAATACAAAATACCATTAAAATCTCTCTTAAAAATGTTTTTCTTAATTAAAATTTTAATTTTAATCTCTCTTAATTTACGTAGTTGTAATAATTTCTCGAAAGATATACCAATAAATATGGTTAGTTATTGAAAATGCCTCAGGTCTGGCAACCTAAACGTTACCTCGGTAATTAGTATAATGAATAATACTAAAACTCGTTACGGGAATATAAAACATCACCTGACATAGTTTGTTTTTTCGGATATATACCGGATATAAGCACGTGCCCACGCACTATTTACAGTTATTGAACCAGTATGAGCCAAATAATGGACATCAACTTCCCAGTTAATTTATAGCTAACTTAATAACCTGCAAGTTACGTCAGGATTAGTTATGAACAGTTTTTAAGGATTTTATATTCACATTCCTAACCTAATCTATGGAACCTTTGTCATCATAGTGTGTGAAGATGAGTGGGAGTGAAGGGGTAGTATAACGCAACCTAACTAAACCAAACCACTGCTGCTCGTTAGCAGCAAAATGCAGCACCAGTTTAAGGGAATATAGATTCCCTTAAACTCAACGCATATTTACTTAAAGCTTAACCCTTTTTTGGAACATTTACCTTTACCTTTAATTAATAATTTCTGCACCCAATAACCCCGGAATCTCCACACGACCTTTAGATATGTATTGACAATGGAAGAATGGTTCATAATACTTTTTTCAAGTTTAAGTTAAAATATATTGTGTAATTATTTGTCTAACTTGTTACTTTTCTTTCATTACCTTTGAAAATAAATTATTGGTAACAAACACACGTTTCTTGAAAACAGCATAATACAAATTGACATCAAACAATGTAAGCTGGCGTATATATTTTCGAATATACTGAGATCGCGGGGGAAGCCCCAACGGGGAATACCTAGTTTAAAACGTAATATAAGTGTTAATAAGGATATATTTGTTTTAATTTATAAGGAAATAAATAAGGAAACTTAGTTTGCACTGGGAAACTATTAAAAAAAAACTGAAACGTTTATATAACTTAGATTACTTTTTCATACATATTCTTTTATAATGGCTGCTGAAACAAAAGGGTGGTCGTGTTATTAAAAATTAATATGCAAACTTGGTTCTAGGATTAAGCCAGACAATAATTCCAGAGTAAACTCTGCCGTTCTGTTGCAGCATTACTGTTTTGCAGGCTTTAAGTAGTCCAAATAGGTACTTATTGCTCTAAAAATATATTTTAATTGTGGAACATAGTAGCCCATTTAAAATCAGTCGTAGTTCCAGTTGGGTTTACATAACAAGCAAAGAAGTAATTAGTGCTAGGATAGTTTGAAAACATTTTTTATATGGAATAAAATACAAATAATACAATTGTTAAATAATCTACAGGGTGTTTATAAAAAGTATACAACTTTGAGAGTCAAATATAACTATGTTTTATTTACAAGGTAGACATAACTTACATTTTCAGCAAGCACATATTCCATATATTACAAGTATTCAATATACCTACCTTGTTTTACATGGCAGAG
Source organism: Allygus modestus (assembly GCA_963675035.1). Taxonomy (NCBI): domain Eukaryota; kingdom Metazoa; phylum Arthropoda; class Insecta; order Hemiptera; family Cicadellidae; genus Allygus; species Allygus modestus. The sequence goes on from OY776112.1 coordinate 298,065,987, forward strand.
ATCAACACTAAAATCAAGTTCTGACCAAACTCTTTGAAGTGTGGGCAGTTCAACACTCTCGACTGCAGCTATTATTTTTTCACTTAGCTGTAAGAGATTTGATGAGAGAGGGGTACAAAAACGTTGTCTTTAACATAATCTGACAAATAAAATCACAAGAAGTAAAATTAGGTCTTTGCGAGGCATTCGTAACGTTAACTTAATCGCAAAAAAAACTCTCTAAAGTAGTCGGTACCATTTTCTTCCTAAACACTAAACATTGCCACTTAACACATAGTTGATGAAAATCATCTGTAAAAAACAAAACTTTAGGTATTTTCTTATCCATAGATACCAACTACACCGAAATAAATTATGTAGTTATTAGTTTATTGATGTATAAAGTTGTTTACTTCTTTTATAAACACCCTGTAGTTTAAATCGTTCTGTATCTTAAAGTTCTAGAAAATATTTTCCCAAATAATACCATTCATACATTAACATGAATAGATTACGTATCCCCCTAACCTATCAGTCGAATATTGTTATAACTATTCTTCACTGAATCACAGATTTTACATTTAGGTTGCACTACAAATATATTTGATTATGTTTTGTATATGACTGATTAGAACCTTTGTAAGTAGTTCTATCGTTTTCTCTAGTTTAACACAGCTGCAAACAACAATAAATAGAGGATTTTCAAAGATTCTCCTGCAGACATGTGGGATAAAAGTTTAGCTTTTGTGTCAGGTCGAGAGTTATGTCTCCCCATGGACCTTTTACCGCTCGGTGTTCGGGGACTGGAATATATAAGGAAATATTTCTTCACATGTATAAATAATTCCTAATGACACAATAGGGTGTCACAATAGGGAGAGATGGTTTAGAAATTAAATGTCAGATGTTCTGGTGCTTATATTGACAATAACCATTGTTACTTCGTATAGGGTAAACTTGAGATTATTAGTATCTAAATTATAAAATAAACAAGGATATTTATGTGGGGAATCAATGACTTTACTTTTTAAAATAAATTGGAATGTTAAGCAGGTTTTTGTAATTACTTTATTCTGAGTTATTTTAATGCATCTTTGAATTAAAAAACTGTATCAAATTGATTGAATCGTTATTATAAACACTAGTGGTGTCCCGTTCTGCGTACGGGGTGTCACAGGCATATCATGTTTTGAATATTGTACATTAGAATCAAGAAACAAGAATTTATTTCCGTTAATCAAGTACATTTGACTTACACTATGAAAACGTCATTACTTATAATAATTTTTAAAAGTCCATGGAGGGTTCTATGACTATATCTGCAACTCACCATGCAAAGAAATAAAACACACTCGTCACACAATTAAAATAAAAATAAACTACTTACATGTTCTTTCCTTAGACCAAAAAACTCATGGATTGAGTAGGATCGGTTTGCCAATAGGAGCCCTACTCCCCAACCCGAATTTTGAATTTGGAGTCAGACAGGTTCCGGGCTGTACAAGGAAGCGTGTTGAAAAGCTTAATACTAAGCATGTCACTACTTAACTAGACTTTCTCAAGCCTAACAAAAGGTGCATTTAGGTCATCTTTCCTACGGGTGTTGTTGGTGTGGATGTCACTCCTGAGCTCGAGAGTGCCCAGCTCCCTCTTAGTTTTTATTGAGGCTGCAAAATATAAAATTGTTTATTCTAATGAGAGACTCAGATACAAAAATGGGTTTACAGTGATCTAGGTACTTAGCATCAGTTATTTTAGCAGTTCTGATAGCTTTCTTTTGGAGGAGCAGGACCCTCTCGACCCTAGAAGCGGCACCCCAAAGCTTTAAACCTTGACGATGTTCTGGAAAAAAGAGATGTTGGCAGTTCTCAGTCAGTTGGTTTGAGTTCAGTAATTCACATCCGGCCGGAACGATCAATTTTCGTTTTAAATGTTTGTATTTTATTGAGTCTCGTACGGTTTTAAATGTGTTTGTGTTATTTAAAACCATGACGACCTGCATCTTGAAGTAAAGTTTGACATCAAGAGTTTGATAGTGGTTTTTAAGGTCGAAACTCGAGTCACCATCGTGTGAACAAAGAATCGACGACGGATTTAGGTTAGTAACTTGTTATATCTAAAATATTTATTAAATATATTCTGTAAATTAAATTAATTGACAAGCTTTTCATTCCCAACGTATTAGCGATATCAAATGCCACTCCGGTTGACAAACTGCTTTTGACACATTTCGTCAGCCATTTCTCTCTAAAATAACAGTATTTTATATCGTTTTTTATTATTTAATCAAAATAAAAAAGTAAGAGAGCTTCAATTTATTTATTTTCAAACGGTTTCGCCATTTTTTTAAACGATATTTTTACAAGACCAAGGTAACAATCTGTATTATGGAATATGCAAAAGAGGTATATATAGTTATATAATTTATAGAGTAATTAGAGTTATAAAGTTATAGAGTTATAGTTAGAGTTATATCAGTTATATTAGTTATTAGGTATAGAGGTATATTAGTTAGTAGTATATAGAGTAGTATATTTCAGAATAATTACAAGTAAGTACTAAATTATCGTCCAGAGTCAAGCAAAGATACGTAAGACGAGTAAGCTTCCAAAAATTAAAAGTAAGTATATACATTACTTAAATAATGTCAGTTCCTTTAGTGTTGTTCTTTATACTCATTCAATTGTAACTTTTTAATATTTTTTATTTCTCATTAAATTTTTAATCCGAGTTTTAGACTAAAATTAAAACTAACTAATAATTTGTTTCAGTTAATAAAGTTTTACTGGGGCTCACAGAGTCATTGGTTGACCTAATTACTTTAAAGCGTGCAGCTAAATACATTAGTGAATGAAACAATCATCAAGCTGTTGGGACCGAGGATTTGGCCAGAATGGTTGTAGAGTAGCCCACACTGTGAACTATTGACTGAACTTGTTAATGAAACAATGTTTTGGGAATTGAAAAAGCTTAAACATAAATCAGAAAACTTCACCTCGTTGACACTTTAATACATTTAACTTAACATACCGTTTACATTACTTTGATAAAAATAATAAATTATGTCTTTGCCAAATAAAATCAAATGTAGGGAAGAGAGTTGAATTAACTTCACGTCATCGAAATCGAATTCAACTTAAAATTCGCAACTGAGATTGAAAAACTCCAGAAACAGTTGCTCAGCAGCTGAAATCGTTTCATTTAAAACAAATGTTTACTGAAAAATAAAAGAAAAAGAAAAAGGATTTTTAATATATATTAGCCGTGCTGAAAAAAAACAGTACAAAGTAAATACATTTTGAAGTATCCTAAGATGTCTTTTAATAACACCCCGTATAAAATGCTTACAAGAAGTGTATTTTTAGCTGATTTTTAAGCATGTCTTTCATATGTTATTTTTACTTGACTGATTCACAGGAATGTTAAATGTATAATGGTACTTTAAGATTTTTAAATTTGATTTTCAGCTTCCTTAGAGAAAAAAAAACTCCGTTTACTTCCGTATAAGTGACTTCTTTGAGGCTGTAAGACCGCTTCCCGACGTTTTTACGATTTGAACACCTGAGGCCCTAAAACTCTGCCTTCCCCTTCTCTTTCAGCACCAAACTTTTCCTATCAATGAACTATTTTATTGCAAAACAAACCAACTCTCCAAAGACTGGCACTCACTGAATGAGGAAATGTCCATTTGTCCAATACTAAAGAAAGCTTGATATATCTAAGATAATAGAAAAATAATATTAATATTGCAAGCGATTGTATGAAATTTAAAGTTATGAAAATATAGTTTTGTGACAGAGCGGTCCTTAGTTCAGTAAAATATTATTACGATGAACTATTTATAATAGTATTTTCGACATAACAAATTATCATCATTGTATATACAGTTTATTAATATGTCGGTAAACCAATTAACTGATCTGTAAACATTACTCCTTAAGTAATTGCTGGTAAAATTAATGGTGATTTTATTTATTTTTCAAAACATGGTAGGTATGAAATGCGAAAGTCTTTGCAGCAAATTGTTCAAAAGAACATTATGTACTTTAATGATTCCAGATGCCATAAACCTCTGCATCGTGCTGAACTGAATGGTGTAACCGGTTGTCTGGCCAACGAAGGGTTGTTTAATGATCAACGCTCTTTTGTATAAACTTGAAAATGGGTTTTTATATGAGTTTCAATGTAGTAATGGCATATTCTAATGGAACTAGTACTAATGCAAAATTTAATTAGTCGGAACAGAAATTTTACAATGCCATTTTTAGTAATCGCAAACAGACAGTTAGTTGACCTAATGTTGATATGGGACAATGTGGGTTTGTGGGTTAAACAATTAGGCTACGACTAATTTATTGCTTACAATAAAAACGAATTTTTAAAGCTTTACTTAATCTACAACCATGTTGTTTACTTTATATCACATTGCATTTTTACATTGTTGTTTTGCATTTTCACCTCAAAACCCCTCGTCAAAGACAGAGATTTTTTAGGAAGATCATTAAATTATTTTATAAATTTTAAATCAAGGTTGTTTCAAACGGCACGGTTTTATAGCTCTTATATTAGTGTTCATGATATCAAAGAAAATCGTCTAGTGCAATTTCTTATAACTGTTGTTCTCTTAACCATTATTTACCGATTTTCTTAATGTAAGATGAACTTCAGCGCGACAGTTATTTCACACAAAAACATCAACAAGTGAACAACTCAAATTCATATTGAGTTGAGCTTAAACCTACCGTACTTTTTTTCAGATTTGAACCACAACAACATATTTTGTACTCATTTACAATGAACCTATTTCTTGGTTGACCTCAATTCAAATCAAACATTTACGTAAGACGAAGGAGATTTTAAATTGGTTGGACTAATATTTGTTTGGTTACAATTTTCAACTTTAAATTTAGAATTTATCTTTACATGTTTATAACCTGTGATTTTTAAATGTAAATATGCATTTACTTTATGCTTTGGATGTATTAGAAGTGTTAATCTCGTTTAATATATTAAACCTGTAAAGTACTACTTTTTATGTTTAAAGAATTAATCAATACATTGAAACTTGTATTTCGTCATAATTTATCGTTTAAAATAAGTTTAAACTAAAAAAAACTGTATTTTCCAACTAAGTTCCAAAGCGTTAAACGTGTTGGTGTAGTAATGTAGCGTCACCTCGCCGTAGGTATAACAACTTAGGTTGAGCATCCTAACTTCTGTAATCAAATCTCTTTACTTGTATTAACTTTTAACTCATTTCAGTTTACGCGATCCCTGATCCATGTAAGTTTTATAACTCTATTTCAACGTAACTTTACGTTATTGGTCCAAAATAAATAAAGGGAATTTTAAATCGGTAAGTGACATATGGGGCATATGGGTTATGTATCACAAGCTACACTAACTAACAACCACAGGAATTTCTTCCCTTTTTTGTATTTATTTTATTCCTTTTTTTAACTCATCCGTAGACTGGCCGTAGTCATAAACACGAATTGTTATAATAGCCTATTTAGCCAAAACAATGTGCATATCACCTTAGCTTAGTTCTCCTTAATTTATTTAGTTTCGCAGTAAGCCTATTGTATTTTTGTAAACATTTACTGATAAATAGATCTTCAACCCATGAAGAATACAACCTTTTGGTTCCTGATAAACTCATAACTAGTGTATACATAAAACAATATTTAAATAAATATAAAAATTGCTGTCTTGATTCTATAATGGTTTTATTGATACACTGAAGATTATTTTGGAAAAGACAACTAGGATTATACCATATAGTTTTGTTTTTTTTAAGTACGTTTTAAGTAGTTTTTAGAAGTACTGACTTCAACCGTGAACCTTTGATTCACTCTTCGATAGTCACTTGGTAGTTTTAAAAGCGGTTATACCAAGCCTTGCTGTGTAATCATTCATAATTACAAAACACCATCGGATAAGGTTGAATATTCTTTCTTAAATCATATTTCTAGTATCTAATGAGGTAAAAGGAAAACATTTTTGATAAGACAACAAATTTTGAGGTATTTTAAAGCGTCAAATATTTCCTTCTCCAGATACTTCATCAACTTAGAACCAGGTGCATTCAATCCATGGCAATCAATCAAGAAACGGTTTCTTGGCATAATTTCATTTACTGTAAATGATTCCGTTAAAAATGCGAAATTACCTTATCATACAAACAGAATCAAACAGAATACAAGTTAGATATAAAAATCTATTACGTACTTTAAATCTTTAAAATATTTAATTTTATTTGACCTTACCGTAATACCTAATTTAAGAGTTTTTCAAATACACAGATTGAAGCTGTGTAATTTTTAAAAACTGTTCACAGGTTTCTGTTGAAACTTGGGTTTTACATATCTACCTTAATCATCAGTTACTACTTACAGTAAACCATTATCGATAAATCTGTTTAGATGTATTTAGGTAGACCTCCAAATAGTTAACTACTATGGTTTATGTTATAACATTTCTGGAAACCTATTTTTAACGAAACTACAGAACATATTTCTGAAGCCAAATATATTTACTGTCCACCTTCAATAAGTGTGCATCTTACTGTCAAGGTATTAAAATTATAGACCTTCGTTTTAAAAATGCTTCATTGTTTTTTCTTTTAATACTTCTTGAGAATTTCAAACTGCTCGAGTTATTATAAATAAACTATTTATGACGTACAATAGTCTAAATAAATTATTTAAGTATTTCCTCCGTGTCAGTACGCATGAACAAAATAACTGATACGAATAGTTCATGTTCAGCCGAGCCCACTGTGATTTGAGGAAGGGGTGGGACGAAGACGGCTTCTTCCATTGAATGTAGAAAGCTACAATAGAACGTTTTATTTACCAGACACTTGTACAACTCGCCCGTAATATAATAGTCGGTTGCTTGATTGTGTATTCAGGCATTATACCCCTTTATATTACAGGTAGATTATATCTGTCATCATCAAAAACATTTACTTATCGAATTAATTTTTATTAGAACCAAATGACCTTTTAGGACTTTATATTGAATTAGTTTAAACTAGTGGTTTGAAGGGTCATAGCCCCTTCTTTCCTAACCTTGCTACAATGCACTGCCTCTTCTGATTTTGTTTACTACGTATTTACATGTAAGTTCGCAAACAAAGAAGTCACTTAATCACATTTTATACTGTAAATAAAGCAAGCGGTTTTAAATTCCCATGGCTTTATTGTGGAGGATTTTTACGTCATTTCATGTTTGCTGGTAACTATTTGGAAATACTGCTATTTTTCCCGAGTCCCTGGGATCAAGAACTTTAATTTGAGCCGTCTCCTATCATCCTGCGATTTGCCAAACTCCCATAATTTGGACTTTAAAATTTCGCTTACAGAATTATATATAAAGATAATACAACGACACAGCAGGTGAGTATATTATTATTAAATGTAAACATAACTTTTATTTTATTTTAATTGTTTGCTATTTTGTAAAAATAAAATTATTTATACTATAATATTATATAGTAATCATATAAATTACACCCATTTACTCATTGGGCCCTACTCCAATATATCTTCATTGGATTTGGATTTATATGAATAAATACGCCAACTTAACTTTGATGGCCTGTTGTATGAGATACTTTTATCTAACGATAGTAAAGACTCGATCTGATTTCAGTTAATTTGGTATAACTAGTTCCTTGTGCACAATAGTGACACTAATACTCCAGAAATGAACCAACGGTAGGGTTAATTTTACAATTGAAAGATATTTATTTATATAATGTATTGAAAAGCCTACATAATATGAATAAGCCCGGTTGCAATGTTGCATAAATATAAACATAATTCCATTCACAATTTATTTTTGGTGGAGCTACAGAGTCTGCTAAAATGTGTAGTCGACTTCAAATTTCACAGGCACAAAATTAACATGTGTTGCAATATCTAGCAAAAATCATGCAAATAGTATAAATAACACTGTCCATGCGTAATTACATGTGATCCTTGTCGTAAATGAAACTTACAGCGAAATAAAATAAAGTGATATGCAGATATAGAGAAGTGGTAGTACGAAAGGAGCAAAATTTAAAGTCACAATTTAATTTGTAGTTAGTTTATTCTAAATTTGGTTTACTCAATGGACTATCAATACAACAAAATATCGTCCACATTTATTCAAGTAAAGATTGAGATGAAATACTTACTGAAGTGTTTTAATTCTGTACAGTTAAAATGGCATGTTATCCTACTAACATAAGTAAATAAACGAATTGCCTATTTTGTACAAATATAGCAATGTACAAAAATAATAAATAGAGTAATTTGTGCAAAAGAGTATTTACAAAATATACCCACAGATCAAGTTAATGAAAAACCTTTACATAAGTAACACAGAATCTGGAAATCAGATTTAACAATTTCTTTGAAAAAGTACGAGTAAAATTATTTTAAACTCCTAACTTTACTATAATATTGTTGGCCCTTATCGGTAATTTAACAATTAAAATTTATCATCTCTAAAACAAAATTTCTATATTAAAATTGTAAAGGGTTGCACGGAGGTAATACAGTTGCAACTGTGTTCACTACCGTCTCAACTGCGGCTTACTGTTTGAAATGGCAGGAGCTGTTAGTTTGCACTTTACTTTTTAATGAGCTCACTAACCTTTTGTTCTGGGATTCTTTGTAAAACAACACTGCTAAAATCTTAATAATTCAGATATACTGCACAAGAGGAATAACTTAGTTCTGTTACATTGAACAAACCGTTTAGGTTTGATACGAGTAAAATCATGTCATGGGAAATGTGATGGATCCTCAGTCTGTTTGGAAAGTTAGAGTTAGAAATTACATGTATTACTTGAACAACGCCACAAGTCCTCTCTTCATGCTAGAGTAATCTCAATTAATTGTTAACATTATATTGATAATATATTACCAGTTACTGTTTTATCATTGATTATTTACATTTTGCGGAAGGATGCATATTGCGTAGGATATATAATCAATGGTTTTTTTCTATGTTGGTATTAATTAACACGTACTGTAGCATTTAACTAGGCAACATAAATTATGTATATCTTGGATTCCCTAATAGATATCATGCTCGGTAAAATTTGTTAGCTGTTTTTTGGCATATAACATTTGTTCAACTATTCTAGCATAGCTGTTATGACTTATAAGACCACAACTACTTAGTGGTCATCTTTTTATTTTTACACTAAGATTCCAAAATGTTTATACTTACGTATATGCTTTTAACTTTATTTTAATATGAAATAATCAACCACAGATAATTATTAACAAGATTATTTAAGATGTCGTTTTTGAGTATAGTTAAGATCAAAGATCAACGGGAATATTTACAACAATCTTACTTCCAAATCGTTTAAAACCAGGTTAATTTAATTTTGCATTACTTTGAAAGTTCCTACGTTGCACTCTTTGTAGTGCCAAATGTCAAATTTACAAATGCCAAATGCACAAATTTTAGTACCAAATATAACCATATTCAAAGGATGGTCGTATATTTTACAACTGAGAGATCCTTAGTACTAAGTTTGTTAGATTGGAGTTATTAAACTAATATCCTGAGAAGGTAGCAATGATTATTGTCAGTTTCAAGCATTATTATTTATTTTTCGTGTTTTGACATTTATTTTATTTAGGCCCATTTTTTATCATATCGCGAAGTTTCAAAGAAGTTTCTATGTGTATTCCGTCGCCAAAACTAAACGGTAAAAGGTCCTGGGGGAGACACAACTCTCAACCTGACACACAAGCTAAACTTATATCCCACATGTCTGTATGAGAATCCTTGGAAGTCCGTTATTTATGGTTGAACGTTTTTGACTCTCCGCCTGTTTGTGTAATCATAATCGTACAGTACATGTAGTATTTTAAATTGCAAAGCAGCAAGCCCTTGTTCATTGTGTTCACTGCGTATTGGAATGCTATAAAACTTCGCGCATTGTATCCTTCTTTCGTCAATTTTCGGTTGATAACCATTTCCTCTTTTGGTTGTGTTATGAAGACAAAATATGTTGATTTGTTTGTATTATTTTTCAATTTATATGTAATTTGTTTAAATTACCTTCGACTTTAATTTCACCTTGCTTAGTGATATAGTCATTGTAATAAATAATATGCATATCGTCGTTTGGCTGACCATTATGACAAGCTTCCCTTTCACCTTTTGGTCCCTCCATTTTCAGCCGCTGGGAACGGAACGTCTGGGTTCGGTCCTCGACCCGAGAATAAGGTCCCTAGCATAGTATCCTGTTAGTACATAGTTATCCTGTTAGTTGGGTTGGCCAGTTGGAGGGCAGAGCGGGTCTGCATGTTTGAGCCTGATCACAGCTGTCACAGGAGCACGCGAGTTGGCCCTCTAAAGGGTAAATTTGGCTGCCTGCCCCATCCCACCATTTCCTTTCCTGCTATATCCTATCCTTACGGTAACCTGCGCAAAACTCCCGCTTGTGGAAGACGTGCCTATCTAAGATTTCCTAATCCAGAATATACATACCTTAACAAACTTGCAATTGTATTCACAGTTTAGAAATTGAGGTATATTTAAAGTGTCGTAATGTTCAAAGCTGGAGATCATCCCTAATAGCTGAATTACTATCACACTGATAAGCTGCATCACAAAAATGTTACTAACAGCCAGTAATTAGGATTTATAAGATTTTGTATCATATATGATAATGTATGACTGAGCGATATAAAAAACTAAAATACGATAGTTTCAGTCAGAGTTTTGCCAGTAAAGAGGATTGTTTATAGAAATAGCATATTTTAATACGTAAAAGCTTCTTGAGTTCAAAATGTGCACTGACATTTAAACTTATAAAACCAATAAGTAATAGTTCTAAGTAATAAATAATTATATAGATACAGATTCTAAGTACGATAATTTTATAAACACATTTAAATATCATCTTGATATTAGCTGTCCAAACAAAAGAACCAAGATAAAATCAGGTACTGTGGCCAGGAACAGATGGATGAATGATGAAATAGTAGCTGCTAAAGGAAAAATGTTTTAACAATACTCAACTTGGAAGTTGACAGGAATTATCGCAGATAAACATAAATATTTAGGCTATAGGGAACAATCTAGAAATAAATTCAACACAGTAAGATTACAGGGGCTCATTATTGCATATCTCAATCGGAGGATAAATCTAAGGACTCTTGGAAAGTTATAAATAGCATTAGGCCTAAAAAATCGACTGAATGCAACGACATAAAATTGAATATTGATTGGCAAATTGTGGAAAATCCAATGTGAAACATGTAATAAATTTGCTGTGGAAGTTACAAATACTTTGAACAAAAATAACGACAGGCAAATATTAACAGGATTCCCGAAGGGTTTAGAGGCAGAGCTGAGGCAATTTTACCTGATCACACTAGCATATCTGTTAGATATTTTTTCAAAGATAGCGCCAAACCACTCTTGTGGTGTTGATGGGCTAAGCATCATGTTTTAAAAATTCTGCAAAGAAGTAGCTAATTCTCTTACGCACATAACGAATTTGTCATTAAGCTCTGGAACTTTTCCAAACAATTGCAAAATTGCAAAATTAAAACCAATATTCAAAAAATCATATAGGACCGACCCAGGGAACTATCGTCCAATCCCCCTTCTTCCAGCTGTATCAAAATTGTTAGAAAAAGTTGTTTCGGAGAAACTTAGCAATTTTCTAGAAAAAACCCACATGCTGTGTGACAGTATGGATTTCGACGAAACAAATCAACGAAATTGGCACTCATCGACTTCATTAATAGCAGTATAGATGCAATGGAGGCTGGAGAAACGGTAGTTGGCTGTTTTTTGGATCTCTCGAAGCCTTCGATTGTGTCAGTCCTGCTATTCTATTGGAAAATTGGCTTCAATATGAATTTTGGATTTGTCAGTAAGGTGGCTCAAATCATACCTGAGCATCCAATTCCAAATTACCGAAATTCAGCAAAACACAGAAAAAAATTGGCAAAATTCCTTCAACTCCAAAACTGATCACCAGCGGTGTTCCGCAAGGATCAGTCCTTGGGCCTCTCCTTTCCTTGGTTTACATTAACAATGTAACGGACTTTGTCCCGTTAAGCAATGTCTACCTCTTTGCGGATGACACAACATTATTCGTGATGGGGTCGGACTGTGCAGCATTGGAAACAGATTCTAATGAGAAAGTAAATGATCTGGCAACATTCTTTCCCTCAAACAAACTCCAATTAAATTCTCAAACAACAGTATACTTGTGTATCCAAACTGTGCAGGGACAAAATTTAAAAAATAATAGGACTCCGAACTATTCATTGGAGAGGAAATAATTGAAAAATCAAAAACTGCGGACTTTCTGGGAGTGAGATTGGATGATAGACTGGGTTGAGAGGAGCAGGTCATAAAGCTGGAGAGGTCTTTATCCTGAGAAGGATAAGGACCTATGGGAGTCTTCCCTCGTCAAAGTTGGTTTACTATGGGTTAATTGAACAACACATTTCATATTCAATCATCTTTTGGGGTGATGTAAAGGGAAACCTTGATTAAATCTTTGTCTGGTAAAAAAATCAGCTAGAACAATTTTAGGTATGTCACCCCAGACCAGCTGTAGAGATGCTTTCAGACAACTTGGCCTTCTCACAGTCCCCTCTCTTTTCATCTTTGAATCAGTTTGCTACATAAAAATTCAGAATATAATGCCAATTTTCACAGACCATGGTTATAATAACTGAAAAAAGGAAAACATGCAATTCAACATAGACTAACCACCTTCGAACATAAGCCCAATTATATTGGATTGAAATTGTTTCAGGCCTTGCCAGAAAAATTACATTGTATTCAAAAAATTTCAAAATCAAAATCAGAAGTAAAACACTTTGGTGGAGTCAACCTTTCATAACATTGACAGTTACCTCAATGGAAACAACGTAGATTAAGTACCCGTAGCCTAAGTTATTCCTTGCTAAGATAAACCTGACCTGTCCAATTCCTTGCCGCAAAGGACTATGGACGGAGACATCATGTATCATGTATGTATGAATGTATATAAACTAATAGTAAACCTGTGTAGTTTTTCTTTTAAATAAAAAATATAAATATTGTATATTTTTAAAATATATTAGAAACGTCAATAGTTCAAAATAAACTTGGTTAGGAAGTTAAATTTATTAAGTTAAGGCTAACAATATATGCGTGAAATAGACCGTATTGAATAAAATGTGCCTTAAGTTTTTCACGATTTAATTCAGTCTTTCGATCAAAAATCTTTAAATAATTACAACCGGAGAGAAATCGACGACAATGGATCTGTATTTAACAAGACATGGAAAATTCCTCGATTGTTTATCAAACTGAAACAATGTAGAATAATCTTTGGCAACAAAAGTTGTTGTTCACAATAAGAAAGGGCCAGTTCTATAGAAACCGATAGCCTTCGTTCCCCAGTGTGGTGGTATTGTTACAATGGCGGGAACCGCAGGCCGGAGCACGCGAACGCTCTACTCTCGAACTTCGTTAATACTCCGATATTTTATTTCAGATAACGGCATTAAATAAATTATTTAGTGAGACAGTAATTACTGCAATTGAGTATTTGATGATCAAAATAAATATGGTAAGACTAATTTGACATTAAAACGAATAAATTGTAATGCCAATTGTCTACTTTTAAACTTGAAAAGTTTACTATACCAATCACTAGTATTTCGTTTTATAAAAATGATGATAATAATGATGAATACGATTTGTGTCGAAATATAATTTATATAGTCTTATTTTTAAGCTTAAAGTGGACTTTACTAAGGAAAAGGTTTTTTATTCTTTCATAGTGTCAAACGTAATTTAAAACAGACAAACTGTGTTTATACGCCTGCATAAAAAATACATTCAAACAAATTTGAATTATAAAACTCGGCCAAAAATATGCACATGTTTTGGCGTGCGTATTCTGAATAGCTGAGAATGCGCATTCTATGAGCATTATGTGATTGGGCCTTATATGATTGGTTGAAATCGATTGCCTTGTACCATCTTTTTTGTATATTTACCGTCTTGTACGTAAGTCCAGTATTAGTTGTAAGGTTGTATGTTGTAGTGTTGTGAGGTTTAGTTTATTTTATCTTATTTAATTGTAACAACACGTTTTATGCTACTCAAAGAATTATTTAATAAATACTTAACTTAAACTACTACTTATACTTAACTTAAGGAAAACTTAAACATATAATAACTGAAACGGTTAACAAACTTTATAATAAATATTGATAAATAACTGATGCAATTCAATATTTGCATACAATCCAATTTACATAAAACAGCATTTGAAATTATTCCCAATTTTTAATATATTTCCACAAATCATTTATTAAATTTTTCTTAAATTATTATATTATAATTTTATAATGGTATAATATTATAGGTTATTATATTTTTGACATAATTATTTCTTACAACCCATAATTTTATATTGTTACCATACCATCTTTATATTTTTTCAATAAGTAGGGCTTAAACTTGTCGGAAATAATTCTAACAGATACAACATATAAGACACTTTTTCATTTGGTAAACGTATATTAGTGGTTCACTGCTCAAATATATGAAACATGATACACTTTATGGCATTTATTTGTGTTTCAATGAAAAAAACTACTGAGATTGAAGTACTGGGGTGGAAGTTGAGCTAAACTTCCGGGGGCTCAAAAAGCGACAAAGCGTCGGCTAGAGCGCTCGGGGACACCAAGTTTTGCTTGGTTTGAATGTCAACAATTGTGTAAACTGTTCACTGATTATTTCACCAGCAGGGTCATACAGATGATACTTTCAAACAATGCTTGAGTTGCTTATTTGGATTGTTTAAGATTTTTAAAAACGTATTAAGAGAATCCGTTTAAATAATACTTAATAAGATTTGTTTTGTTTTCTTCATCACCAAAAGAAGCTATGCATGCTCAGTGACACAATTCGTTTTACAGAGCTCACCATAGATTTCCGATGACCAGAATTTTATAAAATATCAAAAAGCAGGGAGAATCTTACTACAAGTGTAGAACAAAATGGTTAAAGATAATCTGTTTAGTGGTCCGTGTATATTATCACCTATATTTTTACAAACTAAAATACGGATATGCTGAAATATTCAAACACCAATACAGTAGCCAATGGCCATATACTCATTGCCTCAATATGCATATATTTCTGAATCCCGTTCAGTCCAGAGTTGAGATAGAATCATTTACTAAAACCACAAATTTCCCTACACATGTTTTTATTTCAATTATAATTAAATACACATACGTTTACAAATTCAGCAAATCTCCATGAATCTTTACTGAAAGTTTGGGAAACATTTTTTAATGTTATGTAATTTTAAGATGTATGTCCATGTTTTTCATTTTCTTATCGTTGAGTTAACATAAATTGGTCTGAATATATTGTTAAACATTGTGCATTTCTTGTGGTACTGGCAATAACAAGTAGGCTTAAATATATGGTGGGAATAGTTACAGGTTGTGTTATGTATTTACCTTCTATGTAAGCCTCAAAGAACTTTGGATTAAGCACACGGTAGAACGAAGGATTACAAAGACCTTAAACAGCTTTAGAAGGAGGAAACTAGACTCCAAACAAAAATACTAGTCTAGCTACTAATGATACTCTTAAAATGTTTTAATAAGCATTATATGCGCACTGATTGGAACGATGACGTTAATTATTGCTTCACATCAGCTGTTTAAGTAATAAGCTTTAATTTGCTAATTGAACATTTTTCTCCCTGGCATCCGTCATGTTTGAAACTAAAGTAAATAGTAGTAAAATGATATACTTCATAGCTAGTAAACATCATAATTTTATTTTACTTTACACAATTGCTAATTTAGATGTTTTTGAAATATTAGCGAATTTCCCCTATAGGGAAGAAGCATTACCGTAGTCGGCATGGTAAGACCTAGGCCCGGAACCATGATAAATTTTCGTTTTGAGGTCCCCAGATGCCAAAAACGTCATCCGTTTAAAACTGTATATATGTATATCTATATCTATAAAAGGCTGATTGACTCACTCATCACTAATTCTCCACCTTCCCATGTAGGTTGTAATACACCTTTTCTATTATTAAAGAACGATTATTAAACTTAAGGTGTTTCACAAACAATATTTATTTCTAAGTTACATAAATATAGATGATACGAGTTTTGGGGCTAACAATGAATAGTGCAGGCAGATGGGAAATTTAAAATGTTAAAAATGAATACAATTAAAAAGGCGGCTATGAATTTCTCCTAAATCTCAGGGGTGGTTGATCGAGCTGGCTCAAAGGTTATCGAACATTTTATAAAATTAAAATACATGACAATGAATACCAATTATTTAAGATTTGTGCTGAATAAAGATTTACCAATATGGATCTCTGAATGAAGTTAATTTAGGTTAAAGTCCACTTGATTCTTGGTCTAGTAAACTAGGCCAGACACAAAAATTGTTCTTTGGAAATTACTCTTGACTTACTGTAGCTTACTTACTTTAACTTGCTATATATAAATAGCTTGCTTCTATTGACATTGATTTGTATTATGATATTCAAATTTGATCTTGATGAATTTGTTTAAGAAAATTGTCCAATAAATTTCGTTCTTCTTTGAATTTCTTAGTTGTAAGGCCAAATGTATATAGAAAGTTCTTACCAACTGGATACTATTATCATTCTATGCTATTACATTCTTCACTCAGTTATAAAATTTAGCTTGAGGTGGCAAAAAGGGATGGATAATAAACTGAGCTCTAGTGGCCTATTAAAGATTAGGTTTTTGGTACCTTATATACTGATTTTTATTGAGAGGGGAAGAAAAATAATGAACAATGCTCTTACTGGGGTAATTTCACTGCCATGGTTGGATTGCAATGAGAAAAAAAAATGGATTGCATGATTTTGGGATAAAATTTTAATAGAGATCAATTTTGATCATCATAGAGATTTTGATTTTGATAATCTGAGACAAACTTTTACATTAAGTAATATATCTAATTATTTGATTAAATGACTAAAACTAATACACTATGTTCGAGTAGGTGATTTAAATTGATAAACTGTATTATTTGAGATAGTGGCAGATCTGAGGGGTGGTGGTTAAATGATCCTTTGAGGAAAAGTAAGTATTCAGGTATAGCCTATTTTACATAATTAACATTTAAGGAACAAATTATGAAAGGATTATTAACAAATTATAAAACTAAAATGAATATGAATGTATAGTCATGTTTATGTGACATTGTAATCCAACATTGCAATCATCATAGAGATTTTGATTTTAATAATCTGAGACAACCTTTTACATTAAGTATTATATCTAATTATTGGATTAAATGACTAAAACTAATAAATTATGTTTGAGTAGGTGATTAAAATTAATTTGTATTATTTGAGATAGTGGCAGATCTGAGGGGTGATGGGTGGTGGTGATATAGGCCTATTATATTAAATGATCCTTTGAGGAAAAGTAAGTATTCAGGTAGCCTATTTTACATAATTAACATTTAAGGAACAAATTATAAAAGGATTATTAACAAATTATAAAACTAAAATGAATATGAATGTATAGTCATGTTTATGTGACATTGCAATGTAGAGAGCTGAAATTTTGTACACTGATTCTTTAGGCGTAACGTAGGAAAACAAATGGTTTTCATCCTGATCTGACCTTAGGGCTCCGCCAGAGACCCCGACAAAGTTCCCATGTATTCCTTATGGACATTAAATTTTGTTTGAGCTGATGAAAATAAAAACAGCTGATCTTGATTCGTAGTAGTTCCACGGGCTAGCCACAGAATGCAGCACACACAACTGTATAGTTTTTATAAATCATTTGCGGGGTGAAGCCTGCGGCTATCAGCTAGTGTATATATATACTCGCTTCGCTCGCTGGGGGCTCCGCCCCCAGACCCCTGTGGGGGGCTTCGCCCCCGGGTTGCTATCGGGTGGATAGGACCCGTTGGTGACCCGGGTACCTAGCTCAAGCGAATGTGGTGTCATATTAAGTAGCCCAGTACCGACATTATAATACTACTTACACAAAAAAATAGACAAATCAGCAGTTATTTAAATACGAGGGGTTAACAATTGAAATAGTAGAGTTTGGGAATGTTTAAAAAGATTTGAGGGTTCAAGGCACGTGCATGCTATATCTCATATACCCAAACAAATAATCTGCAACCCTCTTCCCTCCTAGACCTCCCCTACCGCCCCAATTACCCAACCCCTAGATTCCTAGATCACAGTGGGAGGCTTCGCCCCTATATCGATCGGGTTTAAATCATCGAATCTGTTCACGTGATACATAATGAAAAACACCACAAAACCTCGAAAAATTTTGAAATTTGAAAAATCTAGCGCTATCTAAGGGTGAAGGATACGAGATGTGACAAAAAGTCGAATGTCAAAGTTTTAGATCGTCTAAATCCTTGGCAATTGGAGGTATTCCGTTTATCAATAGGACCATCCGTTCGTCCGCTAGAGCTAAAATAAAAAGGCACTATTTTGGACATATTCAAATTTTCCTCAATTTTTGATTTTTTGTATGTGGTTCTGATTAAAAATTATACCTTTTTTGAAATTTTCCTGGGGCTTTTAATGGACGAGCTACATGTAGGCCTAATTCCACGTGTATAGTTTATCTAGAATTACTTGAGTAAGTCAATAATGCAGTTTGACTTTTATGGAACAATTAGGATTTTTAGTTTTTTTGGGGTGTTTAATTATGAAAACATGTTAGTTTATCGACTGTTTCGTGAAGGGTAATGTATAAACATATTGAGTGCCAAATATCAAGCCACTAATACTAAATTAAAGTGATAGGAAATTAAAAACCACGAAAATAACCGTCGAAATTGCCTGAAATTTGAAAAATCTAGCGCTACCTAAGGGTGAACGAGCGCTAGGTAAGGGGAGCGAGATACGACATAAAGTCACAGAAACAAAGTTGTAGATCTTGCAAAATCCGTGGGTCGTGGTGGTGTCCGTTTTTCGATAGGTCAATCCGTTCGGCCGCTAGAGCTCAAAAACTGGAATTTTAAAATAAGCCTTTTGTGTGTGTGTGTGTGTGTGTGTGTGTGTGTGTGTGTGTGTGTGTGTGTGTGTGTGTAAAAACATGTAAAGCAACATTTATGACTTTAAGTTCAAAAACCAGCCAGATCACTCCATCCAAATGGGTATTTTTGGAGGGTTTTGTATCGGAAAAATATTTTTTTTAGTTTTTTACATATAATATTTTAGTAAATAAAATTTTAATTTTCACCATTACATTCAGCTTAAAAAGCAAACAATTTGGTGTTTTGATCATTGCTCTACGTCAATTGGTTGCAGAGATATTGAAAGTGCTAAACACAGAACGTTGTCAAATGTTATTCTTATGGGGAATAAGAAAAATCGTATATCTTTCTTATTTATAAAACTATCCTGACTAAACTTTGTATATTGCTTCATATTGTTGTGGTCTATTGATATTTGCACAAAACCAAGTTTTTTGCCGCTAGTTCCTGTAGCAGCAAACCTGCGTAACTACTATGGACGCCCCCTCACTGCTTTTTGACCTTTGACCCCTGACGTCACGCCCGCTCCCCCTCCCCTCCCCCTCCCGTCACCCCCTCCCCAACCCCCTCCCCACCGGACCCCTCCCGACCCCCTCCTACCATTTTTTCTAACCTACTTTTGTGGAGGGTTGCCAACCTAACTTGTTTGCGTAGGATTGCCAACCTATATATTTTTTTCCTTGCAATACTATGTCACGCTAAATTATACTGACTGTTATATGTATATAATTAGTACGTCACGCTACTTTCGTTTGCTGCGCTCGGCCCCCTCTCACCCACTTGTTTACTTATCCGAACACGTGACTTATCCGAGCCTCTTACTTATCCGAACATGGTACTTATCCAGCCAGCCCACTGGACCACCCCTCCGGTTGTTTTTCGATCTTTACCCCCTGACGTCACAGATTCCCAGACCCGCCTCGCTCATATCCTCGCACCGTGCCGGCACCCACAGTGGTGCCAACCCAACATATGTAGATCTTTATTTTACTCTCAGAGTTACCGACCGAAACGTAGACAACGCGATACAGCCTCTATTGGTCCTAGTCTCGCATACTCCTACTACATGAGTATTTTAAAAATATATTTTAAAAATAAGTTTTAAAATTACCCATTCACCTAGGGATAGAAAACTGGGAGCCGGAACTTGGTTGTTATATATACACAAACTCATACAACCAGCTAACTTGTAGCCTGATTTCCCTTACCCGATGATATCTTAGTATTAAGGCGAACCCGCTAGTTGTATGATTTATGCATACACACCAACCAAGTTTTTTTTTTGGTCTCCAGACGGGAATCGAACCCGTGCCTAACGTAACCTCTGGCCAGGAGGAATACGCCGCTGACAACTCAGCTATGGAGACCAACGACTATCAGCGCGATTTAAGGTAAATGGGACGAGATATGGCTAAACAATAAAACGATATTTATCTAAATAATACTGTACAGCCGGCAGGCTTAGATAAGACGCGAAGCGGCCTGAGGTACTGCCCCTGCACTCTAGTAGAGACAGTTTAAACTAATAGTAATAGTAATTACCGAGTCCCGCCGTAGCGCTAAAATCCACCTAACCCTGCACTCTAGTAGAGACAGTTGAAACTAGTAACTAATAGTTTTTACCGTAGCGCTGTAATCGTTGAAACTGCGCTAGTAGAGATTGTCGGCAATAATTGTATTTGTGGTAAATGTTTTATGTTTCGTGAAATGTTTAGCTAGAAGACAAAATGACAGCAGTCGTATTGAGTCT
Source organism: Allygus modestus (assembly GCA_963675035.1). Classification (NCBI taxonomy): domain Eukaryota; kingdom Metazoa; phylum Arthropoda; class Insecta; order Hemiptera; family Cicadellidae; genus Allygus; species Allygus modestus. The sequence goes on from OY776112.1 coordinate 298,086,790, forward strand.
ACAATATGAACATTGCACTTATTGTACGGTTTCCCACTAAAAATGGTTTGTTTCATATTAATGACAATTGCTTTGTTGGTCGGACAGCATGTAGTTAGACAAACTACCGTATTTTGCATGTCAGTAAGACGAATCGAGTTTGTAAAATATTGTATTTCGTCTTAAATACTGGTTTTATCCCGAGCTATTCTTACAATGTCAAAAGGACGGGATAAAGACATCAAACACAAGAGATAACTCAACACAGTTTATTTGCGACTAACGTATACATAGTTTACTTCGTCAGAAGGAAATATTTTTGTTCTGAAACGATATTCATCCGGGGTGTCTTGTTTTAGATCCATTAATAGGTATCCATGAGGTTCTGATGTCGCATCAGTGTAGGCTGTCCAGAAGAAATCGGGGATTGTCAGGCCAGATTTTATTAGCAAGATGACGGATTTGTACCTTGTCACGGGGGTTCTTAAAACATACAATGTAGTGGGCGTTTAGTGAAATGTCGCGTTGGCCTCTGCCCTGATGGAAAATATTTTGAGTTATGTAAAACACGCTGATATTACAGTGATGACACCCTTTGGTAAATATATCCACTACATTCTCGTCAGTTTTGTTCATCAAGTCGTCTATAACAACGAGTTTTGGTGATTCGGTATCCTCCAAGTCTTCCATGTGGGGTAATCCAGGTTTGAAACGTACAGAAACATTGATATTTGAACGCTTACAAGCCCCATAATACCAATAAACCTCGGCGAACATTGAATCACACATTCTGTTCATATTTTGTATGAAACTTTTAACAAACCGCGACTTGCCCGCCATACTGGGACCACTTATGATGGCCGAAAAAGGATGTTTCCACCTTGGATCCATGTTTATTACTGACAGGATCTTTAAGACTAGCCAGTATTTATACTCTACAGGATGGTGTAGTATTTATTCGCTTAAATTATGTTTTTATATTTACTGGTTATTTAAATTGGATTATAACATGCGCAGTTCGACAATTCATAGCGGCAGTTATACATTTACACTTCCTATAGTATAAGCTAAAACCGTATAATTTTCCATTTACTGGCCCCCCTCCCCCACCAAATCCTTCCCTCCTCGAATTCCCCCCTCCATGATCAGATTGTTTCATTCGGTTGTTTCATTCGGTTATTTCATCCGGATGTTTATCGACTATAACATTGCCGTTAGCAATTACTTTTATCGCTTCTACTATTGGTTCTTATGGGAACAACCGAATCGGCATTCGATTGTTTTCGGTGATTTTAACTCGGTCGTTGTTCGATTCGACCCGATAGTTTTTATAAATAGAGGGGGCAAGCCGTCCCGGAGCTCATTTGGGTTCTTGCTCTCCTAGTGGTAACATCGACCTGTCTAATCATGTCTGCGACACCACCTCTACCTCCTCCTGAGGACAAACAGCCCTTTTCAGGGCTACAACTCTCCTCGCAAGATGTGGCAGATCTTGTCGAGGGAGTTGACTTTTCTGAGCCCGTTCTAGAGGGCGAAGGCTTCCGTCCGCCACGGCCTGTGGACAAATCGCCCTTTTCAGGGCTAGAACTCTCCTCGCAAGATGTGGCAGATCTTGTCGAGGGAGTTGACTTTTCTGAGCCCGTTCTAGAGGGCGAAGGCTTCCGTCCGCCACGGCCTGTGGACAAATCGCCCTTTTCAGGGCTAGAACTCTCCTCGCAAGATGTGGCAGATCTTGTCGAGGGAGTTGACTTTTCTGACCCCGTTCTAGAGGGCGAAGGCTTCCGTCCGCCACTCCGTATGGATGTGGTACCCCTTCCGTCTACCTCCCGCTCAATGCCCGGCCCCTCCTTCACCTGCGCCATGCCACAACTCGGCAGCCCTGACCCTATCCCTGTACCTGACTTTGATGTTGTAGGGGATGTGCTACCTGTAAATCTTCCAGAACCCAACTACCGCATTATCGATGAGCGTGCTCGACAGTACAGAAACTTTGAACTGTTGGCACGCGAAGTCACTGTCCTAATCGATCCTCCCCAAACTCATGACAACCCTTACGGTTGGTTGCGTGAAACCTTTGCTGTACTGATCCGTCATCTGATTGATGATAATGTTGCGCCCCAAGACAGAGTGGGTTTTACATTTCATAGCGCTGCACGTGTCGGCCAGCGCCCTATCGGCATCAGTGTGCGTCGCATGGACCAATTCTCCATTGACGTTCTGTTGCAACTACTTGAGCGTTGCATTCAAAGCAACGAGCGATTTATTATTGCTGGTCCCCTAAGGGTTGTATTGCTTCATGTTCGAATGCCTATGGGAGGAATACGTCATAAAAGGATTGATTATACGTCCAGTTTCCATACGTTTTGCAAAAGGAAGAAGGCAATAGTTACAATAATAAATAAAAATGACAACCTGTGCTTAGCTCGTGCCCTAGTTGTGGCGATAGCATTTCTAAAGAAACACGAGTCACCCGCAGCTGCTACCGAATACAATAAAATTTGGTTTTCGGGGCGACATGGGCCGAGGAGCTTGCAGTTAGCACTGGCTCAACGTTTGTGCCGTGAGGCTAATGTCGACCTGACTGTGAACGGCGGTGGGGTGGAAGAGTTGCGACTCTTCCAACAATACTTAACCGAGTATTGTATTACGGTGTTTACCGACCGAAGAGGTCGCGAAACAATGTTTGAAGGGCCTGTAGGTACTCCTGACCATCCGCGAAAACACATCGACTTGATATTTGGCGATAATCACTATAACGTGATTACGTCTGTTACCGGCGCATTCACTGCAAAAACATACTGCCGCCCCTGCAAATATGCTGATTCTAACCGTGTCACACGTCATCGTTGCCCCACCAAATGTCCTGCCTGTATACAGTCGGGGCTTTGTGAGGACGATGAACGCGTCAACTGTAACGTGTGCAATCGTTCCTTCTATGGCCGGGCGTGTTTTCGACGCCACTTTCTTCCATCGTTTGGCAACCAGTCGGCATGTCAGACTTTGAAAAAGTGCGGTCAGTGTTTGAATACATACAGTTTAGAACGCAAGAAGAGAGTCCATGTTTGCGGGGAGTCATTCTGCACTATTTGTGACAAATTTGTCCCACCGAACCATCTGTGTTACGTGCAGCCAGCCAAACTTTACGCACCCAAAAAACCCTTTCTTTTTGTGTTTTTCGATTTTGAGTGTACACAAGAGACCCCTGTCCCTGGCAACCAAGGTGTATTCGAGCATATTCCCAATCTGTGCATCGCGGAACAAGTTTGCCCGACCTGTGTAAACGTTCTTGATTCTGACCACAATTGTGGATTCTGCGGCCAACGGCGCAGCGTCTTTGAGGGTGTTAACACAGTCAAGGATTTCGTTGCCTACCTTGCCGAACCGCGTCCGCAGTACAAGGACGTTGTCGTCATTGCTCACAATTTTAAAGCGTACGACGGCCAATTTGTTCTGCGTCACATGATTGAGGAACTCGGCTGGGCCCCAGAGTTGATTATGACCGGGTCGAAAATTCAGTCGTTGAAGTATTCACACCTTCACTTCATCGACTCACTGAATTTTCTCCTCGAGGGTCTGGCAAAGTTGCCCAAAACGTTCAATCTGCAAAATACGGTAAAAGGGTACTTTCCTCATTTTTTTAATAAAATTGAAAACTCAAATTACACCGGCCCCATCCCCTCTCCTGACATGTACGGCTGCGATGATATGTCCGTGGAAGAAAGAAAAAGGTTCTTCGAGTGGTATACTCCTTTTTCACAGGACCCTGGTTATGTATTTGACTTCAGGGCGGAACTACTGAATTACTGTTCTCAGGATGTCCGAATCCTACGGCTTGCCTGTCTGAAATTCAGGGAAGGTTTTCTTTCTGAAAACAGTGTCGACCCGTTCAGGCAGGCAGTGACCATAGCCGGGGCCTGTATGACAGCGTACAGGACAAATCACCTTCCACGAGACACGATTTCCGTCCTACCTGCCGGAGGATATCGCCTCGCTGACCGCCAGTATCGTGAGGCGCTCTGCTGGTTGATGTGGGAAGCTCACTCGCAGGGGATATACATCCAGCATGCAGGGAATGGACGCGAGAAGAAGATTTGTGGCCGGAAAGTGGATGGTTTCAGCGAGGACGGCGATGTCAAAACAGTGTGGGAGTATCACGGTTGTTGGTATCACGGGTGCCCTCTCTGTTTCAAAAGCCGTGACGCCCCCATCAAGAGTGGATCCTCAGGGGAAACTATGAATTCCCGGTACGAGAGGACACTCGACAAAACCGAACTACTGCGCCGCAACGGGTTTACAGTAGTTGAAATGTGGGGTTGCCAATTTTCAGCCATGATGAAAGGTAACCCCGCGATTCAGCAGTTTATCGACTCCAGACATGACATCGCCGCTCCACCTCTCGATCCTCGAGACGCTTTTTTTCGGTGGCAGGACCAATGCCACCAAATTTTATCACAGGGTGGGAGAAAATGAGAAGATTTTGCACCTGGATGTTTGCAGTCTGTACCCGTACATCTGCAAGTACGGGACATTCCCGGTGAAACACCCAAAGATTCACTCGGGTACAGACTGTCCGCAGGATATTGCAAACATCGAGGGGCTCGTTCATCTCGATATCCTCCCCCCTGGTGATTTGTTCCATCCAGTCCTCCCTGCGCGTTTCAACGGCAAGCTTTGTTTTGCGCTTTGCCGCACGTGTGCCAAAACCATGCAGCAGGGGGACTGTGAGCATAGTCCAGAACAGCGAACTCTCTCGGGGACGTGGGTGACATGCGAAGTCCGAAAGGCTCTGCAGCTCGGCTATCGCATAGTAAAAATCCACGAGATTTGGGAGTACGAGACGACTACGTACGATCTCAACGCCAACTCAGGAGGCCTATTTGCCTCCTATATTAATAAATTTTTAAAACTGAAAGTTGAGGCTAGCGGCTGGCCCGAGTGGTGCACTACAGACGCACTAAAAGCCCGGTTCATTCGTGAATACGAACAGAAGGAGCGAATCAGGCTCGATCCCGACAATATTTCTTTCAACCCCGGGAAAAGAGCCATCGGCAAGACCTGCCTAAACTCCTTCTGGGGCAAATGGGGTCAACGTGACGACCTACCCCATACGTCTGTGGTGCGCACACGAGGCCAGCTGCTCGATGTCCTCACGGATCCCAGCATTGAGGTCGATGAGCTCCTTCCGGTCAGTGACGAGCTGATGTTCGTCAACTGGCACGACCTGAAGGAAGCTATCGTTCCGCATCCCTACACAAATGTAGTGATTGCGGCATTCGTTACAGCGCAGGCTCGTCTGAAATTGTACTCCTACCTCGAGCGCCTGGGTGAATGCGTGTTATATTTTGATACGGACAGCATTTTGTTCACCCAGAAGCCTGGTGAGGAGGTAATCGAGGCCGGAGAGTTCTTGGGGCAAATGACTGACGAGTTGGCAAAGTACGGGCCGGATGCCTACATCGTCGAATTCGTATCAGGTGGTCCCAAGAACTACGCGTATCTAATACGCACCGGCCCCAACGAGTACAAGACGGCCTGTAAAGTACGAGGAATTACCATGAACTACAGGAACCGGAGCATCGTGTGTTTTTCTACCCTGAAGGAGATGATTCTTAACGATGCCCCGGCGTCTGTAGTTCGGATACCCAAAAAGATTGCTCGGCCAACAACAGGCTTGGTTGTGACACGTCCTGAGTCTAAAACGTACAGGGTAGTGTACAACAAACGTCGTCGTGTTGGCGAGTTTGACACACTACCTTTTGGTACGAAACGACCCAGGGTGTAGTTATTCTACCCTGAGACTTTTTTTCTGTTTTGCCTGTTATTATTTTCTTCTTTCATATTGTCTTGCAACAATAATCTATGATTATGGTTTGAGTGTTGTCTTTGCATGGTATTCTTCAACTGCCTGTTTGAACAAAATATTTTCTATGTTATGCACTTATTTTTGGAGGACGACGTACACCCACCTCCTCGTGGTGTCCTCTGGGTAACGCTAAGAGGTGTGCGCAAATGTTCCTTAATCTACTTACAAACATTACAACTTATACTAAGGATTAAAACTACGCTTTTACAACTACACATTATTTAAAAACTACTCTTTCTACATTAATTATTCTATCAAAAAACGACTCATAATTTATATACATCATACTAATTATCCCACTTTCTTTTATAGTACACACCTACCTCCCTGTGACGAAATTGACCTTTGATCCCTGACGGCACGTGTTTCCCTCTCTCACGTCACTCACCCCTACCTCCAAATACCCCCTCCACAAATACCCCCTCCACAAATATCCCGTCTTTGTATACCCCCGCCATGATCAGATTGTTTCATTCGGATGTTTATCGAATATAATTTAACTTTCATCGCTTCTGTCATTGGTTCTTATGGGAACAACCGAATCGGTATTCGATTGTTTTCGGTGGTTTTCACTCGGTCGTTGTTCGATTCGACCCGATAGTTTTTATAAATAGAGGGGACAAGCCGCCCAGGAGCTCATTTGCGTTCTTGCGCTCATAGTGGAAACATATTCTTCCTGTTTCTTCCTGACCAACCGTTTATTTCTTTCTCCTACTAATTCTTTTAGTAATATATTCATAGTTTATATTTCTTTATTCTCCTCTTAGTGATTCATAGCTTTTCTTTGAAATGATTTTGCATACCCTGCGAGCTCGCCGTAGCATAAACGATGGCGTTGGCCCATCACACGTTATGATGGTGGAGACCATCGACCTCAATGCCCAAGACATCTTTGTCAGGGGTTACCGCCTACGGAATGGCCTACTGACGCTAGATCTCCTGGCAGATAACAGGAAAATGAAAGTCGTGGTCTCTGACGTGCGGATTGAGGACCGCGTCGAAATTATCCTCAAGTTTGGTAGCCCGTATTTGTGGTATGTGGCAATTGTAAAGCCCTACCACGAGGGTGTGCGGGTAATCCCGCTGCACCGCCGTCGCCTGGTGCATGGCGTGATGAGGGCAACGTTACGTCGCCAGATGTTTTTAGGCCTTGACGTTGGCCTGGCCGGGGTGAACCGGTACGTCCAGTCAGACGAAGGGTACGAATCGGACGCCTTCAACGACCATGAGATGATCCAGCAGATACAAAACGTTGAGCACCGGGATTAAAACCTATGAGTAGGCAACAATACCAATCCTGCTGATGGTGCTCAGCGACTTGTATCTGTTGTTTTTACATTTTTTTTTTTTTTGTTGTGTTGTAGAAGTATTTAGTTTTGTTTCCTTACGTTTTGTTTTGATAATTACATGGGCAGATGCCATGTTGGTTTTACATAGGGGTGTGTGTGTGTGTGTGTGTGTGTGTGTGTCTTAGATCCTAATAAGTTACTCGTGTTATTATAACAGCTGATGTTAAAGGTCTTATAAGTTGTTTTAGATTTTAAGTTTTTATTAAATATTACAGTTTTATTAGTTTCTGAATTTAAAGGATTTTAATATTTTGATTCTAAAATTAAAATATTACTTGTGTGCGTGTGTTTTGTGTGTGTGTGTGTGTGTGTGGAGGGCGACGTACACCCACCTCCTCGTGGTGTCCTCTGGGTAACGCTAAGAGGTGTACGCAAATAATTATAAAATAAATTCCAAAACATACAGAAAAATGAAGCTATAAAACTACCCACCCAGTAGTTCCTAGCTAAATCGAATTTTATTTTACTGTATTTTGTTAAAATTAAAACTAGTTAACCTGCAAGTTTGAATTAATTACTCTGTATCTTGAGTGTTATTTTTTCCGTCTTGTGAGCGTTTGTGTAGTTTGACGTACGCCCAACTCCCATCATGTTGCCACACATGGTGATGTACATTGTGCCATCTAGGTAATGCTGAGAGGTATACACACATTTATTTATTTATTTTTTCTCAAATTAATTTAAAGAAATTCAATTATTACTATGAAACAACTACTCGTTCACCAACTTACGACTACAATTACACTTCCAACAATTGCAAATTCTTTCAAATTTAAGTATAAATCCAATCATTTCTTAAATCTGCCAATACTCTCCTTGTACCAACATCATTACACTTACTCTACTTTCTTTTAGAGTACACACCTGATTCCATGTGACGAAATTGGCCTTTGATACCTGACGTCACGTGTTCCCCTCCCCCACCAAATCCTCCCCTCCTCGAATTCCCCCTCCATGATCAGATTGTTTCATTCAGGAGGACTGTGTGGATATTTTACCTTTTTCACCCGAGGTTAAACAGTGTGGTTTGCCGCACAAGTTTGATGATCTGGTCTGCCAGTATCACATATTACTCGTGAGAGCATGCAAAGAATGTATGCTCTGCAGTGACGTATTGTATCGGTTCAAGCATCTAGAGCCTAACAGTAATGACTTTTCGGCCGACTGCATGCGCGAGATACCTGACTCGCCATCCCGGGTGTGGTCCTCAATCGACTCTAGCATTCATGAGTTTCTAAGCAGATGGTGTGGGCAACCGCGTAACGATTTAGAGTGGTTGTGTTATAATGAAGAGAGCGAGACAGCCACAATACATGACAACATCGCGTCGGTATATTTGGCAGAGATTGAGAACGAGATCCGGTATTTGATGGTTTGGGAAGAAGAGTACCGGGTTGGGGAGAATTTTAGGCCCCGCAAACGGAAAAATCCGTATACATTCGAGGCAGACTGGCGGGGAGAAAAGTTTGTTTGCATTTAAAATAACTTTAGTATTTGTGGTCTTTGGGTTTTAGATTTTTAGTTTTTCCCATTATCATCTATATTCAGTATAGATTAGCTGTTTTTACAGCTGAATAGGGTAATGTTGTTTTGTTTTTAAGCTATCACTTATTATTTTTTGTGTGAGGTTTCAAAAATAATCTTTCTTTACTATTTCCAATATCCACCTTTTGGTATTGGAAACTTTCAGGGTGTATAGCCTGATTTTGTTATTCAAAAACATTAATTTTGTGTGTGTGTGTGTGTGTGTGTGTGTGTGTGTGTGTGTGTGTGTGTGTAAAAGGCGTATATATATATAAGAAGATTTGATTTATTAAATACGTACTTGTGTCTGTATTTGAAACGTTGTTATTATTATTAATCCTTGTCCCTGTCCAGTTTTTGAAAAGATTTTGAATATTAGAAAGATAGTTGGTTGTAGTTGGAGGAGGAGGAGGAGAACGGGTGGGGAGGGGGCAATAGTGGTGGGGAGAGGTATTGGAAAGGAGTTAGTGGTAGGGAGGTAGTAGTGGGGATAGAACGAGCCGCTGTCTAGCCCGGCAGGCCTCATTCTCATTCTAACCTCAGGCGGTGCCAGTCGCTTCGGGCGGAACATGGAACTGTTTGTTGATTTTCAAGGCTTTAAAACCCCAAACAACGAATTCGTAGTTAAGGAATTTGCAGTTGCCACGTCGGACGGAACCACCATTCAACATTGGACAGTGAAATCTCCGTGCCCATACACCACTTTGGACGCCAAAACCAAGAAACAGTGTACGTGGACGACCAATCACTATCACGGGCTACGCTGGCAGGACGGTGACACAACCATTCAAGCGCTACACAGACAGTTGTACTCCATTCTGTATTCTTCGGTAGTGTACGTAAAGGGACTGGAAAAAGCAAACTATATTAAAGAATTTTTCAGATCGTGTCTAGTGATCGACCTGGAAGCCTACCCTTCTTTAAAGGTGCTGACGACATCGAATGTGTATTGTTTTTTTCACGGAAAATCAAAAAAGATGTGCGCATTGAATAACGTGTTGAAACTGGTTCAATACCACAACCAATAAAAAAGAAGTATATCGGAGGGAAATATTCCCTGCATCTGGGACTTTTTTTGTCCCCAAACCATTCCCCCACTCCCTCCAACCACCCCACCCCCACCACTACCAAAAGTAAATTATCTAGTTGAGATTCAGTCAGTTCCACGCCACCTGGACGAGAGGCAGCAGTTACGGGGAGATAAAATCAATCGACAATGGACACTGCCGATTTGAAAGTACACTTGAACAGTTGTTACGTGCCGCAATATACCAGGATCAGCGATCTCAGCCCGATGATCCCCTACAAGATCATCCAGTTCGGAAAAGCGCAAACACGTTTCGGCGAAACAATCCGCACCACCGTCGTTGAAGGTATAACCGGCGATGACCTACTCCTGAACGTCTACCTCCCACACAGGTTCCTCGCTATCCTCTCGGACGCCATCGAGAGCTACAACAAAGGAGAGGGCGACAGACTGTCTCTGGTATACCGGGGAATCGGAAAAGGAATTGAATTTGTTTGATTTTTCACTTAATTACTGTTTTTGTAAATAGTAGACCAATTAAATGTATCAATAAAGTTTGGTTTGTAATTTATTTCTTATTATTTTCCCTTGTTTGCATAGTTTAGTATTGGACTTACACAAGGTACAATTTAGATGAAATTAGTTTTAAAAAGCATATAATGAAACAGTATTACAGGTGAAAAAGGTTTGGCATAGCAAATAAGTTATAGAGCTCTATAGGGGTCATATCTACTGAACAAGTAGTGACAGGTCTGGACAAGTTGAAACAGGAGTGGTGAACCCGATAAGGATATAAAATTATCCGCAAGGTATGATTTCCACCGTAAAGAGAAATCACTACTTACAAATATCAACTTTTGTTTTATAAATGCATAGATTTTATTTCAGTCTGATCTGATACACCTGGTACTACTTCATATTTTACTAATATATTTTAACAGAGGAAGGGTATTAAAAGCTATATAAACAGTGTGAGGGGGCCAAGCGTAGAAAATGAAAGTAGTGTGACGTAATACACACATATATATATATATATATATATATATATATATATAACAAATAGTATAACTTAGGGTGAAGTAATCTTAGAAAATTAGGTTGGCAGTACTACGCAGAAAAGAAACCAGGTTGGCAACACTGTCCAAATGTAGGTTAGGTAAAATGATTGGAAGGGTCGTGAGGGGAGGGGTGGGGAGGGGGAGGGGACCGAGCTTTGCTCAAGGAGTTGAGTTTCGCCTCGTGGGGTGGTCCAGGGGGCTGGCTGGATAACTACCATGTTCGGATAGGTAACAGGTTCGAACAAGTCACATGTTCGGATAAGTATCATGTTCGGATAAGTAAGATGTTCGGATAAGTAAACAAGCGGGTGAGAGGGGGCCGAGCGCAGCAAACAAAAGTAGCGTGACGTAATAATTATATACATATAACAGTCAGTATAATTTAGCGCGACATAGTATTGCAAGGATAAAAATATATAGGTTGGCAATCCTACGCAAACAAGTTAGGTTGGCAACCCTTCACAAAAGTAGGTTAGAAGAAATGGTAGGAGGGGGTCGGGAGGGAGTAGTGGGGGTTTGCGGGTGCTGGCTCACTTGATTTATGGCTTCCGGTCACGTGACCGGAAGCGCTGAGTGATAAAATACGTTATCTGAGGCTGAGCCAGTGACGTAGGCGGTTTTGTGACGAAATGAGTTAAAGTTCAAAGTTCAAGGTTACGGGGAGGTAATTTTAAAAAAGTACTACCTCGCACGCGTAAAATCCGATTGTGATTCGATAGTTTTAATTCGATAAAATATCGAATGAAAATTATCGAATGAAGCAATCGAATGATACGAGTGCGAGGTAGAACAATTACAAATATTACTTTATTTTATTTACAATAATTCATATTACAAATATTACTTTATTTACAATAATTCATGTTTACAATAGTTCCCCGTTGTTGGTTGTCATCGATGTTGTTGATCCGGACGAGTTGCGGCCATCACTTTGTTTTCTGAAGAAAGACGGTAGATACTTCGATCCCTGCGCAGAGTCCATGTTGTGTTTTTGACACCTATCTGTTCTGTTAGGTGTTTGCATTTCATTGCTGTCAGGAGGAAATAATACGTGACGGCAATGAAATAGAAACATCTATCAGACCTTGAGTGAAATGATATTGTTATTTTGTGAAGAGCGTCTCGGAGAGCTCGATGTTCACCGGTCGAGAGCCGGAGGTGTACTGACTATTCGCTAGCTAGCGTTCTGGTATCAAACAAAATGGTGGGGGTAAAAGTGTAGTAGAACGAAGCAGATGGTTGGTGGCAGGTGGCAGGCGGCAGGTGGCAAGTGTGCGGCAGATGGTAGTCCCCCCCCCCCACTACACCAGTCCCCCACTACACCAGTCTCCCCACCGAGTTTTACATCGCACAATAACTAGTTTACATGTGTTAGTTAGGGTTTAGCTCTTAGACTGTCAAGACCTTAGCTCCGTAACTAAAAACTTCAATAATGTTTGCGCTTCAACGCTGTATAAGTATAACAGCTACTATGATCTAAACCGGTGCATGTATTCATATGGTTCTTTTTGCGAAGCAAACAACAAGCTAAATTCAATACAATTAGAAGTTTTAACCATCAGATATACAGCCTAACAGAAGTTAAAAAAGCACTTTCTTCCAATGACGATAAACGACACATTCTTCCAGACAACATCCACACTTTACCATTCGGCCACTACTCCCTCAACCCTATTGACGAGTAACCTTTTCATCGTCCTAGATCCTTTATCCTTTTCCTTTCCGTAAAAAAGGGGAAACACAGCAATGTTAAGCTGTGTTTCCCCTTTTTTACACAAGGTTTGAATGACCTTGAACTATATGTGTGTATATATATATATATATATATAAGGAGATTTATACCAAAGAATATTTAATACCATATCAGCTGCCTTCGTGAAACCATCATGTCAGACCTGAAGGAGAAGATTATTAATGAACTACACAAACCTGCAAGAATAAAGTTTCCAAGAAGAAATACTGTTATAAAAGGGATAAATGATCTATATCAAGCGGATTTAATAGAATACTTTAATACAAACTTTGCACAGTTAATGAATAAATATAAAATAAATCATTATTCTACAAATTCAGAGAAAAAAGCAGCTATTGTAGAAAGATTCAATAGAACCTTAAAAGGAGCACTATATAAACAATTTTCAAAAAGAGGTTCTTACGTATGGTATGATGTTTTACCACAATTAATAAATGAATATAATAACAGGTTTCATAGAACTATTGGTATGAAACCTAACAAAGTAAATAGAAGAAATGCAAAAGATGTATTAAAACGCATAAAGAAAAATACAAAGCCAAAAGTAGAAAAAATGCAGCCAAGAAAATTTAATGTAAGTGATAAAGTACGGATTAGTAAATATAAGGGAGTGTTTACCAAGAAATACCTTCCCAATTGGACGAATGAAGTTTTTACAGTGTATAAAGTGCAACCGACTGTACCTGAAACGTATATCTTAAAAGATAACAAAGGAGATTTGTTGCAAGGTGCATTTTATGGACATGAAATGTTAAAGTCAACAGTAGGTGATGTATATCTTGTTGAAAAAGTGTTACAAAGAAAAAAGGACGCAGTTAAAGTGCGGTGGTTAGGGTTTAACAAAACTGAGGATTCATGGATACCTATAAAAGATTTGATTTAATGCAAGCAACTCATTTCATCGTTAACCTTTGAGCAGGATGGAGATTATTCACCATAAAGATCGATTCAATATTAATAACATAGATGATTTAACTGTGGATAACGTTAAAATCAACAATGGTAAACACGGTAGTTTACTTCCAAACACTGTTCGATGTATAGTAAGTGGACCCTCAAACTGTGGAAAAACCAATGTTGTCTTTAATTTGATCACTAATCCGCAGGGATTAAGGTTTAATAACCTATATATTTTTTCAAAGTCCCTACAACAACCAAAGTATCAATTGCTAGATAAAATCCTATCTGATGTGCCCGATGTTAATTTTTACAAATTTAACGCTAGTGATAGCATTATACAACCAAACGAAGCGATACCGTATTCTGTATTTATATTTGACGATGTATCTTGTGAAAATCAGGATACTATTAGAAACTACTTTGCCATGGGAAGACATAATAACATCGATAGCATATATATAGGACAAACTTATAGCAAAATCCCGAAACAACTTATCAGAGATAATGCAAATGTTTTAATTGTATTTAAACAAGATGATACTAACCTAAAACATATATATAACGATCATGTGAATGCTGATATGGCATTTGAAAAGTTTAAAGAGCTTTGCGGAAAAGCATGGGCGGAAAAGTATGGATTTCTGGTTATTATGAAAGATCAAGCTATAAAAGACGGCCGTTATAGAATAGGTTTTGATAAATTTGTTTTACTACACTGATTAGCAGTATTACTATACAAGTCGTCAAGGTGTGAAGATGGTTAACCAGGAAAAGCTACTAAAAGAAATAAAATCACTTAGTGATTCTATTAGACAAAAAAACCGAGCTTTAAAATCAGGTATAAATGAAAGAGAGCAATTTTTAGAAACAACATTCAAACCTGTTACTGAACCTTTAAAGCGATTAGCACAAAATATGGAAAAACCTTCAATTCGCTTCGAAGGAGACAAAATGCTACCAATTTCCAAATATGAAGAAGAATTTCAGAATGATGAAAGTTTTGACCAGTTACAAACATCTGAAGAAAGCGACGAGTATGAAGAAAGTGGAGATATAGGAGATTTAAGGGAAAAGAACATTGCAGGAGATACAAGTACAGAAGATACAAGTGCGGAAGATACAAGAGCAGAAGAAGAGGATATCAACCCATCCAACTTAAGCAAATTAGGCACAGATATTATGTTTAAAGGAACACTTGGAAGAAAATATACATTAAAAATGTTACATGGCACACATGCTAATCGAAATTATCATACATATGGAGCTAGAATAGAGGATAAAGGATTAATGATTGGAGATAGAAAGTTAGATATAAACGAAAATGATGATATAGTTATTGGTGATAAGAAATATAAAGGTACAACAGGTTTGTTTGAACTCATCTTTAAAAATAATCCTGGTAAATATACTAAAAAGGATTTACAATTGTTTAAAAATATACTAGAGTATACAAATGCACATAGAAAAAAATATTCCAAAGAAAAACCTATTCATAGAAACAGGTCAATAAAATACACAAACATTATATCTAGTCTTTTCCCCTCGAAATCAAATAAAGCTTCAATTAAAAGAAGAGCTTTATCTTCTGCTGAATTAAATGTTTTGCATAAAAAAAGAAAAACAACTGATCCTACTACATCTGGAAGGGGATTATTAAAAAAATTGTATAAAACCAATATAATATATTACAACGATATAAATAAGTTAGTTGATCGAATGAGGTTATTACATGAAGCTATGGAAGCCGGGCACACTGGTTTAGAAAACGAATGGGTAGCTTTGGTTGATGAACTGCGAAAACGAGAAATAATTGTTCAGTAGACGTATATATATATATATATATATATATATATATATATATATATATAGTAAGAACCTAAACGATAGCGATTCAGTTACATCATGAGTGTGGACAAGTTCGGACGGTATTCCGAGTTTGGAGTAAAATCTGGATATAGTGAAAAAAGAGCTGGGTTTCCATTAACACCTGATGGTAATTATAATTTTGAAGGAAAAGTAATTCAAAATGTTGGTGATCCGCTTTTGTCTTCTGATGCGGTTACGGTACAATACATGGATAAAAGAACCCCAACTGTACACGAAGATCATTGGGGGTTTTCCGGTAAAAGGTTAAGTAATATACAACATCCCGTTTATGATGGCGAAGCAGTAAATTTAGCTACTCTAAAATTGTTAACGATTTACCAAAGGAATGAAACTGACACAAGCTATGATGTAAAAAAATTAAAATTATCAAATGTAGGTGATTGTGAGCAGGATGGAGACGCTGTAAATAAGAAAATGTTTGATATTGTACACAAGAAATGGACTACGGAATATGAAAAACATTTGTAAAGGTTTGGTGCAGCTCTATTTCATTATATCCATCGGGCTTCAGGAAGAGCTGCAGCTTCAGATGTTGACAGCTACAATTATTTAGACTGGAAAAATATACACAATCCAGAGAAACCTAATCAACGAGATAAACCGTCTGAGCCTTCTAAAGTCAAGACATTAGGAAAGGATGATAAAGTGAATGTGATTAATGAACCAACAGAAAACAATGAAGATTACATAAGAGAAAAAAGAATTTAAAATACCCATGATAAGGGACAAAGCATCAGTCATATTCGAGAGATGATACAGAGAGGATGATGGAATCCAATATTACTGCGTGGAGTTTAATATCTCAAGAGCCGAGATTTCCCCAAGGAGTGTTGACAGATGGTTTTGTTCAACGGTTTGATAGATATATGGATTGGGAACAACTTTCCATACACTACCTCTTTACAATGACTATGTTAAGAATTTATTTTCACAGAGTTAACTGGATCCATATTTTACAAAGACAACAGTTTTCAGAAGACTTCCTCGTAGAGATGACATCAAATTTTAATAACTGTTGGGAAGTAATAAGTAAATATCAAAATCTCTCTGAGAATTACATTGACAATTTTAAAGATAAACTAGACTGGGATGTGTTATTCAATTACCAACGATTAAGCGGCAAGTTTCTAAGGGAACATGACAACTATTTAAAGTTTATTCATTTTACCGAAGACAACGATACCATCACCAGCGGAGAAACATCTGGAACATCTTCATTTACACCTTATTTCCATTTTTACTACTTTTATTTAATATGTATACATTTAATTAATAAATCCATTTCTATATAATAAATGGATTTTAAACAGTATATATACAAGAAACCAAAACTGATATTACATTCATTGTGAAATATTTATAGAGTGCACCTACTGATTGTAGGTTTTGCTATAAATAGTCATGTCGAGGGTTAAACGCATCAGTCATAATCGAGAGAGATTACGGAGAGGAAGGGGAATAGCATCAACAGCATTTTCTCTATTGAGTAAACCGGTTGGAGCTATAGTTAACAAGGCGATTGATTTATTACCTGTGGAATTACATTTACCTGGAGGATATCAATATTGTGGTCCTGGAACCAAATTAAAGAAACGACTTGCTAGAGGAGATCCTGGAATAAATAAGCTCGATCAGGCTTGTAAACAGCACGATATAGCGTATTCCAAATTTGGTGATACTAAAAATAGATCAATAGCGGATAAAGCACTTGCTGAGAAAGCTTGGCAAAGAGTAAAATCTAGTGACGCAGGTATTGGTGAAAAAGCAGCGTCTTTAGCAGTAACAGCAGCAATGAAAGCAAAAACTACGTTTGGAGGAGGAAAGAGAAGAAGGCGTGGGAAAAAACCCGCTAAGAAACAAGGAGGTAATATCAGAAGAAAACGTCGATCTACCAGTGGTAAAGCTAAAAAGAAACCAACAATATGGTCAATGATAAAAAAGGGAGGAGGATTATACCTAAGGCCGTATCGTGTGTATTAAATAAGAAAGAGCAATTAATAATTAAAAACAAAGAATTGACCAATGAAGAACTGATTACATATGCTTCTTGTTTGAAAATCCCATTTTTTAGAGGAGTATTTATGAAAGATGAATTACCGGTTAAAATGTGGAAAAATGAGACTGGTATTGTAAATTTGGATAATAGTGAAGGATTAGGCACTCATTGGGTGTGTTACAAGAAACTTGGTAAAACCATTTATTATTTCGACAGTTTTGGAGACCTTCCACCACCGAAAGAACTTCAACAATACTTTCGTGCGGCAGAAAACGTTTTTTACAATCATACAAGAAAACAACCTGATGATACATCCATTTGCGGTCATTTATGTTTAGACTTTTTAGCTAAAAGTGTTAGTCAACTTTAAGATGTCTTCGTATACAGTGTCATTAACCGGTAACTCATGTACTTTGCGCAGTATTCTGTTTCCAGCGCTACGTTTGCAAAAAGGAAGACTATGGGAAGCCGCATTATTGGATTTAACAACATATAACTCTATTCCAAACGTTAGTGAAGGAATTAATAACAAAATACATTATTACAAGACAAAAGATGATAAAGGAAAGTATTCAGCTTTGGAAGAATTCAGTTTACCAACAGGAGCTTATGAAATTGATAATATAAATGAAGTTATACAAAAACATATGGGAAAAGAAAATATAACGATAAAAGGCAATAACAATACAATGAAAGCCGAAATTACGTCTAAGTATTATATTGATTTTAGTCAAGAACATTCAATTGGTAGTTTATTGGGGTTTTCTAAGGAAACAAAAGTTTTAGAACCTAATAAAACTCATTCTGGGAATAAAACTGTGACGATCATCAAAGTTAATAGCATAGACATTACATGTAACATTATACAAGGATCCTACAGAGATGGAGAAAATCGTCATATATTACACACATTCTACCCATCAGTTGCACCAGGTTTCAAGATAGTAGAAAAGCCTCAAAACCTTGTGTACCTACCGTTAAACACCAGTTTCATTTCAGACATCGTGCTGAACATAGTGGATCAAGACGGAAACCTTATTGACTTTAGAGGAGAAGCTATTACTGTAAGAATACATATAAAATCATCCGCTTAGACAATGGGGTTATCATTTAAAAAGAGAGAGCCATCCAGCAAAGAGGTCAGTAGCTCATCAGCTGTAGAAGGATTAACAAGTGACAACATTCGTTTTCTAGAAGAAATTGGATTAAAGGTCATTAACAATGGATATACTGGATATAGCGCAGGGTCCAACATTCGACGAGACCTTATGGGAAAAGGAATATCACACGCACAACCCTTACGCTTCGTCCAAATTAAACAATAACGATGAAATTAGGATTCCTATACAACAACAAGACATTTATACTCTTCCATGCGAAAGTTATTTATATATTGAAGGAAAAGTAACAAAAACTGATGGTACTGCTGGAACCACTGTTCCGTTCATAAATAATCCTATGGCATTTTTGTTTGACGAGATTAGATATGAAATTTCGGGAGTTACAGTCGATTCAACAAAAAAGGTTGGAATTTCCAGTACATTGAAAGGATTAGCGTCTTTAACACCAAATGAGAAGAATCTGTTAGCTGTTGCAGGATGGGTTGCACCAGACAAAAGTACATTCGCTCCTGACTCTTCGGGAAACTTTGATTTCTACGTACCTTTAAGATTACTCCTAGGATTTGCTGAAGACTACAGAAGAATAATAATAAATGTAAAACAAGAACTAGTTTTATTAAGATCATCAAACGATAATGATATTATTAAAGCAGCTGCTGGAACAACTGATGCCAATTTAGACTGGAAATTAACATTAGACAAGATTGTTTGGAGAGTACCACATGTGCGACTAAATGATGAACACAGGATTACATTATTAAGAAAGTTAAAATCAGATCGAGACATTGTAATGCCATTCAGAAGCTGGGAGTTTCATGAATACCCCGTTTTACCTACAACACAACGGCATACATGGACTGTAAAAACTTCTACTCATTTGGAAAAAGCGAGATATGTAATATTTGGATTACAAACGAAGAAGAAAAGTATAATAACTGAAAATGCTGGTGAATTTGACCATTGTAAATTAACAAACTGTAAAGTGTTCCTGAATTCACAATTCTTTCCCTACGACAACTTTAATATTTCTTTTGATAAAAAAAGATACAGTGTTTTATACGACATGTACGCTAGGTTCCAAAATTCATATTACGGCAAAACAAATACACCTCTACTATCTCCCGTACAGTTTGAATCGAAAGCTCCGATTGTTGTAATTGATTGTTCCAAACAAAATGAATCTGTAAAATCGTCTAGTGTTGATATAAAAATAGAAATGGAATTTCAAGAAAACGTACCTGCAAATACATCTGCGTATTGTTTAATTTTGCACGATAAAATTGTTACATACACACCGTTGACCGGTATTGTAAAGACAGTATTGTAAAACGTTGTACCACCACCGGCACCGCCACTGTCGCTAACCTATAAATAGCGGAGCAACAATGCAGGTCTTCAGTTGATCGTCTATCGTCGCATGGGTAACATCTTCTACAAAATGAGTTCTCCATCTGTTGTACAAGGTGATGCAGAGGTAGCACCGTTATTGGAACGTGATAATACTAGTGAAACAGAAATCATCAAGGAAATAACTGCATTTTTAAAGTTTGGTAAAAGAGATAGAGAGGAGGAAATTAATGCAGACCTATCAAAGGTAGTACCAAAGAGGAAGAAGAAAGTTGAAGAGAATATTCCTCCTCACATTTTAACTGAAGTTTTTCTGCGAATCTTTTACCCCATCTCAGCATGCATCAGTAAAAGTGTATCAGTTGGATTGATGAAATCATTGGATTATTCCCCTACAGTAATACTACACCATGGAACAAAAAAGGTTTTATTTTCGCAAAATGCTTGGGAGTCATTTTTGAAACATGTACATTTAATAGAATGTTATTTAACTAACAGTTTGTGTGGAAGGAAAACACATATTCGACTTTTGGATTGTGACAATGAAATCGATATTGTTAAACATCGTGGACAACTACAAGTGCGAATTAGAGACTTGACTCAACATGAAAATAAGATTCTACTGTCACGTGAAGAATTCTACGTTTTAAACTACGCAACAGAACCTATTACAAGGTACATGAGACAGTTGGTATTTGCAAGCGCTATTATTAAAGAATATTTGGTCGATACTTTGGAAAAACAACCTGATAGCACCATCGTGTACGGACCTGTGGATACATCTATTTTTAATAGAATACCTCATGAAGTTTGCATGTGGAGAAAGTTAAAGGATTTTGAACCACTTGTAGAAATCGCTACAGAAGCTACAGAAGAAACAACACAGGAAGAAGAAACGGAGAAACAAGAAGAAGAAGAAAACGAAACACAAGAAGAAGAAGAAGTTAAAAAAGACTAAAGTTTGACTTTGTAAAGAAGAACACACGTGGGGTAGGCCTATTGGGGACGGTGCCCACGTTAAATATACACCAACGCGCCTGCAACTGTACGGCCTGGTATTTAACCTACCGTGGTGTGGAAAACAGTTTAGTTGATCGCTAGGTGCCATGATGAGCGGAGGGGATGAAGAAGTGAGTGTAAAGCCTTGTGTAATAGAATTTCAAGCATTTCGAAATAATGATGATAGGTTTATTATCAAGGAATTAGTAATTTTAGACTTGCTTACATTTGTAGCCTACCCATTCACGTTTGAAGCTCCTTTTTCTTTTAACAAACTTAACACCAAAGCGAAAAGTACAAACAAATGGATAACAAACTACTTTCATCACATACATTGGTATGAAGGATTTATAAGCTACAGTAATCTGCACAGTATTATGTTTAACTTTTGCAAACAATATTCACATATATACACAAGAGGATTAGAAAAAAAGAACTGGATACAAAAGTACACGCACGGTGATGTTTTCAATATAACTATCAGTAAGGACTTTAACATTAATCTCGGTAATATTTGTGTCGCTGCAAAAGATCTTAAACACGGTCAAACAAACTGTGCATTGTACAACGCATATCGTTTGGCTGCTTATTTGAAACAAACGCAGGAATGTGGTGGGGGTAGCGGAGAACAGAAATGTGGTGGGGGTAGTGGGGCCTATAAATACGAGGAGGCAGCACCGCTCCAGCACGAGTATTATTCGAGACTCCGAAGAGGCAACACCACAACCACCACTGACGAAGATGACATCACAACAGTTTCTACAAACACTGGTTGATCAATTCAACACTCATTCAAAATCCGACCTTCTGCTAACTAAAAAGTGTTCAGAACTAAAAGAACAAAAACACTACATTATTCATAACATCAAGAAAGTGGAAACCACACATGGAGAAGCAATTCTAGTTTCATTGAGCGAAGGACCTTTCACTCCAGGAGATGAGCCGAAGTTTCAAGTATTTCTTCCAAAACGATTTGTTCAACTGCTACAAAATGAAGATTTGCGAGATATTCAACCGGGGACGTTGTATTTGGTATCACACGGTGTAAGCGGCAACAACTCGACGGAACTCACTCTGCACATCACGCATCCTTGTACATAATGTCTTTGTTTGTATTTTTCTGTTTGTATTTCTAGGCATCAATGTTAGACTTAAGCTTATTGTATTGTAAGATGTTTGTTTAATAAAGAAAATATAAAAAAATAAAAAAAAAATAAAAACAGCAACACAGCAGTATATTATTTTATATACTGCTGTGTTGCTTTTTTTAAAATTCAAATGGATGACCTTGAACTTTCATTCAGGGTTAACTTATGAAGAGGTATAAAAGAGAGGGAGCAGTGAAGTTAGTCTCAGTCTTGTCTAACACACGCTGCAGCTAACATGTCGGTGTCACCTATGAAAAATTTATTTTTCGATAACAATTTGAAGACATATTGTTGCGAGTTACAATGTTTTAAAATACCAGGCGATCAAGTTGACGGGAAAGCTTGTCGTAAGTGCAAGTGTTTCAGCTATTGCATATGTAGATGTAAAACGTATCAAATGAACCGACAAGATAAACTACAAGAATTACGCCGAAGGATTGCATTACTGTGGCGGCGAATGTAGTAGCAACCAGCTGCCACCTGCCGCCTGCCATCTGCTGTCCGCCATCTTCTCCGCCCCACCACACTTTTACCCCCACCATTTTGTTTGATACCAGAACGCTAGCTAGCGAATAGTCAGTACACCTCCGGCTCTCGACTGGTGAACATCGAGTGCTCTTCACAAACGTAAAACATTGTATTAAAATGTCCATTAAAATTAGGTGTATTCATTATGACTCTATTCATCTGGCGACTTTCCAAGACCTCGAGGTTTTTAATGAAGAGTTAAGACTTCTCATTGCGTCCGGTTACGATTTATCTTTGAAACTTTACGCATCAAAAAACAACATGGACTCTGCGCAGGGATCGAAGTATCTACCGTCTTTCTTCAGAAAACAAAGTGATGGCCGCAACTCGTCCGGATCAACAACATCGATGACAACCAACAACGGGGAACTATTGTAAACATGAATTATTGTAAATAAAGTAATATTTGTAATATGAATTATTGTAAATAAAATAAAGTAATATTTGTAATTGTTCTACCTCGCACTCGTATCATTCGATTGCTTCATTCGATAATTTTCATTCGATATTTTATCGAATTAAAACTATCGAATCACAATCGGATTTTACGCGTGCGAGGTAGTACTTTTTTAAAATTACCTCCCCGTAACCTTGAACTTTGAACTTTAACTCATTTCGTCACAAAACCGCCTACGTCACTGGCTCAGCCTCAGATAACGTATTTTATCACTCAGCGCTTCCGGTCACGTGACCGGAAGCCATAAATCAAGTGAGCCAGCACCCGCAAACCCCCACTACTGGAGGGGTCCGGTGGGGAGGGGGTTGGGGAGGGGTGGGGAGCGTGTGGGGAGGGGAGGGGGAGCGGGCGTGACGTCAGGGGTCAAAGGTCAAAAAGCAGTGAGGGGGCGTCCATAGTAGTTGCGTATTCAGCCCCCATAATATTCTTATGGATGATAATTAAAATGACAAATCGTTTAATTATGAATGAATATTAATGAAACTTGGTACGTGGCTTTATGTGATATTAAGATACACGTGATATTAAGATATGCATTGGAAATTCGCTGATTACGCAGGTTTGTTTCTACAGGGGTGTTTTATGGATTTCCCTCCGTGCCGTAAACACGGTAATTAAATTCAATTATATTAAAAATTACCTTCCACAACGAATATCTTTCGTACACTGCTCTCTATGCTGACTCTTTCTGCTTTGACTATCTTATGCCAAGGGAAACCAAGTAAATCTCAACGATTTTTTTTTATCTCATCTCTTAGACAATCTCGAGATTTGGTGTTTTTAAATCAAATTGGTGTGACGTGTTGCCAGTTTTAACTGTTATTCTATCAACGAATCGTCCATAGGTTTTCTGGTTACACAGTATTTGATTTATTTTAAAACAATCTCAGTTCTCTATAATTAACCAACCCAAATATTTATTACTTTATTTACTTCCTGTAGTATCAAACACGTAATGGTAGAAAAAAAGGATACTTTCTTTTATAAAATATGAGTATGGGGAGTTTTTTCCCAATTTAATCTAAGATATAAACTATATTTACATTTTATATATTACATGTTTGGATGGTTTCTCAGGTTTTTATCAACACGTATATATTTTTAATTAGCAAATGTCCCCGTATCACAGAAGCTATTGTCAAACACCAAAGTGATGGCAAATCTGAGACCATAGACTAATAATTCGTTTTAGTTTAAGCCCCATTGGTGCAGAAAATACCATTTTGCGTGTGTGTGAAAGTTTACCTTTGGTTTCATTGAATGTTAGTAGGAAATCAATTATAAAAGGAATCAAAATAGCATGCAATTATACAAAATGTAGTAAAATACATTATTTAAAACTTGTTTCTGTAAAAACTATCCTTAATTCGTAATGTATGGATATTAGCAGTTACAAAAGTTTCAGAAAATAAGAGGTCAAGGTTCATTAAATTGACGATTTTCACCTGGCATCGGGATGAAAGGTTTTAATTTGGTGGTATACCTTGCATCTGCCTGATTGCGAACTTTCATCAAGTTATTCAGACTTAAATAATTGTTTTTAATTGAATCAACTTAGGGTTCTAAATGCTGTCCAACATGTGTGTGTGTATATATATATATATATATATATATATACATGTGTACACACACACACACACACACACACACACACACACACACACACACAATGTTACACAATAATTAAGAAAATAGTCATTGTGAATCGATTTGGTTTATTCGTGAATAACGGATACAACTTTTGATACCTAAATTTTATTTGAACTGCAATAGTAAATTCCATCTCACCTTTTACCAATGAAATCAAAATTGAGAGTGATACAATAAATCATAGGTTATCCTTTATTCGTAGGTAAGTCTACTTGAAATTCTTGGATTTTGTGATAAGGTATAGGTAACGACCCGTTCAAGAAAGTAATTATTAGAATTTAGTAAATTTGTTTTATATTCACAACCAAATGTTTTAAATTTTTCTTGGTTGAATGAATTTGTCTTGGTTCACTTTTTTAAACAACAACAGTATGATATTTGTTTTCTTATTTTATTTATTTAAAGTTAGTATATGACATATTCCCCCAAAAAGACAGTAAGGATTTTAGTACTTTCAGCTCGAGTCATTATTATTATTATTGTTATTGTATTTTAATCAAGGTCATGTGTGTATTTGATTTTATTACTGAGCTGAATAGTTGAAATTTGTCAGTAATCAGATAAAGCAATATTTTAATTTTGATAAATAACTAACATTTCACAATTTATTAAAGTAGACTCATCTGTTGTTCCTGAATTTGGAGGAGTCCAACACAACATATTGTTTCTTCTCAGTCTTAGACTTAATTTTTTTAGTTAAATGAAAGGACTAAAGAGATTATTAATTCTCAAATTTCAATGAAGCTTCCACTGGACTTCATTATCAAAGTTTTAATTTATATCAATATTAAAAATACAACTTTACGATCAGTATTGTTTTACGGAATATGTATGAAAGATGAAACAGACATCTTGTACAAAAACGCAAACACAGTATGTATAGCATGATGATACTGATTAGCTACTGCACCATTTTTCCTTAACAGAAGGCATTAATTCTTTAAATGCAACCATTTTAGCGGCTGAGAAATTGTTCCGAGAGCTTTTCAATCTCAGTCGTGGCACTGGAATGGGATTCGATTTTGATAATGTAGAGTTTATTCTAATCACGTCTGTACTCTTGAATATTACTTTTATACAATTCAGATTTAGTAAAACAAGATACTCAATAGCTACCCCATCGCAGCAAGCCTGCGTGCTCAGTGAATTTATTAATGTAACCTTAATATAACATGAAGCAATTTACTAAGTTAGATAAAAACATATTCATAAATAAGGAAGGTACATCAGTGTGTTGTTCTTCGTCAGAATAACACCCCTACTAAAGTAAATGTTTTAGGCATAAACTAATGGGACACACAAATGAATTCACATACCAAATTGTGTTCAAACGCATTGCTGAACAAGCGGGATAAAAACTAAGGAGTATTTACTCTCTGTTTGTTATTTAATAATTTTATTACATTTTAGAAAAATCTATTACTGTTTTACTACAATTAACATGGAAATTGATTTGCAATAGGATTGAAGATGTTTTCAATTTTTGTTTTGGATTTTCTCAACATATAATTAACTTAAAATTAATGTTTCAAAATACTAAAATTTTTTGTTTAACTCGGTAACTTGGTGAAAATTGAAATTGTTAAGGTTTGAAAATTGCAGGGTGAACAACTAAAAGAAACATCTGATTTTAAACCCTTATAAAACACCAAAACCACAAAAAAACTAAATGTTTTAGAAACTGTACGCTCTTTTACTCCTTCCCCCTCATAGGTTGCCCCTGATGTTTTATTTTCTGATAAAATTAGTTTTATTATCCTTGTTGTTGGGGATTCGGAGGAAGGCTTAATGGATGCACTTCCAATACCAGACCCATTATAAATATGTATAATTCCTATACTTTTAAAGGATATAATTACTCTAAAATCCGTCTTAATTGTCTGTTAAAACGCTTGATAGTTGTTTATAACTTTATAAGTAGTTGTGCTGCATGGATGACACTAATTTGTCTCAAGTAATAAAGAGTTACGAAATAATAATGTTTTGTGTTTTTAATTAGTTATGATATTGTTATCTTAAGTAAGGTTTAAGCTTTTCCCTTCAAAACATACTCTTACAGGAAAAACTAAAAGTGCACTTGAATAAACTATAAATTATGTCTTTGGGCGGTCATAATTACTCTCACATAAACAATTTATGTTATTCAATCAAACCTCCACTAAACTTTTGATTCCGTTGTTTTAGTTTGAGCTATTGCAAAAATAATGGTATATCATAATATTAAAATCTGTTTTTATCTTGAAAAATATAAAACCATATAAATACACTTTCAATAACGCTAGCAGAATATAATTAAACTGTATTTCACTATAAAGAATGTATTGGGTTATTTCAAAAGAATGTCAGCCGATGATATAATATTTGCATTACTATACAAAATAAACGAGTAAAAGCTACGAATATAAACAAAATGGCAGAAAATATTAAATTGAAGCTTTCCACAAACCACTTTTATATTACCAATACGTTTAAAATCGAGATATTAACCGAAATTTAAAATACTATACAATTTTAACTAAAATGACAGATTGAATGTGTCAAAAGCTCTTGATATTCGATACCGCTAATGCACTGGAAATGAAGAGCCTGTCAATTTATTTAATATAAAGAAGTTATGAAATGAAGATGTAAATAAAACCTTCATTTAAGAAATATTCCCACAAACTATTTCCATTATCATTAGTGGTAGTAAAAATATATACTATAGTATAGTATAATATTATTATGACATAGTATTATAGAAATATTTAGTTATCTAATTAATCTCGCCTGGTGCCCATGTAATGAACTATTTAAGAGATACATATTTTTATATTCAAAATGTTTTATGACAGATTCTATATGAAAATGGTGTGCTGAACCCAAATCTGCAAGGTACTACTTCGGTACCCTTGAGCACTTTGAGTTATGGAGTCATCCAAATTCGTCAAATGTTGGAAACTGACATGTAATGTAGCTGGCTCGTA
This sequence comes from Allygus modestus, assembly GCA_963675035.1. Taxonomy (NCBI): domain Eukaryota; kingdom Metazoa; phylum Arthropoda; class Insecta; order Hemiptera; family Cicadellidae; genus Allygus; species Allygus modestus. The sequence goes on from OY776112.1 coordinate 298,114,342, forward strand.
AGGTATTAATAAATATTGTAAAGCAAACATGATACGACTACCACCGATTGATTCATTATTGGTTAAGCTGTTTACAAATACACTATACATCACTATTTCACAGATTACTGTTTGCCTATATGTTGATGTTAATACGTGATGCGGCATTTAATTACACGTAAGTCGAAACAAAATGCTCAATAAGTAGGAAAAATTGATTAATTGAAAATATTAAGCACAATATTAGCCACTTGTTTTTTATGTTAATTTGGTAATTGGGGAATAACCTTTTAGGTCCATCTGTCGTAGAAAATGTGAAATTTTTTGTAAATGAACGAAACCTAATCTGATTTTAATATTTTAGAAATTAAGCTTTACAAAATGAGTTATTGTAATTTTAAATTTTTTAACGGTTTGAAGGTTCACAAGGAGTAAGAGGAAAACCTTCAAAAATAACATAGGTCTTAACTAGTAGACCGCAAAGCATTGAACCCTACCTCAAACGGACCTCCGAGTCGAAAATGGAAGCCGATCAAACTTTTAAGTCTGTTTGCAGTGTTTAAATTCCATTATATTAATTACATATTTCCATTTGAGTTTCCGTTTGTGGTATTTTGTAATGCTATATAATACCTTTAAAATTATATATGACATGGTCTAAGCCTACCTTAAGACAGACAACATATCCTCTAAGAGTCGTTTATTAGGGTTGGGCAATAGTATTGTCTCGTTCGTGTGTTTGACTTGTGTGTTTCTTTTGGTTTATTTGTTGACTCCTTTTTACAGTTCTTTATTTTAGCTTTTCGGTGATTTTTCAGTTTTGCCAGGACCGTGCGAATAATTCGTTATGTTCTAGATATTCTTCTTACTTGAAGGCGGGATCCAATTCCATATCCCAAGATCTAATCTTGTTTTTCCCCAATCAGTACTTGAAAATGTCCGCAATCATTTCTTAAATAACATAAACTCACTATCACTAACAATGAATTTTAAACAGGGATTTATAGTCCGTGTTCAATTTCCTATATGAGCTAAGAATTAAATAACCATGGAGAGTGGAGACTTTAGCTGTTTCAGAATTCCTCTCAGTACTCCGACGGGAGATTTCGTATTTGTAGCTCCTTGTTTTATGAGACCTAACAATCTCACCCTCCGAGGTTGAGAGGCTTCTTTCTCCCTACAACCTTCATAAGAGTGGGCTCCAGTGACGAAATATTACGCGTTTCTACCTGCTTCCCCATAAAACCAGTGTTAACTTTCAAAGCCCGTTCCTCAACGGTTTGTCCGATATCGTTGATTGATGGCTCATTTTAGAAGCAGAAAATACTTAGCGATTTCAATGTTCGAAATTTGGTATCAAAATAATAATTGTTCAACTAAATTCTAATATTTTGATTCTTTATGGGTGGACAATTTGTGATGGCAAAATTCATCCCACTCAAGTCGATTGGGTTTACTCTTCTTTAAAATGAACTATAAATCAACGATTTCGGATAATCCGTTGACATTTGTCGGACTATGAATATTATCATTGGCTATGGAAGAAGCAGGTAGACGCTGATGACTGGAGCCTCCCCTTAACACCTCTCAGAGGTTCTCGTTATCACTCCGACGCCGGGGAGTTCTTCTGTAGGGGCCCTCCTCGCCATCGATCTACCCTGTGCCTTTTCTGTGCCTTACTCTTACCTCGCTCTGTTGAGAGTTAGTTGTGCACTTTATTAAGGGTTTCTGTTTAACTGTGGGGTTTCTTCCAATTTTCGATGGATCTCTTCAACTGCACGTAGTATGTCTGGGTTGCTAAGATTGAAGGGAGTAGTAATCTCTGGCTTGTCTACTCCAGGAATGTAACCCGTTGGGATACTGGGGCTGACTCCCCGATGGTGACGGCTCGGTTCCCCTCCTCCACCAAGCCCAGCAAGCTGGGGCGGCTCCCCTGCATAATAATCCACTCTTATTTTACCCTCTTTTTTACTTATTTATTACTTATTTATGATTCTAAATTACTAACTCTTGACTAATTATCTGCTCGGATGTGCTCGGGAAATGTGGATATATAAAAATGACGCTATCGGATCGGTGACAATGGCTACCATGTGCTAAGCCTAGCTTGTCTTCACAATAATGAGTGCTGTTACCTACAAAATTCACTAGGCTATTTAAATATAGCTCACAAATGCTCTTATTTGACTTATCAATAAATATATTCCTACCTATGGTCTTCTTTGGTTTATTGTAGTGAGTAGAATGTGTTTTGTATTTGATCTGGATGTCAACAGAAGGTAGGTGTACAATTTCTAAAATATCCCTTAACTATTTGAATGAAATACAAAGTTACAGAGGAACAATATAATATTTATTTATCTAGTAATACAATTATGCTTTAAAAAGTTATCAATCAAAGGGATTTACAAATAATCTACAATTCAGGGGAAACAGTTACCATGAGTGGCCTAGGCTAGAAGATGGTTGACAATAATACATGTAGGCCTAAGACTAAAATGTTCATATTTTGATTCTAAATGGGTTCTTTTATAAATGAGGGCTCTTTTTCTCAGGGGGGAAGTATCGTGCTGACTTGAATAACGTTGAAAATATATGTGAAAGAATATTTAGTCCAATTAGGCTTATGTGTTTACAAATTGCAACAATGATAAATTTTGGTGTTGTCCAAAAGGAAAGTCCAATGGTTTTCACTGAATTTACTGATGATTAAAATACTCAAATTAAATTTAGAAAAGATAGTTCAATGTAAAAATATACTCTTGATGTTAATTTAACTTTCAGAACATTAGACTTGTTCTATTTAATGTCTGTATTATTTCAAGTCCCTAATAGAATACACAATGGAAGTGGTTTACCAATCAGCTTACAATGTTCTTCGCTCAATACCAATTTTGGGGATAAAACAAAGAAAAGGGAGTGAATTTAAAATGGTATTATATTGAGCAGTGAATCCCTAATAAAATGAGCACCAAGCAATTCAAAACTTAGGCCATACTGGGTGAATTTAAGTAGGAACTGTGTCCTGCACAGATTTTAGGTCTTAACACTATGGCATCTGGAACAAGAAGGAAGATCTAGCAGAGATGAGGTCTGGAAGCATGGTCCATTGTTGAAAACACATGGTACACACAATTGTTAACACTGGTCACTGTAATTTAGATTCCTTAAGGACTATTTTTGAAAAGTATATTATATTAAATTTTAATTCTATTGCAATCCTCTCACATAAATTATATCTAAAATATTATTATTAGCAAACATATTAAATTAAGTGAGTAGGCTATTAGATGTGGATAGGCTGTGAATAATTATTGGTGATTAATTAATGAAATACATATTATTTTACAATTGCACGGATAAATAAACATTAAATACATAGAGGGGAATGGTTTTCTGAGGAGTGTTGATAAGGATGATTATTATTAGGCATGAGCATAGGGAAATTAATGCAAATAACACATTTAGGGGAAATTAATTAATTAACACATTGATAGGGAAACTTAAATATAAAATAGCACATAATAGGAAAATTATCACTAAATAATGAATGGATGACATGTAATACTATAATTATCTCCTCAGAAATCTGTATGATATGGAATTAAAGACAGATTTCGATCAAGTATGAAATGGAATACATGAATTATTTAGTATGAAACATATTTACAGCTAGTTATGAGGTACATTAAATGATTGATGTTGGTTGGTGATAATACACTTCTTATTCTAAATTTACATAAACATAGGAACAATACATAAATGGGGGGAAATATGGGATGAGGGATTAGGATAGTGCATGACCGTACACAAGGGGAATTGGGATTAAGGGAACATTTAATATAACAATTGTTTATTGGGATGGGGATGAAATTCTTCACTTGCATAACAACACTTTTGGCTTTTACATTGTTTATTACAAGGGCAAAATCACTGTTTATAATCATCGAATTTAATAAATAAATTGGTATTCAACACTGTTTTTGGGGAATAATCACACTGTTCACTTGGGGAATTGGGAAAGGGTACGCACTCGCGGTTAAGGTTCATGGCGATCTCCTCATTTAAAATTTATTACACTTGATGATATGATGATTATGAACTATATACACTGTTTTTAAGAGTTTATGTTGTCAGGGTCTTCTTCACTATTTACAGTATCCTCTTCTACTATGGGTTCTATATATCTTTTCAATGCAGATATGTGGTATGGTCCAAATAAGATGTCTTCGTTCTCTCTGGTTACATGAAAAGTAGATTTTCCTAATATTTGCTTAGTTATGAATGGTCCTTCGTAAACCTCGAAAAGTTTTGCAGTTTCTCCATAAATAGCTCGGGAGAGGGGATGTGATTTGATTAGCACTTTATCATTTATCTTTAATGTTTGTGGTTTTCGATTCTGATTTAATTTTGCTGATCTTTTAATTCGTTTGGCATCTAACCTGCATTTAGCGATAAGTAACTTCTGTTCTATTGGAGTGTCGATTATGAATGGATTTTCAGACAAATATTTTTCCCAAAAGCGGTGGTCTCGAACACCGAATTGTAGTTCGTTAGGAGTGAAGCCGGTCGATTCATGATATAATTCATTGAGACATGCGTTAATATCAGGAATATATTTCGCCCACTTCTTGTGTTGACGGGAGCAATAAGTGCGTAGACATCTCTTAATTTCTCAAATAGGTCTCTCGGCAAGGTTGTAGCATGGGTGGTACACTGGATTGAAAATTAATTCAATATTATTCTGCTCCATCTTCTGGATGTATTCTCCGCTCTTGAATTGTGTTCCATTATCAGACTGGATTCTTTTAGGGTATCCATAATTTGGGAAGTGTTGAGTAAATAGTTTATTTAATATTGTTTTAGTGGTGGCTTTTTGCATAGGGTACAACTTGATGAATTTAGTGAAGATATCGATGACAATAAGTACATATTTAACGATTGATACACTGGTAGGAAGAGGTCCGATGACATCAACGGCTAGCTGTTCGTTCTTTCCTGTACATAGCACTTCTTTCGCTGTGGCCACTAGCGGTTGGTTGCTGATCTTACATTTCTGGCAGGTATCGCATGTAGATAAATGTTTCCTTATGGTTCGATTCATGTTTCGAAATATGAAGGTTTCTTGTAATAACTGAAAGCATTTCTTAGCTCCGCAATATAGGTAGAATAGGTGACATTCCCATATGAGGTCTTGAATCATGCAATGAGGTACAGCAATTAACCATTTATTTTTCAATTTTTGGTAAAGGGTATTATTATGAATGCGGAAATTATTTGATAACTTTTGTGCGATTTCTGAATCTGGTTGTTTTTCTAATGTTTCAATTATGGGTTGGAGTTTGGTGTCTTCTCGCTGGAGTTGGGATAAGTTTCGTAATGCTCTCTTTAGATTTTGATCGGGGATATTCTCAATGTAATGAATAGTTAATTCCTTTGGATTGTTGTATGAAATAGCGGATTGATCAATGGAGATGCAGCTTAGCGTGTCTGCAGTGATGTTATCTGTACCTTTACAATGGACAATTTTAAAGTGATATTCCTGTATAGTGAGTATCCATCTGGCCAATCGATTATTTAATAACCGGCACGTTTTTAAGAAGGTGAGTGCGTGGTTATCTGTGATGATGGTTAATTTCGTTCCCAGGACAATGTATCGAGACTTTTGTAGACAATAAATGATGGCAAGGAGTTCCTTTTCAGTGGTGGTGTACCTTTGTTCGACTGGTTGTAACGTTCTCGACATAAACATTATGGCAGCTTTCTCACCATTTTCTCGTAATTGATATAAATGTCCGCCTATAGCATAGTCAGAAGCGTTAGTTTGTAAGAATAATTCTTTGGATGGGTCTGGGTGTTTTAAGACGTTGGTTTCCAGAAATAGTTGTTTAATCTTCAGAAAGGTGACATCATCTTCATTAGTCCAGATAAATTTGTTTTTCTTTGAAGTTAATCGCATCAATGGTTGTGTGGTTGCAGAGAATTTATCTATGAACTTATTATAGTAATTTATGCTGGTTTTGAGTAGTCGGGCTGGCTGGTCTGATGTTTTGTTGGTTGTTGTGGCTCCTAGCTTTCTTTGGTCCGTCCTTGATGTCTTCTTTTTGCAGTAATCTCTCCATCGCTCGGATCGTGGTGATGTTTTGGACACTAATACTGTCTTGTATTATTGCATCAAATCGCTCTGCCATGAGGGTAACGATCTCCTCTTCAGTCAGACTAGGCGTCATCGACTGTAGTAACAATACTCGTTCTGTCAAGTATTCCGTCCGGCTCAACGTCCCGTTAGCTCTATATTTCTCAGACTCAATTTTAGCTTTGATTCCGCGTTGGACTGCCTGACTCCAGTATTTAAACTCAAATTCTTTCGCAAATCGTTCCCAATCAGTGATCTCATTTTTTATTAGTTGTAACCATCGTGATGCAGGTCCTTCAAATGATGTTTCAAGCAGGTCTTTTAGATACTCAGTTGAATCGCAACATTGGTTCCGTTCGATGCCTCGTTCATAGTATCGTCTTAATTTATATAGGTATTCATTTGGGTTGCTGCTACGTCCATTAAATTTTGGCATTAGTCGGTCATTAACTTCGCTACAATTGCAGATTACTTTAATTTGTCCTGTCATTCCGCTTAGTTGATTGGATTGTTTCAGGTTGGTTACTTCGGCTTCACACTTATTTAGATTTTGGTTCAAGGTTTGAATTTCAAGTTGTTGTGTTTCAATCAATCTCGTCTGCAGTGTCATTTTGGGTATTACTTCATTTTGCAGTGCCGTTAAGTTTGCTTTTGAGTTACGCTCATTATCAAGTTGTGTTTTGGTTGTTAGTTCTTCTATTTTCTGATCAAACATTTGCTTATGTTCTTCAAGATGAGATTTGACAGTAGATATGATATTTTCCTGACATTGTTTGTTTTCTAGTTCAGAAGCGATTTGTTGTTGTGAAATTCTGTCCATCACAAACTGTCTCATTTGGGTCTGGGAGTTTTCAATTCTGAGTATTAATTTGTCATTTAATTTGGCGGTTTCTTCGGCTTGCGTATTTTGTGTGAGTTTAATGGCGTTAATTTCTAATCTAATTTCAATTTGGTTTTCTCTAGTTTCTTGCATTTAAGATTCGAAAGCGTTCCGACAGGCTTGAATTTCTTGCTGGGTTTCATTGGTCTTATCGTTGATGATACGGGTTAATTCGGCTTTTGTTTGATGAATTTGTTGATGAAAATTTGCATTGATTGTTTGGATTTCAGATTTAGTTTCTCGTATTTCAGATTTTAATTCAGCATTATTTTGTTCGATTTTAGCACTTGTTTGTTCGATTTTCGTATTTAAGTCGATCCTAGTTTGTTCAATTTTATTGCCTAAATTGGTCATGAGGGTAACTAGCATGTTCATATAAACTGCGGGAGTTGGTGTAATTGGATTTGCCGTATTTACTTCGCTAGTCATGTCGTCCGTGTGTGTATCTGTCATCGGACGCAAAGGATGAATAAGCGCCGACTCGGTGAATGGGCTGCCGGTACTCTCTCGTTCGTTTGGATCAATGAATACGGTTCGGGAATCTTCGGGTATGTCCGTCAGCACTCGGGTCGGTCGACTGAAATTACGTCGCTCAGGTGACGTGGAAGCAGTATTATCGTCTACGGGAGAAATCTTGCGTCGAGGCTGCGAAATCGGCGCTCTGTGATTGGCTGATGGGGTTCGTATACATTTGGCGGTCGATGGTTTTGGAGTCTTCGCGTTGATTTTGTCCAACATGGCGGCTGCTTGTTTCGTCGTCACTCGAGTTAGCGTCTGGTACCGGGTAGTTGCGTGTTTTTCGTAAATTGTACTTGTTTTCGGCCATCGTGTGTTCGTTTTAGCTATAACGTGCGAGATTATTAAATATGCGATAATATTATACACAGTTATTATTGGTGGGGAGGGAAACAATTACGGGAAATTAATATTAAATATGACAATCTTATTCTAGGCTTATTCTAGTTGAGGATTGCAATGTTTATCACTCGTTATTCAAGTCAGTACGTTGGGTCGCCAAATTCTTATTTTACCCTCTTTCTTACTTATTCGTTACTTATTTATGATTCTAAATTACTAACTCTTGACTAATTATCTGCTCGGATGTGCTCGGGAAATGTGGATATATAAAAATGACGCTATCGGATCGGTAACAATGGCTACCATGTGCTAAGCCTAGCTTGTCTTCACAATAATGAGTGTTGCTACCTACAAAATTCACTAGGCTATTTAAATATAGCTCACAAATGCTCTTATTTGACTTATCAATAAATATATTTCTACCTATGGTCTTCTTTGGTTTATTGTAGTGAGTAGAATGTGTTTTGTATTTGATCTGGATGTCAACAGAAGGTAGGTGTACAATTTCTAAAATATCCCTTAACTATTTGAATGAAATACAAAGTTACAGAGGAACAATATAATATTTATTTATCTAGTAATACAATTATGCTTTAAAAAGTTATCAATCAAAGGGATTTACAAATAATCTACAATTCAGGGGAAACAGTTACCATGAGTGGCCTAGGCTAGAAGATGGTTGACAATAATACATGTAGGCCTAAGACTAAAATGTTCATATTTTGATTCTAAATGGGTTCTTTTATAAATGAGGGCTCTTTTTCTCAGGGGGGAAGTATCGTGCTGACTTGAATAACGTTGAAAAGATATGTGAAAGAATATTTAGTCCAATTAGGCTTATGTGTTTACAAATTGCAACAATGATAAATTTTGGTGTTGTCCAAAAGGAAAGTCCAATGGTTTTCACTGAATTTACTGATGATTAAAATACTCAAATTAAATTTAGAAAAGATAGTTCAATGTAAAAATATACTCTTGATGTTAATTTAACTTTCAGAACATTAGACTTGATCTATTTAATGTCTGTATTCTGTCAAGTCCCTAATAGAATACACAATGGAAGTGGTTTACCAATCAGCTTACAATGTTCTTCGCTCAATACCAATTTTGGGGATAAAACAAAGAAAAGGGAGTAAATTTAAAATGGTATTATATTGAGCAGTGAATCCTTAATAAAATGAGCACTAAGCAATTCAAAACTTAGGCCATACTGGGTGAATTTAAGTAGGAACTGTGTCCTGCACAGATTTTAGGTCTTAACACTATGGCATCTGGAACAAGAAGGAAGATCTAGCAGAGATGAGGTCTGGAAGCATGGTCCATTGTTGAAAACACATGGTACACACAATTGTTAACACTGGTCACTGTAATTTAGATTCCTTAAGGACTATTTTTGAAAAGTATATTATATTAAATTTTAATTCTATTGCAATCCTCTCACATAAATTATATCTAAAATATTATTATTAGCAAACATATTAAATTAAGTGAGTAGGCTATTAGATGTGGATAGGCTGTGAATAATTATTGGTGATTAATTAATGAAATACATATTATTTTACAATTGCACAGATAAATAAACATTAAATACATAGAGGGGAATGGTTTTCTGAGGAGTGTTGATAAGGATGATTATTATTAGGCATGAGCATAGGGAAATTAATACAAATAACACATTTAGGGGAAATTAATTAATTAACACATTGATAGGGAAACTTAAATATAAAATAGCACATAATAGGAAAATTATCACTAAATAATGAATGGATAACATGTAATACTATACCACCTATCACAGCCTTGTTTTATGACCTAGGACAATTCAAAGATGTATTAATGTAAATTAAAGATATTATCAAATGGATCATGAACAGTACAATTGGCTAATTGTAGACCATAATTTCCTTAATCAACTTTGTCCGTTACACCACTTAGTACCGCCAAGAAATCTCTGTGGTTAAAAATACCCCCGTTGCAGCAAACCTGCATAGTTATCGAATTTCAAATGGTACTTCACTATTTCATGAAGCCACATAGCAACTTTCACCAACCATATTCATAAATAAGCGAGATATGACATTTTATTTATTCTCCTTAAGAAAAATATTATGACTGAGTATGCAGGTTTGCTGCATCAAGAACCACAAAAATCGGGTTTTTATGCAAATACCAATGTATCTCCACCAGATGAAGTAACGTAATAAGTTTTACCAATTTATAAATTTATAAATAAGCAAGATATCACATGTTTCTTATCCATCTCCATAAGAATTACATTATAGCTGCTGAGTACTCAGGTTTTCTGCCATAGGGACCATAAAAATCTGTTTTGTATGTAAATATCAGTAAACCCCCAACCATATGAAGCCACATACCCAGTTTCATTAATATATGTTCATTGATAAGTGAAATATAAAATTGTACTTATTCTCCAAAAGATTAACTTTAGACAACCTACTGGTGTTTAGCACTTTCAATATCTCGGTAACCGATTGACGTAGAGCGATAATCAAAATACCAAATTTTTTTAAGCTGATTTCAATAGTGTAAACTAAAGATTGGATTTAGAAATATTTATAAGAAAAAAAAAACAGAAAGAAACATGTTTGGGGTACAAAACCCCCCTTATAATGGTGCGATCTATCTTGTTCTCGAACTCATGAAAATAGATGCGTCTTACACGTTTAAACCAAATTTCAGCAAGATCGGACCATTTTTACGAAATTGATCGACCCTTCGGACACACACACCACACACACACACACAGATACATACATATGAATTTGAACGAATGTTTTTTTGGCATCTGGGGGCTTAAAAACAACAAGTTATCATGGTCTTAACATGCCTACTACGGTAATAGCTTCTTCCCTATAGGGTAAATTCACTAAAAAACGAAAATAATCACAATCCAAAATAATTAGCTCATAATAACAGTCATTATTTAAATAAATGAATTGTAATAGTTCTGATTACTTACCAAATTCTAGTGAAGGATGCTTAGGCTTAAATTTGAAAACACACATTTTTAAACATAATTCAACTGGCTCTTCCTAGGTTTTAAAGGGACATTTTAAAGCGGTTACTATGGTTATTGTTTTATAAGTGTAATTTTTCTTTCTTTTTATACAATGACTAGCAACCGTTGTACTGATTTTTTAATAGAAATTTCATTATGTTAGAAGAAACATTTATTTTAAGTAAGAGCATTTCAAATCAAATTCAAATGTATATAAAGTACATATAACTGCGTCATATTAATTAATTGATTATAAGTATTTCTTTTTACCTGTTGGGCAGAACTGATGAACCAGCTGTTGTTAATGTCATTTAGTTCAATTAGACTTAATTAGCTTATTAGATAGCTGATTCCAAACAAGAAAAAATCTCGTTGACATAACGAGTTTCTGTATTACCCGGGATTCAGGGACTTCAGGGAATCACACCAGTAATCAACAAAAAGTAAGATCTAGACAATACTGAAATTTTTATATTGCTATATTGTTATATTATTTGGAACAGTGCATTTATTTTCAAATTAATAATACTGGATCTACAACTACAATGAGTTCTTCACTGGACTACCTAATTACCATTGGCTGTACAAGGTTGAATAACATCCAATGGACCATTTGTTAGGCTTTTGAAATAGTGCAGTTATCTAAATTAAAAGTATAGTGCACCACTCCTGAAATTGGCCACGTGTGTAGGGGGTGTTGTACATAAAAATTGCGCAACTCTGCTACTACCATCTGCCATGATAAACTATTTTAGTGCTAACAACAACTATAGCCAAATCTATGCATGTCATTTTACATAACCTAAGATGTGTACTATTTTCAGTTGCTATTTTCAGCTAAGCCTACTATTTTTGTAGCCTATAAAGCCAAATGCAATCTACATCAAGTGACCTGCAGCAACAAATAGCTATACATAAATTAATTGCAAGAAGTGAACATACTTCAACATCAATTTAAGCTAAATTTATGGTAATTAAACTCAACTGTAATTTAATTGATTATTATTTTTCCGACCATGGAAAAATTCAACCTAAATTACCTAAGCAAAGATGAACTCCAGTACGAGTTATTATCAAGAGGAACCGAACCAACACATGACAACTTTGAAAACTTTAGGAAAAAGCTAAGAACCGTTATCAACTCATCATCCAATGTTTCAAATATTGCTGGCAAGCTATTATTGAGTGATGAATATAAATCAATAAAAACCAAAACACATTCATTAGAAATTCTGATGGATCAATCTAGTCAAGAACCTAGTAATCTACAAATAGCTAAAATAAAAGCTAAATTAACGCATCTACAACCTGGGATTACAAACCTAACCTCATGTAAACTAGAACCTAACTATGTTAAAATTCTTGACAAACTAAATGCTAAGCTAAATGAATTACTACCTAAATTTGAGGAAAATAAATCTAAAATATCCATGCAGGAACTTGAACAATATCAAGAAGACTTAAATTATTCATTAATTGAAGAAGAAAACTTAAGGGAAAATTAGTAACCAATCCCCGAACTCCAAGTGAACCTAACGTAACCTCAACACTAATAAAAACAAATGAAAAAATCTGATGAATCTTAAGCTACAATTCAATCAAGTTAAAACATATTACATAAATATTACAACTACTGAACCTAAACCAAAATCAGAAACACCGGATATGCCTACTACTGCATGTAATATACAACCAACCATGCCAACTTCACATTAAAATCAAAACCCATCATCTATTGTAAATATTTTCAATAAACTTTCACATCCTGCTGAAGATTATTTAAGCAAATTCACAATCTGCAATGGTTTAGAAATTCTCTCTTGCTTCCTTTCTTAAGGGACTTAGTTACAATCAAAACTGAAACAAATTTGACTGACATACAGTTGTATGAAGTTTTGCCCAAATATAGTAAGTCACCATTGTCTACAAGAATTCTCCAAGGTAAAGTTCAAGGTATATTCCTAGATCAGTTGCATGAAAATATTATTGCCACATTCATTCCCGTCACACAAAAGGAAACACTCAAGTAAGATATGATTTATTGGCCGTAGCATCCCACAGAACCTTAATAGTTTTATATAAATGAAATTAAGATAAACAATCAGATCTTAACGGCAACTTTATCAGAAGCAGATCTAGTATCTTTCATAAAAAATGGACTTAAGCCAGAAATTAGGAACCAAAAAATCGTTGAAGAACCCACTTACCTTCCAAGATTTATATGAACTCTGTATAAACTTGAACAATGTAGGATACAATGACTATCTGCGTGACAGAATGTAGCCAAGTCACAAAACACAACACAATTTGCAGCACCATAGTGAACTTCAACACTTCACAGCAACCAGCACGAGCCCTAATTTAAATAAGCCTTCACAAGCCTGTAATTCAAATCAACGTCCAACCCATCATAAACCACAACGTAACTTCACTGCAACTTCATGAAACCAAAACCCGAAAACAGAAAATTGTTTTATTTGCAACCGCAAAAATCACATCGCCAAGAACTGTCACCATAACCAAAAAAACTTTTAAATGAGGGAGCCACAAGCGTCAATCAAATTAATACTTGTACTCCCGAAGAACAAAAATCAACTGCTGGATATAAAAAAACAATTTAGAAACTGAGTCAAGAGTTGGAACAAATTTAAGAAGATTAAGCAGAACGAAATCAAGATTAAAACGAGTTCGCGCGCAGCACGCTGACGTTAAGGAAGTGAATTTCCACATAAACAACTTTTAAAACTCAAAATCAGTGTAAAACATTCATTTATTCCAATTTTTATTAAAATCTGAAAACATTGATTTTTTGGCTGTTCTGATGCTCCTGGTTTCATTTACCTGCAATGCTGGGAATACAATTTTGCGCATAATCAGGTTAGGAGAAGGTCCAGTCAGGCTTTAAAGTAGGCGAAAGGTTGCTGGGGATGATAAAAGTACACAACAAATGAATAACAGACTTTTCTAATGTAAACCCCCCTTAAGACAAGTACTGTGTTTGTACAGTACACATTTTCTTCTATAACTTGGTAAATAGTTATGCTAGAATGATGGGAGAGGGCTTACAAGTTTTGCCTCACTAATTCCCATCTTTATACATGAATTCATTTTACATCCGGGGCTTTTATGACCCTTTTTGGGCCCAAAAACTCAAAATTTGAAAGATTAATCCCCATAACAGGGGGTTAGAGTTTTCCAATTGTTTTGCCCAACGAACTTGTCCAACTGATTACAGAAAGGAATGTCCCTGCCAACTTTGAAGTAAACCGAATAAAAATGCGACCGCTAGAGTGCAAACACATATATATATATATATATATATATATATATATAGATGAAAAATAAGTAACGTAACATGAGTACCCTGGAGAAAACATTTTAATTAATTAACACAACATGTTTCGACTTATAAAAGCCATGATCACGTGCTGATTTGCTAAATACATAACCTTATTTTCATTATCATTCACAAAATGTAAATAAATAAAATTTGATAACAGACAGCTGATTGCGATTTCTACTGGTGTAAGTGTTATCTATTTGTCTTTATATTTATAATTTTGTTAAAAACTGGATTACTTGATTGTACCTGCATGGTGTTTAAAATATTGTTACTGTCATTTTTATGGTTCTGATATATATGGAATTCTTTTTTTACATTTAATTTTTGGCCTTTCTTCATTATTTCTAGAATAGACATATTTTCATCACAGTTCTTATATTTATGATATGTTTTTAGTATGTGGTCAGCGAAGGCAGATTTTTGCGAGGTTTTATTGTTTGACCTAACTGCTTGGATGTGTTCGTTGAACCTACGTTTAAAACTTCTTCCAGTTTGGCCTATATAATATTTTGGGCAATCGCTACATTTGATCTTATAGATACCGCATTTTTCAAATTTGTTTGTTTGATTTTGATTAGTATTTGAGAATTTATTTATTAAGTGAAACGAATTATTTCTGGTTCTAAATGCTAGCTTGTAATTTGTCTTTTCAAAAGTTTTCCGGATGGCTTTGTTTACAGTTGCGCTATAAGGTAGGCATAAATAATCATTTTTAGCTTTTCCAACTGGAATATTCTGTTTTTGTTTTTTTATTTGATTTTTTAACATCCTGTCAATTAAATTGGTTTTGTATCCGTTCAATTTGGCTAATGTTTTTATTGCTTCCTTTTCTTCGTCATAATCTTTTTCATTCATAGGTATTTTAATCATCCTGTTAATGAGTGTATGAAAAGTTGCCATCTTCTGCTGCCATGGGTGGTTTGAATTTGCTGGAATTATTAGGTTTGTTTGGATAGGTTTCCTGAAGATCTTAAAAATATGTTTATTATTCTCTTTTCTGATTGTTACATCTAGAAAGTTGATTTCTGAATTTTGAACCTCCATTGTGAATTTTATAGATTTGGAAATAGTATTCAAGTAGTTCAGTAGTTCAATAGGATTATTTTCATCGTTATTGAATAAGCAAATTATATCGTCCACGTACCTATGCCAGTATACAATTTTATTTTTGAGTGGGTTTAAGTTATTCATTATTTTAGTTGACTCCAAATGTTGCATATACAAGTTAGCTAATATGCTTGACAAGGGTGAGCCCATGGCTAATCCTTCTTTCTGTTTAAAAAATTGTGATTCGTATTCAAAATAGTTTTGTTCTACTGCTACTTTTGTAAGTGATATAATATCCTTAATATCTGTTTGAGATAAATTTACATTAGTTGATAAGTTTTCTTTAAGGATTTCTAAGGTTTCTTTCACCGGTATATTGGAGTATATATTTGAAACATCAAAGGAAACAAAAACTGTATTCTCTGGTATATCTATATCTTTGATTTAATTGTCAACTAATTCATACGTATTGGTGAGATTATAGATTTCTTCTAGATGTATATAATTTTTCAGCTTACCATTTAAGTATTTTGCTAAATTATAGCACGGAGCATTGCAGTAATTTACTACAGGTCTTATAGGTATATTTAGTTTAAGTGTTTTTGGTTGACCTTTCAGTTTTGGAGCTTGTGGTCTGATAACTTTTAGTTTTATTTTTTCTTTAACTGGTATTATCTTACTTTTTGATATAACATTGTTCAAATGTAAGATCAATTGGTTCCGTTAACTACTAACATCAGTGATGAATACATTACAATTGTAAAGGCCGATGTAACAGATAAGTCCCAAAGGGCATACGGGATGGAAAGTATAGGCCTGTTTATGACTATAGTGCATTGACACTTGTCCTTCTAGCAAATATATGCTCAATAGGTCTAGTAAGTATATAATTAACATGGATTTGTTGAAGGGCGTTAGGGCTTGGCTTCATTGGAACAGGAATAAGCCCATAACTTTTTTTTCGTGATGGACCAATCTTCTTCAAAATATCTGCTCAATAACTCCTGTAGTTTACTTATTGAAGGTGGACTTAAAAACATATAAAACATTCGGTATTATAATCACGATGGCTACTTAGACAAACTGAGCTTTAAATCTCATGTTGCAAGGGCTTAAGTGTTCTGTATAGCCTTGATTTATTACCGTGCCGTTATTTTAAATGGTTTAGTAGAGTAGTAAAGAACTACTCATTTCCTCCTTTCTGTTATAAAATATAATTAGCTGACTAAATGTTCATTAGAACAAATTTGGTGCAAGCTGTAGTGAAATATTGAGTAACCTGTACCCTTAATATCTACTTTGTAGCAGTGCTGGATAAAGGGGCATAACCCTAATGACGTATTATGATTTAAAACAGCCAAAAGGATTCCTCCTCCACATGAAAATAGGCAAAATATTTGATTTCATTCAGAACCGTCTTTTTTTGTGAAGGGCAGAACAAATCTGACTTATAAACAGACAGACGGACAAGCAAATGTTTACACAAATTTAAATATCTCCTTTGTATACAACATTTCACTGCCGAAAGTAATGTAGAAAAATAACTTATTTTATTTATATAGACTAGCAAACCATATGTTTTTATCTTTAATCCCAGCTGTTCTGCTTCTTTTGTTTTGATATGCTGTCCAGTGTTATTTAGCCTAAATGGGCCCGAACCGTACTTTGAGGGCTTTCCAAGGGTTTCTGGTTCCACGCTATGGCTTGAGACCCCCCAAAGGCACATCTAGACGTTAAGGGCTTTCAAACGACAAGTAAATCATCAAAATCGCTGTATTTTGGCCATAATCTTCTGCACACAAATCGCCTTATTTTTTAAATATAATGATGATAAATAGATTCCTTACCTGTCAAATCTGGTATTGCTAATAACCTGTTCATAATGTATTAACAGATTCTATTTTGCGAACTAGTAGATATTGCACATTTTAATTAATAAAAACATTATTTTCTAGCTGGGCCAAGAGGCGCCTTGTCTTGATTTCAGTTTTGAAACTAAACAAAATTACACAGCTGACCAACCTACAATATGTGTATGTGTTTCATAACTATGAAAGGATAATTTTAAACAATTTTATCCGATTTTCACACCAAGACCTTCATTTCAAAACATATAATTCTTATAAATTTTAACACCTTTAAGATTTGTATGACCTGTAAGATGAATTTCACACGGGAGTCTGTTGTTTAAATGGGGTCCTTCTTAACTTTTACATCTTATTACATGACAACTTATATGCTTTTACGTTTTATTTTTAGTTTCGTAAATCAGTCCCAATTTTTAATTTTTTTTTTAAATAAGGTCTAATGTGTCATGACAAAAAAGGGTTAGGGTGGTGGACAATCTAATGGAAGGATAGGCAGGAACCTTAAATTTTGAGACATGTAGAACGGTCTTTTACTTCCTATATTTAAATCCCCTTTAACATACCATAACATGAACTAAATGTTATTTTAAAAAATATTGCGTTCATTTTCCATCACTGATTAGTAAAAACAAGTTTCACGACGTTCCGGGATCTAGAATCTGATCCCGTGTCGTGACTCAAACAAAAAGAGTCAGAAAACAGCACATACAAATTCGTTCCTTTGTCGATCCCTTAAGGTACGTCCACACCGAACGCGCAGAGCTGCGCCGCGCTGCGCAAAACATGTGCGCGCCGAGCGGCGCACTTGGTGTGGACGGCGAACCGCGCAGCTACGCGCACTCGAGAACATCCGCGAACACGATCCGACTGATGGCGGTATTTTGACGAACATCTTTGAAGTTTGTTCGCCTTTGCGCGCTCAGTGTGGACGGGCATTTGCTCAGTTGTTGCTGCGCGTCGTTTCGGCTCGAACTGTCACTACCTGTGTATGATCAAAATGGCTTTTGAATGGAGTCGTGAGTGCATCGAGACTCTGGTGAATGCATATCGAGTTCGAACGGAGTTATGGGACCCAAAAGACAATAACTACCATATTAAAAATAGAAAAAGTGACGCCTGGCGTGAAATTGCCAGTGAGGTGGGTTGTGATCATGGAGAGGCGAAATCAAAAATGACATCCCTGCTCTCATCCTTCCGGCGAGAAAAGGCAAAGGAAAAGAAGGCTCAAAATTCCACTGGTTCAGGTGAGTCCGTGCATAATTAATTTTACACTATCTCTAGCCCCGTCGAAACCCGATGGATACAGGTATATTTTTGTCTTTTAGTCAGTACTACTAACATTTCTAAAGAAATAATTATACCTTTTAACAACTTAATAGGCCCACATTATACATCCTTAACTGTACTTAATTGTTAATGTAAAACACGTGATTAAATTAGAAATTTCAGATTTTTTGTAATGAGTACATACATGCAAAAATTGCTTAAAAAACCAAAGAAAGATGGTGGCCATTTAATAATTAATACAACGCATCAACAAAATGTTGATTCTTGCAGACATAATGGGATTTGCCTATAGCCCAGGATGACATAATTCATAGGCGGCCATTTTTTGTGAAATAGTAAATAACAACTAAATATCTTATTTGTTTACACATGGAGGAAATAGCCGCAGTACTGACATGACATCGTTTACTTCCAGGACGTGACCAGTTATATGTGAGCACTTGGTTTGCCTACAAGCTATTTGCATTTCTGAAGGAGAAGGATACACCAACCAATACTTTGGACACAGAAAGCGTAAGTATATTTTATGTTTACTAATCTAAATGTATACATGTTTTACAATGCAGTAATATTATCATTTGTAGAATGATGTTTCCACTATTATAGCCTATCGGTGGTGGTGATTTAATCTAAGAATAAAAGTAAACAAATATTAATATGTAAATTTTACTTCATCAATCAATATGTACACAATTATCTCTGTATAAACCTTTAACAAAATGAAACAGTTTTAAATGAGACAAAAAGGAAAGGTATTAACAATAGCCTATTGGCATTCTGTTTAAGTAGAAACTTATTTATAAAAATAACTTCAATTCTAGATTGAACAATGTTATACTTTCTTTTCAAATTTGGTACAGTATATATTTCATACCAAAAATCAAAAGAATTGGTTGAAATATTTGCTAAATATTATTAATTTGTTGCTATATAACATAGTTCAGCATACTATCAAAACACATATATAAATGTCTGCAAATGCAAAAATAGTATTTCAAAGGGTATCTGAGAACAATTTACTTGAAATCGCTTAAATTTACATGGGCTGTTATGGCAGTTCGGCTACTGTTAACATGAGTTCGGCTACATACTGTTAACACACGTCACATGATGCACAATTACAAAACATTAACACATATTTCTTGTACTCTCTAAAAATATCCGGCTTCAAATGCCAAGATGATTCATAGTCTAGAGCAACCCTTGGCTGAAAGGTTTTTGGTTTAGGTTTATGCGTAACTTTCTTGCCACGAGACTTGTCCTGTTGTAACAAAGTACTCTGCAAATTCATTGCGAACTGCCTTTGCAACTTCAGAACTTTTACGGGCTTTCTTTCTCATACCACGAAGTGCTGTACCAAGGATTTCTTTTCTCCAGTTCCCCTCAATGACAGTGCCATTCGGTAGCTCGTTGTCAAAAGTACCGGGAGGAGTGTAGATGTCCCGGGATGTTTCGCTCCTCCTGAGGAAATTGTGCAAAAAAAGAGTTGTAAGCACCACATCTCTAACCTTTTCTGCCTCCAACAGCAACGGTTTTCTCAAAATTCTGAATACAGCTGAAAGAATCCCAAAACTATTTTCTGTGACTCGCCGAGCTCGTGATAAACGATAGTTGAAAATCCTCTCTTTGGATCCATTTTGTGAGACCCCAGAGTAGGGTTTCAAAAAGTTTTCATGCAGAGCAAACGCTTCATCTCCTAAAAAAACGTAAGGAACACGTTTTTCACGCCCTGGAAGTGCCTTTGGTTGCGGTGCGTTCAAAGTTTTCCCTTCAATCTTTTTCCACAATGCACAGTTTTTGAATATACCGCCATCAGATATACGTCCCTGAGCACCGACGTCAGCAAACATAAAATTGTAGTTTGCATCTACGAGCGCAAACAGAACGATACTGAAGAAAGACTTGTAATTGTAGTACTCGCTTCCGCTATCCCAAGGTGCTTGGATTTCGATATGTTTGCCATCTACTGCTGCCAAACAGTGTGGGAAATTCCACGTTTCTTGAAACTCCTTTTCATACCGTAGCCATTCTTGTTGTGAGCTCGGCAGCTGTAACAAATGACTTTAAGGTGCTATATGCTATATATGCTATATGCTATATGCTGACAGCCGGTATTATAGTCAGTTATAAGTAAAATAATTGTTATAGCGAAATTGGTTTTAGATCAATTTTCTTTTTCCCCCAGGTTCTTGTCGAACAGTCTGAAAATGATCCTGATGAAGATGAGGAGGAAGAATGTAATCAATCTGAACCTGTTGTACCATCTGGAAATCAAAGCACGGCAACAGCATCGCGTGCTTTAACATCAAGTCAACAAAGATTTGTACCACCGAAACCCAAAATGCGAAGGAGAACGGCCGTTGACGACCCCCGGCTTGCTCAGGCGTACAACCTCATGGATAATGCGACAAAAACACCTCGTGATGAATGTTCAACATTTGGAGAGCATATTGCGACAAAGCTCCGAAAGTTTGATGACCGTAAACGTAATTATTTGATGCACAAGATTAGTACATTGATATACGAGACAGAAATCGAGGTTGACACTGTTTATATACGTTCTCCTATGCAGCACAGCGGTGAATCCAGCGCAAGCCGAATGTCTACCCCTAGTCCTTCACCTACACCTCCATTGCAACAAGTATACAATCCACCTGCCAACAACCCTTTACAAACATTTATAAGTGCCTTTGTGGATAATAATTCAGAAGTTTTTACTACTCTGTAATGGCTAGACTTTAAAATGCCAATGAACAATTGTTTATGAAATAGGGCTTGTTACAAGTTATCTTTTGGGGGAATTTTGATATTTTTTATTAATATCCATGCCTTTGGTTTTCATTTATTTTCTAGTTAAATTTGTTTTTTTTAATAAATAATTTTAAAAATGCTTATGTATTTCTCAACAATCATTAAAAGAATAAAATAAAAAATTTAAACATGGTGGTGGCTTTCGATAGTTTCAAGTTTGTTACGTCAACTCGAGCTTAAATCACTATCTATAGGATGGCCCTATATGCATTAAATATACAACTTGTCCCTAAATACATTAAACTGCTCTCCCAAGTTCGAAGTTAGATGTTTCGTTATACTGTATTTGTCTGCTAACATAAGATCATTATGTAGACCTAAGATTATTTTTAGTTTGTTTAATTCACTTTCGTTAGTTTTTTTAAACCATTTTTGAAAATGTTACAAGCATATTAATTATGTTAATTCTAAATCAATCACGTTCCTAAAGTACAGTTTTTTATAAAAGTGTTGTACATTTAAATTTACTGCTTAATAAACTATATTACTTACTTGTATGTAGTCTCTCAGTGCATTATTCAGAGCCCTGCAAAATTCCATCACAATGTATGAAATACTCTGTTTAGACACTTTGAAAAGGTACATCAAGCTTGTGAAAGAGTCTCCAGTTGCTAAAAAGCGAACAGTTATCGCCAGTCTGTCCTTAGCACTTATAGCTTTTCTATAATTAGTATCCCGTCGAGTGATTTCTGGCCCAATCAAATTGAGAAGATACTCAAAATCTTCAGACGACATGCGGCAAAAATTTTCGAACTGCCCACCAATACGGAGATCATTGAGCATGGATTCCCCTCCATACGATTCCCGACGTCTCAGTATGGGCGTCACCCAATGACGACGTGGTTTTCTCCTTCTTTTTAACCGATCATTATAAATAACAATAAAAACCGAAGCAGCTATTGCAGGGTCCATTTTCTACATCGGTGTGATTGTGTAGCCCGCGCAACACGGATCACAGCCGCGCAACTATGAACATGGCGCTCTGTTCCGCGCAGTTTAGCGCAGTTTCGCGCAGCGCGGCGCAGCGCGGCGCAGCTCTGCGCGTTCGGTGTGGATGTACCTTAAAGGTGCTTATGTGCCGGGATTATCGGAAAAAATCAGATTACTAATTTGCTAAGAAATTGAAAATAAAAACCGCGTTTAAGACACAGAATATACTTAGACAAAGTATCGTTAAAACAACACAAAATAATTACACTCAGGGCTCTAAAACTGTGTTAACAGAATAAATTGCAGTAGTTGTTCGAGGCACTAGTACGGCGAGACAAAGCGACCACTTAACACTAGAATCAAATAACTTTTCGGTATCAGATTCCAGATCCCGAAACGCCGTGAAACTTGTTTTTCCTAACCGGTGACGGAAAATGTCCGCAATAGTTTATTAAAAAACATAAACTCACCATCACTAACAATGATGAGTTTTCAACAAAGAAAATATTAAATGTTCGATGTTACATACTAAATAGGTTCCGTGGTAAATATCTTGACACATATTTTTGGAATTTTATGAAAAATAAATCAGCATAATATAAATTTAAGTTATTTTGTAATTGGTTCTGACTATGTTTTAGAAAGAACTAATTGCTAATGTCATAACGGCGGGCGGCGACAGCTGAATAAACATCATGGAGTAAACATTGCAATGCAATGCAAGTTCCGGTGCTGAGTGTCTTGCTAGTGTTTTGTATTGTTCGTTTTGTGTCTGTTAGTGGGGGAAAAAATGGTGAAAGTTCATCATCTGACGGCGGTAGTTCGTCATCTGAGGACGGAAATATATTATCAGAGCAAACTGTCGGATCACCTGCAAACACGGTTGATCCTCATATTGACGGATCGTCAGCAAACACAATTATTCCTCAAAATTTGTCCATTCGAAGCAAACTATCTGGCATCAGAGAGGCAATTCGTCAAAAAACCGCATCCAAAGCTGAACATTTACTGCGCTTGAAAGAAACGTTGTATCAGAAAATCTACAACGCTGCCGGGGACTTAGCAAACAATATGCAAGCACAACAACAGCATTTAGGAAAAGCGATAGAAATCTGGAATAAAATAGAGCTAAAAGGCAAAACTCAAGAAGAGCAGATCGAAATGTTGATCGATTTAACCTTTGGTGAATTGGTCAAACACCTTCCGTCATACTCGAATATTCCACCGATCGAGGAGCTTTCAACATCGGTATACATTTGTGGAGCCAAGGGTGTGATGAAAGACATGAGATCAATTGAGAAAGTCGGTTTGACAGTTAAGTCAATCGACGGTGACGGATTCGCTGCTGAAATTGACTTCAAGTTCAATAACCTTCTCCTTAATTATACTGAATTCTACATAAACGCATTACATTCGGTCGAAAGAAAAGGCTATTTTGATATCGGCTTTAAAGATAATAACATTAGAGTTAAACTGAAGATATCGAATTTAGTGCAAATTCTACCGAAGTTACTTACGAAACAGTGCATCGTTAGTGTGTTGGATTTTGCAGTAACTCAGGTCGAATTCGGCCATAGCTCTTTCTCAGCTCCTACGAGCGATAAAACGAGAAAATTCTTAAGTGGTATAATTAATGAATACTTAGAAAAACATCAAGAAATTATGCGGGCCAGGTTCGAACAGCGAGTCCTAGCCGAAATGCACGACGCCCTCACCACCGACAACGCCTGGATATGCAAGGACGACGGTATCGCTGAACTGATCAGGTCCAATGGTGGCATAATAGAAGACTTTGTGGTTTCGGAAACATTCAAGAAGAAATGTGGACAAGACCTCTACATTATACCTTAAAAGGCACCATAGAAAAAATGTTCTTCTTTGTAATATTAATATGAATTTTAGTTTAAGTTAATGTCACCATAACCAGTGTATACATTGCCAACATTGAATAAAAGTCCCGTAAATTACGTATTTGACTTTTATTACTGTGGAATATTTTATTATTTCAATAAATATGTATTTCGAATACTGAACGTATAATATAAAAGCTTAAATGTTATAAGCTTGTTAAAGTTAAATGTTAAGCTTTCAGTGTTATAATATTGCATTTTCTTAAAATCAGCTCAATTAGAAATCTTATAATTCGTAATTTACTTGGCGGTCTTGACTCAAAAATAAGGTTAAAAATTTAAAATAATAAATTCGTTTTGTTAAAATCACACCAGTCCGTTGTTATGTAAAATAAAATAATATGTATAGCCCGAAATACGATTTTTAATTTTGGTTGCACAATGTTGTAACAAATACAAATTCAATAACGTCAATCAAAAATATGCAGTTATTATGCAGTTAGTTTTGATATTAAATTAAGTATTTCGGTAGCAAGGCTATTAGCATCATTTTAGAGGGCCTAAAGATAAAACCCCCTAAAGAACTTGAAAATCTTTTGAGGCTTCGTCAAAGAAAAACCTAAACTGCCTGTTTTGTTAGTGAGTTTTATCATTGACTATAAATACTGAAGTATTTATAGTCAATGGTTTTATTTTTGTTACGGATTGCGTCTTTTACCGGGTGTGTTAACATAAAATAATTCTAAAATTGAAATATATTGCCACTGATTCGTTTTTACACGTATTCCGGATAAATATTACTCCAAAACCCGATACAAAAGTGTCATTTAAATTTCATTTCAGGCTTACGTTATAGCCAGTGGCTTTTAAATTCCTCGCGCTCTTTCAAGCCTACTGGACAATTTTGATCTTCACATCGTTTACTATTCAGTTTATATAAATAACTTTACAAGAATTCAAATGGTAGTTAAATATCAATCTTTCTCTAGCAAAAGGTTCGCCTAATGAATTAACCTTTATTGCATTAAATATTTTTATTCAGATAAAAATGTGATTACATAATATTATTTGGGCCTGAAACAAAATGGCTTAAAAACTCTTAAAATAAGTGAATTCTACAGTCACTACATTAAATGTGAATGTAGTCAAACTACCAAGTAAAATCTTTTTAGTGTTTAAGTACTGTATTGGCAGCCCGGTTGGATTGTAATGGAGTTCATAAATATACGCATATATGAATATGTAGTCACCGACTGTATACAGTAATATTAAAATATGTTTATTCAAAAATAATGTTTGAATATTTCAGAATAGTGGTACAGTATTTAATTTCTAGATTATAGTTGTCAGTCATGTTATACGATTTGCTTCTACAAATGTTATATTTAGCCGATCTGTTGTATAAATGATATTTATTCATTTAACTCAGTATGAGCCCTCAGTTACCAACTTCTCTCTCTCTCTCTCTCTCTCTCTCTCTCTCTCTCTCTCTCTCTCTCTCTCTCTCTCTCTCTCTCTCTCTCTCTCTCTAATTTATTTTTTAAACCCAACTCACACATGACCAGCAACACCTGACTCCAACGCCCTATTAGTCCCTTCTAGAAACACTGACGTATACATAGTTTGTGAAATACATACAATTTACAAAATAGGAATAAAAACTGTGATATAAAAAGGTATTGTAATAGTAAAATCCATATCCTTTCAGTAGTTTCATTTAATCCATCTAAATCAAAAAAGAGTCCACCAAACCAATTAGCCACTCATTTAATTTTTCTATATGTTTTCGATAACGATACAACCCTCGTACGGATATCACAGCATAGCCCAAATGCAAACAAGCTACCCACTATAATATAACAGGCAAGTTGTTCAAGTGTTTGGCAAATAAAACGGTCAACAGCGTTCTTCGTTCAATGGAAGATGTATTTCTCGGTCCATCTCCTCCACCGATGACAATGGGGTTCTCAGATGAACGTGAAATCTTCTTATAAATATATTTTAGTGGGCAAGTGTCCTTCGATTAAATATCTCATGTAGTCAATATTGATAATTTATCGACTTGCTTAGGGTACTATTTTATTTTCTGGTAAAAGATTCACTAGTTACATTTTGAAGTTTATAATAAAATAAGAGAGTTTATAGTAAATTATAATTCTGCAAAAATTTCGATTTTTAGTGACCTCAGCTTTGATTTATGAGTTTTCTTTTCCTTAGTTTAAAATAGGTTTGATATAGTTATTGATGTGTTTGTCTTTTTCTTTTAGAGTTTAATCGTGATATTGTAATATGAAAACTCAGTATTATTTTTTCTTTTCCTAATCTATTCAACTTGTGGATAAACTGCTGATTTCCTCTCTAACCCATATTTTCGTGATAGAGCTCTTGATTTTCGCATCAATATCAACAGATACACAGACATACAGACAGAGAGAGAGAGAGAAAGACGTTCGTAGTCTATAATTCTTTTAGGGATTATCAAATTTAATATTTCTACCAATAACTTAAATTTGAAAGTCTTGACTCAATTCCTTTGACTAACTGTTATGTCTTTCATACAACTATGACTCAATATTTTCAACATATGTGTGGGGGTGGAGGAGAAAAGAAAAACCATTACCAGAAAGATCGCATGGAATATTTAGTTTACAAAGTATCCTTTTGAAAGTTGAAATGCGGGTGATCCTACCTGATCCTAACTCTTTACATTTTACATTTACCTCAACTTCTCTCTTTTTAAATCGGTTTTTATCGTTAGCTTGATGCCGACTAAACTTCACCAATTTTGAGGTTTTCGACATCATTTCCACGTAAG
Source organism: Allygus modestus (assembly GCA_963675035.1). NCBI lineage: Eukaryota > Metazoa > Arthropoda > Insecta > Hemiptera > Cicadellidae > Allygus > Allygus modestus. The sequence continues at coordinate 298,141,165 of OY776112.1, forward strand.
TTTGAAAAATCTTAAAACAATAAATTATTAGTCTACATGCCATTTTTTATAGTACGATGTTCTTGCTTTTTCACTAATCAGATTAAAAATAGTTAGCTATACACATAGAAGCTTACAAAAAACAGCATAATGAAATAGTACAGTTCCAGGCGATTTACATTTTATTTTTTGGGCCAGGATACGTTTTTGTTCATAATGATGTAATGTAATTGTATCCAGTTTTCAGTAATATTTTACTATTGATACATTTTTCCTTTTGATACACAAATCAAATGGATTAAATGTAGTGGATCACACTGAGGAATATAGACAACATTGTATGAATGTATGAGAGTTATTGAGTATTTTAAACAAAACGTTTAACCAAATATTTACTGATATATTTTAATTTCTAAGTGAACTGAAAAAAAACATTGTTTGATTTTATGTACTTTTTTGTTTTATTAAGTATAAACTGTATTAATCGTTACTCCATCAATAAGCACTTGAATTACACTGATTTTCTAGATATACTCGGATAACTGTATCGTATGTAAAATAACTAATTATATTTTCAAACATCGATTACATTATCCCCAATTTTAATTTGCTGTTTCTCTGTTAAATAACATACGAAAATGTTTCATGATAGTTACCAAACTTACAGAGATCGAGTATCGCATAAACTGAAAAGTGTTAAAAGTTAATACAGAAAGATTAAAGTCAAGCGATTTGATTACAGAAGTTAGGACGCTCAACGTAAGTTGTTATACCTTCGGCAAGGTGCCGATAGAAGGTAAAAAGCTCAGTATGTTTATCGTCATGGAACTAAACGCGGTAAATTATTAATATTTTTCTTTTAAATTTAATATTTTGACAGTAAATTTCAATTAAAATTTTATTAACTCATTACAAACTAATTATGGGCATTTTTACGATTTGATCAAAAGAATTTCAAGAACGAACGTAATGTTTAAAAAAAATTGATTAGACTACAATACAAAAATACCCCCGTCGCAGCAAACCTGCGTACTCAGCGAATTTCCAATGCATAATATATGTCTTAATACCACATAAAGCCGCATGCCAAGTTTCATAAAAATATATTCACATATAAGCGATTTTAATTATTATCCATAAGAATAACATTGGTAATAAGTACGTAGGTTTGCTGAAACAAGGAACACAAACAATTGGTTTTTATGCAAATATAAATATAATTAAACTAGACGAAGCCACATACCAAGTTCCATCAATATTCAATCATACATAAGCGCTTTATAACATTCTAGTTATTCTCCATAAGAATAACATGGGGGCTGAGGAAGCAGGTTTGCTGCAACAAGGAACAAAAAAATGGGTTTTTTATAATTATCAATATACCTCAACCAAGTGAAGCTACATACCAAGTTTTATTAATTTATGTCCATAATTAAGGGAGTCATTACATTTTACTTATTCTCCATAAGAATAACATGGGGGCTGAGTACGCAGGTTTGCTGCTACGGGAATAATCAACAAAAATCAATCTTTTGTGCAAATATCAATATACCAGTACTACGTGAAGCCACATACCAAATTTCATCAACATACATTCATAAATAATCGAGATATCAAATTTTATTTATTCTCCATAAGGATAACATGGGACAACGTACTGTGTTTAGCACTTTGAATATCTCTGCAACGGTTGGGCGTAGAATCACAATTTAAACACCAAAATGATTGTTTTGTGGAACTGAACAGATTGGTAAAAGCAAATATGAAGTTTACATTAAAATAAACTGAGGAAAAGCCACAAACCTTTTTCCCATAAGATTAACATCGGAGATTTTATGAGCATGTTTTTTTTTGGATTTTCTCCGCAACCACTTAACCTAAGTTAATAATTCAAAATACTATATTATTTTTTTTAAGCTCTATAACATGGTTATAACCAAAATTAAGTTTTTTAAAAATTTTAGGGTGAAAATGCAAAAAACTGATTTTTGGAATATTTAAAACCCCCATAAACTCCCCTTCCCATGGTCCGATTTTTCTGGTTTTCGAACTTAAAGTCATGAATGTCATTTTACACGTTTGAGCCAAATTTCGTCAAAATCTGACGTTTTTTACTCAAGTTATCGTGTTAACGGACACATATAAAGATATATATATATATATAAATTTGAACCAATAGTGTTTTTGGCATCTGGGGACCTGAAAACAAAAAGTTATCATGGTCTCGGGCTTAAGTCTTACCATGAGACCTACGGTAATAGCTTATTCTTCCCTATAGGGGAAATTCGCTAATTATCCGTACAACACGTTTTGTTTTAACTCTTAATATTTATTACGGTAATTTTATTTACAACTTTAATTTTAGAACGCATGTGATCTAATCAAATGTTTACCGGACGACTTGTGATGGTGTATCTTTTACAACTACTTATTATTATAATTATACCAAGCATATACACATTTTCGTTTTAGTTATATGCAAAAGGATTTTGTTTGAACAAGCAATTATTTAAACATGTATTTGTTGGCAGTAAACGTTTATTACTTCCATCACGAAACGTAAACAAACACACGTTTTTCACTGTCATTGGATATTTCAGGCCTTTTTTTAATCTGTATTGATGTCTAAAGCAATAGTTTTACTATTACTAATTTAATCTTTAACCACATATAATATTTTATTACATAAAAATATTATTTTTCTTCGCTGTTTTCCTAAGTTCTTGCCATCAAGTAAAAGCTTGATTTATATTACAGACAACCACGCGACCTGCACATTATGACGAAATGAAACGATTTTCTGTTATTCAACTATGTACAAAAGCAAATTACACGGCGGCCCGGTATGTGTATAAACTGTGACACATGTAAAACCGTACGTAGACAACAGAATTTATCGCAATTGAAACGTAGGCAGGCTCGTCACTATATATCTATCGTCTATTGACAATTAAAACGTTGAAACTGCAATCTTGAAATACATGTGTATTGATTTTTATATTTGAAAGCTATCACAGAGAAAAATGCACCTAGCAAACACTGTAAAACCCTAGTTTCTATCAGATGACTGTGATGAATTAAAAATTTTAAATAACATTACACGTGCCGGTCAAACATTAGATTTAACTGATCTAAAATTAGATGTAAAGTTAATAAATGAAAAAGCAGTTTTATGAGTTATGTGGAAATCAACCCGTTCCTTCGTTAGCGGGAGACGTCATTGTTTATAACAGTACGCCCGTGCTGCCGTAAACTAATGCGCACTAGTAAGCGCGGAATGTTTTATACAGTGTGAAAGTTCACAAACTTTACAAATGGGGAAGATAGTGCGACTTCCATCCCTTCATAAGAGATCGGCGGCGCGTTAGCTCCGCAATCAGACCCACGCCTCAGTATCTTTTCCTTATACGTCACGCAACGGTGTACCGTCGAGCGGTAAAAAGGCGCCGTAATTAACCTATTGCAACACGTTCGGCTCGTACGAACGTCTACACGGATAATCGGCCATATCCCTACCCAGAGCGGCGTTCGTAAGCGGGTAGTGTAACTATCCTTCTTTGAAAAATTTCGAGAACGGTATAACATAGCGAGCAGACGCGCGTACGCGAGAGTATAGCTTCCGAGCCGCTGCGTTTCGTATGTCACATGGCGACTCGCTTTTTGCATGACCGGCGGCCCGGTATGTGTGTAAACTGTGACACATGTATAAACGAACTAGACAATGGAAATTATCGCAATTTAATCCTAGGCAGGCTCCTCACTATATCTATCGTCTATTGTCAATTAACTAAACCGCCGGAACCGCAACCTTAGTGTGTATGTAAAGTGTTAAATATATTTGAAAGCAATCAGAAAGAAAAATGCACCTAGCACACATTATAACACCCTAGTTTTCTATCAGATGACTGTGATGAATTATAAATTTGAAATAGCATTACACGTGCCGGACAAACAGGTACTGATTTAAAATTAGAAGTAAAGTTAATGAACGAGAAATCAGTTTTAGGAGTTATGTGGAAATCGACCCATTCCTTCGTCAACGTGAGACGTCATTGTTTATGACAGTACGCACGCCGCGCCACCCGCATGACAAAAAGGATGCTGCCGTAAACGAATGCAAGTTTGGCGGCTCGTTTGCCCCGCAGCCGGAACATGTAACGAAATAACGAAATTCAATATATTACGTAAGCGGATAGTTAGTAGGTCATTTTTCCTTCTTTAACAAATATTAAGAAGGGTATATGTTTGTGAGCCGACTTGTGTTTAGGCAAGTTCACAATCGACATTTTCAGAGAAAAGATAGTGTGGCTCAAATTTACGTTTAATACAATAGCGATTTATTTTGCGACTTGGCGGCTCGCTATCTTTCTTACCAAAAAAATGTTTGAAAAAACCCACAATCTCCTGAAATATTAAGAAAAATAATTGAGGCAGCTCACTATCTTCGCCTTCATTTTTTGTGTTAAAAAAAGGCGTCTGGTAAGAGAAATAACCGAGTAAGGGGAGGAGGAGCCTAGGTGGTGGGGTGATGGTAAAAAAGCTGAAAAATGCGTATTAACAGATTTATCGCAAACCTGGCGAAAAATGTTCACTTTTTCAGCCCTACGACCCGTGTATCACGCGGGAAAACCTAATTTCTCGTAATAAAAAGACATCTTGACATACATATGTCATATCAGCGTGTGCGTAAAGAACCGATCTACGCGTTTTGGTTGTTCCCAAAGCATGTCAATGCCCCCTAAACCCGCTACAGCCTGTTTAGGGTACCCCTATGGGTTCCCCCCTAGAGCGCTTAGGGGGAACCCAGTTTAACCTAACTTCTTGAGCTTGTCATTTTGACCCTATCAAAAACTCGTTGTACATCAAAGTTCTTGTTATCAGTACTAAATCTAAATAGCAATAATTTTTATCGGTTTCGTGTTAAACCCATTAACAAGTTAGTAATTAACGAAAAAGAGTAAAAAAATATATAAAAAAAGTGTTTTGCGGACGAATTAATCTTGGCGTTTCTGATTGGTCATCCTTAAACTGGTGGCACGCCATTGGTACAGTTTAAGCGGACGAAATATTCCTAGCCTGCTATTGGATCAGTTTAAGCAGACAGAAATTGACAAAATCCTTAAACTGGGAATGCCAGTAATAAATTTCGCAGCTATCAATGGAGTAAAACTAGCTGACATAGATTTACAAATAGCTATATACTGTATAACATAGCGTAAATAGAAATAGTGGTCAGCACTTCGAATATATTAGAAACGTAGTATTATACAGCCCATACATATAACTCGGGGCACGCACTGCACAGTATATATAATCATACCTAGTAGGTTATTTCATATCATAGGGGCACACAATAATAAGTGAAATATAGTTATTCACCCCGCCATTTTATTCCCGTAAAGGGCACGCACCTGTGATGAGGTAAAAAGACTGGACCATGTTATCAGACTTATACTGATCGTAGAAAGATAAGGAACGTCCGTCCTGCCGAGGAGTGGGGGGACGCGTGCGAATCCCAGCTCACTCTCGCTGCAGACTTATTGGGGTTAACCGGTTACGGAGGGTGTCTAAGGCGAATTGGTGCATTAGAAATTGAGAAGGACTGGGTCGTGGGGAAGAATCCGTGTAGGCGAATCCGTACATTATCGTCGTGATAACATAATTAGTGTGTAGCTTCACGGAATTATTTGTTTAAAGTGAGATTAAAATAATCGAACCTGACTTGTTCAAAACGTTTACGAATATTGGCGATGGCACCCGATCGAACAGCCAACAATATTGCTTAATTTTTTTTTATTTTTATGACGTTTTCACAGTTGTAAATTAATTTAAAGTAATTTTGCAAAACAATGTAAGTCGTACTCCAAAAAAAATCAAAAATATATTACTGTACTGTTTTGGTTCAAACAATTGAAACATTACAACTAACAATTTGTCGTCTTCAAAACGGTAACTATAATGTGCAGTTTCGAACTGGAAACCTTTACCGTACCATACACTCGGTCTTAACCACTAAGCCATTTCGCCATGTCTGTTGTTATTAAATTTGTTTACAAATGAAGCAATAGCACTGGTTAGCAATTAGCAGGCTGGAGGCGCTGGAAGACAGTCTTCAGGGTGTCTCGGGGGGCGTAATAGTTGCTGGGGACTTCAACGCGCGTGCCGTTGAATGGGGCATGCCAGTCACTAACGCCCGGGGGAGACGAATCTTGGAGATGGCCTCGAGGCTCGACCTGGAAGTGGCGAACAGAGGGGACATGCCGACATACCGAAGACCTGGTTTTGGTGACTCCATACCAGATGTCACGCTGGTATCGGCAGGGTTGTTTCCTCTGGTAGCGGGGTGGGGGGTGATGGACGTGTACACGGCCAGTGACCACGAATTCATCTCCTTCAATCTGGAAGAAAACGAGTTGTCTCGTCGATGCAGTACCCGAAACCCAATTGGCTGGAATCAGGCCAAACTGGACAGGGGAAAATTCGTCGAGCGGCTCAGTCGTAGCCCCGAGGCCGGTTTGACGGAGCGCTTTGACTCCGCTGATCGAGATCGGGTCGAAGCTCTCGTGGGTTCCACAATGCAGCTGATTGAGCGTGCATGCGACTCGTCGATGCCTCGGAAAAAACCTGTCCGGGGTCGTCGCCACGTGTACTGGTGGACGGACGAAATCGCGGAGCTCAGGAGAACGGCACTGATGCTTCGCAGAAGAGCGCAGAGAACTCGAAACCGACCGGAGGCTTTGGCCAGGTCAGCAGAGCACAAGACTGCGAAAAAATCTCTTGCCAGTGCAATTCGCCTGAGCAAGGCTCGCTGCTGGAAGGAGCTGTGCCGGGACGTGGACTCCGATCCATGGGGAAAAGGGTACAAGCTCGTTACGAGAAAGCTCGGGGGAATGGGGGCCAGCAGTGCCTCTATGCCTGCAGGCACGATCACGGCCATCGTCGATGCTCTCTTCCCAAGTCACCCTGTGAGGCGAGAGGAAAGAGTAACGGGGCCGGTGCCTGATGTTCCTTTGTTCACGGAACAGGAGCTCGTGGCAGCGTCGTCTGCCATGCACAACAACAGAGCTCCAGGCCCTGATGGCATTCCGGTTGAGGCTCTGAAGGTTGTGGCGGGAAGTCACCCACATCTGCTGCTGCGCATGTTCAACGCGTGTTTGGCGGCGGGTGTGTTTCCGTCACGCTGGAAGACAGCTAGACTGGCGCTCATCAGCAAAGGCAAAGGTGACCCGGAGTCCCCGTCGGCATACAGACCACTCTGTATGTTGGACACGGCGGGTAAACTCTTTGAGAGGTTGCTGAAACCCAGGTTGAGGTTGGCCGTCGAAGCCGCTGGGGACTTGTCCCCCCGGCAGCACGGCTTTCGGAAGGGCCACTCAACCTTGAATGCCGTGGCTGAAGTCCTGGGCGCCGTCCAGCGGGCTGACACGGCCTGCCATCAGGCCAGGCCGATCGTGCTGCTGGTCACCCTGGACGTTAAAAACGCTTTTAACTCGGCCCGTTGGGTGGACATGCTCGAGGTGTTGCAGCGGGACTTCAGGGTACCCGACTATCTCTTGGTCGTGGTACAGGACTACCTGAAGGAGCGCAGGCTGCTATATAGCACAGAAGCAGGGGTCCGTTCCAAAGTGGTCACCGCCGGCGCGGCGCAAGGGTCGATCCTTGGCCCTGACCTTTGGAACGTGGCATATGACGGAGTGCTTCGCCTCGAGATGCCACCACAAGCCTATCTCGTGGGCTACGCAGATGATGTAGCCGCAGTCATCACGGCTCGGAATCCGGAGTTAGCCCAGCTTCGCCTCAACCAGGTGATGTTTCGGGTCAACAGATGGATGAGCGGTCATGGACTTGAGCTGGCGGTCGCCAAGACCGAGATCGTCATGCTCACGCGACGGAGGATCCAAACAGTAATCCCTATGACTGTTGGTGACGTGGAGGTCCAGACGAAGACTGCGGCGAAGTATCTGGGAGTGGTGCTTGACCGCCGCCTTACATGGTGGGAGCACATCCAGGCGGTTTGCAACAAGGCGACGAGGGTTGTTCTGTCGCTCAGCAGATTGATGGGGAACGTCGGAGGCCCGAGGTCAAGCAAGCGGCGACTTCTCATGTCCACCGTCAACGCGACTCTCCTGTACGGTGCAGAAGTGTGGGCGGGTGCCATGAGAGTCAAAAAACACAGCAAGAGAATTCTCTCCGTTCAGCGCAGGGCGGCTCTTAGGGTTGCCTGTGCGTATCGCACTGTGTCTGGACTGGCTGTAATGGTTGTGGCTGGAGTGTTTCCCCTTGATCTGCTCGCCGCTGAGAGGCAGAACATCTTTCGCCGTGCTCCTGATCTCGGAAGAGACCAAGCTGCTGTGGAAGCCAGACTCGAAACTCTGCGAGTTTGGCAAGAGCGTTGGAACGGTGGACTGGAAGGGCGATGGACGTTTCGTCTCATCAGAGACATAAGCCCGTGGTTGAGCCGTGCATTTGGGGAAATTGACTTTTTCTTGTGTCAATTCCTGACGGGCCACGGGTACTTCAGGGGATACCTTTTCCGCATGGGGAAGGTGAGGTCACCTCAGTGTAGGTACTGCCCGGAGGAGGTGGATGATGCTCATCATACTTTCTTCCGGTGCAGTCGTTTCGCTGAAGACAGGAGGAGGCTCGTCTCTGCTGTCGGCGATCTGTCCCCGGACGTCGTGGTGGGGGCGATGCTTCGAGATGAAGACTCCTGGAGAGCGGTTGCGCTCTTCGTGCAATCCGTTCTTCGGGGAAAGCGAGACGAGGGATGCTTAGGTGACCTCTAAGTTTCCCGAAACGGTGACGTGACCCGTCTGGGCGCAAGACACGCGGGCCAGTGCCGAAGTTGTCCGATAAGGGTTCCGGCCTGGTTTTTCCCCCGCGGCTCCGTAGGAGGTTTAGTGGGTATACCTCGTAAGAGGGAGTCCCACACTGTTCCTTTGGGTTCGCGCATTAAGCGTTCCTCCTACGAAAAAAAAAAAAAAAATAGCACTGTTTAGCTGTTTTTATGACGTGAACAGTCGAGAGTGGGGGTGTGCAAATTTCTATTCGTCGAGTCTTTTCAAGTACATAAGCAATGAACATCTGAGAAGCGCATTCTAGTGGTGATCTAAGAAAATATTCTCGAACATCGTTTCTCCCCTGAGTTGCTCCCGTCTGTATTATTTTGCGAATCTGTCAATCCAACTCAAAAAAGTAACACCTGCTTAAGTAAACGATTTAAAATTGGCAATTTACATCGAGTATTTTATTTCACTGCCGACTCAAATTATTTAACAACATTAACTAGATTAACATGGGAGCTTTGAAGGCCTGTGTTAGGGGCCAGACCACACAATGGACTCCGGTGCAGTCCTCGATGACGGGCCAAAGCGCGATCAGGCGCAACTGGCAACGCAGGAATGCAGGGTATCCTTCAAATTCCTTTGATTGCGAGGCGCTACTGGTATTTACCCGGCATAACTCTCCCGACAGAAAACTGAACTTTTATCCTACAATTATTGAAGGAAAATCATTAGATATACGTCATTAATGGTGATTTGCAGCTTGTTCTGGTCACTTAAAACGTCCCTACTAAACGATAAAGCCAACCCCAATGATGTATAATTCAAATCTACAAAAGCTACGTTTAATAAAACACAAATTAGTTTATCCAACAGCAAGTACGCAAGGACTGTAATTGGTTAACTTTCCCTCCCAGTATAAATAGCTTATACATGCAATACAAACCTTTTTAAGCCCTTAACTTCTGTTTCCCATGAATATGTAGAAATGCCACAAGAATGTTAATATAATTATTCTAAAAAATAAATTTCAGCGAAGTGATAAAAGGATAATTTTACAAATTAAATTCGGCAAATATGAACCGTATAACTTTCACTACCCATCTGCACTTAGTCCAATTTTCGGGTCGTTTGTTTTAATGTCTGCGTTGACGTTTTTAGCTCCAGGATAACGGAAAATTTTGTTTTCCGATTATATACTGTACCTTATTTAAATTTTAAACGAGTTCGCACGCAGCACGCTGACGTGAGAGAAGTGAATTTCCACATAAAAACCTTTAAAACTCAAAATCAGTGTAAATATAAAAGTTATTCCAATTTTTATTGAAATCTGAAAACATTGATTTTTTGGCTGTTCTGATGCTCCTGGTTTCGTTTACCTGCAATGCTAGGAATACAATGTTGCGCATTGGAAGGTTAGGAGAGGGTCCAGTCAGGCTTGAAAGTAGGCATGAGGTGGATGGGAACGATAAAAGTAAGCCAAAAAATGAATAACAGGTTTGTCTAATGTAAAACCCCCATAAGACAACGTACTGTGTTTAGTCGATACACATTTTCTTTAATAACTCGGTAAATATTGGTGCTAGAATGACGAGAGAGGACTTACAACATTCACCTCACTAATATACGTCTTATTACATTCATTAATTTTACATTTGGGGCTTTTCTAACCCTTTTTGGGCCCAAAAACTCGAAATTTGAAAGATTAATTACCAAAAAAGGGGTTTAGAGTTTTCTGATTGTTTTTCCCAACGAACTTGTGCAACTGATTATAGAAAGGAACGTCCCTACCAAATTTGAAGTAAATCGGACAAAAATTGCGACCGCTAGAGTGCATACACACATATATATATATATATATATATATATATATATATATATATATATATATATATATATATATATATATATATATATATATATATATATATATATATTTTGAACGACCCCCCAAAACGTGTTCAGGGGGTCACGTTAGGAACTTCTATGGTGGTCCCGGGCTTAAGTTTCACCGTGCGGGTCATGCTAATAGTTCACTTTCCATAGGAAATTCACTAATAAAGTTAGACTAGTAGCCCGTCGCGGCTTTGCTCGCGATCACAGTACAATGTTATGTTTGAGAAGTTAGTTCCATTTGTTAAAGCACCTGGGGGACCGAGGTTTGCTCGAAAAGCCAGTCAGTTTGTTAAAAATGCCTATAGTACTTATATTCACGATTCCTCTCCAAAGCGAGCGTATTTGTTTTGCTTATTGCGTGTTGCTCGTTTCTTTTCATTTTGGGCATATCCGTTTTATATTCAATCTTCTATTTGAATAGTTTTCGCCATTCATACATGACCTAATCATGTATGTTTAAAGTTATACGTACACATTGGTTCTAATCACTAATCTAACAAAAATCAATTATATTTTACCAAGTGAGTGTTATTTTTACAATTATTGAATGGTTGCTTTTGAACAGCTGTTATGATTCTTTTATTTGTATTTACAAATCTTAACACCGCAATCATCTCTCAAAAACCTGATGTATTAATGAAGCAGTAATATCATTGCAAACAAGTGTAACAACGGTAAACGATTGGTTTAAAAAGTGGAGAATATCACTGAACCCTACAAAGTGTGAAACTAAGATTTTTCCCCTTTGAAATATAATGTTCCCCCGGAAACTCGAATTGACAACACACTAGTTCACTGGAATCCTGATGACCAAGGCATCAAATATTTAGGCGTCTATCTGTATAAAAGCATCTTGCATGTGAACACAAAATTAGCCCAAGCATATGCTAGGTTATCAATTTTATTTCCATTGATAAATAAAAAGTCAACTTTAAAATCTTCGTGCACACTCCTCATTTATAAAACAATTCTTCGCCCCTTGATCATGTACGCATGTCCAGTGTGGGGGGCGTGTATTTCTCATGGAAAACTAAAATATTAAAATTTAAAAAAATAAAATTTTAAGAATGGCCGTAAACAGACCATGGTTCATCAGGAACAGTCACCATCACGAAGAACTGGGAATCGACACAGTAGAACACTTTATAAGAAAAAGTCTAAGAAAGTTTCTGTCTAATCTACACCATGTTCCTGGAGCCGTTACATTCAACTTAGGAGTACCAACTGTAAGGAACTATTTCGGGGTGGGGTACGAATTGTACCTTTTTGCCTCGGATAGGTCACTCGTACGAGAATGTCCAGGGTTAAATTTTATTTTATTTTTGGTTTGGGCTCAGATAAAATTAATCACATCAGGTGATTCAGCACTAGTTGATTCATCATCGCCCATTTAATGTTTAAATGGAAACAAATTTTGAAAAGGTGATTTAATTTTTTGGTGAAATGCTGCTTAGGCCCTATCGAATAAGAAAATACAACTGAAATGTATTCTTTGCACAACAAAAACGCCCTTGGCCAGAAGCTAAGGAGCTAAACTACAATACAGTTTTGTAATTGAGGCTTGTACAGCAGTTTCACCTTTGGTATTTAACAAAACTCAGAAATATTTAGTTTTTGCTAAACCTTTGCCGGACGGACGGACTCTAATTCAGTATAAAAAATTTAAAAACATAATCAAATCGGCGAAGTAAATAAGTTTACTATTCAAAATGAATGATTAGGCTATGTATAATTTTTCACCATTCATTTGTAACAGAGCTGTTTCGCTCTGGTTTAATGTAATGACTGCCAGGAAATTAAAATAATTTTTACTTAAAACCGATTTAAGGTCATTTAATTTTCTTTTATCAAAATAGAGTATTTCGGACCCTTTTATCCACATCTAAGAATGGCTGAATACGATATTGTTGGTCTTCGGTGAGAGTGCCTATCGTGTTAATAGTCGATTCAACTTCTTTTGTTTGTGATGGACCATCTTGTTCCAAATGGTCTGTCTTAACATTGTAAGTAATCATACCTAGCCTATCTAAGGTGCCAACCTTCAATATGATATCACTAGTAAGGGAAGGTAAGTATACCGCCTTAAAATCATAGGTTTGATTTTCAACAATTCCCTGGAACTCATAAACCTCCGTTTGTTTTGCTTTAGTGCCATCAGCTAACTGGATTACCATTGCTAATGGTTTAGGCCTAATCCCAGACTCCTTTAAGTGTTTCGCAACCTTAATAACGTCACAGCTCCTCTCACTCAGGCCTGGTCTGCCGAGAGACTCGATGTTTCCCCCATTACTCCCCATCAGTGGCGACGGTGGCGCCGTGTGTTGCCGCCGCCAGAACCTGCCGTTCATTCTTAACTTTCGCCGCGCTACCGTAGTTAAACCTAATCATTTCTAACAAACACAGTGAAAAAATTGCTTTTTACCCCTATAATTTCCACTCATTACATAATCTTGGGGAGGCGTTTAAAAGCAAGCCTTCCTCAGGATTCTTTCGAGATGCTGGGTGATTAGATTTAAGAACACTATCAATTTATGTTCGAGTTTTATTTACATATTTTTCTGTATTTAATTTGTCATTCTAATTAACAAGGTTTAAATAAGTTCCTGGGTGTCTTTAAACGAAGCGAGCCTAATATTGTTATTTTGCCTCTGTGTTATAATTTCTGTGAATAATGTAAAGTATACATTGACAATTTTAAATAAAAAAATCTTAACTATAACCCCAATGTTAGTTTTTTTTTATATATATATATACTTTTATACTATACTATATTTTTGTATGGATGAGGTCTGATTAGAACACATTTATTTATTAACCCATAAATTTGATTGTTCCAACATTTGGTAAAGCATTTTTGGCGCAGGAGTGTTCAAATATTTTCTTCTGATGTATTAACTATCGTCTTAACAAATGTATGACCAATTGGTTCAGTTAACTACTAACATCAGTGATGGATAAATTAAAATTTAAAAGCCAACGAAACAGATAAGTCCCAAAGGGCATACAGGATGGAAAGTATAGGCCTGTTTATGACTATAATGCAATACCTTTTGTCTTTCTACCAAATATATGCTCAATCGGTCTAGTAACTATTTAATTAAGATGGAAATGTTGAAGGGCGTTAGGGCCTACTGTCGGATTCAAAATTATGGATACTCGAGTTTGACTTGCCACCAAAAATTAGCCGATTGAGCTACAACAACGGCGGTTACATCAAAATTGTGCTTGTCTTATTCTTCGTGTTTCGGTGTAAACAACAATTTTAATTTTGGATTGTAACTAATTTTTATTGCAGGTAGAATCTAAAAGCCTAATCTAAAAATCTAAATCTAAATCTAAGTAGCCTCATTGGAACAGAAATAAGCCCATAACTGTTTTTTAGCGAATTTCCCCTATAGGGAAGAAGCTATTACCGTAGTCGGCATAGTAATACCTAGGCCCGGGACCATGATAACTTTTCGTTTTGAGGTCCCCAGACCCCAAAAACACCATTCGTTCGAAACTGTATATATATATATATATATATATATATATATATATATATATATATATATATATATATATATATATATATATATATATATATATATATATATATATATATATAGATAAGCCGCTGGGAGAATCTTGACTCGGGTAGAAAGAACCATAATCTTGACTCAATTACAGGTTTTTACACTAATATTGACTCTATATAAACGAGTCAAGATAATTGCAAATATATAAGCCGTTGGGAGAATGTTGACTCAGTCTACAGAACCATAATCTTGATTACTACAAAACTATTTTAACTGTTAGAAATATTTAAAGTCCGTGATAGAATAATCAATGGCAGTAACATTGGCTCTAAAAGTACAGGACAATTTTAATGAAACCTTATTGCAATAAAAATATGCACCAATGGTACTAGAGATGAGCTTACCTGTTACTCTTCTTAAGAGGGGGCTCCAGTCCTCTGCGACTACCTGCTTCTCCCATAAGACCAATGTTAAATTTCAAAGTTCGTCCCTCCTCAATGGGTTATCCGAAATTGATTTAGTTCGTTTTAAAGTAAAAACATATATCTATTCATTTCAGTAAGCAGAATTTTCGTTATCATAAATAGTACGCGCATAAAAAATCGTAAACATTGAATATTTCAGAATTTATTGATCGATTATTATTTGCAATATCAAAATTCTGCTTACTGAAATCGCTAGGTATAATTTTGTTCTTTAAAATGAGCCATAAATCAACGATATCTAATAATCTGTTGAGGAGGAACGGGCTTTGACAGTTAATATTGGCCTTATGGGCGAAGCAGGTAGAAACGCGAAAAGTTTCGTGACTGGAGCGTCCTCTTAACAGGTGTAGCTAGAATTGTGATTTATTTTTGATATAATTTTTATTAACAGTAGTAACTTTATGTTAGCGAAACGGTTATATTGGTTTTAGTGGCAAACAATCTTATAACTAGTAACCATTTTATTCACATAATGTTGGTAACGTCTGTTCTTGCTGGTGTGTTTTTCTGTTGTTGTGTCAACAGCTCATAACCGATTAAGGTAGTACAGGTCTGTTCACAGTCCTTGGCATGTAGGGGAGGTAGTGCGACAGATATAGTGAATACCTCCCAACACTAATCCCCTCGAGCAGTTGTGTACAATCAACTAAAAATTTGCATACATTCTGATTATATTTTATATCAGCTACATACGAAATAATAGAAACTGTTATACATGTACGATTATCGACAGTAATAAATACGATTTGTCATTTGGATTAATGCTATTCACACCTGACCTTTATGTCGAGTCTTAGCGAGGGAAGACGTTCACGAGAGTGTATGGCTGGATTTTGTTGACGGTGTCTTATTTTGAGATACTGTGGGGGAGAGATGAAAATAGTGGTGAGGGAAAAGGCTTCCCCCTTTCCAGCATTATCTGAAGAGGAAGTTAACCATGAAGTTAACCAATCACAGTCCTTGCAGGCTCACCATTGGCTAAAGCAGTTTATTTCCTTTTTTTATTACAACCGTTTCTTAACAGCTCATCAATGTCATTCAACTAATACATCAAGAACATAATCATCAGTCCAGTAGTTCCTTAAGTTGTCGATGTTAAAAGAATCAAGCTTACGTTATAGCTATGATAATAAAGTAGTTGTGCGTGTGTGTCCCAGGTGATTTTGAAAACAGCTTCTGGACCATACTACGTTGTAGAGAACATAAATATTTTATATACATTTTTGCTTTTCTCCCAGATATCAGGACTCCGCCCCAGTGGTGTCAAAAGCTGCCATATTAATCTTATAGAGAAAATTTTTGTAATGGCTCGAAAACAGCTCCTCAAATCTGCTCCAGGACCATATAACACGTTGTTTCTAGTTTAAAAAATAAAAATTCTATTGGTTGGGATGGTGTTCCCACTTATTTGATTAAACAAATAACTATGTGTGGTAATAATTGTTTACTGATACAATAAGTAAGTATTTATGTGACCTAATAATTTTTTCTCTTGTTCAAGGAACATTTCCTGACAGACTTAAGTATACCAAAGTGTGCAGATAACCTGCTCATATCCAAATAATTTATCTTAACTACTTACAATATTCATGATGATTAAATGTTTGTTTAGGCATGTGAGCTTGGCGAAAACACATAGCAAATTTAGTAGTATAAACTAAAAAAGTTATAAAATTATTGGCCTTCAACATATAAAGGAAAATAAACTACGACTAAATAAGTATATATTAACATTTTACGTATTTACGGCTTAGTTAAAAAGGCTAGGATTTTCTTCATCAGTCTCTAGTGAGTTCGTTATCACTGTCAGTGTAATCATTCGTCAATCCAGTGGCGGATACAGCCAGGGGGCGCGGGGGGCGTGCGCCCCCCCCCCCGGACTCATAAAATGTTTAATTAATGGGTAATAGCACTAACCCATTGACTACTAGACTGAAAACCTTATTATGGGCCTTATGGACTGAAAACAAAAGAGGCGGGATTCTCCACGTAGTTCTGACAGCACTGGATAGAAATCGCCACCATCGCACGCAATGTTGAACCACAGAGAAACGAATCTATAGATTCCCTTGTCTGTGGTTGAACGTAACTCTACAGGTTTATAGTCAATGGTAATAGTGTGACTCTGTCTATCGCTGTACTAGTTTTTGTTTTCAATATTTGCAAATACATTATTTGTACCAACACGTCTTACCTACTGGGCGATGCTCTACAAAATGGAGCTTCCCCTATAATGGGTTGCTACGAATAGTTTTAACAGTACAATTATCATAGAATTTGTAGGCCAAGATAGTGAACACTGTTTACAGTAAGGAAGCAATTCGCCATATAACTATACGTCCTTTATGTATGTTAAGTACCTTACTGCATCCAAACATTTGAAAGATAAACAGTTGCTGATCGATACGTAAAATTAGGGAGTTACTGAGCTCCTTAAATCCGACAAACACAACTTACTATCTGAAAGGTAAAGGCACCGGCCAGGGCTGAGCACCCCCTAGGGTGCTCCACACCACACCACCGGCCTATTGCCTTTGGCCGCCCTAGGAAGACACACTGTAGCACCGGCCTAGGGGAACGGCCGAGCATTCCTAAGGTAACGCACCACAGCAACGGACTATTGCCTTTTGCTGCCCTAGGGGAATACACCGCAGCACCGGCCTAGGGGCTTGGGCCGAGCATCCCTAAGGTAACGCACCATAGGACCGGCCTATTGTCTTAGTCTTAGGGGTCTTAGGGAGTCTTATTGTATTTGTCTTATTGTCTTAGGGAATACAGCGCAGCACCGGCCTAGGGACTTGGGCCGATCAGCCCTAAGGTCACGCACCACAGCACCAGCCTATTGCCCTTGGCTGCCCTATGAGCACACACCGCAGCACCATCCTAGGGGCTTTGGACGAGCATTCCTAGGGTAACGCACCACAGCACCGGCCTATTGCCCTTGGCTGCCCTATGCGCACATACTGCAGCACCGGCCTAAGGGCTTTGGACGAGCATTCCTAGGGTAACGCACCACAGCACCGGCCTATTGCCCTTGGCTGCCCTATGCGCACACACTGCAGCACCGGCCTAGGGGCTTTGGACGAGCATTCCTAAGGTAACGCACCACAGCATCGGATTATTGCCCTTGGCTGCCTTATGCGCACACACTGCAGCACCGCCCTAGGGGCTTTGGACGAGCATTCCTAGGGTAACGCACCACAGCACCGGATTATTGCCCTTGGCTGCCCTATGCGCACACACTGCAGCACCGGCCTAGGGGCTTTGGACGAGCATTCCTAGGGTAACGCACCACAGCACCGGATTATTGCCCTTGGCTGCCCTATGCGCACACACTGCAGCACCTGCCTAGGGGCTAGGGACGAGTATTCCTTAGGTAACGCACCACAGCACCGGCCTATTGTCCTTGGCTGCCCTATGCGCACACACTGCAGCACCGGCCTAGGGGCTTTGGACGAGCATTCCTAGGGTAACGCACCACAGCACCGGCCTATTGCCCTTGGCTGCCCTATGCGCACACACTGTAGCACCGGCCTAGGGGATTTGGACGGGAATTCCTAGGGTAACGCACCACAGCACCGGCCTTATGCCCTTGGCTGCCCTATGAGCACACACCGCAGCACCGGCCTAGGGGCTTTGGACGAGCATTCCTAGGGTAACGCACCACAGCACCAGCCTATTGCCCTTGGCTGCCCTATGAGCACACACCGCAGCACCATCCTAGGGGCTAGGGACGAGTATTCCTTAGGTAACGCACCACAGCACCGGCCTATTGTCCTTGGCTGCCCTATGCACACACACTGCAGCACCGGCCTAGGGGCTTTGGACGAGCATTCCTAGGGTAACGCACCACAGCACCGGCCTATTGCCCTTGGCTGCCCTATGCGCACATACTGCAGCACCGGCCTAGGGGCTTTGGACGAGCATTCCTAGGGTAACCCACCACAGCACCAGATTATTGCCCTTGGCTTCCCTATGCGCACACACTGCAGCACCGGCCTAGGGGCTTTGGACGAGCATTCCTAGGGTAACGCACCACAGCACCAGCCTATTGCCCTTGGCTGCCCTATGCGCACATACTGAAGCACCGGCCTAGGGGCTTTGGACGAGCATTCCTAGTGTAACGCACCACAGCACCGGCCTATTGCCCTTGGCTGCCCTATGCGCACACACTGCAGCACCGGCCTAGGGGCTTTGGACGAGCATTCCTAGGGTAACGCACCACAGCACCGGCCTATTGCCCTTGGCTGCCCTATACGCACACACTGCAGCACCGGCCTAGGGGCTTTGGACGAGCATTCCTAGGGTAACGCACCACAACATCGGATTATTGCCCTTGGCTGCCTTATGCGCACACACTGCAGCACCGGCCTAGGGGCTTTGGACGAGCATTCCTAGGGTAACGCACCACAGCACCGGATTATTGCCCTTGGCTGTCCTATGCGCACACACTGCAGCAGCGGCCTAGGGGCTTTGGACGAGCATTCCTAGGGTAACGCACCACAGCACCGGATTATTGTCCTTGGCTGCCCTATGCGCACACACTGCAGCACCTGCCTAGGGGCTAGGGACGAGTATCCCTTAGGTAACGCACCACGGCACCGGCCTATTGTCCTTGGCTGCCCTATGCGCACACACTGTAGCACCGGCCTAGGGGCTTTGGACGAGCATTCCTAGGGTAACGCACCACAGCACCGGATTATTGCCCTTGGCTGCCCTATGTGCACACACTGTAGCACCGGCTTAGGGGCTTTGGACGAGCATTCCTAGGGTAACGCACCACAGCACCGGATTATTGCCCTTGGCTGTCCAAAGAGCACACACTGCAGCACCGGCGTAGGGGCTTGGGTCGAGCATTCCCAGGGTAACGCACCACAGCACCGGAATATTGCTTTTGGTTGCCCTAGTGGCACACACCGCAGCAACGGCCCTGCATTCTTCCTCAATCTTCTTCTTTTCTGAATTTTGCGTTCTACCTTATCCATTTTGTGCACGTTGGTTTAGCCTTTAGTAGTGCGTGTGAGTAAATAAATCGGTATAACATGTTTGTTTTTCGAGGTAGAAGTTGTATAAAATGTGTATATTTATGTACCTACTGTTTATTGTATCAGTGGAATACATCAATATTACACATTTCATTGCGAAATAAGTGTTACAATGTGGTGTTTTATTTGTTAGAATTATGATTGAATAGAATTCAGTGAGCACTAACAACTGTCTCCCGTTGCTGAAGGACGTTATCGTTTAGTGAGAACAAAATCTCAAGTGCGCCCCCCTCAACAAATTCCTAGATCCGCCCCTGCGTCAATCTCGTAGCTCCGGCCTAACTATAATCCTTTCACCTCAACTAATTATGTCTACTTCCATCAAGGAATATGTTCTTTTTGTGGTATTAAGTTATTTTTTATGCCACCTCACTCACTTCTTCCCATACAATTTTTTATCATGCAGTCTTTATTTTATAAATATAATGTTTTGAAAATAGTTTTATACAATATAGTAATGTATTCTCACATATTCACTCATTGATTGTCATTGAATGCTGGTACTTCTGGACCTTGTTCTCCCTTCACCAAAGTTTAAAATTAGCTATATGCTTCTTGATTCTTCTGAAATGAGCGTCCAAAGTTTTTTTTATAGACACACAAATTACCCACAGTTTTTCTGCAGCAAACCTTCACAAGCCAAAGTCAAGTCAAGACCAGGTCCACAAGCAGTAGCCGACCTTTCAGTTTCGTCCGAGAATTAATTTCATGGTTAAGACGGAACGTTTAAACATTTAATCCAATATATATATATCTTCTAAAAATGCATGTCTCTAAATCCAAACAAACGGTAAAAATAATGTAGGCATTATGAATTAATTGAGAAATCATTTGTGATTAATCAAAACAATCTTACTTACAGCATTCAATTTTTTTACCAACAACAAACAATAACAGCAAAAAACACGTTATTGTTTTTTAGGGTTATGATTTCTGTAATGCTAATTGAATGACCCCGCACTGGAATTCCTTCAACCAAGGAGTTATATTGCTAATGCTGGAGGCAACCCTATTGAACGAAATTGTGAGCCGTTCTTTGTCAAACTTTGGTGAGGCAAAGAACAACTTGCTGAAATCGAACGAGTCGTCAAAGTGAATCGAACAAATACCTAATCATGGTTTGGACATTAATAAAGTTGTATTTATTATTTGCTCATAGTTTATCATCATCACGGCAAGTGTAGATGCATAAATCAAACGAAAAATGAATTTGTTCAAGCTCTAATTACTTTTATTCTTGTGATTTGCATGGGTAGATTCACTTATAGGAATAAAATAACCAATTAGGATAGTTAAAAGAACGAAAAAATTGGCCTCACCAGTGTACCAACCTGACAAAATCACCGGCTCGCTTTCTCGACAAAAATAGTGAAGCAGTGTTACCTCCAGTTATACTAATAAACCTCCTTGCCTTCCAACATGCCCCTTGACAATCGTCTGAATGGTTTTTGTCAGCTGTTCCAGAGGAAATGTTTTTCTATGTGAACTGTACTATAGGTAGTACAGTAGATAATCTAACTAATTATGACCAAGGTATTGTTTCATCATCATTACCAGTGTCTGTATAGTTCTTTTGGTTTTGGTTGAATCTCGGTGTAGTCGCCACCCCCCCCCCCCCGATCGTCTTAATTATAGGTATGTAGGTTCACTTCATTCACTGTCACAACACTAGAGCTACTAAGGTTAAAGTTTATAGCTTATAACGGGGGGGGAGGAGTAGCCACATTTGGGGGGAATAGCACCATGAGGCCTGGGCACCCCTGTGTATGATGGGCTTAAAACGCAATTCAGCAAAACGTCGATCACATAAGACTAACAAAATGAATAAATAATCAAAACAGCAAACGAACTATATGTACATATTGCATAAACGAGCAAAACAAACATACAAGCAATAAAGTGGAACGCCACCCCACGACCGCGCGACGAACGGAACGGATCCCCATGGATAAAAAATAAAATAGTACATAGTGACTTATGGACATAGTGTAATTGTACAAAAATATGTTTGTAGGATTTCTGGCCAATACATATATTTGTTTGTTTTATTAATTACATATGCCACGAATGAAGGGGATGCCACTTTTAGTGCCCCCACAGAGCCCAAATCAGGCAAATATAGTTTAAAATACAGCATAAATCACAAATTTATGAAATACCCCAAAAACATGAAGAGTCCCCATGTCTTTCGATAAAATCCGCCAAGAATTTGCCAAAAACATTAATCCGCCAAAAAATACCCCAAGACCAAAAACAAATCTTCCAATTTGGCGTAATTACGCCAACAACGGCAACGCTGTCGGTCTCATCTAGGGTACCACAGAGAAGAAAGAGTTAGGGTACATACTCTATGGGTTAGGCAGCGCAAACTGCCCAGGGTCCGCTTATTTAAAATTTAAAAACATTTCATTTATAAGTCATTTGTAGAAAATTTGATCACTTTCGTCTTATATTTTTTATTTAATTTTGTATTAAGTTTGTATTTATGAGTGATTTTTATTTTTCTAAATTGGATTTATTACAATTTAGGTCAAACGTATTTTGCAAAATTATGAATTTATTTCTATGAGCTGACAGACATTTTATACTAGCGATGGCCCAGAGGTCAAAATTCGACCAAAAATAATTTTTCACCACACTACGCTGTAATCACCTGTTTTCGGAACGTCGTTTGAATACCGAAAGTAGAGTTGTTTCCGCCCAAGGGCCGAAAGTCAGCTGATCTATTTAGCCAGTGTTGCCAACTTGTTTTTGAGCGTTCACGACGTTACCTGGTTAATACGTGCATACTATTTTGTGTTCTTTGGTTGAAACACTGGAAAAATAACAATAAAATCCAAAACATTGTCCTATCGATGTTTTGTTTATTGGTTAATTGTTTTTAGTTCGAGATTGCATGAGGCCGGTCGTGTTTTATGACCGATCACATTTAACCCGTTAATAATTGTAGTATGGTGAAAAATAGCGTTCGCACCTCTGCCGAAAGGGTTTTGCATAGCCCTCGAACGATTTATGACCTCGACTTCGTCTCGGTCATAAAACACGATCTCGGGCCAGCAAAACGCCACTTTCGACCCTTGGTGCGAAGTATACTATTACGTGAACCCAAAAAGGTATTCACGTATAACGGCTGTTTGCGTGATTGTTTCGCCCTATCCTGCGTGAGCAGTTAAACATAAACTTTTGAACCAGTGGCATTATGCTGAAACATACGAAGGTACTTTGGTATTATACGGATGCCACTGTTTCTGGAGGTTAATTTTTACCGGATACAAAGGATAACTACATAATTCGAAAAAAGGTACTTTTATTGACTTACTGTAAAAATTTTACATCATTCTGATGAGCGGTCTTTGTGTTGTGCCTCCCAAAAGGCAGCGATGTCCGCTAGGATCGTGTTGAATACGTCGCCGCCGCTAGCAGCCACACCCGATCGCCATATGTACTCCGCCAAATATACAGCGCGCTGCGGCAGTTATGTTAGGATGGGTTATCATAAAAATACGTAAGGTTTCCTCTTCATTTCGAGGTAAATCCCACACCAAAAGAACGTCACTCATTATGAAAACAAATGTAACGTAGTGCACGGCAATAAATCACTCATGACACTGACCCAGATACAGGCGGTGACAGGTGATGCGCGCGCTAATTGGAGGGGGTTTGGCGGCCGGAAGTATGACTCATCAGGTATCATTCGATTTTTAACGAAACAAGGAAAGTCCTACAATCATTTTTATGATAACCCATCCCAACATAACTGCCGCAGCGCGCTGTATAAGGGTGGCATCCGTATAATACCAAAGTACCCTTACGGTAAACCTCTCTCCTATGTCTCCCTCTCCCCCTCGTTACACCCCCCTCTCAAAGGGTTTATTGTTTTATGTGGAATTAAGGTAGCTAACTAAAGGCTTTGCCATTCCAGTAGTAAGTTGTATTTTTATTTACATTATGCGTGAAACATCTGTTCTTGCTGTTGTGTAAGCATTTATTATTATTTCAACAACTGGAAAACAAACAATTCAATCAATTACTGTTCTTCCGTCCGATTAGGTGATCACTTTTTCGTCTACAACATTTAGAGGTTGTGACGTCACGACAATATGAAACGGAACGACCAGAACCACCGAATCATCAACCGACCAACCGATTGTTTTATCGAATGAATCGTTGCTCACTGCCTGATGTATTGAAACTTTCGGATAAAGCGGCAGGCCTCGGTAGCCCAGTGGATACGGCGTCAGATGCACGATCGTGCGGTCCCGTGTTCAAATCTTACTTTTGATGTTTACTTTTTGAAATCTGAAATGTGTTTTAAAGATTACTTTGATTTGTTCGGGGTTAAATCTCACTTTTTTTGTTAACTTTTTTAGGTTTGACTTTTATTTACTTATACTAATCCCTTTATTTGTAATTATGTTGCACAACGAACAGCCACCATACAGCGCTCTGCGGAGTTAGGTTAAGTTAGGTTACTATAATTTTGTCGTGAACTGCAACCTAGTTGTTTGTTCACGTACATCCATTTTTAGATCCATTTAACAGCCACCATACAGCGCTCTGCGGAGTTAGGTTAAGTTAGGTTACTATAATTTTGTCGTGAACTGCAACCTAGTTGTTTGTTCACGTACATCAATTTTTAGATCCAATTTAACACTGTATCCACAACTTTTGATTTACCTTATATCTGCTTGAATTTTAATCGAATCACCATTTATGCTTTTCCACCACAAAACAATAACAATCGTAGTTGAAAGTTCATTCGATAAAACAAACAAACAATCGGTTGATGATTCGGTGGTTCTGGTCGTGACGTCACAACCTCTAAATGTTGTAGACGAAAAAGTGCTCACCGTAAGATTAACATTGAAACTTTGAAAGTCTATGATTTATTTATTTTTTTACGGTTTGATTCTGTTGTCCGGGCAGGAGAAATATCAAAACTTTGATTGTTCAATACAATCCTAAAGAACATGAATCGCATTATATACTTTGTTCTGTCACTTTTTGATACTTAAGTTAAATTCCTTTTCCTATGTTTTACTCCTGTTGTATATCATTATTTATTCTATGTGGTGTGGTAAGCATTTGGGGGGTATGCGTAGTGTGTTTGATCGTATATTTCCCTTAGAGGCGGCAAAATTTACCAGTTTTTCAACACTACTAAAACCATTGAGAAATCTTAAACTCATTCTATTCTGAAATAGGTCCTTAATAACATGAAACAATGTATAATACTAGCAGACTCGTTGCAGAAAAGAAAAAGAGGGAAAGTTTTGTGCTTGCTCATTAATATAAAGATATGTTTATCTTTCATATTTTAGTTTAGTAACTATGGCGTCAAAAGTAGATAATATATTAAATATAAATATAATTGCTATTATTATTTTCTTGATCTCGTTTATTTTATAAATGTATAGTGACGCAGAAATAAATTCTGGTCCATGCCTAAACTTGCCACCCCGAAAGTAAATAATATAAAAATCACTACGTAAACCACCCAAATACTTTCTATTCCACATATAGGTAGGCAGAGCTCTGTAGGCAGAGCACCACTGGCTACATGTATGTTTAACTACGATACCACGCTATCCACTCTTAATTGGAAATGGTACACTATCCTGCTCAAGAAATAAGTAGAAAGCATGCCGCACCAACCGTAGGAAAATTATAAACAGACAAAATAAGCGTTCCATTTAAAACCATAGATAACCCAGCACAGTTAAAGCTGCCGTCTCTTTCTAAACAACCTCAATTTAAATGGACGTGCACACCTCCACTCCTGCGGAGGTTATCGGGGTGGCCGGGCGTTATTTCAGTGATCGGCCGGTGTTTATTTTATATAGAACATGAAGCATATAGTCTACATAAGCGCACGCCTACGGGCCCGCAGCTCACAAGAAACCGCATGGGCCTAGTAAGAAAAGGTTGGCAATCTGGACAGTGGGTGGGAGAGGGCCCGCACCACAGGTAGGCCTACAGATCAGAAATCCAACCCGGACTGGTAGAAACCATTGTTTTTCTAAGGCTTAGTTGGCCCAGTGATTTATTTTTTTGTTTACAGTTTGATTTTATTGTCCGGGCGGAAGAAATATCGAAACTTTGATTGTTTAATACAATCCTAAAGAACATGAATCGCATTATATACATTGTTTTGTTATTTTTTACACTTAAGTTGAATTTGTTTTCTATTTTTACTCCTGTTGTATATCATTATTTGTTCTATGACGTGTGGAAAGCATTTTGGGGGTATACGTAGTGTGTTTGATCGTATATTTACCTTCGGGGCGGCAATATTTACCAGTTTTCCAACATTAATAAAACCATTGAGAAATGTTAAACTTATTATATTCTGAAATAGGCCCGTAATAACTTGAAACAATATATAATACTAGCAGTCCCGTGCGGCTTAGTCCGCATAAACGATGGCTTAAACAGTATTAAACATCAAGTTAAAGTTATACTTGTGTGCGCTGCTTAGTGTCCTGTTCTTCGCACAAGTATCTTAAAAAACCTAGAAGTTGTATTTGAGCTTTAGAGACCCGTGAAGCGTAGCCCAAAGAGATGATTTGTTTAACGTGAATAAACCTATCCATAGCCCACATACATTAACTACCTTCATATAAAATTTCAACTCAATTATCAACTCGTTAAGGTTTTTTCAAGTTACACCGGAACATACATGACGACGAATACCTGCTTCAGCACACCGTAAAAGACAGGGGCAGATCCCTAAAATATTTGATGAACGGAAATAGGCTTATGTTATACTCTGGATATATTTTTTATACTATTGGAATAACATGGGAACAGCCTACTTTAAAAACCCTTGGGGCAGAGCCCTCCAGCCAAATTGGTTTCACAACCACATTCTTTTACTATTTTAGGCCTAAGGAATTAGTGTACACAATTGTAGCGTGCTGGCTATATCGGAAGACTGGGGATTAGAGGGGAGTGTGTAATCCAGTTGTCAGGGGCACCCTAAAACAATTGCGAAACGGGCGAATTTTTACCCTGGCTTATTAACTTTTAGAAAAAGAAACATCTGGTTGTGTCACTGTCTGGTTAAAATATTCAATGTCCATAACAATAACATTGGTAATTTGACAACCCGTGGGGCAGAGCCTTGTGGTAAAATCAGACCCTTTAAAAAAAAACCTTTAATTTTCCTATTTAAGACCGAAAGAGTTGTGCCAAATTTCAGCCTTCTAGCTAGATACAATTTTTTCGAGTTATTGAGGAGTGAGTCAGTTGTCAGGGGGGGGGGGGGTTGGAGCCCGAAAATATTTGTGGAACGGGAATAGGCTAATGTTTTACTTAGTATATACGCTTTTCAAATAAGTAGTATATGTTTAGTGCTACGATTTCAATGTCTATAACTATAAACATGGAAACTTTGACAACCCGTGTGGCAGAACCCTATGGAAGGTAGGTGTCAAAACCCTATACTTGTCCAGCTGAAGATCTAAAGAGTTACTGTACCAAATTTCAGCCTTCTAGCTAGATCGGAAGTTTGAGATCTTGAGATGTAGTGATAAGTGAGTAAGCCAGTTGTCAGGGGGCGCAGCATATTACTTCTTTACTCTGGCTTATTAGCTTTTCAAAAAAGTAACATCTGTTCATGCCACCATCTGGTACTACAAATTCAATGTTCATAAAAATAATATGGGAACTTTGACAACATGGGGGCAGAGCCCTGCGATAAAATCTGTATCAAAAATGGTTAAAATTGAATTTTTAAGTCAGGGGTGTGGAGTCCTAAAAGATTTTGGAACGAGGATAGGCTTACGTTTTGGTTTGATATATTTGTTCCTACCAAATCCAAGCCCAAAAGATCCGGTACTGGCCATAAGATCGCAATAAACGTCACTAGGGCACAGTTATCTACGATGTTTTAAAACTCAGCATTTATTGCACATCTAAAAGCACAGGGGGAACCACCATGAAAAGATTTCAGCTTCATAATTATAGTTGTGCTTTAAGATACAGTGATCACTAAGTTAGTGTGATTGAGTGGCATTTGGTAAATAAATAAAACCTACACTTGAACCATACTGACCCAAACTGTAAAAAATATTCATAACAAATTAAGTAAACTATGACAGTTGTGTGTTCTGCATTCTGTGGATGGCCCGTGTGTAACTACTACGAATCAAGATCAGGTGTTTGAATTTCAGTGTCCATAAGGAATACATGGTAACTTTAAAACTCCGTGGGGCATAGCCCTACAGTTGAATCTGTATGAAAACTCTCTAACTTTCCTATTTTAGACCTACAGAATCAATGTACCAAATTTCGCCACTCTAGCATGACGGGAAGTTGGAGATTTAGTAATGAGTCAGTGAGGGCTTTAGCTTTTATATGTTAAGTCTAGGAGGCCGGGGCTTACGATAACTAACGGGCCTACATACATTTATGGTCACGTGACTCTCTGTGCCCAACTTGCAGCTGTTAATCCCATATAAAAGCATTGAGAAAACCTGACTGCCGCCAGTATTTCCCACCTCTTTAACACAGGAATCGCAAAATATATAAGTTTTGTATATCATTATTTACTGCATTAAAATAGAAATACAGTGATACCAATATTGTACTCATTTTCCCAATGTAAAATAGACTTTTCGTATTTACAAAAACATGTCCTTCATTATTTACGATAAGCTAAGGTTGTTTTTGTAAGGGGTACTTATCCGACATTTCTGATCCAATTTTGACAGTTGAGCTATCAAGAGAATCCTCTCAATCCATAGTAGTGCAGAGTTGTTTTAAATTGTTGATACTAACATTCTGATGGGCAAAGGTCGGCCTCAAAGTTTTTTTTTTCAACCATCAACCGTTAAATCAAAAACAGAAGACACAAAAACAGTTGATTTTAGTTGTATAACGTTCTGAAAAGTGTAAACAAATGACAAGTTTCAAAAAGCGTAAAATATTCAAAGAATAATTTGAAATAAGATGGAAACGGATTCATTTTGTTCGCCGTTTTATCCAGATTCATACTTTTAGTGTCTTGTAAATTAGTTTATAATTTGATTCCGAGAAGATCGAAAATAAGTGAGGAGGGTCGTGTTTTTACAATGTTGTCTAATGGGATATTCGGTTGCTGATCGGCCGCACAGAGTCACGTGACTTTAGTGGAAGGGGGAAGTTTGCAGGCCCATTAGTTATCGTCGGCCCCGAGGAGGCCCGTATAGCGGCTTCGTCCACGTAAACTATGACAGTTGCTGCCTTCTGTGGTTAACCCGTGGAACTACTACGAATCAAGATCAGCTGTTTGTATTTTCATTAGCTCAAACCAAAGTGAATGTCCATAAGGAATACTTTGGTAACTTTGCAGCCCCGTGTGGCAAAGCCCTATACTTGAATCAGTATGAAAACACTTGAACTTTCCTATTTTAGGAACAAATGTATATATATATATATATAAAAAAAACTTTTAGGTCTCTTACTTCGTAATGTTTCTGAAATTTTCCAACGGTTTATTTTGATTGTTTTATTCCAATCGGATTAAAATTTTACCATTTCATTGGGAAAATATCTTACTGTATAGTAATTTTCCAACTAAGAATTAATAAGAGACCCTAGTTTAAATGTTTTAGATAAATAGTTGCGGTCATTATTTGTATTGACCGGCATTTCAAATGTATAATTAATTTCAATTTATTTGTTTTTCCATGTGGGATTCATCAATGCAAACATTTAAAATCCATGCAGATAAATAAATATAAAATTCAATATTTCATAATGCAATAAATAGGTCACTAATTTAGTAAAGCTCACTTCTCCAGTAACAGATGGTTTATGGATTGCGCAAAGCAGTGTTTTGAACCACTAGGCTCGTGGACCATAATCAGAGTTGTTTAAGATATAACCAGGAATTAGTCAAGTAATCACGAATTTTAATTTACTAATTAGTGCATTGTTTGAAATATACATAAAATCTTTGCAAGGTTGACTATAATAACTAAAATTAAGGTACTGCAATATCTTATTTTATATAAGAAACATGCCAATCATACAATATCATGTTTACGTGTTTGATCCATGATTATAGTAACAGCTACCATAATGGTTATTACTTGATATTTGTGTAAAATGGATTTACCCCTCACATGTCAATTGACAGAAAATTGTGTCAATTAACAGAACCTATAATATGTGTGTAATATGTCGGTAAAACCACACATGTAATTTAACATAAATATTGCGTCAATTGGCGTCAGATAGCTTTTGGTTTCTATAACTTGTTGATCACTTATACTACAGCAAGCTCTAGTCATTATTATATGTACTGTCCAAACCGTTCTTCCAAATCATCAGTTTGTTTTTACCCAAATAATACATAGTGATATCGTAAATAATGTTTGAAGTAGATTACAATATATATCAAAGCTTGTAAAGTATGCCCTAGAGCAAGTTGTGTCTAATGAGTTTGCCGTAGTTATAGTAATTTCTTGGAATAAGTAGCTCTGAGGATGAACTTGAAGGCACATTCTGGAAACGAGTAGGATACGCAACGAGAGTCAGTTTTACACGATCATTTTTGTCATTAATATAGAATCGGGACGAGTAACAGCAATTTATCGCTCAATTAACCGTCATCAAAGTCTGAAAGGCGCACTACTGATAATTTTGATAGAGAAAAGTCTGCTAGGGGAATCGCGTATATCCACATCTGTTTCCGGGTCTCGTCCTTTGGAAATTGAAATGTAGACACATTTGACACATTTGAAGATTCACGGTTTGAATAATTACTGAAAAACACATGAAAACAACATCTAGAAAGGCATCACTACCAGATTTTTTAAAATTGTATATTGTGAAAACTGATTAACTAGCACATTTTTATTATTGCATTCTCGTACAAATAATTGAACGCTTTTAGTTGACCAGTCGTCTCGTGTAGTAAAAACTGTATTGTGGTTTTCCAAGAAAAGAGGAAAACAAACGACAAACATTACGACATTGCCATCGCGTATGATGACGTAATGCCGAGCAGCATTACAGCCTGTTTATTTAGTGTAGTGTTGCCTTGCATGGGGGTGACCTAATGAGTCAGAATTCGTGTATTTATGATATTGTATAAAAGTGAGTCAGAATTCGTGTAGTGGAGATTTACCTGAGTCAAGATTGCGGTTGAACGTATAAAGGTGAGTCAGGATTCGTGCCGTCGAGTCACCTGAGTCAAGATTACTGTTAAAAATCTAATTTTGAGTCATGTCGAGTCAGAATCATCCCAAGAACTTATATATATATATATGTGTGTGTGTGTGTGTGTGTGTGTGTGTGTGTGTGTGTGTGTGTGTGTGTGTGTGTGTGTCCGTGAGCACGATAACTCTCGTAAAGATTATCCGATTTTGATGAAATTTGGTGTAACCGTGTAAAGCAACATTTAGGACTTTAAGTTTGAAAACCAGCCAGATCTCTTTATCCAAAGGGGTATTTTTGGGGGGTTTTGTACCCCAAAAATGGTTTTTTTTAATTTTTACATATAATTTTGGAAATAATCAAATTTTAGTTTGCATCATTGTATTCAGCTTAAAAAAACACACAATTTGGTATTTTGATCATTCATCTACGTCAATTGGTTACCGAGATATTGAAAGTACTAAACACAGTACGTTGTCTAATGTTATTCTTATGGAGGAAAAGACAAATTTTATATTTCGCTTATTTATGAATGTATAATGACTAAACTTGGTATACGACTTCATCTGTTTGTGGTCTATTGATAATTGCTCTAAAAACCATTTTTTGCTAAAGGCTCCCGTAGCAGCGAACCTGCGTACTCAGCCTCCATGTTATTCTTACGGAGAATTATTAAATGCTATGTCTCCCTTAATTATGAACATAAACGAATAAAAACTGGTATACGACTTCACCTAGTTGTGTTATATTGATATTAGCATAAGAACCCATTTTTTGTGTTCCTTGTTGCAGCAAACCTGCCTACTCAGCCCCAATGTTATTCTTATGGAGAATAATTAAAATTGTATTTATCGCTTATTTGTGAATATATTTTTATGAAACTTGGTAAGTGACTTTATGCAGTATTAAGAAACCTATATCTCCATTGGAAATTCGCTGAGTATGCAGGTTTGCTGCTACGGGGGTATTTCGTGATGGATCCATCTTCTCCAAATATCTGTTCAATAACTCCTGTAGTTTACTTATTGGAGGTGGACTTAAAAACATATGAAACATTCGGTATTATAATCACAATGGCTACTTAGACAAACTGAGCTTTAAATACCATGTTGCAAGGGCTTACGTGTTCTGTATAGCCAATGATTTATTACCGTTCCTTTATTTTAAATGGTTTAGTATACCTTTGTAGAATAGTAAACTATTACGTATTTCCTCCGTTCTTTGATAAAATATAATTAGCTGACTAAATGCTCATTAGAACAAATGTGGTGCATGCTGTAGTGAAATATTGAGTGGCCTGTACCCTTAAATATACTTTTTAGCAGTGCCGGACAAAGGGGCATAACCCTAATGACGTATTATGATTTAAAACAGCCAAAAGGATTCATCCTCCAAATGAAAATAGGCAAAATATTTTATTTCATTCGGTACCGTCTTTTTTTGTGAAGGGCAGAACAAATCTGGATTATAAACAGACAGACGGATAAACAAATGTTTACACAAATTTAAATATCTCCGTTGCATACAACATTTCACTGCTGAAAGCGATGTAGAAAAATAACTTATTTTATTTATATACATAAATAGATTCCTTACCTGTAAAATCTGGTATTGCTAATAACCTGTTCATAATGTATAGTATGTACATATGTATGTTCCAATCTTATGGGCTAAAAACGAACATTAAGAGCTCGTGGGGCAAAGCCCCCGTGGTCGAGAGTGTATGGAAACCCCAAAAGGCACATCTAGAGAGTAAGATCTTTCGATTGATACCAAATATATATAAAATAATATGTTTAGGGGTCAAAAATCGCCGAACAAAAATCAAGAAATTCTTTGAATAATATAGATAAATCAATGGGATGGATCGTCAGTGGGAAATATTTAATTTGCATCATTTTTGAAAGTTATACCAAAGATAATGTTGTCTCCCTGAAGCCCTTAGACCACTTCCCCGCTTGGTCTCCGACAACAGTTGCAAATTGTGCTACAGGTTTCAGCTGAGAGGAAAACATTTTGATTTACACGTGACCTTGCACGATTATCTACTTTTACTTTTACAGTTATATGTAAATTATATGAGTACGTGGTATTTTGCGAACTAGTAGATATTGCACATATTAGTGGCGAAAGGGGGCTGCTGGCTCACTTGATTGACAGCTTCCGGTCACGTGACCGGAAGCGCTGCGTCATGAAACACGTCATCTGAGGCTGAGCCAGTGACGTAGGCGGTTTTGTGACGTAATGAGGGAAAGGTTAAAGTTCAAGGTCACGGGGAGGGTGTTTTAAAAAAGTACTACCTCGCACGCTTAAAATCCGATTGTGATTCGATAGTTCTCATTCGATACAAATATCGAATGAAAACAATCGAATGAAGCAATCGAACGATACGAGTGCGAGGTAGTACTATTTCATTTATTACTTTAATGTTTACATTTCTTTTTATTTACAATAAGTTATGTTTACAATAATTTATGTTTACAATAGTTCCCCGTTGTTTGTCGTCATCGATGTTGTTGATCCGGAGTCGCGACCATCAGACGCAGTTTTCAAGTGCTGCGCTTGTTTGTCCAATCGGTCCATCCCGACTGTGTGTTCCTCGCCTATTTATGTGACCGCAGGGAACACACAGTCGGGACGAGCAGCTCGATGTTCACCGGTCGAGAGCCGGAGGTGTACTGGCTATTCACAAGCTAGCGTTGTAATCGTACTAAATGGTGGGGGTAAAAGTGTGGTGGGGCGGAGCAGATGGCGGACGGCAGATGGCAGGCGGCAGATGGCAGGCGGCAGATGGTAGGCGGCAGGTGGCAAGTGCGCGGCAGATGGTTGCTACTCCATTCGCCGCCAAAGTAATGCAAGCCGTCGCCGTAATTATTGTATTTTATCTTGACGGTTCATTTGATATGTTTTACATCTACATATGCAATAGCTGAAACACCTGCACTTACGACAAGCTTTCCCGTCAACTTGATCGCCTGGTATTTTAAAACATTGCAACTCGCAACAATATGTCTTCAAATTGTT
Organism: Allygus modestus; assembly: GCA_963675035.1. Taxonomy (NCBI): domain Eukaryota; kingdom Metazoa; phylum Arthropoda; class Insecta; order Hemiptera; family Cicadellidae; genus Allygus; species Allygus modestus. The sequence goes on from OY776112.1 coordinate 298,175,040, forward strand.
ATCGAAAAATAAATTGTTCATCGGTGGCACCGACATGTTAGCTGCAGCGTGTGTTAGACAAGACTGAGACTAACTTCACTGCTCCCTCTCTTTTATACCCCTTCATAAGTTAACCCTGAATGAAAGTTCAAGGTCATCCATTTGAATTTTAAAAAAAGCAACACAGCAGTATATAAAATAATATACTGCTATGTTGCTGTTTTTTTTTTTTTTTTTTTTTTTTTTCTTTTAATGTTATTCTTTTTTTTATTTTTCTTTCTTTATTAAACAAACATTTTACAATACAATAAGCTTAAGTCTAACATTGATGACTAGAAATACAAACAGAGAAAAACAAATAGAGACATTATGTACAATGATGCATGATGTGCAGAGTGAGTTCCGTCGAGTTGTTGCCGCTTATACCGTGTGATACCAAATACAACGTCCCCGGTTGAATATCTCGCAAGTCTTCATTTTGTAGCAGTTGAACAAATCGTTTTGGAAGAAATACTTGAAACTTCGGCTCATCTCCTGGAGTCATAGGTCCTTCGCACAATGATACTAGAATTGCTTCTCCATGTGTGGTTTCCACTTTCTTGATGCTATGAATAATGTAATGTCTTTGTTCTTTTAGTTCTGAACATTTTTTAGTTAGCAGAAGGTTCGATTTTGAGTGAGTGTTGAATTGATCAACCAATGTTTGTAGATATTGTTGTGATGCCATCTTCGTCAGTGGTGGTGTCTTCTGTGATGTTGCCTCTTCGGAGTCTCGAATAATACTCATGCTGAAGCGGTGTTGTCTCCTCGTATTTATAGGCCCCACTACCCCCACCACATTTCTGTTCTCCGCTACCCCCACCACATTCCTGCGTTTGTTTCAAGTAAGCAGCCAAACGATATGCGTTGTACAATGCACAGTTTGTTTGACCGTGTTTAAGATCTTTTGCAGCGACACAAATATTACTGAGATTAATGTTAAAGTCCTTACTGATAGTTATATCGAAAACATTACCGTGCGTATACTTTTGTATCCAGTTCTTTTTTTCTAATCCTCTTGTGTATATATGTGAATATTGTTTGCAAAAGTTAAACATAATACTGTGCAGATTACTGTAGCTTATAAATCCTTCATACCAATGTATGTGATGAAAGTAGTTTGTTATCCATTTGTTTGTACTTTTTGCTTTGGTGTTAAGTTTGTTAAAAGAAAAAGGAGCTTCAAACGTGAATGGGTAGGCTACAAATGTAAGCAAGTCTAAAATTACTAATTACTTGATAATAAACCTATCGTCATTATTTCGAAATGCTTGAAATTCTATTACACAAGGCTTTACACTCACTTCTTCATCCCCTCCGCTCATCATGGCACCTAGCGATCAACTAAACTGTTTTCCACACCACGGTAGGTTAAATACCAGGCCGTACAGTTGCAGGCGCGTTGGTGTATATTTAACGTGGGCACCGTCCCCAATAGGCCTACCCCACGTGTGTTCTTCTTTACTAAGTCAAACTTTAGTATTTTTTAACTTCTTCTTCTTGTGTTTCGTTTTCTTCTTCTTCTTGTTTCTCCGTTTCTTCTTCTTCCTGTGTTGTTTCTTCTGTAGCTTCTGTAGCGATTTCTACAAGTGGTTCAAAATCCTTTAACTTTCTCCACATGCAAACTTCATGAGGTATTCTATTAAAAATAGATGTATCCACAGGTCCGTACACGATGGTGCTATCAGGTTGTTTTTCCAAAGTATCGACCAAATATTCTTTAATAATAGCGCTTGCAAATACCAACTGTCTCATGTACCTTGTAATAGGTTCTGTTGCGTAGTTTAAAACGTAGAATTCTTCACGTGACAGTAGAATCTTATTTTCATGTTGAGTCAAGTCTCTAATTCGCACTTGTAGTTGTCCGCGATGTTTAACAATATCGATTTCATTGTCACAATCCAAAAGTCGAATATGTGTTTTCCTTCCACACAAACTGTTAGTTAAATAACATTCTATTAAATGTACATGTTTCAAAAATGACTCCCAAGCATTTTGCGAAAATAAAACCTTTTTTGTTCCATGGTGTAGTATTACTGTAGGGGAATAATCCAATGATTTCATCAATCCAACTGATACACTTTTACTGATGCATGCTGAGATGGGGTAAAAGATTCGCAGAAAAACTTCAGTTAAAATGTGAGGAGGAATATTTTCTTCAACTTTCTTCTTCCTCTTTGGTACTACCTTTGATGGGTCTGCATTAATTTCCTCCTCTCTATCTCTTTTACCAAACTTTAAAAATGCAGTTATTTCCTTGATGATTTCTGCTTCACTAGTATTATCACGTTCCAATAACGGTGCTACCTCTGCATCACCTTGTACAACAGATGGAGAACTCATTTTGTAGAGGATGTTACCCATGCGCCGATAGACGATCAACTGAAGACCTGCATTGCTGCTCCGCTATTTATAGGTTAGCGACAGTGGCGGTGCCGGTGGTGGTACAGCGTTTTACAATACTGTCTTTACAATACCGGTCAACGGTGTGTATGTAACAATTTTATCGTGCAAAATTAAACAATACGCAGATGTATTTGCAGGTACGTTTTCTTGAAATTCCATTTCTATTTTTATATCAACACTAGACGATTTTACAGATTCATTTTGTTTGGAACAATCAATTACAACAATCGGAGCTTTCGATTCAAACTGAACGGGAGATAGTAGAGGTGTATTTGTTTTGCCGTAATATGAATTTTGGAACCTAGCGTACATGTCGTATAAAACACTGTATCTTTTCTTATCAAAAGAAATATTAAAGTTGTCGCAGGGAAAGAATTGTGAATTCAGGAACACTTTACAGTTTGTTAATTTACAATGGTCAAATTCACCAGCATTTTCAGTTATTATACTTTTCTTCTTCGTTTGTAATCCAAATATTACATATCTCGCTTTTTCCAAATGAGTAGAAGTTTTTACAGTCCATGTATGCCGTTGTGTTGTAGGTAAAACGGGGTATTCATGAAACTCCCAGCTTCTGAATGGCATTACAATGTCTCGATCTGATTTTAACTTTCTTAATAATGTAATCCTGTGTTCATCATTTAGTCGCACATGTGGTACTCTCCAAACAATCTTGTCTAATGTTAATTTCCAGTCTAAATTGGCATCAGTTGTTCTAGTAGCTGCTTTAATAATATCTTTATCGTTTGATGATCTTAATAAAACTAGTTCTTGTTTTACATTTATTATTATTCTTCTGTAGTCTTCAGCAAATCCTAGGAGTAATCTTAAAGGTACGTAGAAATCAAAGTTTCCCGAAGAGTCAGGAGCGATTGTACTTTTGTCTGGTGCAACCCATCCTGCAACAGCTAACAGATTCTTCTCATTTGGTGTTAAAGACGCTAATCCTTTCAATGTACTGGAAATTCCAACCTTTTTTGTTGAATCGACTGTAACTCCTGAAATTTCATATCTAATCTCGTCAAACAAAAATGCCATAGGATTATTTATGAACGGAACAGTGGTTCCAGCAGTACCATCATTTTTTGTTACTTTTCCTTCAATATATAAATAACTTTCGCATGGAAGAGTATAAATGTCTTGTTGTTGTATAGGAATCCTAATTTCATCGTTATTGTTTAATTTGGACGAAGCGTAAGGGTTGTGCGTGTGATATTCCTTTTCCCATAAGGTCTCGTCGAATGTTTGACCCTGCGCTATATCCAGTATATCCATTGTTAATGACTTTTAATCCAATTTCTTCTAGAAAACGAATGTTGTCACTTGTTAACCCTTCTACAGCTGATGAGCTACTGACCTCTTTGCTTGTTGGCTCTCTCTTTTTAAATGATAACCCCATTGTCTAAGCGGATGATTTTATATGTATTCTTACAGTAATAGCTTCTCCTCTAAAGTCAATAAGGTTTCCGTCTTGATCCACTATGTTCAGCACGATGTCTGAAATGAAACTGGTGTTTAACGGTAGGTACACAAGGTTTTGAGGCTTTTCTACTATCTTGAAACCCGGTGCAACTGATGGGTAGAATGTGTGTAATATATGACGATTCTCTCCATCTCTGTAGGATCCTTGTATAATGTTACATGTAATGTCTATGCTATTAACTTTGATGATCGTCACAGTTTTATTCCCAGAATGGGTTTTATTAGGTTCTAATACTTTTGTTTCCTTAGAAAACCCCAATAAACTACCAATCGAATGTTCTTGACTAAAATCAATATAATACTTAGACGTAATTTCGGCTTTCATTGTATTGTTATTGCCTTTTATCGTTATATTTTCTTTTCCCATATGTTTTTGTATAACTTCATTTATATTATCAATTTCATAAGCTCCTGTTGGTAAACTGAATTCTTCCAAAGCTGAATACTTTCCTTTATCATCTTTTGTCTTGTAATAATGTATTTTGTTATTAATTCCTTCACTAACGTTTGGAATAGAGTTATATGTTGTTAAATCCAATAATGCGGCTTCCCATAGTCTTCCTTTTTGCAAACGTAGCGCTGGAAACAGAATACTGCGCAAAGTACATGAGTTACCGGTTAATGACACTGTATACGAGGACATCTTAAAGTTGACTAACACTTTTAGCTAAAAAGTCTAAACATAAATGACCGCAAATGGATGTATCATCAGGTTGTTTTCTTGTATGATTGTAAAAAACATTTTCTGCCGCACGAAAGTATTGTTGAAGTTCTTTCAGTGGTGGAAGGTCTCCAAAACTGTCGAAATAATAAATGGTTTTACCAAGTTTCTTGTAACACACCCAATGAATGCCTAATCCTTCACTATTATCCAAATTTACAATACCAGTCTCATTTTTCCACATTTTAACCGGTAACTCATCTTTCATAAATACTCCTCTAAAAAATGGGATTTTCAAACAAGAAGCATATGTAATCAGTTCTTCATTGGTCAATTCTTTGTTTTTAATTATTAATTGCTTTTTCTTATTTAATACACACGATACGGTCTTAGGTATAATCCTCCTCCCTTTTTTATCATTGACCATATTGTTGGTTTCTTTTTAGCTTTACCACTGGTAGATCGACGTTTTCTTCTGATATTACCTCCTTGTTTTTAGCGGGTTTTTTCCCACGCCTTCTTCTCTTTCCTCCTCCAAACGTAGTTTTTGCTTTCATTGCTGCTGTTACTGCTAAAGACGCTGCTTTTTCACCAATACTCGCGTCACTAGATTTTACTCTTTGCCAAGCTTTCTCAGCAAGTGCTTTATCCGCTATTGATCTATTTTTAGTATCACCAAATTTGGAATACGCTATATCGTGCTGTTTACAAGCCTGATCAAGCTTATTTATTCCAGGATCTCCTCTAGCAAGACGTTTCTCTAATTTGGTTCCAGGACCACAATATTGATATCCTCCAGGTAAATGTAATTCCACAGGTAATAAATCAATCGCCTTGTTAACTATAGCTCCAACCGGTTTACTCAATAGAGAAAATGCTGTTGATGCTATTCCCCTTCCTCTCTGTAATCTCTCTCGATTATGACTGATGCGTTTAACCCTCGACATGGCTATTTATAGCAAAACTTACAATCAGTAGGTGCACTCTATAAATGTTTTACAATGAATGTAATATCAGTTTTGGTTTCTTGTATTATATACTGTTTAAAATCCTTTTATTATATCGAAATGGATTTATTAATTAAATGTAGACATATTAAATAAAAGTAGTAAAAATAGAAATAAGGTGTAATTGAAGATGTTCCAGATGTTTCTCCGCTGGTGATGGTATCGTTGTCTTCGGTAAAATGAATAAACTTTAAATAGTTGTCATGTTCCCTTAGAAACTTGCCACTTAATCGTTGATAATTGAATAACACATCCCAGTCTAGTTTATCTTTAAAATTGTCAATGTAATTCTCAGAGAGATTTTGATATTTACTTATTACTTCCCAACAGTTATTAAAATTCGATGTCATCTCTACGAGGAAGTCTTCTGAAAACTGTTGTCTTTGTAAAATATGGATCCAGTTAACTCTGTGAAAATAAATTCTTAACATAGTCATTGTAAAGAGGTAATGTATGGAAAGTTGTTCCCAATCCATATATCTATCAAACCGTTGAACAAAACCATCTGCCAACACCCCTTGGGGAAATCTCGGCTCTTGAGATATTAAACTCCACGCAGTAATATTGGATTCCATCATCCTCTCTGTATCGTCTCTCGAATATGACTGATGCTTTATCCCTTATCATGGGGGGTATTTTAAATTATTTTTTCTCTTATGTAATCTTCATTGTTTTCTGTTGGTTCATTAATCACATTCACTTTATCCTCCTTTCCTAATGTCTTGACTTTAGAAAGCTTAGACGGTTTATCTCGTTGATTAGGTTTCTCTGGATTGTGTATATTTTTCCAGTCTAAATAATTGTGACTGTCAACATCTGAAGCTGCATCTCTTCCTGTAGCCCGATGGATATAATGGAATAGAGCTGCACCAAACCTTTCCAAATGTTTTTCATATTCCGTAGTCCATTTCTTGTGTACAATATCAAACATTTTCTTATTTACAGCGTCTCCATCCTGCTCACAATCACCTACATTTGATAATTTTAATTTTTTTACATCATAGCTTGTGTCAGTTTTATTCCTTTTGTAAATCGTTAACAATTTTAGAGTAGCTAAATTTACTGCTTCACCATCATAAATGGGAAATTGTATATCGCTTAACCTTTTACCGGAAAACCCCCAATGATCTTCGTGTACAGTTGGGGTTCTTTTTTTCATGTACTGTACCGTAACCGCATCAGACGACATAAGCGGATCACCAACATTTTGAATTACTTTTCCTTCAAAATTATAGTTGCCGTCAGATGTTAACGGAAACCCAGCTCTTTTTTCACTATATCCAGATTTTACTCCAAACTCGGAATACCGTCCAAACTTGTCCACACTCATGATGTAACTGAATCGCTATCGTTTAGGTTCTTATTATATATATATATATATATATATATATATATATATATATATATATATATGCGTCTACTGAACAATTATTCCTTGTTTTCGCAGTTCATCGACCAAAGCTACCCATTCGTTTTCTAAACCAGTGTGCCCGGCTTCCATGGCTTCATGTAATAATCTCATTCGATCAACTAACTTATTTATATCGTTGTAATATATTATATTAGTTTTATACAAATTTTTCAATAATCCCCTTCCAGATGTGGTAGGATCAGTTGTTTTTCTCTTTTTTTTTAAACATTTAATTCAGCAGAAGATAAAGCTCTTCTTTTAATTTGAGCTTTTTTGATTTTGAGGGGAAAAGACTAGATATAATACTTGTATATTTTATTGACCGATTTCTATGAATAGGTATATCTTTGGAATACTTTTTTCTATGTGCATTTGTATACTCTAATATATTTTTAAACAATTGTAAATCCCTTTTAGTATATTTACCAGGATTATTTTTAAAGATAAGTTCAAACAAACCTTTTGTACCTTTATATTTCTTATCTCCAATAACTATATCATCATTTTCGTTTTTATCTAACTTGCTATCTCCAATCATTAATCCTTTATCCTCTATTCTAGCTCCATAGGTATGATAACTTCGATTAGCATGTGCGGCGTGTAACATTTTTAACGTATATGTATCTTCCAAGTGTTCCTTTAAACATAATATCCGTGCCTAATTTGCTTAAGTTGGATGGGTTAGTATCCTCTTCTTCTGCTCTTGTATCTTCTACACTTGTATCTTCTGTACTTGTATCTTCTGCAATATCCTTTTCCTTTAAATCCTCTATATCTCCGCTTTCTTCATACTCGTCGCTTTCTTCAGATGTATGTAAATGGCCAAAACTTTCATCATTCTGAAATTCTTCTTCATATTTGGAAATTGGTAGCATTTTGTCTCCTTCGAAGCGAATTGAAGGTTTTTCCATATTTTGTGCTAATCGCTTTAAAGGTTCAGTAACAGGTTTGAATGTTGTTTCTAAAAATTGCTCTCTTTCATTTATACCTAATTTTAAAGCTCGGTTTTTTTGTCTAATAGAATCACTAAGTGATTTTATTTCCTTTAATAGCTTTTCCTGGTTAACCATCTTCACACCTTGACGACTTGTACAGTAATACCGCTAATCAGTGTATTAAAACGAATTTATCAAAACCTATTCTATAACGACCATCTTTTATAGCATGATCTTTCATAATAACCAAAAATCCATACTTTTCCGCCCATGCTTCTCCGCAAAGTTCTTTAAACTTTTCAAATGGCATATCCGCATTCACATGATCTTTATATATATGTTTTAGGTTAGTATCATCTTGTTTGAATACAATCAGAATATTTGCATTATCTCTGATAAGTTGTTTTGGGATTTTGCTATAGGTTTGTCCTATATATATGCTGTCGATGTTATTATGTCTTCCCATGGCAAAGTAGTTTCTAATAGTATCCTGATTTTCACAAGATACATCGTCAAATATAAATACAGAATACGGTTTCGCTTCGTTTGGTTGCATAATGCTATCACTAGCGTTAAATTTGTAAAAATTAACATCAGACACATCAGATAGGATTTTATACAGCAATTGATACTTTGGTTGATGTAGAGACTTTGAAAAAATATATAGGTTATTAAACCTTAATCCCTGCGGATTAGTGATCAAATTAAAGACAACATTGGTCTTTCCGCAGTTTGAGGGGCCACTAACTATACATCGAACAGTGTTTGGAAGTAAACTACCGTGTTTACCATTGTTGATTTTAACGTTATCCACAGTTAAATCATCTATGTTATTAATATTGAATCGATCTTTATGGTTAATAATCTCCATCCTGCTCAAAGGTTAACGATGAAATGAGTTGCTTGCATTAAACCAAGTCCTTTATAGGTATCCATGAATCCTCAGTTTTGTTAAACCCTAACCACCGCACTTTAACTGCGTCCTTTTTTCTTTGTAACACTTTTTCAACAAGATATACATCACCTACTGTTGACTTTAACATTTCATGTCCATAAAATGCACCTTGCAACAAATCTCCTTTGTTATCTTTTAAGATATACGTTTCAGGTACAGTCGGTTGCACTTTATACACTGTAAAAACTTCATTCGTCCAATTGGGAAGGTATTTCTTGGTAAACACTCCCTTATATTTACTAATCCGTACTTTATCACTTACATTAAATTTTCTTGGCTGCATTTTTTCTACTTTAGGCTTTGTATTTTTCTTAATGCGTTTTAATACATCTTTTGCATTTCTTCTATTTACTTTGTTAGGTTTCATACCAATAGTTCTATGAAACCTGTTGTTATAATCATTTATTAATTGTGGTAAAACATCATACCATACGTAAGAACCTCTTTTTGAAAATTGTTTATACAGTGCTCCTTTTAAGGTTCTATTGAATCTTTCTACAATAGCTGCTTTTTTCTCTGAATTTGTAGAATAATGATTTATTTTATATTTATTCATTAACTGTGCAAAGTTTGTATTAAAGTATTCTGTTCCATCATCAGTTTGTAAATGTTTAATTTTGTTTTTATCTCTTTTTATGGCTATTTCCATGGCTTCTGTTACGCTTTTACCAGTCTTGTCCTTTAGAGGCAAAGCGTCTGCAACTTTTGTAAAACAATTAATAATTGTGAGTATATATTTAAATCCTTTGTTTATTCTGCTATGCGGTCGCATTTCAATTAAATCCGCTTGATATAGATCATTTATCCCTTTTATAACAGTATTTCTTCTTGGAAACTTTATTCTTGCAGGTTTGTGTAGTTCATTAATAATCTTCTCCTTCAGGTCTGACATGATGGTTTCACGAAGACAGCTGATATGATATTAAATATTCTTTTGTATAAATCTGCTTATATAGGTCAAGGTCATTCTAAACTAATGTATAAAAGGGGGAACACAGCAAAATACTGCTGTGTTCCCCCTTTTATACGGAAAGGAAAAGGAAAAGGGATGTAGGACGATGAAAGGGTTACTCGTCAATAGGGTTAAGGGAATAGTGGCCGAATGGTAGAGTGTGGATGTTGTCTGCAAGGATGTGTCGTTTATCATCATTTGAAGAGAGAGCTTTTTTTACTTCCGTCACGCTGTACAGCTGATGGTTGAAACTTCTGATTGTGTTGAATTTTGCTGTTATATCTTGATCTTCAAATAAACATTTCTTATAGTGATTAAAATGCACATTCTTCTTTAAATACAAACTTTTTACTCCTTTAGCTTTCTTAATGACTTGGTTTTCATTTAGTTGTAAAGAATATAATTTTGACATTAGTGCAACAATTTCTTGAAGTATAACACCATTGGCTTCATCTTTAAATTTGCCAAGCACTTTTTTGTTTCTGTCATTGTCGTAGTTTGGATGATCTTTTGGATAGTCGGAAAAGTCAAAGTCGTTTTTGTAATCAAATGTCCGAAGGTCTTCATACATATCGTTAGTAATTATCCAATATATAAAAGCGTCTGTATCCATGTAGGAGATGCCGATGTTTTCTCGTCCATAAAAGGTGACCATCTTCTTGTAATGAAAATCGTACATATGAGTCTTGGAGATATCCAGGATTGTCATACCTATATACAAAGGACGATCCATCTTCACACTTGTTTTCTTCATAGATACAGCTACAAGATTTTCGTTAATAATTATAGATGTTCCAAAGTTTGGCTGTTGTACGAGTTTTTGTAGTTTGTTCGGATCTGTAACAAGTTTAACATTTTTATGTCTTCTTTTGTTTTCCAATGTTTTACCGAATATCGCATTGTTCATCAATTTAAAAAAGTCTTTTTGAAAGGCTGATGTAGCGGCTGCTCTTCTGGTAGTATTCGAGTCTATGTACGGTTTCAACCAGCACGATTGGGAAAATTCTACAGCTCTATTAATTTTAGTAAGACGTAAACCTAATTCGATAGCTTGTTGAACAACCCAATAGTGAGCTACGTATCGTGTTTTATTGTTTAGGGTCATCATTAATTAGGGGTGTTTTCCAGTTGGTGAAATTTCTGTTCTTGCAAGGAGTGGAAGGTCATAATGAAGATCGTGTAAATGTTCTGGATATTCAAAGTCGCAATCCAAAATATATCCGGTATCTCCTTGTTTTGGAATTTGTGAAATATCGCCAATACAGTCGGGATCAACCCATTTAAAGTTGTCAAATGGAAGTGGGTTCGACATGGCCCATCCATATAGATTATTCGCGTCGAAATATCCCAAGTACGTTGAAGGTTTCTCTTGATCATGGTCAGGTAGATATTTGTTGTTGGCTTTAACATGTCTCGTCACGCTTTGAGTTAATCCACCTCTAACACCCGACTCAACCATTAAAACCATATCTATATCTGTTAACAGCTGGAGTTTGCATTTTGTTTCTTTCAGCATTGCTTGCCAAGCTAGTCCTGGAGATGTATATGAATGTAGAGGGTCTAAACCGTATGCTGCAAAACAGGTTCTTCGGAATTCTTCCATAACATCGCAGAGAAGAGTCACGTCAAGTTTTACATAAAAGTCTGAGTATTCTCCTAAAGTCTTCATATCCAACTCGTTCCATACTCGACATGCGTGTTGATAGTCTTCAAGTGAAATCTCCGAATCATTAAGTTTGTTGTTAAATTGTTCTGGTGGAGGAAGTGATGTTTCATTAAATCTATGAAGTCCATCGATGTAATCGTAGGGGAAGACTCCTTTTCGAAGAACCAGATCCATTTTACTACTGGCTACAATTTTGCTTGTTTCTATCAGATCTTCTCTTTTTAAATTATCAGTTAATTTCATTAGACTAGAAGGCATAAATCGAAACGAATCAATAAATCTAAGTTTTATTTTGCCAACCTTTTTAGAGATACTTATAAATTTTTCCATTGTTGTTGCCAAACCATCTATTGCTCCATCATCTCTTCCTAACTCCGGGATTATGAAATGAGAGTCATATCCGCTAAGGTTATGTAGAACAACGGGTATAAAAGATGGTACTTTGTAATTTAAGTTGCAAGCGTTACAGGCTGCACCTCTGTAGGCTCCTGTAAGATGGTCGTGATCACGCACTTTAACGTTATCTGGTGTAAATAGGTTATTACACAGATAACATGTTGTTGCCAAATTGTGATGTTGAAGTTGGTGTTCATCCATATGTTGCATCGGTATTTTAATTTTGTAGATTTCTTCCACCTTAGAGGCAATATAATACAACTCATCTACAAAGTGTTTCGCTGCTTGTTCACCACGATAAATCTTCGGAGCAGATGATAGTCCAAATTCTTGAAGATGTTCTTCAGACAGCGTGGATTTTGTTAGTATACAATAACTGTTTGGTGCATGTTTTTGATATTTGCTTCTTTTTGTGATATCCTCTTCTTGTTGTTCAATAGGAAGTAAAGATGCTTCGAAGTCCGCGTACACAACAAATGGAACAGGGTATTGTTGATTTACTTTGTCAAATTTTATCTGCGCTCTGCTGGGATGTGGCAATTTAATTCTTACCTCATAGTTTCCACTACATAACCTTTGATGTTCTACTAGCCATTCTGAACCTCCCCTTCTTAATGACTTGCCTATATGACAAAAACACCTTTTACAGATGGTTTTTTCAACGCGTTTTTTTGATATTTGTTTAGAAACAAGAGCTCCAAAGTTTTTTATGTAGACATAGTGGGATATGTCCCCTTTAGTGATCAATAGCAAATCCGTATGATCTCTGCGCTCAATAGGTGTTATGCGCAAGGGGTATGCATTGTTTGACGAATCTAAGCCGAAAATGTTGACAGAAGCTGACGGATTTTGCTTTTCAAATTTTGATATATCAGTAATTGCAACAGGGTAAGTCATTCCCTGGAAATTATACTCATGTTGTACTTCTTCATATTTGTGACTTGGTCTTATCGGATTGTCTGTTACATATTTGGTCAACATGGCATATTTAAAACATTCGTTATCTTCATTTTGCACATTAATACAGGATTTTGTATCACTTACTTTTTTCGGAAGAGGAATATAACTACTTCCTCTCATTCCATAACCGTGTTTATGAACTCTAACATCCAGACTTGTTATACTTAATAAAGTCCATCCAGATCCTCTTCCTTCATGCTCTTGTAGTTTCGTCAAAAGTTCCTCAAAACATTCTGTTACGATCTTTTCAATATCTGACGCAGCCATGATGGTTCGGTTTTTTGTCATGAATCCTCTTGGTGATGTTTCGTTTTGAATGTTAGTGAATATGGCATCTAGCAACAGTCCAAATTTGATAAAATTTAATCTTTTTTGTTCATTCTTTAGTGTTTTGGTTACTAACTCTTTGGCGTTATGTAAAAAGTTTTCAAGTTGTAATTTTACGTTGTCAATTTTAAAATGTGTTACTACCTTACCAGGTAGTGCTTGAGCGTGTAGTTCCACATCTACTGCTGTTGATGTTGAGGGTCGGTGAAGTGTAGACATAGCAGCTGTTGATGTTGAAGGACGGTGAAGTGTAGACATAGCAGGCGTTGAAGTCGATGTTGATGGTGTTGATGATGAAGGATGGTGAAGTGTAGACATAGCAGGCGTAGAAGTCGATGTTGATGACGTTGATTGTGCATAATGAATGACACTCGGTCTTAAAACTTCATTTTGTTCTTTTTGATTTAGGTTTGCAAATTGATGTTGTGCTAATTGATGATCGATTGAATCTAATTCTTGTTCATTTTGTTCTTCTTTTGTATTTGTGTTGGAATTATGTTTTAGTTCTTTATGAATGGCTAAAAGCCAATCATCTCTAAATGAGGCTTTACAAATATCGCACCGATACATATTATAACTGTGTCTTCCTCAAAGGCTAACCAGCAACTAATAACACTCCAAAATGCACCTCTATTTATACCCGAATAAGAACAGTGGTGGGGGGTATACATGCCGGAGTATATGTGTTAGTGAAGAAATACCAAATTTTACGCAGGAAGTACATTTTGCATCAAACCAAGATGTTTTCAAGTCCCCAAAGTGGGTCAAGGTCGTTTGAACATGTTGCCAAAACGGGGAATAGAGCAGTAAGTGATTCTCACTTGGACCACAAACTGATCTATTCCCCGCTTTGTATTATTTAACAGATCTTTAAGTTTTCTTTTAATTATCCTGATCTTCAAAAAGTTGTTTGTATGAGGGTTCTTCAGCAAAGAAATGTTGAACCGCCAAGTCATCTTCAGTCAAAGAACATGATTCCAACAGTTTTTGATCGATTGAGGGAGCTGACAGCGGTTCTTGAAGTTTTTCATCTTCAGTCAGAGGACATGATTCCAACAGTTTTTGGTCGATTGAGGGAGCTGACAGCGGTTCTTGGAGTTTTAACTGTAAACTTTTGATATATTCCATGGCCTTATACAAAACGGTTATTTTTGCATCTCGAGGATTGGCGAATGGGATTACACTTTGTAATCTCTCATATCCAGTGTTAATATCCACTCTCCATTTCTTTGAGTGTTCAGCGTTTTTCTGATTGTAGCCAGATCTGGAGTTGGATGTGCTTGCTTGCGAATCCATAGCTGACTAATACGTGTATTCCAAAGTGCATGGTTAAATACCTGCTTACCCCCACCATTAGAGTACCCCCCTCTTGGAGCATATGTTTGATTTAGTAATAATTATTGTATCAAAAGAAGTTGTTTCCAAGTCCAGATATAGGCCAAGGTCATCTGAAGATATTTCCAGAACGGGGAATAGAGCAGTAAGTAGTTCTCACTTTGACTACAAACTGATCTATTCCCCGCTCTGTATTTGTAGTTGGAAGGTTAACGAAGAAAACTAATCAGACTCATCTGACAAATCCGACTCATCAAACGGAAATAAGCGACGGGGGAGAAAGCTAGTGACGTAGGTACCCTCAAAAAGGGTCCTACTACCACTCGGAGTTGCCTCCATGTGTTCCAAACAGAGTGACTGTTGGTAACACTCCGCATCGTCCGAATTCGAGTTTTCCTCCACGTCATCCGCTACACTAGAGATATCCTCATCACTCTCCAATTGTTCCATCCAACTCACGGCTTCCATCTCTACGGAATCAACTTCTTCATCTTCCAACACCGCATCTTCATTTTCATCTTCATCTTCTAACATAATGTTTTTTAACATTAGCATTACCTCTCGTGGATGAGGAAAGATGATGTCTCTTGGTGCCATGACTAGACTGATTCAACCATTGATACAAACTCGCCTTTTATACCACAATATTTAGAGGGGGGGGGAGTGTTGGGGAAGGGATATTGTTGTTAAATATATATTTAGTACTAAACAAGGTTGTTTCCAAGTCCTGAAGTGGGTCAAGGTCGTTTGAACATGTTACCAAAACGGGGAATAGAGCAGTAAGTGATTCTCACTTGGACCACAAACTGATCTATTCCCCGCTTTGTATTCCAGACGTCTTTAATTTTGTTAACCCAGTTATTCATCCTGGTCTTCATCCATGAGGAAGATTTGTTTGTAGGCTGACGGTTCTTCCTCAAGAAAATGATGTTTCACCAACCTATCTTCCACCAGGAACACGCATTCTATCGGTTCAAGAGAGACCGGTTCTTCAGAAGGAACTTCTGCAACTATTTCCTGCAGATGTTTTATGTATTCTATTGGCCGATATATCATGTCCTTTGTTTTAGTAGTAGATTTAACGCCCGGGACTTTACTTGATAATCTCCGGTAGGCTTTTTGCATTGTCAGCTTATATGTTTTTGTTCTTAATGCGTTTTCGGCTCTTCGGTTCCGCAAGCAATTGTTGAACTTCAAAAACTCTGATAGTTCATCTTTATACTCTTTGGATGTGCTTGCTTGGGAATCCATAGCTAACTACTGGGGATATTCCGATGCGGTCGCTTAAATACCAAGTTTACGTGGTGGGGGTAAATGACAAGGATATTATTGTAGGAAGTACATTTTATATCAAACATCGATGTCGCAGAATGTCAAGTCTTGTAAGTGGGTCAAGGTCGTCTGAACATACCACCAGAACGGGGAATAGAGCAGTAAGTGGTTCTCACTTAGACCTCAAACTGATCTATTCCCCGCTCTGTTTTTAATCTCTCTCCTTTTTATTGATTCAACAATGGTTTGGTTTAATATAAAATGTTGTATTGATGATCCATTTCTGCCGGAGTAACCTTTCCATTATACCAATCATTTTAAGTAACTTTACATTGTTTTTATAGCTTGTTTTCCATGCTTCCTGTTCACTATTATACACTGGAGCCGTAGGCTTCCACATATACAAATCACAACCAACCTCCCAATCGAGAAACTTGTGCAGTAATCTTCTTAAGACAATTAACTGATCGTGATTTTCAACCTTTCTGCTTACTACTAGTGTTGCTGCAGCAATAGGGAGAGCGGGTGTACTCATTTTCAGCAGAATGATTTTACCAGTGATAGGGAACCCCTTTTATACTACGTTTAAATGGTGGGGGTTAGTGGTGGGAGTACAAGGGTTAGGGAAGGGGTATGTCGTGTTAAGAAATAAATATATCTTCCATTATTTTACCACACGGAGTGTAAGTCACTAATATACACGAATATTCTAAGTCTTTTTAGTGGGTCAAGGTCGTCTGAACATATTGCCAAAACGGGGAATAGAGCAGTAAGTGATTCTCACTTTGACCACAAACTGATCTATTCCCCGCTTTGTTTTTTTTTTTTTTTTTTTTTTTTTTTTTAACCCCTCTCGTTGTTTAGTCATCTTCTTTTTTAAGGGTCGGAGGTTCGACAAAAACGTTCCCTAATTCTTTTTGTAAGATTGAGGGGGGCAGCGGTTCCTCAGGCAGTTCAGCTTTTATACAAGGTTCTTGAAGCTGTGTTTGAAGGAACTTAATATATTGTACTGCCTGTCGAATTTTTGAAATCCTAGAATCACTAGGATTAGCAAATGGTACAGCGACTTGTAATCTTTTGAATCCTTCTCTTACTTTATTTTCGTTTCTTCGCGAACGTGCACTATTTTGTTTCGCTCTACGTTTCCAGATTACTTCCATATCAGTAGCTGATGAGTTGGATGAACCTGCTGGAGTCTCCATAGCTGACTAATGAATATGTTCTACGATGCCACGCTTATATACCCGCTTACCCCCACCTAAAAGGTTGGTGAACAGGGCAATGTTTTGGTTTGAAAAGGAATTTAAACAGAGCGAAATGTTTCTAAGTCCGTTATCTAGGTCAAGGTCGTTGTAACATTGTAAAAAAAAAGTGTGGACAACCTATTTACACTCTGCAGCATATGCTACAAAATGTAAATAGGTTGTCCACACTTTTTTTTTTATTTGGAAAAAGAAAGACTTGATTTAATTTGGAAAAAGGTTATTACAATTTTTTCCACACAGTGGTTCCTGAATTGTCTCTGATTAGATAGTGCTTTTTCGTGGGTTTGTAGGGATGGCGCATGGCTTTAGGTAATCTTAAAATGTAGAGTTGGTCTCCACATTTTAACATGACCTTTAAGAAACCCATTATTTTGACAAAGAAGTATTGTTTGTTTTTACAAAGCCTATTAATCCGAGTTTTGGCTGGTTTCACTGTTGGATGTGGTGTGGAAAGAGAAACGGTACCCTTGTGTTTTTGTCTTAAATGAAAACTGCATAATTCTTCATCCAAGACACAAGATTTAGCACAACGTTCCCCTTTCCTTGCACCTTTTTTAAAACTGTATTTACATTGTTGTGCAGGAAGTAAGCACTTCCTTCTCAAGGATTTTAATTCATTAAATTTCTCTAAAGGAGTTTGATCATTTATGCAGATTACTGACGGACGAAAACTTGTGGAAGGTGGAGTGATGATTGGAGAAATGATCTGCGGTATAGTGGGTGTTGAAGATCTTGAACTCGGTGATGATGATCCCGAGCTCGAAGATGAAGAAGAAGAGGACCTCGAGCTCGAAGATGACGAAGAAGAAGATGACGAAGAAGACCTTGTCCTTGACCTTGGTGATGGGGAAGATAAAGATGATTTTGTTGGTGACTTGGGTCTTGGTGGTGGAGAAGATGGAGACCTTGGTTGCGACTCTTCCGGGATTATCAAGGACATCAGTAATGCGTGGCGGAGTATGGACGCAGGACCGGATGATGAAGAAGCAGGCGATGAAGAAGCAGGCGATGAAGAAGCTGGCGAAGATAAAACCTGGCGGAGTAGAGACGGTGCAGAAGTAGTTGGTGTAGATGATGAAGAAGCAGTAGAAGAGGTAGTAGGTGTTACAAGAGCTGGTTTTGCTACGACCATCTTCTTAGGCTTGGTCTGCTTCCTGATATGCGCCATGGTTAAACACAAACAGCAGAATGTTTTACCAGTGATGGGGAACCTCTTTTATACCCAATGTAAGTGGTGGGAGATGTAAATGGTGGGGAGATGTAAGTGGTGGGAGTGGAGGTGATTGAGAAAGGTTATTTTAAAAGTATATTTCTTCCAATATTTGATCAAACGAAAGTTTTTCTAAGTCCCGTCAGTAGGTCAAGGTCATCTGACATAATGCCAAAGCGGGGAATAGAGCATAACATACTGCTCTATTCCCCGCTCTGTATTGGGGAAAGGGACAAAAGACAACAAACAAGAGACTGATTTTAAACAAGAGACTGATTTTAAACAAGAGACTGATTTTATATTTCACAAACGTTTCTCATGGGTGAGATAGGTGGTGTCAACCGGTTTGCATGGCCGTATTGATCTTATTGACAAGGCCGGTTTTCAGGGCCGAACCTTATTGTCAGGGGGTTAGGAAAAGGATGAGAAACAAGATACATTACTTTGAAAATAAAGACTTTACCAGCAACTATGTAAAAGAAACAAATTAATCAGTTAACGTTATTTTTACAAAAACAGCCGAGGTCGGTTTTGCAAAGGTCAACAGTATCACTGAAACCCGGTGGGACGTAGACCCAAACACCTGGCGTCAGGCTGCTGCGAACCCAAGTTTTGACCAAGGTTGTTGAGGGACCTGTAGGGCCGGGAGTACATATGTTATTAGTAAATAAAACACTTCAAACCAATACCAAACACTAACATATATATTAGACTAACTACATTACCTAGCAGCAAACTACAAGCGTTATCTAACATGCTTAAACAAACTAACTAAACATGCAAGGGCGCGGATCTCTTAATTGCGCGTCGGGCCCAACGCACACTTAACAGACCTACGCTGCAGCAGAGTGCAACCCACTGGGACGTATATCCAAACAGCGGGCGGCAAGCTACTGCGACGAGACTGCGGACTGCTCCCGCTTATAAAGGCAAAGTGACGTCACCGAAGCGGAAGGGGGAAGTCGAGGGGGGGGCTCCACCCCGTGACGTCAAGGGGGGGGGGTTGTGTCGTCACGGTGGAAGGGGAACAGGATGTAGACCGGTCTTTAGCTTTCTACCCGTATATGGAAATGTCACGGTTACACTTGGCGACCCGCTTTGCTCCGTCTGGTACCTCATTCCAGCTTTGCCTTGCGAACTGTATACACCTCTGCGCTATGTCTTCTCCCATCACACCCGAGAAACTGCAACGTTTGAAGGAGACTTTGAAGAAGTCTTCGGAGAAAAGGAGCGGTTTCAAAAGACCTAGTTCTTTTAGGTCTTGTATACAAAGAAATTTTCGGAACCACCCACTTTACTTTGATCAACGGCCTTCGACGTCTTCTGCATCTCCGCCATCGACACCGCCTCGCCCTTCAGCGCCTCGACCTTCATCGCCACCTCCAACTGTTGAGGAAATAATGAAGAGGACGGCTACGGTGAAACTTACCGAGTTGGTATCGCCGCTGGAGTCTGTCACCGTCAAGTTTGCCCAGTTGAAGTTGAACGTGGAATATTTATTTGTGGGGAAGATCGGCGACGAGTACCTACTCCAACACCTCTTTGGCGGCCGTTACGTCAAGGTTCACCTTCCAAGGTCCACTCTGCCACCTCCTGAGACCGAGTGCGACTTGTTTTTGGTACGGCAGAAAGGTCAAGTAAAGTGGGTTACGAAGAAATAAAGTAATCACTGTCCACCGCTCCTTATCCACCATCTCCTTCAAACACAAACGGTCCTTTTCAGGACCACCCTAAGCATTTCAAGTTAGGGACTTGGCCTGTACATAGGCAGGAGACTGTTAGTCTCATGTTTGTGTGCAGCCCACTTTGTGAAAATTTCTAAGTCCTAAGGTCCTTGACCTTGGGGTTGACCTTGAACATGACCCATTTTGGGGGGGGGGTACAAAGGTTGTGTAAAGTATGTCATGTGGGTACTCAAATTACGCGAAATGATCAGACGAACAAGTTTGTGCAAACAGAATTCAAATCCGACCAAGGGTATAGCAGTAATAGCTAAAAACAACTATTTTGGAGGTCAAACCTAAATAACTTCTTTATTTACGGATTAAAATATATCAAGTGGGTATTCAAATTACGTGGATTGATCAGACAAACAAGGTGGTGCAAACAAAATTCAGATCCGACCACGGGCATAGCAGTCATAGCTAAAAAAACAGCTATTTTAGAGGTCAAACCTACATAACTTCTTTATTTGCGGTTTAAAATATATCAAGTGGGTACTCAAACTACGCGGATTGATCAGACGAACAATTTAGTGCAAACAGACTTCAGATCCGACCAAGGGTATAGCAACTGTAGCGAAAAACAACTGTTTGAAGGACAAGTAAACGTTGTGGTGGGGATAGGTGTCTATCCTACTCGCTAGCGGTACATCATTATACTTCCAGCTCTTGTCGGATGAACATCTACCTATATAGTTTGTGTTAACGTCTGAACATGTCACAGTTTTACAGGAATATGAGTAAGGTGTCCTTCAGTAGCCCGCTTGCCACCACTTTCTACTTCTCCGACGATGAAGATAGAATGTCGACGCTTTTAGCGGACAATGAGCGGTTCCATCGTAGAATAGCCAAGGTTGAAACACTCTTAGCCAGTTGTCTGCTGCACAAGAAGCAACACATGGAAACATGCACTAGTTTAGATCATAGTGACTGTAATATTTATACACATATAGTGTTGAGACAAATTAATTGAAGTTTTCAGTTAAGGAGCTACGGTCTTGACAGTGTAAGAGTCAGACCCTAACTAATGCGTGTACGCTAGTTAGTGCGCGATGTAAAAACTTGGTGGGGGAAGTGGTGTGGTGGGGGGAGTGATGTGGTGGGGGAAGGGACGAGTACCTAAATTACACTCAAACGCTGCATTACTATACAATCATTGGAACAGACAACACCATGAGCAGCGTCAACGACAATATTTGGGGAGATGCGGTTTGTGAGGAGGAGTTGATTGCAACTCTTGACGCTACCGAGGTTGAGCAAACTACATCTCAGCAGCCAACAAGCAACATCATAAGCCGTGGCAATAACATTATTTGGGGAGGTGTGATTAGTGAGAAGGAGTTGGTGGCAACTCTTGAGACTACCGAGGTTAAGCAAGGAGCGGCGATGCAAACTGTATCCCAGCAGCCTAGGACATATGAACAAGTCCTGGAGGAATATAAGAACGCGTATGATTATGCTTGCAAGAGGTGGTGTGCGCAGCCGCAATGTCCAGAGCAGGAGGATGAAATGGAAGCGGATTTTCGGCTGGTTACTAAACTAGAGGAGGAACTTCAACGAGCAGACCAACTTTTGCGTGGTGCACATGGAACCACAAATATTTTGATGGGTAACTAATGGATATTTTGTTCAAAGTCTTCCTCCCCACGTCAGCTGCCATCTGCCGCGCACTTGTCACCTGCCACCTGCCGCCTGCCATCTGCCGCCTACCATCTGCCGTCCGCCATCTGCTCCGCCCCACCACACTTTTACCCCCACCATTTGGTACGATTGCAACGCTAGCTTGTGAATAGTCAGTACACCTCCAGCTCTCGACTGGTGAACATCATCCTCTCTCTGCGCTCTTCACAAAATAACATTATCATGTCACTCAAGATTCGATGTATTTATTATGACTCTATTTATCTATCAACTTCTACGGACCTGGAGGTTTTTAAAGAGGAGTTACGACTTCTCCTAGCGAATGGCTACAGTTTATCTTTAGAACTGATCGCAACAAACAACATAGACTCTGCGCAGGGGTCAAAGTATCTACCGCCTTTCATCAGAAAACGAAGTGATGGCCGCGACTCCGGATCAACAACATCGATGACGACAAACAACGGGGAACTATTGTAAACATAAATTATTGTAAACATAACTTATTGTAAATAAAAAGAAATGTAAACATTAAAGTAATAAATGAAATAGTACTACCTCGCACTCGTATCGTTCGATTGCTTCATTCGATTGTTTTCATTCGATATTTGTATCGAATGAGAACTATCGAATCACAATCGGATTTTAAGCGTGCGAGGTAGTACTTTTTTAAAACACCCTCCCCGTGACCTTGAACTTTAACCTTTCCCTCATTACGTCACAAAACCGCCTACGTCACTGGCTCAGCCTCAGATGACGTGTTTCATGACGCAGCGCTTCCGGTCACGTGACCGGAAGCTGTCAATCAAGTGAGCCAGCAGCCCCCTTTCGCCACTACTGCACATTTTAATAGATAAAAACATTATTTTCTAGCTGGGCCAAGAGGCGCCTTGTCTTGATTTCAGTTTTGAAACAAAACAAAATTACACAGCTGACCAACCTACAATATATTTATGTGTTTCATAATTAGGAAAGGATAATTTAAAGGCATTTTCATCCGATTTTCACACCAAGACCTTCATTTCAAAACATATAATTCTTATAAATTTTAACACCTTTAAGATTTGTATGACCTGTAAGATGAATTTCACACGGGAGTCTGTTGTTTAAATGGGGTCCTTCTTAACTTTTACATCTTATTACATGACAACTTATATGCTTTTACGTTTTATTTTTAGTTTCGTAAATCAGTCCCAATTTTTAATTTTTTTTTTTTAAATAAGGTCTAATGTGTCATGACAAAAATGGGTTAGGGTGGTGGACAATCTAATGGAAGGATAGGCAGGAGCCTTAGTAGGGGGCAATAGCCGATTCAACCCCAGCACAGAAGTGAGGATGCGAGGAATCACCCCCCCCCCCGATGACCTTGACCTTGACCCCAAGGTCACCCCCGAGGGCACCCCCGAGGGCACCCCCCCCCGGATGACCTTAACCTTGACCCCAAGGTCACCCCCGAGGGCACCCCCAAGGGCAACCCCCCCCCCGTCACGTGACCCATTAACCTAACTTAAACCTGGCACCTGGCGTGAGGATGCGAGGATGCCCCCCCCCCCGACATCACCTGCAGTGAGGATATACCTGTCCCGCGACATAGCCTGGCGTGAGGATTCAACTGACCCCCCCCCCGACATCACCTGCAGTGAGGATATACCTGTCCCGCGACATAGCCTGGCGTGAGGATTCAACTGACCCCCCCCCACCGTCACGTGACCTGGCGGAAACCTAACATAGGCTGGTGAGCACAGGCGTGTGAGGAGGAATGAGGACCCCCCCCCCCGTCACGTGACCTGGCGGAAACCTTACTGTGGAAGTCTTTGTCAACGTTCCCAAAATCAGCCGGTACCTCCTGCTCGGACCGGAGTACCTTACTCCCACAAGGACTCGGGTCGAGGAGGCGATGAGGAGAGGTGGTCACGTCTTCCTCAGGCCGGGGTGGTGGAGTTCAGCCAGTCCCGTGATGTCCTCTCGTCGTTACGACCCGGGGGACCCGGCGCAGTGGAACGAGGTTCTGCAAGTGCTGCAGTTAACTCTGAACCAAGGCAGCATGGCGGTGTTGGACGTCCAGGAAAACTTTAGAAGGCCTGGACAATAACCCACTACATGTTTTTTCCGGTAATAAAGACTTCTTTTACCCTTAACCTCATTCCTTAAAAAGAAATAAAAATAAAAAGTTTACTTATAAACTTGAACATGACCCCCCCCCCCCCCCCGACATCAACTGGTGTGAGGATATACCTGCCTCGCAACATAGCAGGGAAAACCAAGAGGAGCGTACACTCCAAGCGCGCTACCCAGTAAACGAGAGAGAGCGTGGAAACTTCCACTAAGCAGTTGATAACCGAGTCCCTTCAATATTACAAAAAAAATATAAAAAAATAAAAAAAAGCGAGAAAAGAATTTAGTTTTAAGAGCCGAGGTGGCGGTGCATGGCAGTCAGTAGACGCCATGGACTTGAGGTGGAAACACCCGTTCACCGCCATCGTGGCTGGGCCCTCAGGCAGCGGCAAGTCGCACTTCGTGGCTCGCTTCATAGAGCACGCCGACCGCATGTGCGATACGCGGTTCGCCCGTATCACTTGGCACTATGGCAGCGGTGGTGGCGGTGGCAAGAGCCGTGCGGACTCTGCCGTGCGCTACGTAGCCGGCCTGCCAGACTTGGACGACTACGACGGTGGCAAGCCCGCCCTGGTCATCGTCGATGACATGATGCGCGAGGCCGGCCCCGGCGTGGCGGACCTGTTCACCAAGGGCTCGCACCACCGCAACATGAGCGTGTTCTTCATCACGCAAAACCTGTTTCATCAGGGCAGGGGCCAGCGCGACATATCGCTGAACGCCCACTACATAGTGTGCTTCAAGAATCCCAGGGACCGCGCTCAGATCAAACACCTGGCCCGTCAAGTATACCCGGAGAACCCCAAATTCGTGGAGGAGGCTTATGCGGACGCCACGCGTGATCCGCACGCCTACCTGCTCATAGACTTGAAACAGTCCACGCCCGAAGAGATGCGCGTACGTTCGGCCATTTTCCCAGACGATCCGGTGAACTACGTGTACCTGCCTAAGAAGAAGTGATAAATAGGCCGAGCGCGTGCCAGCGTCAGTCATCATGTCACACCGCGTGAAGAAGGACGCGGCGCTGCTGAGGGCCCTAATACACGCTACGCCCAAAGAACGCAAGGCCCTGTTAAAAGCGTGCGACAAGAGTCGCATCAAGTCATTGTGCGAGTGCGCGTATAACGTGCTACGCGGAAACGTACCGCTTTCCCCCTGTCTCAAACGCAAATTGAGCAAACACAAACAGGCGCTCAGACGGCTGGTGAAACGCGGCGAGGGTTGGACCAAGAAGCGACACTACCTCGTCCAACGGGGCGGAGGGATCCTCCTACCTCTGCTGTTGAACGCTGTTCTGCCCGTTCTAGCGCAGAAGCTAATCGGACATGGAGTACGCTAGGAAAATGGTGGTTGTACCGCAGGAGCTCATCGAGAGATTGCGAGAAGGACCGGGACCAGGGCCGGGGCCAAGAGGAGGAGCAGGTAGCGCCAATAAGCCAGCCAGCCTGGACGCTGAGATGCATCGCATATTGAGCGACAAGCGGCTGGACGATACGGAGAAATGGAAACAATATCAGCAGGTGTTACAGCGGTTCCTGCACTTTTCCGCGGCTAAACGTCAACCCATAGGTCTGTCAATCATCGAGGGCGAGGAGAGGGAGGAGGAAGCGGCGGAGGGTCCGAGTCAGGTGAAGCGCGAGTCTAGCGCCTCGGCGGAGGAGGACATTGTGGAATCGTTCTCAAAAATCTACAGGTCGGTGGCGCGCAACTTGTTGCGATTCATGACCCGGCAAGGCAGCCCCATCGCCTGGGACGCCAGTGGGGCGGTGTACGTGAACAAGGTGAAGATCCCCGATTCCAATATAGTGGACATCGCGCACAGCATAGTGAGAGCGCGAAGGGCGGACCGATTGCCTACCGGCTGGCATCAAGTGATGGCCGCCTTGAAGGACATGAACGTGCCCAAAGAATACGTGAGCAATCCCACGGCGTTGCGTTACGTAGGCGTGGGGCTGGACTCGGCATCGAGCCCCTGGGGAGACACGACAGCCTCGTCAACACCCCTGTCACCGAGGTTGACACCGATGCTAGACCGCCTGAGACCGCGACCCCCAGCGGCCCGAAGAAGGAAAATAACTGAGGAACCCGACCGGGAATCGTCATTGGACAACTGGGAGCCGTTCACACCGTAATGAAGAAGTTGTACTACGACCCGAGCCAGCCCGGTTCCCTAGGTGGGGTGGCCGCCCTAGCCAGAGCCGCGCGCCTACCGAAACGTCGGGTAGCCGACTGGCTGCGCGCCCAGGACACCTACACGCTGCACAAGCCAGCGCGCAAGCGGTTTCCTCGCAACCACTACGTCGTGTTCGGGCCCCGGGAGCTGTGGCAGGCGGACCTGAATGACATGCGCGGCCTGAGCCGGTACAACGACGGAGTCAACTATCTGCTGACTGTGATAGACGTATTCAGTAAGCGGCTGTTCGCGGTATCACTGAAGAGGAAAAGCGGGCCTGAGGTGGCTGCTGCGTTCGAGGGAATATTCGCTGAGGCGACTCCTCGCTGCCTACAGACCGACAAGGGGACGGAGTTCACCGGGGCTGCGACCAAGCGAGTGTTCAAGAGTCACGGTGTCAACTACTTCACCACGCAGAACCCCGACGTGAAGGCGGCGGTGGTGGAGCGAGTCAACCGCACGCTCAAGACCCGCATGTGGCGCTACCTGACCTACAAAAACACGTATCGCTACATCGACGTGTTGGACAGGCTTGTGGACGCCTACAACCGCAGCCCGCACAAGAGCCTGGGTGGCCTACGACCCGTGGACGCGTACAGCGGCGATGGTCAAACGGTGTACAAGGTGTGGCGTCACATGTATGGAAAGGCGATCCGGCGACACAAGCCCAGGTTCGAGCCGGGCGACACGGTGCGCATAGCCAAGGAGAAGGGCACGTTCGCCAAAGGTTACGAGACCAACTGGAGTAAGGAGCTGTTTGTGGTAGACCACGTATACGGGTCGCATCCTCTGCCATTGTACGTGCTGCGCGACCTGAACGGGACGCCACTGGAAGGGCGCTTCTACGAGCACGAGATGCAAAAGGTGACGATCGCCCCGGACCGCCTGTATCAAATAGATAAAATACTGGACACCGAGGGGCGAGGCTCCAGTAAGCGCTACCTAGTCAAGTGGGCCGGTTACGGAGAGGACTTCAACTCGTGGGTACCCGCAGCGGACGTGCAACAGCTGCGATGACGAGGCACAACCAGTTTTACCTGACGTTGCCCAGTAACAGTTCAATGAAGTACTATCCCAACAACATGGTGACAAACTACACGACCCATCTACCCTCGACCGTTGATCTGTCAGACGGCGAGTGGGAGGTCGCTCTGGCGGAGGCGCACTACCCCTTCTCTTTTCTGACCGTCGGAGAGGGAACCTACATCAAACTAGTGCTGGGAATGAGGGACTCGAAAGGCGGGTTGGCCGTGGTGGACAAGTTGTTAATCAAAGTGGAGCCGGGCAATTACAGTAGTATCGAGGAACTCGTGCACGCAATCAACAACCACCCTCAAATGAAGAGTAACCTGTGCACCTTCTCGTATGACGAGAGGTCCTCCAGGGTGGAATTGCTGTCGACGTCTTCAGCCGTTCAGAGCCTCAAACTGAGCCCCAGTTTGGCGCTACAGTTTGGCTACGAGGTGGATACGGATATCGTCAAGCGTCACAGGTCCGTGAGGCCGGCTAACCTCTTCGCCGGTCTGCCATCACACATGTACGTGTATTGCGACCTGGTGGAACCCCAACTGGTGGGCGACGCTGTGGCGCCACTACTGAAGATCCTCAACATCGACATCAGGAATTACACGTACGGTGCCAACACGACAGTGTATATAATAGACCCGCACTACGTGCCGGTGATTAAAACCTCATTCGAGAGCGTGGAAATCGATTTAAGGGACAACCAAGGGCGACACTTGCCATTCCACTTCGGGACCACGTGCATGAAGCTTCATTTCAGGAAAGAGAGGCAGCGGCAATGAATCCGAGCGATCCCTATCTGGCGTATTACCGCCACCAGCAGGCGGGCCATGGCGTATCCTCCGTATTCAGAGGAGCCGCTTTCCAACGCGGACACGGTATCGGCAGTTTCCTAGGCGGGCTGATGCGTACAGTGGTCCCTTTGATCAGATCCGGCGCATCGGCGCTGGGCAAGGAGGCGCTGAGGTCCGGTGTGGGTTTCTTGGGCGACGTGGCGGCGGGCACAGCCGACCCCCGATTCGCGGTCAACACCCGGCTCAGACAGTTTACCGGGTCGCTGAAACGCAGGGCTGATGAAAAACTGGATCGCGTGCTGAGCGGTGGTGGTGCCTATAAGAGGAGGCGTGTACAGCAGGTTACTCCTCAGTCTCTAGCGAAACTCCTCGGAGCGAGGAAGAAGAGCGCTGCGCCCAAGAGGAAGCCCGCAAAACGTGTCGCTAAGAAGAGGAGAAGCAAGAAGAGCAAGAGTACCGTGAAGGACATTTTTGGATAATGGCGTTTCTACATCAGAAGTCGTGCGAGTGTGTCAAGACCGAGTTGGACCTGTTCTCGCTACCGCCCACGCAGACCAGTATAGAGAGTGGTAAATGGGTGCAGTACAAGCCCATCTCCTCCCTGACAGACGACTCACCCGTTGAGTTCATAGTTCCGGGTCATGGGGACGAGTACACGGATCTGTCACAGACGCTACTGCATGTGAAGGCTACCATTAGAACGGCTAATGGAGGCGCTGTAACGGGCGATCAAGCGATAAAAGAGGTGGGTCCGATTAACAACTGGCTGCACTCGCTGTTCAGTCAAGTGGACCTGTATCTGAACAACAAACTGGTGTCTCCTCAGAACAACACGTACGCCTATCGCGCCTACCTGGAGAACCTGTTGTCCTATGGTGGTGATGCCAAGACATCGCACCTCACCGCGGAGTTGTTCTACGAGGACTATGCCGGGTACATGGACAATACTGAGGAGGATAATGCCGGGCTCAAGAACCGGAGGGAGTTTGTCAAGGGCAGCCGGTACGCGGACATGGTCGGACATCTGCACGTCGACCTGTGCAACCAGGATAAGTTCATGTTAAACGGCGTGGAGATGCGCTTTCGCCTGATCAGGTCAAAGAACTCATTCTCCATCATGTCCAAAACCGTGACAGACTATAAAGTGGACATCGCCGAAGTCAACCTGTTTATGCGCCGCTGTAAGATCAACCCGAGCGTGCTGTTGGCTCACAGCAGGACGCTGGAGTCGGGCACAGCCAAATATCCCATTACGCGCGTGGAAGTCAAATCCTTCACACTACCCTCCGGTATCAGCAGCAAGACTCTGGACAGTGTGTTTCTGGGTCAACTGCCGAAACGCATTATAGTTGGCCTGGTCAGCAATCAGGCGTTCAACGGGGACTACAAGAAGAATCCGTTCAACTTCACCCACAGCCACGTGAACTTCTTCGCGCTGTACATAGATGGTGAGCAAGTGCCATGTAAGCCGCTTCAACCGGATTACACGTTCGGTCAGGAGTTGTGCGTGCTCGCCTACCACACGCTGTACACCGGCACCGGCATCAATTTCTCAGACTGTGGTAATGAAGTCAGTCGCAACGAATACCCCTACGGATACTGCCTGATGGCGTTTGATCTGACGCCCGATATGGCGCCCTCAATCCAGCCACTGGAACCTGGTGCGTAACGGTAACCTGCGCATAGAGATTGGGTTCTCCGAAGCCTTGGCGGAGGCGTTCAACTGCATAGTGTACGCCGAGTTGGACAACGTCGTGGAGGTGGACCGTCATCGCAACGTCACAGTCGACTTTGGTGGGTAAACGAGTTGCCGCGCGCTCAAGGTCACCGCGTGCGGACCGTTAGGTGATGGCGGCGCGCGCACCCAAGGTTATCCCGCTAGGCGCGCTCCCGCCAGCGCTCAGTCGAGTTCAGTCAGCCGTACGGGATGGACGTTCCGCCACCGATCTATAACGAGCCGCCACCAGTGCGCTGTCATCACGGAAGCGTGGTGATGGATATGCAGTGTTTTAAAGACAGTGATAATGACTTTCTACTAAAAGAGGTTTGCGTGGTGGACGTGACTACCGGCACGCTGCTCCTACATCACATCGCCCGCCCACCCTTCAGTAAGGACCTCCTGACTTCCGAGAAACAGCGCGAGAGCGTCTGGGTCACTCGCCACTGCCACGGCTTGGAGTGGGACCAGGGGGACATCGCGTACGTCGCCCTGCTGGACAAGCTGCGCTCCTGCCTCATCCACCGCCCCCTGGTATACGTCAATGGATCGCAGAAGAGGGACTTTGTACAACGCCACCTCATAACCGAGCCCGCCGCCGCCACCGCTCAGGACATGGAGGATCTGGGCTGCGGGTCGCTCAACGGTCCGCCCACCTACCGGACCCTGCGCTGTCGCCACCATAAGAGCTCCCACAACCGTTGCGCCCTTCATAACTGCATAGTATTGCGGGACTGGCTCGTGGATAACGACAGGCCGGACCCGTCCGTCTCAAGCTGCCTGTGCTGCTTCCGCCCACGATGAATACCGTTCAGATCAGAGAATGCCTGGTGAGGATCCCCGGACTGAGGAACGTTGCGGTCTCCGCCTCTGACCAACTACCGGACGTGCCGGTCAAGCCTCTCACCGCCATCGTGTCCAACACGGTAGCACACACCGAGGGAGGCGAACACTGGGTGGCGTTTTACTGCTCGGAAGAGGACAGACTCGAGTACCTGGACAGCTACGGAAGGCCGCCATACCAGGCCGACTTTCAAATGTTCCTGAGGCGCAATCCTCATCACCGCCACTACGTCTACAATAGGTATCGACTCCAGGGCTACGATACCTCTGTTTGCGGTTACTACTGCCTCACTTACCTGTACTGCCGGGCTGTTCTCCGCACGTCACTCAGCGACTACGTCCAGCTCTTCGACCCTGCCGCTCCCGCCGCCAACGACGCTCTGGTCCGCAGGCTCGTTCACTCCATATTCGCTTAAAACTAGTTTGTAAGGTTTTTGTAGTATGTGTATGTAACCTTATTACTGTACAATACATGCCTCATAATGATAAAGCTTTTGTTTTCATTTCTCCTTTCTCCTTACTAAATTTTAAAAAATTAGCAAAACTGAGGCAGCGGGGCTGGACCTCAGGTTTATATACCAGCGGCGCGTGTCACTGGCTGAGCCCCCGCCAAGCGGCAGTGAAGGCCGCCAAAGAGGGCGCGCCACGAGACCCCTCGGACATCAGCAAACCGCTGAGTAATTCGAGGGTGACCCCTCGGACATCAGCAAACCACTTAGCAACTCCTTCCTGGGCAACTCCTTCAGGGTCGTCCCCGACACGCGCCGCCAACCGCTCCCGGTTGGCGGGGGCTTTTTAAGCTGCACGGCTCGGGCCAAACGGCCTACAACGCCTTTCCGAGCCTAACGGATTGTGACTTTTGAGTGAGCAAAGGGAGGAAATAAACAACTCGGGTTCATGCTGTATATAAAGCTATTATATTTTCTTACAAATACTATTTACAATTGTTTCTCTTATAACTAATATATACAACTAGACGGGGAATTCCTCTTCTTCCTCGTCTTCGTCCTGGCGCTGTCCCTCCTCCTCCTCGCCGTCCACTTCCATCCGCTGCGGATGTTCTCCTCTCCTCCTGGCTGGCGGTAGCGGCGGGACGTCCTTGTGTCCCCACGGCAGAGTGTGGATGCCGTCGGGGAGGACGCACCGCTTGTCGTCAGCTGGACTGAGGCTCAGCTTGTCCACCTGCACGGTGTACACCCGGTGCAAGTGGGACTGGAACCGGACGTTGGTGGTGTGTTTCTGGACCCCGTCAATCAGACACTCTCTGTAGTCGTCGGGGGTGAGGACGTTCTTGTCAACGCCCTTCGCAACCCCCTTGGCTCGCTTGAGAGCCTTACTGCCGCCTGTCGCTGCGTCCTCGATGTCCATGAAGTACAGCTTGGACCGCAGGCCGAGGTACTCGTATAAGGACAGGCCATTGCACTCGTCCTTAAACTTTCCGATGACCTTGGCGTTGACGGGGTTGTAGCAGGGGTGAGACCTCGGATAGCCGCTGATGTCGAAGTCGTCCAGGTGTTCCTTCATCTCGGCGTAGACGTCCTGGGACACGATGTCAAAGACGAAGCTGTCCGTGTCCATGTAGTCCACGGTGAGACGGTCACCGTAGCGCTCCTTCATCTTGCGCAGGAACTCGTACATGAGCCACTTGCTCAGCTCCAGGACTGACATGCCTACGTAGATTGGCTTGTCCAACACAATGTTGACCTTGGACAGATGCACCAGGGCCACGTCCTCCGTGTAGTACGTCCGGTCCAGGAAGTTGGATCTGGCGACGTACTTGGAAAACTTCTCCGGGGTGCACACCAGCTTCACGTTGAGGCGCTTCCGTACATTCTCGATGGTCTTGCCAAAGACCGCGTTGTTCATGAGCTTGAAGAAGTCCTGTTCAAACTTCGTTTTGGCCTTCTTCCGCAGCTCCGTGTTCATGAGGATGTACGGTTCCAACCACCGCGACTGGTGAAACGAGATCGCCCAATGCACCGCGACCAGCTCCAATCCGTTTTGCAGCGCCTGCTGCAAGACCCTGTAGTGACAGATGTAGTGCGTCTTGTCGTCCAGGGTCGTCAACAGTTTGGGGAACTTCCCTGTTGGCGGACGCTTCGTCTCGCAGCAGTAGGGAAGGTCCTTGTGCAGGTCGTGTAGGCGCACGGGGTAGTGGAGGTCCACCTCCAAGATGTAGCCTCGATCGGCCTCCGAGTCCAGCGCCGCTATGTCCAACGCCTGGATTTCCTCACGGCTGAGCCACTGGAAGTCTCCGGTCGGCAGGCGCTGGGACATGGCCCAGCCGTACAAGTTGTTGGCGTCCAGATACAGGAGGAAGCGCTTAGGCTCGTCTGGGCGGTAGTCCGGGCACCTGTCGTGGTTGGCCTTGGCGTAGCGGGTGATGGCCTGTGAGATGCCTCCCCGGATCCCCTGCTCCACGAACAGGTACATGTCGAAGTCCTGCAGCGTGTCCAGCTCCACGTCGCAGGTCTTGAGCATGACGTCCCAAGCATAAGACGGTAGGGTGTAGTAGTGGGCGGGATCCAGCCCGTACTCTGCTAGTGACGTATCACGGAACTGCTCAAAGACATCGGTGAGCAGGGCGATGTCACATCGCAGGTACTTGTCCGCGTAGTCCTTGAGGTTGTGACACTCAAAGGCTCGCCACACGTTGAGGGCGTGCTCGTATTCCTCGTCCTTGATGTCCTCCAGGGTCATGGAGTTCCTGAACGCCTCCTTAGGCGGCAGCTCCCTGGTCCTGTACAGCGTGTCGTAGGACGTCACGAAGTCGTAGGGGAACACGCCCTTCCTGCGCACCAGGTCGAACAGCCGGTCGTCGGGGAAGCGCTTCCTCGTCTCGCGCATCTTGTCAGTGGGCAGTCCCGCTGCCAAGCTGGCCAGGCTCATGGACAAGAACCTGTAGGTGTCGAGGAACCGCACCGCGAAACTGCTCTGACGTTGGTTGTCCCCGGGCTGGCCAAAGTGAAACCGCTTGGTAAAGGCGATGTAGCGCTCTTCAGTGTGCGCCAGCACGTCCACATCACCAGGGTCGATGGCCAGCTCCCGCACTACGAAGTGGGCGTCGTAGTTAGACAGGTTGTGGAAGTAGCAGTTGATGTGTCGCTGCTCCCGGTACCTGAGGTTGCACGAGCGGTGGGCGGCTCCTCGGAACTCGTAAGGCGGGGCGTGGTTGTGGTCCCGCACCTTAACGTCCTGGTCCGTGAACTCCTTCCCACAAAGGTAGCAGTGAGTCGCCACTAGGTACTCGTCCATCTCCTGCTGGGTCAGAAAAGGGTGCAGAGCTCTCGTGCTGAACAGGAACTCCCACAGCATCAACACGTCCATCTTGAGCCTCTCCATGAAGACCTTGGACGCGTCAGCCCCGAAGTAGACGCGGGGCTCAAACTCCTCCAGGCCGAGCGAGTCCACGATCTGGTAGGCGAAGGCGTACGGGACGTGCAGTTGCAGGGGCCTCGTGCCGGGCGGTGCTTCCGCAGGGTCGGTGGCGACGGGCTGCAGAGCACACTCAAAGTCGGCGTAAACGCAAAAGCGCTCGCGCCGAGTGTACTCGGGGTGGGCGAAGCGGATCTGCTGCTTCTGAGACATGTCCAAGCGGAGGGGAGCCTTGGCGGTGCAGTATCGCATGTGCTCCTCCAGACGCTCGGCACCGGACAGTTGCAGCTTGTTGGGCTGGTTGTCAAAGTAAGCGAAGCATCGCTTACACACGTGGATGGCGTGGCCGTGAGACGTCAGCTGAGGACGCACTAGCCTACTCATGTTTGCGATGTAGACGTAGTGACTGTTCCCGCCGGTGGTCACGTACAGCAGGTCCCGGTGATCCTCCAACTCCCGCTTGCAGATCTTCAGCGGGAACACGCGGTCCTGGAACTTTGGCGATCCGT
This sequence comes from Allygus modestus, assembly GCA_963675035.1. Classification (NCBI taxonomy): domain Eukaryota; kingdom Metazoa; phylum Arthropoda; class Insecta; order Hemiptera; family Cicadellidae; genus Allygus; species Allygus modestus. The sequence goes on from OY776112.1 coordinate 298,209,206, forward strand.
CGGGGCGTCTCCCCACCATGGCGCGCTCGATCCCGTACACGTTGACGCTGATGGCGTTCTTCCTCTCAAAGACCTTGATGTCCTTCACAGCCACGGGGAAGCGTAGGCCGGTCCAATCGTAGCGAGCCATGACGTCCGGTGTGTACGATGCGGGCCTCTCCGGGTGTCGCGCGACGAACTTGGTCAGGACGGCATACGCGAAGCACATGTCATCGAGGTTGTGCACGTTGATGACAGCACGCGTCTCGCAGATGGTCTTGGGAAGCTGGACGAACCGGGCTCCGCGTTCTCCCAACGGGGTGTAGAGATTGACGCGGATCTCCAGGTCGCGTATCCGGAGATAGCTCCACCCGCTGCCCACTAGCAGGCACTGCTCCTTCTCTTCCTCCAGCTTGTGGAAGGACGCTGACAGGAAGTCCTCCAAGTTGGACGCGGCGGTGAGAGGCACGTTCTTCGTCTTGAAGTCCCGAAGACAGGTGGCTCCGTGGACGTTGGCGAATTCGCACTCCAGGAACATGTTGACCTTGGTGTTTGGGTGCCGGGACCTGACGTCAGTCAACAGGTTCAGGACGCTGTCAAACAGCAGCACCAGCGCGTCCTCCACGGACAAGAAGTCCTCCATGGGTCGAGACAGGCTGAAGGTCAGGAGGCGTCCGCGGAACCCCCGTTGGATGGTGCGGAACGCGGGCAGTCCACCACCCACCATCCCGTCGGGTGCCGTGCCCGGTTCGGGCTGGGGCTCGCGGCTGGGTCGAGGCTCGCGGCTGGGTCCGGGCTGGGGCTCGTGGCTGGGTCCGGGCTGGGGCTCGTGGCTGGGTCCGGGCTGGGGCTCGCAGCCGGGTCGGGGCTCGGGTGACAGGACGGGTAGGTGCGGCATCTCGTCCACAACGAGGTTCCTCACGACGGGGCAGTTTTCAGCCTCGTGCTGGTCCCGGTTGTAGTGCCGGGTGAAGCCTCGGTCGCAGTAGGCGCACGCGAACCTCATGCCGCGGTGGGCGCTCGCCACGTGCTGCTGGAGATAAGCGGCCCTGCGGAAAAGGGCACCGCACTCGGGACAGCGGACCCCGTTGGCGTGCACCAGCTGCACGTGGCGCTGGAGCAGGTCCTCGCGGGCGAATCGCCGCCCGCACGCGTCGCACTCGGGCCGTGGGTCTCTGACGGGTAGCGTTGCGGCGGAGGAGGAGGTCGAAGCCGACGGGATCGCACCGTGGACCGCTTCCATGTGGTGGCGAAGATCCTCGGGGCTCGCCAGGGCGATGGAGCACAATGGGCACGGACGGCCTGCGAACAGGAAAACAAGTCCTATTAGTTACCTCGATAAACACGAGGGTGAGGAACTGGCGGCCTCTTCCTCATCTCGTTCGCCAGTTTGAGCCCAGTAAATACAAGGGTGAGGAATTGCACAGAGGCCGGGCGACCTCTTCCTCATCTCAATCGCCAGTTTGAGCCCAGTAATACAAGGGTGAGGAACTGAACAGAGGCTGACAGCCCCTTGTTTACAACTTGAATCTGTTTACTCGGCTAAAGCCGTTTACTCTCTCAAAAACAAGTCATTAGTACTGACGGTTTCTTGTTTAACGTAAAAACCGTGCCTGACGTTCCTCATCTCGTTCGCCAGTTTGAGCCTAGTAAATACAAGGGTGAGGAATTGCACAGAGGCCTGGCGACCTCTTCCTCATCTCGATCGTCAGTTTGAGCCCAGTAATACAAGGGTGAGGAACTGAACAGAGGCTGGCAGCCCCTTGTTTACTACTTGAATCTGTTTACTCGGCTAAATCCGTTTACTCTCTCGAAAACAAGTCATTAGTACTGATGGTTTCTTGTTTAACGTAAAAACCGTGCCTGGCGCTTGATCGTGAGGAACTGCACAGAGGACTGGCGACCTCTTCCTCATCTCAATCGCCAGTTTGAGCCCAGTAAATACAAGGGTGAGGAACACACAGAGGCTGGCAGCCTCCTTTCTTGTTTAACATAAAAACCGTACCTGACGCCTTGATCGTGGCTTGATCGTGAGGAACTGTATAGAGGACTGGTGACCTCTTCCTCATCTCGATCGCCAGTTTGAGTCCAGTAATACAAGGGTGAGGAACTTTGGATGAGGATATCGGAGAAGAAGGCGTGCTTAACAAATCTACTGGCGGTTTCCTATTTAACTTAAAACCGTACCTGGCGCTTGGTCGTGAGGAGTGGGAGGATGAACTGCTATGAGGTGACGTCGCAGGTTGTCGCTTCGCCCGAAGCGTCTCCCGCAGACGTCGCAGTCGAAATGGCGGTCCCTGTGAGCGGCTGCCGTGTGACGAGTCAGGTTTCCAGCGTTCGCGAAGACGCGACCGCAGACCTCACACATACGAGGAACAGCCATCTGATTGAAAAGCAAAACCTAATTTCATTTCGCTTAAACATTTTTTTAAAAGAGTGGTAGTGAATCTATTTTGCTTTTTAAGTTTGATTCATTAATTTTAATCGTTATAAAACACAACTGTTTCAAGGTCATTACAATTCCACTCATCTCCATCGGAAAAAGAAACAACGACAAGGCTCAGTGTACTGGGATATGTAAAAGATTAATTATTAATGTTAGCTAATAAGATTTTAGAGCATTGGTAAACTTGCTGATGAAAAAGTAAATTATATGTTACTTACATTTTAAGATATTCAAAGAGAAAGTCGTAACAGTCACATAAGTAATCACCGCGATAGTAACGAAAATTAAAAATAACGAATAATTAAAATAGAAACGCTAATTAATAAATATGTTGTTACTTACGTTGACTTTTACGGGAATCCAAAGGCAATGAACAGCAGGTTGTGTAGGTGTATCGCAGAGACAGCAATACTTCGTCCGCACAGTAAGAGCTCCAAAGACAAACTGACGAAACCCTTGAGGACGCGCTCATAAATAGCACTCCAGTCGGGAGGAGTAAGCGGTAAACAGTTCCCGGAACCGCTGATGAGTAAACAGCCCCGGGCGGTCACGTAGGCTCTAGCACGCGCCTCGACACGTGACTCCGCGGAGCCGCTCACCGGGGGGGGGGGGGACTTGCATCCTCACCGCGCCTTTGCTAGTTTTGAACCATCGTAAGGGGTCTGGAAAACAGCCAAGATCCCATGAGGAAAACGCGTTTAAAAATTAATAGCGGGCCTGTTTAACGGTGGATTCTCAATTTTCTTTAAGGGATGGTTTACTTAGGCCGTCGCCCGACATGTGGTGAAGTTTCGTAAAAATCGGCCGGTAAACAGCTGAGACCCCATAAGGAAAACGCGTTTAAAAATTAATAGCGGCCTTGTTTAATGGCGGATCTATGGGGTTCTTACGTCATTCGCTTCCTCTGGGATAGGCCTACACTCTGGAAAAGGTCCCGTGGGAATCGGTGGGTAAATAGGCTAGTTATTAATTTTCGAAAGTTTTTTCCTCATCACGAAAAGTGTTGCAGACGACCGGGGGGGGGGGTTGCATCCTCGCATCCTCACGCCAGGTGCCAGGTTTAAGTTAGGTTAATGGGTCACGTGACGGGGGGGGGTGGTTGCATCCTCGCATCCTCACGCCAGGTGCCAGGTTTAAGTTAGGTTAATGGGTCACGTGACGGGGGGGGCTTCCTCGCATCCTCACGCCAGGTGCCAGGTTTAAGTTAGGTTAATGGTCACGTGACGGGGGGGGGCTTCCTCGCATCCTCACGCCAGGTGCCAGGTTTAAGTTAGGTTAATGGGTCACGTGACGGGGGGGGGTTGCCCTCGGGGGTGCCCTCGGGGGTGACCTTGGGGTCAAGGTTAAGGTCATCCGGGGGGCGGGGGGTGTGTGCCCTCGGGGGTGCCCTCGGGGGTGACCTTGGGGTCAAGGTCAAGGTCATCGGGGGGGGGGGGTGATTCCTCGCATCCTCACTTCTGTGCTGGGGTTGAATCGGCTATTGCCCCCTACTAACCTTAAATTTTGAGACATGTAGAACGGTCTTTTACTTCCTATATTTAAATCCCCTTTAACATACCATAACATGAACTAAATGTTATTTTAAAAAATATTGCGTTCATTTTCCATCACTGATTAGTAAAAAGAAGTTTCACGACGTTTCGGGATCTAGAATCTGATCCCGTGTCGTGACTCAAACAAAAAGAGTCAGAAAACAGCACATACAAATTCGTTCCTTTGTCGATCCCTTATGTGCCGGGATTATCGGAAAAAATCAGATTACTAATTTGCTAAGAAATTTAAAATAAAAACCGCGTTTAAGACACAGAATATACTAGTAGTTATGTAAGTGTAAGGTTTCATGGTTCTTTGACATTTATGTTAAAATATATTTGTGATTGAAATTTCGTCTCTTAGTGAACTGGTGGCTGGTATGGGTGTTTGAACTATTCAGTGAACGAGTCACTGTGGTTGGGGGGTTAGTTATTGAATGGGTGGGTGTAAAGGGTGTTATTAAGGTTTACATTGGCTAATGGTGGAATATGAATATGACAAGGTTATGGTAAATGGTTATGTTACTTGGTGGTATATATTGAACAAATTCACTAGATATTGTGGAGGATAATGGACAGTTCACATTATTCTAACGTGTATACACTCATTGTTCATTTATATTTGCCAATATAACATCTAGGTGATAATCTATATATTTTAATGTGTATAAAATATAACTGGTTTTATATGGGCTGTGAACCCCTTATTGTATCCGTTTGTATCCGTTTGTATCCGTTTGTATCCGTTTGTATCCGTTTGTATCCGTTTGTATGATGTTTTTGGGGTCAACGTTTTTGAAACGGCCGATAGCAGTTGAATTTCTAACTTGTGGGCTACCTTGGATTCAACACCAAGCGAAACCCGCGGGTGACGGCAGGTGGCAGGTGGCGGGTTTGGTTTGTGTTGGGTTTCGCGAAACCTGCGGGTCACTTTGGCATTAAAACTTGTTTGAAAGTGGTTTTATAACAACCAGACGCTTCGTTTGGAGATCCTGGAGTCAAACATATTATTCGTTCAAGATTGTATATTTTTACAAAATAATATTGGGGGTTTATATATATATGTGTGTGTGTGTGTCTGTGAATGCAATAGTAAATACAGTACGTGTATTACAAGACTATATATTTTGAAAACGTGGACAATTAGTTATTAATTCTCAAATTTAAGTATTTATCTAATTTGCTTAGTTTTCTTAAGTTTGTAATACAGTATCATTATACATTTATACTATACCGGGGTTTAAATAAAATCGAATACAGTATACAGCAGCAAACCTGCGTACTCAGCGAGTTTCCAATGCATATAAATGTATCTTAATACCAAATAAAGCCACATACCAAGTTTCATCAATATACATTCATAAACAAAATATGACATTTTAATTATTCTCCATTAGAATAACATGGCGACCGATTATGCGGGTTTGCTGAAGGAAGGGACACAAAAATTGGGGTTTTATACAAATATCAATATAACAACTAGGCAAAGCCACATACCAAATTTCATTGCTTTATTTTCATAATTAAGGGAGATAACACGTTACTTGTCCTCCATAAGAATAACATGGGGCTGAGTACGCAGGTTTGCTGCATACCAGTTTTTACTCATTTATGTTCATAATTAAGGGAGACATAGCATTTAATTATTCTCCATAAGAATGGGCTGAGTACGCAGGTTTGCTGCAACAAGGAATAGAAAAAATGGATTTCTATGCTAATATCAATAGAAATTAACTAGGTAAAGTCGTATACCAGTTTTTATTCATTTATGTTCATAATTAAGGGAGACATAGCATTTAATTATTCTCCATAAGAATGGGCTGAGTACGCGGGTTTGCTGCAACAAGGAATAGAAAAAATGGATTTCTATGCTAATATCAATAGAAATTAACTAGGTAAAGTCGTATACCAGTTTTTATTCATTTATGTTCATAATTAAGGGAGACATAGCATTTAATTATTCTCCATAAGAATGGGCTGAGTACGCAGGTTTGCTGCAACAAGGAATAGAAAAAATGGATTTCTATGCTAATATCAATAGAAATTAACTAGGTAAAGTCGTATACCAGTTTTTATTCATTTATGTTCATAATTAAGGGAGACATAGCATTTAATTATTCTCCATAAGAATGGGCTGAGTACGCAGGTTTGCTGCTACGGGAGCCATTGGTAAAAAATTGTTTTTTTGAGCAAATATCAATGGTCCACAACCAGATTAAGCCGTATACCAAGTTTCGTCAGTATACGTTCATAAATAAGCGAGATATAAAATTTTTCTTTTCCTCCATAAGAATAACATTAGACAAGTACGGTGTTTAGCACTTTAAATATCTCGGTAACCAATTGACGTAGAGGAATGATCGAAATACCAAATTGTGTGTTTTTTAAGCTGAATCGAATGGGGAAAACTAATATTTGACTACTTCAAAAATGATATGTCAAAAATTCAAAATACCCATTGTTGGGGTACAAAACCCCCCCCAAAATACCCCTTTGGATAGAGCGATCTGGCTGGTTTTCGAACTTAAAGTCATAAATGTTGCTTTACACGTTTATACCAAATTTCATAAAACTCGGATCATTTTCACGAGAGTTATCGTGCTAACGGACACACATATATATATTATACACACAGTTTCGAACGACTGGTGTTTTTGGGGTCTGGGGACCTCAAAACGAAAAGTTATCATGGTCCCGGGTCTTACCATGCCGACTACGGTAATAGCTTCTTCCCCATAGGGGAAATTCGCTAAAATTATAATTTTGTATATATTTTTTATATATTATACTATGTAGTATCGCATTGGGGAAACGCTTTTAACTGACACAACTTTAATTCGTCATATTAAACCTTAAATATGTTTTTAGTATTAAAGTAATTAGTTTGCAAATTATTCATTAAAGTTACTGTGGCCTGTTACGGCCACCTACCAAGTTTCATCAATATACATTCACAAATAAACAAAATATGACATTTTAATTATTCTCCATAAGAATAACATGGCGGCTGAGTATGCAGGTATACTGTTATTTTTCCAAATACTGGTATACTGTTATAATACTGTTATAATACTGTTATAATACTGTTATACTGTTTTTAAAATTAAGGTATAAGCATATTATGTTTCAGCCGTATTTTAAATGTTAATAGCTAATCATTGAAATATTAAAAACTCTGTTTAGAACTTAATAATTGTAAGCTGACACAGAAATTGATATAGGTTAGATATATTTATTTTAACCCGAGAGGTACGTGTGCATAGACATGACAGCAATATATTACTCCTAAAAGTATATAAATGAGTCCACCGCTTGTATGAATATTTTAAAATTATTCGAGTCAACTTAGTTGTAAACTACTCTAATAAGTTGGGGGTTGGACGATTTAATACCACGTTTTGAAGGTAAGTTATCATATAATTACCAGCTTCCTTTTATGATTAAAGTTATTTGATCCAAACAATTAATTAATTTACAATCCTAGTACATGGAGGTCTTTGTAAAAAATTTCTTTTGAATCATTCATTTCGTCCTCATAAAACTGTTAGGCCCCCCTTTCTCATGAATGCATAATCCTTGATCTAGACGGAACGTAGAACCCAGCAACTTTGCCTATTCTTCCAAGAGCTAAGTTAAGCCTGGGGTTCTAGGACTGTCTGGGTTAAGCATTGAGCCTAACAACTAAATGAATATGGGTTGTAACAAACTACTTTGAAAATTGAGGATTTGGTTAATTTAACCAGTCAAGCCGTTTGGTCAACTTAGACAATATAGGTTTTAACAACTACATTTGTGATTAATCCAACTACTTTGAAACAAATTAGTTATTTTAACCAATGAATTTATTGGTTAACTTAACTTATAAAATTGTTTGTTCCAACATATATTTTTTAACTCTCTGAGCTTAGTTAATTGAACTCATACAAATAGTTGTCCAACCTCTGAAATTGGTTGAACTAACTTATAAAAAAACTTGGATTAAAACTTGGATTAACCAATCATTCTCCTCTGTGAACGATCTGGTTTTTGAACTCAAAGTCATAAATGTTACTCTCAACACTTGTGCCAAATTGTATCAAAATCGGGCGCTTCTTTCAAAAGTTATCGCGGTAACGGACACACACATATATATAAATTTGAACAAATGCCGCTTTTGGCATCCCGGGACCCTAAAACGGTTATCGTGGTCTCGGGCTTAAGTCTTACCGCGAGACCTGCGGTAATAGCTTCTTCCGCGGGGGGGGGCGGTTTCCGAGCGGGGGGTTTAAAAGCCGGACTCCGTTCTTACGCTAGTTAGTAGCCGAAGCCGATCGTCTGAGGACACCAAGCAACGGGCGCGCCCAGACTGACTGACGAGATTGCGGAGCTCCACCGAACATCAACGTGGCACCCAGACTGATAAATAAGGTGGGTGTACAGTTTATTTTTAGATACGAGGCCGCTTATACTGAAACTTTGATTTTGAAACTGAAACTTATACTGTAACCGTTTGATTTTGAATAAATTTAGTATGAACATATGAGACGGTATTTATTATATTAATTATATTTGCAATTATTATATTAATATCCCTATAGATATAAATGTATGATGCGAGTTTAAAGTTTGAGATACCTCTATTATACTATTATAATCATAACTTCAATTGTTATATACATAACACCAAAACCTTCTGGCATTGACTATTGTTTGATTTCAAATGAGTAGTTGTACAGTATCAATACAGTTTAACAAGCTGAAAGCCGTTTTTATAGATAGGAGACATGATGTAAGTTGTTTTATTGATAGTATCGTATGCTTATTAGGCTAATTTTATACTAAAACTGTTATTATCCTGGGTGACACAAAACAACAGTTGTTTCTCGAGTTCTATTATTCCAACCTCTTCGATGGTTTAGGCATTGTATAGTTTTCGGTCTTACAAATGATGGTTTTCTATTGTGCAGTGTATTGGAAATATATAGTAACTTCCTCTCCTTGATTTGTACTGGTGATTCTCCCTCCACGTGGCATCTTACGGGTCACTGGTAAATTACATTCTGAATGTACTGGCTTACCAATGTTTTAATATCCGGTTCTTTAAACGCCCCTTTGGAACTGGTTTAAAACCAGCAAGTGCTCTTATTGCCTACTTACGTAGGATAAAAAGTGTATTTTTTTGTTCTGTTATACCACCCCACAGTCCAGTAGAATACAGCAAAATCCCCCCCCCTCCAGCTTCCTACTCGAGAGTGTTGGTCCTACATATTTAGTCCAGAACCGGAAAAATATTTAAACGACCAAAAATACTTATCACTTAGTTAACTTTTATGACTATTAGTTATTTTACCACGTCCAACCAATTTTAATTAAACTCCCCAAAACTGCTACTGCCCAAAAACATAAACAGTGCGTTATATTGAAATAACCATGCTAACATATTTTTACATTACAATGTTACATTTGGATTAGTTTGCATTTACAAAGAAACCAAAATTGATAAACTCTAAAAAGTTATTTGATTAATAATAAAACAGGAGCCCAACTGCTGCAGTATAATCCAATTACATTTATTCGGCTACCAAGCCGCCGCGGCATTGTTGGATGTTGTTGACAATTTGGCCACAGTTATGGCCTATTACCTGGGTTTATTAGGGATTCAAACATCGGTTTGTAAATAAGGCTAAGTTACAACCTTAGCTCGTAGCGCCTAATGGACGCTTGACAGCACTACCGCGGGTCTGCATGACAACAAGACGAGGGGGCGAGGTGGGGAGGGGGGATATATATGGGAGATGCGGGGAGAGCGCCCGAGGGGCTTCGCGTGCGGGGCGACCGGCGACTCCCGCCATCGTCACTACCAGCTGTGCCACAGGGGTCAACGGTCAGACAACAAAGAGTAAGACGTGTGCGTGACCTCTGCGCTCTGTGCTGATCCGCGACTGCTGACGCTGTCGCAGCAAACCTGCGCACTCAGCGAATTTCCAATGAATATATAACATAACACATTAAGCCTCTTACTAGAATTCATAAGAAATATATTCATAGATAAGCGATATTTAAAATATTAATTATTCTCTATAAGAATAACATTTGGGATGAGTGGGCCTACGTAGGTTTGCTGCAACAAGGCACACAAAATAATGGTTTTTTATGCAAATATCATTAGAACTCATCTAAGTGAAGTCACATACCAAGTTTCATCCATATACCTTTATAAATAAGTGATTTATAACATCTTTATTATTCTCCATAAGAATAACATGGGGACCAAATACCTAGGTTTGCTGCAACAAGGCACACAAAATAATGGTTTTTTATGCAAATATCATTAGAACTCATCTAAGTGAAGTCACATACCAAGTTTCATCCATATACCTTTATAAATAAGTGATTTATAACATCTTTATTATTCTCCATAAGAATAACATGGGGACCAAATACCTAGGTTTGCTGCAACAAGGCACACAAAATAATGGGTTTTTATGCAAATATCAATAGAACTCATCTAAGTGAAGTCACATACCAAGTTTCATCCATATACCTTCATAAATAAGTGATTTATAACATCTTTATTATTCTCCATAAGAATAACATGGGGACCAAATACCTAGGTTTGCTGCAACAAGGCACACAAAATAATGGGTTTTTATGCAAATATCAATAGAACTCATCTAAGTGAAGTCACATACCAAGTTTCATCCATATACCTTCATAAATAAGTGATTTATAACATCTTTATTATTCTCCATAAGAATAACATGGGGACCAAATACCTAGGTTTGCTGCAACAAGGCACACAAAATAATGGGTTTTTATGCAAATATCAATAGAACTCATCTAAGTGAAGTCACATACCAAGTTTCATCCATATACCTTCATAAATAAGTGATTTATAACATCTTTATTATTCTCCATAAGAATAACATGGGGACCAAATACCTAGGTTTGCTGCTACGGGAACCATGGGTGAAAAATTAGTTTTTTGTTCAAACAATAACAAACCACAACCAGATGAAGGGATATACCTAGTTTCGTCAATTTATGTTCATAAATAACCGAGATATCAAATTTTTCTTTTTCTCCGTAAGAATAACATTGGACAACGTACTGTGTTTAGCACTTTCAATATCTCAGTAACCAATTGACGTAGAGCAATGATCAAAATACCAAATTGTTTGTTTTTTAAAGCTGAATTCAACGGTATAAATTAAAATTTGATTTAAATGATAATTACATGAGAAAAATCCAAAAAACCCATTTTTGGGGTACAAAACCCCCATAAACCCCCCTTCCCATAGTCCGATTGGTCTGGTTTTCGAACTAGTTCAAATAAATGGTACTTTGCACGTTTGTACCAAATTTCATTAAGATCGGACCCCTTTTACGAGAGTTATCGTGCTTACGGACACATATATATATATATAAATTTGAACGAATGGTGTTTTTGGCATCTGGGGACCCCAAAACAAAAAGTTATCATGGTTTAGGGCTTAAGTCTTACCATGAGACCTACGGTAATAGCTTCTTTTATTTTTTTATAAATTGCAGGATATATAAGATCCGCTATAGATCCATATATCTCTAAATAATTCAATTATAATTTAATTAACTATTTTAAATTACTTGTCTTCTGGAGTAGTTCTCCCATTTGTATAATTCAAGTTACAAACCCAACACGTCAACCGTTGAGGAAGCTATTTACAATCGCCACTATGGAAAATTAAAAAAATCACATTGGGCTTTTGTAGATTAAAATAAAAGCAAAAGAGTCATAACAGCTGTTCAAAATCTTTCAGCGAACTCTTAAAGTTATACTCATATAGTTTAAGTACTACCTGGGACTGAGCTTTGCTAGGGAAAGGTCAACATTGTTTATGACTTGGAGTAGTTTTTCACCATGTAACTAACGAGCATTTTTGAGGTCACAACAGTTGTTATTATAATGTACCTTTGAGTCATTCTGGATATGACCACTCTACATGTAATCTTCATTCAAAGGTTTTATTATCTGATTTTATGGAACCACATGGAACTCATGTTGTTTATGATTATTAACACGTGGTTTCCTGAGAGCAGAGATTAAAAGATTTGAGAGAAGATTACATATAGAGTAGTAAAATAAATCAAAGGGATATTGAGCTATAAATAACAACTGGAGTGACCGTAAAAATGTAGAACAGAGGCAAATGAGTTATACAATTCTGATTATCAGTAGGGGGAGGTGGTGAAATATGCTCCAAGTCATCTAAACAAACTGACTGGCCTTCCCCCGAGCAAAGCTTGGCCCCCGGGTATCATATACTCTAATATGAGTAAGGTTTGCTTGCTTGCGACACTGATCTCAAAAACGGCTCCAACGATTTCCCTCAAACGTTCAAAATAACTAATTTCTGGGATAAAAATAAGTTCTAGACAGGCCTCATTCCCGGGAAAAATCAAATAATGTAAAAAAACTAAAATGAAAAGTTAAAAAAATTAACATTGGGCTTAAGGAGTTTTAAATCAACACAAAAGAATTTTAACAGCTGTTCATAATCAACCAGGGAACTGTCAAAGTAATACTCATGTTTTTGTTGTAATCTTAAAGCCTAACCACTAATATATCCCTCGTAAAAAATGTATAGAGAAACTTTAGAACGTTATACACAATCGTGTATTTATTAGTTTTTATCTTCTTCAAGTTTTGAGTAATTTTCCATACTGGTACCCAAAGTTTGGAATATGATATATAGTAGAGGGGGAGCCTGGGGTTGATAAAGGTCCACAATTTTAAACAATTTAAATTAAAAATAGGGTTTGTCAAACACAGCTGGCCAGAAATGCTTTCGGTTGAACGGTTGCATTGTTTTAATATGTTCGGCTCCCAGAGCCAGAAGCGGGTCTGCAGTGAAAGTTATCTGCCCGTATACTAATTAAAGATAGGGTGACAGCCAATGCTACAGCCACGGAGAGGCGTGTTGAGGCTTATCAATCAGCCGTTTGTTATCACTCTTATCACGCCCAGCTTCGTCGGAAGTGCGGAACAAGTTCAAACATTCCCCCGCCCCTCGCGTGCCCTTCACATTGGGTTTGGCGAGGTGAACTCATCGTAATGGTTTTTGTAAAACCTCATAGCATTGTTTGTATATAGTGCCCATAAAATTCATATTTTTATTGTTACATTGTTATTGTCACCTTAGCTAAATACCCAAGTAATGAATAGGCAGAGGTTTGTACAGTGGGGCAATCACTGTCTAATTAACCGGCACTGAGAGTGGGGCGAATACTGGAATATAGTCCCGGCCGTTCATACATCCAGTCTCGTGGGAAACGCCGCTGTTTTGTGATTCGTCAGACCGAAATAATTAAATTCGCCAGTGCCAACCTGATTCGCTGCCGTGCTCGGCAGCCATTGTTGGGCAGGTGGAGTGAGAGGGGAGAGAGAGACAGCTAGGCGGGTGTCGGCACGGGTCCAGAAACAAAGGGGAGTTTTTTCTATACCCCCATCTTGTCGAAACGTCGCCGCCATGTCCGGTCCCCCATATTCTGGAATGGGCGCTTTTGTAACCAGTAACCATTGATGTGGGATGTGGGACTGCTGCTCTTAAGAGTGATTTAGTTCCTTCTGTCTTCAACGCCGTTCAAGAAATCCCGTGTTGAGAATCAATATTAAACATGTTATTACTGTAGGCATATAGAAAAAGAGCGTAATGGAATATGGTGCACTAATTAAATTTGATTTATCTCAACCAACCTCATATTAAACCATTCCTAATTAAAAAGTCCACTTTTAGTAAGTACGGTACTTTAAACGTTTGGTGTATGTTTTATAAATTTAAATATAAAAAACCGGCACAGTGTTCGGTACATGTTGGGTAATGAGGGGTATTTTATTCCCATATAAATAACGTAAGGGGGCCATACACATGTTACGTAACACATTTTATCGTCATTTAAGACCCCCCCCCATGTTATGCACCACAACGCTTGACCACACCCCCCCCCACACTATGAGTTACGCGCAAGATTTAAGCATGTATTGTTGATTTTGGTACGTTTTCTGAAAATTAAAGTGATCACGATTTGTCTAAACTCTGTGAATAAGGTCTTAAATAACCTTTGGAGTATTCCGTAAATGTTAATACTCTTCGCAAAAATGGCCGCCACTTTGAAACGGTTAGAGATAAGTCAGTCCTGTTTTCACCACGATGTTTGTCTGTTAAAGAGCTTTAAAATGGTATAACGTGACCCATGTTGACACTTGAAAATTCCGAGATTCGAACTAGTGACCCCCAGTTTTTGGTACACACCGTATTTTAAACAAGTTAAAACTATTTTTACGTTATTCCTTGGGGTCTATTTAGTGGGAAATAATTTTATTTCATCCTTCTAGGTTAAGTGGTTCGTCTGTAATTGGTTTGAGACACCTTACGTAAGACCCCCCGTATTTAACGTACGTTAAAGCTAGATTCGGAAATGCTTAATCTACACAATAGCTATAATAATATCCTAAATTTAGCGAATAATAATTACTAACTCAATATACTAGAGACGTAAAATCAAGCAAATTTGCGGAAATAAACAAAAATACCCCCGTCGCAGCAAACCCGCGTACTCAGCGAATTTCCAATGCATAATATTTGTCTGAATTCCACATAAAGCCGCGTACCAAGTTTCATAAAAATATATTCACATATACGCGATTTTAATTATTCTCCATAAGAATAACATTGGTAATGAGTACGTAGGTTTGCTGAAGCAAGACATAAACAATTGTTTTTTATGCTAATATAATTTAACTAGGCGAAGCCACATACCAAGTTTAATCAATATTCAATCATAGGTAGGCGCTATATAACACTTTAGTTATTCTCCATAAGAATAACATGGGGGCTGAGTACGCAGGTTTGCTGCTACGGGAATAATCAACAAAAAATCAGTTTGTTGTGCAAATATCAATATATCAGTACTACGTGAAGCCACATACCAAGTTTCATCAACATACATTTATAAATAATCGAGATACCAAATTTTATTTATTCTCCATAAGGATAACATTGGACAACGTGCTGTGTTTAGCACTTTGAATATCTCTGCAACGGTTGGGCGTAGAATCACAATTTAAACACCAAAATGATTGTTTTGTGGAGCTGAATTGGTTGGTAAAAGCAAATGTGAAGTTTACATTAGAATTAACATAGGAAATACCCTTTCCCCATAAGATTAACACGGGTGATTTTATGAGTAGATTCTTTTGGATTTTCTCCGCAACCACTGATTCAAAACATTAAATTATTTGTTTTTTTAAGCTCTATAACATGGTCAAAATCAAAATTAAGTTTTTAAAATATTGTAGGGTGAAAAACGCAAAAAAACTGATTTTTGGAAAGTTTAAAACCCCCATAAACCCCCCTTCCCATAGCCCGATTTTTCTGGTTTTCGAACTTAAAGTCATGAATGTCATTTTACACATTTGAGCCAAATTTCATCGAAATCGGACGTTTTTTACTCAAGTTATCGCATTCGCGGACACATATATATATATATAAATTTGAACGAATAGTGTTTTTGTCATCTGGGGACCTCAAAAAATTATCACGATCTCGGACTTAAGTCTTACCATGAGACCCACGGTAATAGCTTCTTCCCCATAGGGGAAATTCGCTAAAAACTGAGTTTTACTGCACAGCAATTTAAGAAATGAATTAAAATTTAGGCCACGTTATCCTTTGAGGCGGCCAGTTCTACGCAATGGAACTTACAAGTAATGAAATCCACTTTACACAAATATGGATCGAGGACATATTTTTAACTCCTCAATCATCAAAATAAGTTAAAAAATAGTGGAAGAATTATGTTTATATAAAGTGCCTTAGCATATTACATATATAGATACCCCCGTCACAGCAAACCCGCGTACTCAGCGAATTTCCAATGCATAATATATGTCTTAATACCATATAAAGCCGCATACCAAGTTTCATAAAAATATATTCATATATAAGTGATATTTTAATTATTCTCCATAAGAATAGCATTGGTGATGAGTACGTAGGTTTGCTGAAATAAAGAAACAAACAATTGGTTTTGATGCTAATATAATTTAACTAGGCGAAGCCACATACCAAGTTTCATCAATATTCAATCATAGGTAGGCACTATATAACATTTTGTTTATTCTCTATAAGAATAACGCGGGAGCTGAGTAGGCAGGTTTGCTGAAACAAGGAACACAAACGGTTGTTCTTTGTGCTAATATAATTTAACTAGGATAAGCCACATACCAAGTTTCATCAATATTCAATCATAGGTAGGCACTATATAACATTTTGTTTATTCTCTATAAGAATAACGCGGGAGCTGAGTAGGCAGGTTTGCTGAAACAAGGAACACAAACGGTTGTTCTTTGTGCTAATATAATTTAACTAGGATAAGCCACATACCAAGTTTCATCAATATTCAATCATAGGTAGGCACTATATAACATTTTGTTTATTCTCTATAAGAATAACGCGGGAGCTGAGTAGGCAGGTTTGCTGAAACAAGGAACACAAACGGTTGATCTTTATGCTAATATAATTTAACTAGGAGAAGCCACATACCAAGTTTAATCAATATTCAATCATGGGTAGGCGCTATATAACATTTTGTTTATTCTCTATAAGAATAACGCGGGAGCTGAGTAGGCAGGTTTGCTGAAACAAGGAACACAAACGGTTGATCTTTATGCTAATATAATTTAACTAGGAGAAGCCACATACCAAGTTTAATCAATATTCAATCATGGGTAGGCGCTATATAACATTTTAGTTATTCTCCATAAGAATAACATGGGGGCTGAGTACGCAGGTTTGCTGCTACGGGAATAATCAACAAAAAATCAGTTTGTTGTGCAAATATCAATATATCAGTACTACGTGAAGCCACATACCAAGTTTCATCAACATACATTTATAAATAATCGAGATATTTTATTTATTCTCCATAAGGATAACATTGGACAACGTGCTGTGTTTAGCACTTTGAATATCTCAGCAACGGTTGGACGCAGAATCACAATTTAAACACCAAAATGATTGTTTTGTGGAACTGAGTTGGTTGGTAAAAGCAAATGTGAAGTTTACATTAAAATAAACTAAGGAAATACCCCTTCCCCATAAGATTAACACAGGTGATTTTATGAGTAGATTTTTTTGGATTTTCTCCGCAACCACTTAACCTAGCTTAATAATTCAAAATACCATATTATTTTTTTTTTTAAGCTCTATAACATGGTCATAATCAAAATTAAGTTTTTAAAATATTGTAGGGTGAAAAATGCAAAAAACGATTTTTGGAAAATTTAAAACCCCATAACCCCCCCCTCCCATAGCCCGATTTTTCTGGTTTTCGAACTTAAAGTCATGAATGTCATTTTACACATTTGAGCCAAATTTCATCGAAATCGGACGTTTTTTACTCAAGTTATGGCATTCACGGACACATACATATATATAAATTTGAACGAATAGTGTTTTTGTCATCTGGGGACCTAAAAAACGTTTTCATGGTCTCGGGCTCAAGTCTTACCATGAGACCTACGGTAATAGCTTCTTCCCTATAGGGGAAATTCGCTAAAACTAAACATATTTGATTTTAGTCCCCCCAGATCGTGAACACATCACACTGTGCGACGGTGCGAGCGGGGAGATTGGCCGCGCGGCGTGACCAGCTGGCCCGGTTGTGTGCATCTCATTACCGCCCTCTGGTGGCTGCCGCGCCTCTGGACTGAGATTGCTGTCACTTCCCCGTTTGGTCGGCGGCGAGTCGTAGTAGACTTATATTTAACGGACAATGCCGGGTTATGCCTCACGTTAAGGTTTTGAAATTTTTAGAATAATCTTTGTAAATAAACTGATCAAATAACCCGCTCACCAGATGAGGCCATTTGCTCATTGATGCTCCACAACAGTATTAACCAAACTACGGGTAATAGCGCTACACATTGCTAACGATCATTGGTTGGTAGTGGTAGAATCAGAAACACGATGTATTAGCGTTACTGATTGGAGCCGCGCGATCACCCGACCCGTCTGAGCGTTGCGCAGTGGCACTACGAACACGCCTAAGAAAAGATGCACCAATTGGTCCCAAAACAAGATATGCAGTATAAGACCCCATGAAACTAATAACACTGTTTGAATTAATTAAGAAACTGTCGTAATTAGATTTATTACTCATTATTACTTCGTTTATCACCAATCTTGTTATCATAGAAGCGGTATATTTTCCGTTTAAATCTAAACACATCTTTAAGCTTGACTGAAAATAATAACGTGAATAAAATGTGTAATACGTCTGGTTGTTTAAGCAAACTGAATCTGTATTGAATTATTTGTAACTCATTCGGATATTGACCATTTTAATATTGTGCTTTTGACAAGATTCTACATAGAGTAAATCGCACCCCTCACTCCGTCATAGCAATGACTACATATACAATAAGACGCGCAAGCGCCAAGCGGTAACTCTGCGACCCGCCGCTCACAGCGCTGCATGTATCAAAACGGTCCGGCTAGTCGCTAGGACACGGCAAAACTGAGTAATTCCGAGCGGTGAACGCGTTGTCGTTTACACGCTCATGTACATTCTAATAATAATAAAACTACAATGAAACATATATTCCTTTTCTGCATGAGTTTCCGCATCCAACAGTATAAATATATTTTAGTTTAAAATTATGTGTAATTTTTAATAATGAAAATATTAGAGAGTTGTAACAGGATGACATGAAAAATCAGTAAACGATAATTTTTATTATTTTTGAGGTAGAAAAAAAATTCCACCGAGAAAGTTGTAGCTAATTAGATGGTGTTAAATTTTCATTCAAAACAATTTTCGATATAATTTATAGTTTGTTCAATAATCCGATGTAAATAACCGCCATGTTCAGTTCTACGCGCACCGCCGTCCTGGACCACATCCAGCATAGTTAAGTGCTCCTCATTTGATTTATATCTTCACCTATAAACTTGAATACGAAGGATACTTAAATATAAATTAAATTAAATGGAATAAACGTTTTTATGTCAAAACTCAAAACCAAGCCTCTCCAAGCACCTGTGTAGACCTAACTTATGAACTCGGTGTCTTCATCAAAATTATTCCGAATAAGATGTACAATTGACTTAAGCCATAGAACAGGCTTTCCGCGACCTTTAATGGTTAAGGTACCGTATTTGAAATGACCACTTTACTCACACTATAAGCGAATGACGAGGCCGTTGACTGTAATTATTGACTGTTGACCGTACGGGGCCTAAGATAATAAACTTTAAAATATATTTCTGCACCTCAGGTTATATTCCACTCGGTTTCTGTTGTAAACTGGCCAAGTCCAAAATTTTTAATGCAAGTATAGTGTATTATTTATTTATATTTTAAAGAAATGTTTTTCCTGATTAAATTAATACCTCATAACAGCCATTCCAAGTGCCGCATGGGACATTTTAACCTTGTTTTCATCATTATATAGGGTTTAAAACTATTGGAGATTATCCTGGATTTGTAAACGTACAATAAGCTCGATACCATGCCTACTACTTGACACGAAAGGACCGTGCCGGGTCTAGATTTTTGTATTTTAGGAGATTTGAATGTTTATTTTAAATCAAAATTTAATTTAAAACAATATTCTTATTTTTTCCTTTATAATTCAAATCAACATTCTGAGGATAAATAATTTACGCAATATTTGAGCTAATAAATTTTAAATGATGTATCTATAATTAGTCATTATTTGTATTTAATTTAGGTACCTTTTGTTGTAACTAAAATAATTATGTTATATACATATACACTTCCACCCCGCCATCCTTATACTCTATAGGGATAGCCAGATTTGATAGCTTAGGCACAGAAGGTAAACATCAGAACTCATATTTATTGGAGGTTATCTGCCTGTTGACATACACCTGAATAATGCCCGTATCCATTTCATGCATACACGCTTACTGCCCACTGCCATGCCGCTGGTACGGCGAAATAGAGAGAGAGAGAGAGAGGGTACTCGTACAGTCCGCGCCAAGAGATCAGTAGTACAGTCAACGCCCGTCGCCACTAGCGCCAACTGGCGGCGGGTCGCTGAAGCAGTCTCTCCGACTTCTCAACCGGCGCTGAGTTATTTCCATATGGCTTGCCTGTCTTATTGTATATGTAGTCATTGGTCATAGCGCTCATGGGGATTGACCGTGACTCCAGAACGAAGAACCTTCAATATTTGCTTACCTCGTGTTTTTACGTTTTACAACATTTAAATAGGATTTTCTCAACACAATGTAAGTCATACTTTGGCTCGCACTTTCGTTGACGGGTATTTTTTAGAATGAAAACTATAGCCAGGCTAACATTGCCACTCCAAATTCAGAGGCATTTTAAGTTGCTTGAAAGAGGAAACTACTGAGGCATTTCACCATTTCTGCTATTATTAAATTGAATACAGATAAAGCAGTAGTAATGTTTGCTATAGGTACTAATCTATGATAACTTATCTCCAGTTGTTTATTTTTTATTTTCAAGGACAATTCCCCCGAAAACCGCAAAAAACACAAAGTAAACGTTTTTCAGAAACATATTTAATTAAAATTTGGTGGTTATAGTGATTCGGGTCAAATGTTTTGAATTATTGTTATTTCATTTGAAATATAAAAAATAAACAATAGGCAGTCATATAAAGTGAATATTATCTGTAATAATTATTGTGATGTCACGAGGAAAATCCAAAACCCCTTTCCCATAAGATTAACATGGACAACTTTATGGACGCGTTTTTTACTTTTCTCTACAACCACTAAAATGATTCAAAATACTAAAGTATTTGTTTTTTTAAGTTCTAATTATTTTATTGTATCAATATTAATTTAATATTTTTTATTTGTTTGGTTATTTTCCTAGGAATTACATTAAAGCAGTTCCAGCTGCAGCGACACGCCTCTAGTGTGTTTAACAACATGGAACCCCCCAAACAGCAACTTGGTAAGCGTGAATTATTATCTCGAGTGTTGTAATTTAATGCTATAACTTCACCCCGTATTTCATTGCTTTAAGCCAGTGACTCTTCTTACCTAACAAAAAGAGTGTATTAGTTGTTCCACTACACTTTTTTATAGGGAAAATGTTAATTCTGGGTAGATGCCCACAAAAAAGCTATCACTTGGCCACCGCATTTTGGAAAACTAAATTTTTTAAATTGTATCACACGGTTCTCAATAATGTCAGTCACAGCCATATGTTTCTGAAGTTCTTGTAGACACCGTCACTTGTTTTAAACGCTTGTACTATATCAAATTGAATTTGGAATGAGATCAATTTTGAAAAATAAATAAAATAAAATAATTTGAAGCAGTTTACATGAATGAATATTACAAGCAATAAATTACAAGTATAATAAAGGTTTATTAACATTTTAAAACTACGATATTGTGTTTTAATGTCATTTAAGAATATTTATGTAATAAATACTTTTGTGATAAAATCAACAAACAATGAAGATAATAATAGTTAATACTAGCAATGGCCGATAGCAGTAAATACTATCCAAAACACATTTGGACATTTTTATCTCTTGCTCTTCCTCGGTTTGATGGAAAGGTTGGTTTTCAGCCCCCCCCCTCCCCAAGGAAGGCCGGGTTGTGCCAGAGGCTGGTGCACAATCAAAGAAGAAGAAGAAGAAGAGTAAACACAGATCTTCGTCTCGGTCACCCAAGAGGAAGGGGTCTAGTTCATCTACCGGCTCCCGGTCTCTCTCCCCAGTGGCCCGGCAGAGGGGGTGAGTAGTATTGTTTACTGTCCACCTAGCAATGCAGGGATTCCGTTGTAACGGGTGTTACACTTTGGACACTTTAATTGTAAATTACATACAAAAAGAATGATTGAATCTGAATTATTAAACTGGCTCTAATAAGAACCAATCAATCTACATTATATTTGATATTAACAATTTTTTGTTCCTTGTTGGTTAGCCTAAAATATAGAAAAAAGAAGCGTACTATAATAGTAGAGATAACATATTATTGTTAACTTTTTTAGGTGTTATTACCAAAATTAATAAACTCTCAATAGAGCTATGTATTTAAATTCTAGTTAAAATTAATATAAATATACCAAAAACTGAATGGTTGTGTTGATTGTAACACACGTTACATTAAATTATGTAACACCCGTTACACAAATTACTCCTTAAATTATAAAACTAAAATTCAAACAATAATACCAGAGCATTAGGGAAACCCACAATCTCACTTTTACAGTAAAACTATTTTTAGAAAGGGTTTGTTCATTTTGTAATACTAACTTTTGTTAAAAAAGTGTAACGGGTGTTACATCCCGAAAGGCAATTTACAAAATAACAAAATAATACATTACCTTAAGGTAGTCTTCCGGGAATCTTCTGTAGCAACTTCAATAACTACATCAGCTGTTCGTTATTTAATGCAGTGCTGCCAAGTTTACAAATCCACCCCTGACCAAATTATTATTTATAAAATAACAAAACAGTGTTTTAAATTGTGTTGTTGCCTCTGTATTGTAAAAAAAAATATTATAAAGCCCCTGTTTTTTAATGAAAATCCTTATTTTATTTGTGGAGGGGGATGGTCATTAGTGTACATGCACAATCTACCCACTGAGCATAGAGACACGATGTTCTAACCCACTTGTACGAACCCAGTGATTTTTGAGGTATCCTGCTTGTGAAACATGATTATTTTCGCCCCCCGGTGTCAGATTATTTGAACTTTTTTCAGGCCGTCTCCTGGGCCAGGGCCCTCGACTCCTCGTTATCTGCCCCACGAAGTGATGTCGCCTCCAGTCGGGGTGCCGGAATGGCTCAACTCATCCGAGGAAACCGAACTCCTGAACCGTTCCATGGCGCTGATTGGCTCAAGCCAACTGACAAAGGAGTCAATTAGAGAGTTTTTTTCAAAATGCGATGAAGAAAATTGGGAAACGAGGATCCATGATTGTTGTCCTTACCTCACTACTAATTGCCCCCTAAAAGAGGCATTAAACAACGATGAGGTATTCTATGATCTCAGAAGATTCTTCACCGTATTATGGGTAAGAGAGAAAATGGTGCGAGGAAACGGGTGGACAATCGAACAATTGGATATAGCCAATCCTAAATTTAGGAACATGGCTAGAATAATGGAGACGGGCCGCATCTGTGTTGAGGTGTGCAGGCCGCTGTGCCGGAACCTGGTGGAGGCCATGGTGCTTTGTGCGCTGGATGACTTCCCCCAGGCCGAGGAGATGACCGAGGAGGAGATTATGGTCAGTTGCCGGGGGCTGGTCAACCTGAGCAACTGGTTGCACCTCATTTGGACTTCGATCCCGAAAAAGACATAAGACGTTTAAATATAATAATTAAAACAGTTTTTGCATTTTTCACCTACAATTTTTAAAAAACTCAATTTGGGGTTTGACGTGTTAAAGAGCTTAAAAAAAAAATAATATAGTATTTTGAATTATTAACCTAGGTTTAGTGGTTGCGGAGAAAATCCAAAAAACCTACTCATAAAATCTCCCATGTTAATCTTATGGGGAAAGGGTATTTCCTCAGTTTATTTTAATGTAAACTTCACATTTACTTTTAGAAATCTGTTCAGTTCCACAAAACAATCATTTTGGTGTTCAAATTGTGATTCTACGCCCAACCGTTGCTGAGATATTCAAAGTGCTAAACACAGTACGTTGTCCAAAATTATCCTTATGGAGAATAAATAAAATTTGATATCTCGATTATTTATGAATGTGTGTTGATGAAACTTGGTATGTGGCTTCACGTAGTACTGGTATATTGATATTTGCACATAAAATTGATTTTTTGTTGATGTAGCCATTTGTTCAATATTATTTTTGTACTGTACTCATAAACACATAACAAAATAGGCCTTGGTTATTCCTGTAGCCATTTGTTCAATATTATTTTTGTACTGTACTCATAAACACATAACAAAATAGGCCCACGTATTTTGATATCTGTTTTAGATTTCCTTCAAGTTAGGCATAGATTTGTAACGGTACTGTTACACTTGTTCACGGGGAAAGACTCAAGGTTACTCGGGTGCTGGGGGTCGGCTGATCACGGAACAGTCAGTGGGCGGCTCGCAAGCTCTGCTGGAGATCGCTGTGCGCTCGGGACTGTCACTCATCTTCGCTCGCGGAACATCCTACATCCTGCTGGTGGGGCTCTACATCTACAAACGCCGGAAGGAGCCTCTCTCAAAGGTACATAAACATCTGCTCTGACTCCTCATAAACTGCTATTAATTCCAAGAAACAAGCGTCATAATTTTAATGAATGCTTATATCTTGCATCTTGCATTGACATTTTAAATGGGAAAAGTATTCCTGGCTAAACAAATAAGTCCCTTGTTATAAGGAAGATTTTAATTTAATACTATTGTAATGTTTTACATCTTAATCAGGAAACATACTCAGAGCTGTTGTCCGTAAGTGAACAGCTTGCTCTACATTCCTTATTTCTTCATTCATTTGGAGTTATGTTTTGTGAACAATTGATCAGCTACATTGTAGGGGTTTTATATATGATAACACCTTAAAATTTTTTTTAGCTTTTTATCCCATTTGACTCCATATGCTTCAGGCCTTAAAATATAAGTGTATCCCTAAAGCCAAAAATCACTGCCTCTTGTAAATGCCTATGGTTACTAGACACTAAAACTATATCTCCTCATTTGAATGTCTAGAAAAATGTGATATGTCTGTTTTAAAATAAAACACATATTTTTTGGAACAGTAGTGCATTTACAATAGTTTCAGAGCTCTTTCGTGGGATCCATAGGAAAAAGCAATGGGCAGAGATCCTTGGCTAAAGGTATATTGCATATTTAAACTATAAATTGTCACTTTCGTTATCGTTATACTCCTTAAACCAAGAATGGGCTGGGGTAGTGTTCAGTTATAAGTTATATTCTATTAAGAATTTGAGTTAGCACTTAAGGAAAACGGTCCAAAACAAGATTTTTAAATAATTTGTTATTTGCAAATTTTAAAAATATATAACAAATAAATCTGTATTTAAAGCACTGATTTTGGAATCATATGGGAACCCCACTGTGCCAAATTTGAAAGTGGTATCGTGGTATCGTGGTAAAACTCCAAAATGTTTTTATGATTTATATATCTGTCAACATTCAGGAAAATCTCAATTTCCCCCATTGGTATTAAAAGTTCCAATTTTTATTTTGCAGATATGGTTTGGTCAAGTGATTGTAAATCTAAACATGTAAGCATGTGCTAGCCGTAAGTTCATCACTTCCTCCACAAATTTTTCTCCCACTCTATGAATTTTCTCAGTGTAACTAATAACGTTGAAGTTCTATTATTTTTTTGTATTTTCACTAAAAATAAAATGCTTTTGTCTTAACTTTAGTGTGAATTTTTCATAAAAGTGTTTGTTAATAAACTAATAAAAGGGGGGAAATAGATGTGGTAATATTTCAGTATCATATATCTTTAAGAAGTTTTTTTTTAGTAAAAGGTTTTTTTAGTAAACAATAAAAATTATCTAGTACATAATTGGAGCACAGCAAATGTTTCCGAAATCCGTGGGCATAGTTAATTTGGAATGTAATGAAATTGATAAATGTTGATGAAGAAGACAAGTGTAAGGCTATAAATATACTCTCTAAAGGGGGGTGTATCGATACACCCCCCTTTAACTTCCAATATCAGTCTAACTTCATCAATGAATCTGGTTTGTATTCTCTTATTTTATTTGCCTAGGATTATTAAAATTATCCCCTAAATTGGGTTTATTATCAAATGATTATGTACATGTTCAACATAACTGTAGAAATACAGTTTTCAACGTTTTATTCCTACCCATCTTACAAAAGCTATTGTTTGCGAAAACTTGTGTAGCAAATCGAGATGTTGTATCTTAGATCTGATCTGATCAGCGAGAAATGCACTTTAGAGGTAGGAATATTTGGCATCATTAATGTGGGAAGGGAGCATATTTCGTCCAATTATGTAGTGACAATGTGTTGCAAGCCTGCGGGGATAGACTTAACCATGTCCTACAATTTTCAATGCAGAATGGTTCTAATGATGATCATATCTCCCGATTCACCAAACATGGTTTCAATTAGTGATATGAAGCATGCACTGTGTTGATAATCAGTTATCAATTTCATCAGTCGTTTACCACGTACCTATTACCTAAGATGGGAGGAAAACGCTATGTCCATGTTACTCTTATCGGCAAGTTCAATAATGGTTTCATTGGAATGCATGATCTGTGCTGACCACAAATATATTAGTTGGGATAACTGCTGATAGAACAAGGCTTGAAACAAATTTAATTTTCTAGTATGCCTTTAATGTATCATATTATGCTCCTATTTTGTTGATAATCTATAAAATCTATTGACAGTAATATTCTTGTTATGACTGTCACAAGTCATTAAGATGCTGCAAGAAGGAAGTTGTAAAAGACCTCTAGGCTTTATAATGTTCATTTTGAAACATGTTTTAAAAATGTAAAATAAATTATATTTATAACGAGAATTCTTTGGTTTCAATTTAAAGATTATAACTTATCATGTTTGGTAGTGTAAAGTGTATAACATGAAGATTTGTTAACACTTTTACAATTTTTTTACAGTAATGGGGTAGATTTTAAGATTTTAAACATTTTAACATGAGTTAAATTTGTTACCCAAATTTCCCCGGGTTCATAAAAATTTTAACACGTACATATTGCAAATATATGTGACAGGCTGAACAACCCTTCAGGCGAGAATTACGGGAATTCTGCAATTACTTTCTGGAACAATTTTATTTATCACTCTCTTATAACGAATCAACAAAAGTGCTATACAAAAATATAAATGAACAAAAGTTTGGTTTCGTTTGCTCTCTTATAGTTAAAAAGGTATCCAGATTATAAGAGAAGGATCACGATTTTGGATTTGCATCATACTGATCTGACTATGTTTTGCAGCCTACATATCCAGCCTACATATTGTTCTCCCCGGTACTGTTCCTTACTATCGAGACACCAGTCAGATATCTCATCAAGTATATGGTTACAGGTAAATGTGCATAATGTTTCATTTACTGTCAGATGTAGTTTACTGGAGAGAAAGTTATAAATGTTCAAAAACCCTTCAGGACATAGTGTAGTATAAAGGGGGGTTGAGTACGAAGTTTTGCTGCAACAAGGAACACAAATTATGGATTTTTATACAAATATTAATGTAACTCGACTAGATGAAGCTACATACCAAGTTATATTAATTTATGTTCACGATTAAGTGATGCATAACATTTTTCTTACCCTCCATAAGAATAACATGGGCTTTGAGTATGCAGGTTTGCTGCTACGGGAACCATGAGAAAAATATTGGTTTTTTTGGAAAATTATCAATAGACCACAACGAAATGAAGCCATATACCAAGTTTAAAAAATAATCGAGATATAGAGATTTATCTCTATAAGGATAACATTGGACAATGTACTGTGTTTAGCACTTTGAATATCTCTGCAACGGTTTGACATAGAATCACAATGATTGTTTTTTAGAGCTGAATTGATTGGTAAAAGCAAATGTGAAGTTTACATTAAAATGAAGAGAGGAAAATCCAAAACCCCCTTTCCCATAAGATTAACATGAGAGATTTTATGAGCAGGTGTTTTGGATTTTCTCGGCAACCACTTAACCTAGGTTAATAATTTAAAATACTAAATCATTTGTTTTTTTAAGCTCTATAAAATGTTCAAAACCAAGATTGGGTGTTTTGAAATGATTATCTTCCTCGTTGCAGCAAACCCCCGTCCTCAACCCCAATGTTATTCTTATAGAGAATAAATAAAATGCTATATATCATTTATGGATGTATTTTTGTGAAACTTGGTATGTGGCTTCACCCAGTTAAATTATATTTATATTTAAACCAATTGTTTGTGTTCCTTGTTTCAGCAAACCTATGTACTCATCACCAATGCTATTCTTATGGAGAATAATTAAAATTGTATATATCGCTTATATATGAATATATTTTTATGAAACTTGGTATGCGGCTTTATGTGGTATTAAGTCATATATTATCTGATGTACTGATGTACTTATGTACCTGGTTCGATCCTGCCTTGAAAATATTGTTAAGCTTTGCCACCATTGTTGTAAGTAGTTTGCCACCTCACATAATTAGTCTATTGTATATTATTTTTCAAAAAAAATACAAACATCTCTGTGACACCTCACGTCCTGTTGTTGTAGGTCCGGCGTCCTCTGATGTCCTCAGAAGATGGACCCAGAAGATGTCCTCCTTCTGATCGGCCCACGGGGTAATGGGCGTGTGGGTGACCGTAAGTTATTTTATCAGCATGCTTGGATCGTGGGGATTGTTTGATTTTCTTAACGAAAACAGCCGAAGTCGCGGGCTGCCTTTGTGTCGGATGTCGGATGCCATCATGCCATAACACCCCGGCCATCACAGCTGGCTCCAGTGTTGCAACAGATGACAATACGCACTCTGCATCGACAATCACTCGGGGGAAAGCCGCTTGCCCAATGTGCAACATGTTCCACAGATTCTATCGATGTTGCACAACGCACTGGGGGCTCTCCACTCTGAAGTGCGAGTACTCTCGCCCACGGGGTGAGGTAATGGAGCGGCCAGTGACCTTGGCACCGATCGGTCCGAACGGTTCGTACCGGCCGATATCAGCGATTGTTTGTTTTATCAATCCCGTGGGAGCGTAATGATTTGATTCGATTTGTCTCTGCTTTAATAATTATTATTTTAGAGTAAAGAGAGTAATTATGTTTTAAATTTTATTCTATAATTTCTTTAATTAATTATATACATTTGCAAGGTACTACTTGCAAATAGGGATTGACGAACCCAAGTTTCATCCGCAAACTATTTACTTAAGAAATTGTTTGATGTGTTAAATACCCCCCGCGTACTCAGAGAATTTCTAATGCATATATATGTGACTCACTACGAAATAGAGCTATTTACCAAGTTTCACAAAAATACATCCATAAATAAGTGATATATAGCATGTTATTTATTCTCCATAAGAATAACATTGGGGTTGAGGACGGAAGTTTGCTGCAACGAGGAAGATAATCATTTTTTGCAATTATCAATATAACTGAACCAGGTAAATCTACATACCAAGTTCTCTTAACCCTAGCAGTGGCCTAATGTTGAAGTGGGAAATGGCCAAGCAGATTTGACGATTTTGCAGACCTTTTTTTGAAAATTTGTATAAATTCAGCCGTACAAGTAAACCTAGCCAACCCCATATTCATTTTGACCAGAAAGAACAGGAAAATCTATATATACTAAAATAATAAAGATTCAGGAAAATAATTTTTCGATAAAGTGAAAAAATAAATAAATAAATTGTTTTTATAAATTTCAAAAACAGCCTCGGTGAAATTTTTTCTACGGATTTTTTATGGAAAATTTATTATATACATTTTGTAGACAATCTAATTCCCTACATAGAAATATATAACATGTTGGGAAAAGATTTTTTTTTTCTAAGTATTAGGGGCATAATATAATAATAAACGGAAAACCGAAAAAAGCATAAACTGTACAGTGTTATACTGTGTTGTAAATAAGTCATATAATATATGTATATACTAATATATATATACACATATTTGTAAAGCTAATGAAATAAGAAATCCAAAAAAGTCATATAGTTGATGGTAAAAAATTATTATCATTTATAAATACGTGTAAATAAAAGAATGTTTCGCTATTTTTACGTTTTTTGTAAACAAATATTTCACAATATTTCACAATATTTAGTATATAACTCTTTTACCAAATTGTTTACCCCTAAACTATTATAAACATGTTGTAGTACATTCAATTCCCTAAATATAAATGTATAATACCTAGGGTAAAGGTATTATTTGTATATGTGTTATGTAGCAACAAACAAACAGTCGCAGACTTGGCAAATTTGTGAAAAGTAGTATTTTTCAATGAGATCTTTGTAATTTGTATAAACATAAATAATGTCATATTATATCTATTTATTATTACTACAGGTATTTATAAACAATCAAATATATAAAAGAGGGGGATAACAATATAATCTCTGTAAAAGAGGGGGATTTTTCATTTTGATCAATAACAGGATTAGGCTCCTCTACAGCTTCGGGCTCGTCTACAGCCTCCCCATTCTCACTAAAAGGTTCTAAATCAAATGTTGGGAGAACTCAAGTCCATCTCCAATAAGTTCTGGATATAGTCATCATTATCTCGAGACAACGGATACACAACACTTTATAACACAAATTTCTAACACTTCAGTAATATTTATGCATAAAGATTACTGTTATATACACACAAACACTTCACTAACACTAAAACTCTGAAATAATACCTAATTCATAAATGATTCGCAGATATAAATCATCTAATGCTTAGAAATGCATATACGAATACCGCAATGGCGAACAACTGATCAAAACATATGACGAATTGTTGAGTATCTGACAGGTGTTCTGCTAGGAACAGTGCCGCCAACGGCAAAACTAAATTACTCTACATTTCTTCCTCTTCAAAATAACATATTATTTGACTAGTAACTATATCATACAATGCATATAAACACGATTTTATAGTTCGACCAATTTGGTTGAATTGGTTGAATTGGCCATAACACAAAAAAACCAAAAACACCTGTTTTCAGAAAATCATATAACCTGTCCAATCAATATTTAATTCTAAAAATTAATACCAACATAAAGCGCAACTCTTCAGCTGTGCATTGGTACCAACCGCATCTTCCTGCGAGAAACATTGCCCGATCTGCGTAATTTCAAAAATATCGTGTTTTGCCAATGTCAGAGCGTCGGCTGCAGCAATTGCGTGGTGCCAAAACTTCATTCAATTTCTAATCGTCGTAACATTGTTATGCAGCTGCTACACGGTTCATTTATGTAATAAAATGAAAGTTCAGAATGTGATCTTTTGAATGATATATATATTGATGACTTTTGAGTTTATTATTGTTGGTTTATTAACGTTACAAAAATTTTTGTAGAGTTCGACCAATTTGGTTGATGGCCAAAACAGACGACATAAAAGTTCGACCAATTTGGTTGATGGCCAAAACAGACGACATTCGACCAATTTGGTTGATGGCCAAAACAGACGACATAAAAGTTCGACCAATTTGGTTGAATGGCCACGGCTAGGGTTAATTTAGGTTCACAGTTAAGGGAGATATACAACTTTACTTATTGTCCATATGAACAACACGGGGGCCGAGTATGCGGGTCTGCTGCTACGGGGACTATCAACAAAACCCCCTTAAACCTTGTTTTTATTTTGTTTTTTTTTATAATTACGCTTGTTATGACAGTTCTCTTACTATGGAATTTACAAACAATGAAAAACTTGACATGGTCGAAGTGTATTTTCTGTGTAACAGAAACTGTAGTGCAGCAAATATCGCACATCAAGAGGGGTATCCTGATAGGCGAGTACCGAATTGTAGGTATTTCAAACAACTTATTGTAAACTTGACAGCCAATGGTTCTTTTGCAAAGCCGCGTCAGAGAGTAAGCACAGTTGTTACTGATGAATTTCAAATTGGTGTTTTAACATACTTTGAGGCTTTTCCTAATGCTTCTATTAGAGAAGTTGCATCCATTTTGCAAACTTAAACCCCCTCAATTTTTAAAGTACTAAAAACAAACAAGTACCACGCTTATAAGTATGCGAAAGTTCAAGCTTTGATGCCGGGTGATGAAAATAGGAGGCTAAAGTTTTGTGGATGGTTAGCTAGGGGGGCTGTAAATACACCAGGGTTTTTATCGAACATTATATGGATTTATGAAACTAACTTTTCAAATAGGGGAATGTGGAATAGGAAGAACAGTTGGGCTAAAGTAAATCCGTTAGTAGTGAGAGAAGGACACGACCAAGTTCGATTCTCGATAAACTGTTGGTGTGTTGTGTTGAATAATGCAGCAATAGCACTACACTTTTATGGGGGGAATTGAAAAGACATATGTATTTACAGTTTTTAGAGAACATTTTGTTGAACTCAATTGAGGGTGTATCTTTAAATGTAAGAACCCGGTTGATATACCAACAAGACGGTGCCCCGGCGCATAACAGTGAAGTGGTAGTGCAGTTCTTGAACATTCACTTTCCCGGAAAGTGGCTTGGTACAAATGGCCCATTACCACGGCCAGCGAGGTCCCCAGACCCGACACCAATGGATTTCTTTGTTTGGGGTTATTTAAAAAACAATTTGTACAAATCCCGATACAACACTGTTGCAGATGGAGTTCACCACAACACAATCAATAAGGCCGTGAATGGTGTTTTAAAAAGGGCAACTGCTTGTATTTATACAGATGGTGGCCACTTTGAACACCCGTTGTAAATATATTTCTTGTATCAAAAATGAAATTGTTATAATTAAAAGAAATCTTTTATGTGTGTCCTGTAGATAATTTTAATTATTTTCTTATTATAAGCAACAAGTAAAATATGAATAAGCCACTAGCTCACTTGAAACTAATACACCTAGGCCCGCTTGAATTAAATTTTTATCTCTCTGAATCTCATAAACGGTTGAGTATATCAGAAATTACTCAAAAACTCTTAAATTCTCATTTGCTAACCGAAATTACCATAAAATACAGGGTATGCCATAAGAAAAAATGAGGTTGACCGCCATATTGAAAAGTGGCGGCCATTTACAAAAGTGTTATCTACTTATTTTTAAACCTCTTTAAAAACGGGGGAATGTTCCCCATTTAAAGTTTACTGTATGATGTACAGTTTACAAGATCCCAATGGTGGCACAGTTAAAAAAAAAAAAACAAAAATGATTTACCTTTATCTCACGGTTGAGTATATCAGAAATTACTCAAGAATAAAAAAGGCCATAAGAAAAAATGAAGTTGGGCGCCATATTGGAAAGTGGCGGCCATTCTCCTATTGGCTTACCCAGGCCCGAAAGTGTGTATAATTAGTATACAAACCAATAAATCAGTGTTTTGAAAGATCATAATTAATCAGATTAAAGTAGTTTTACGAATATGAATAAAAAAGCAATCAAGTCTTTCAGGTCGATGCATTAACAAAAGAGCTCTTCAATTATTTAATTAATCCAACGTGGGAAAACTGAGCAAGAGGGGGGGACAATGTAAGCAATTGTCCAACTTAGCAACGTAGGCCCAGCATTATTAATCTCCTGAAAAACAATAGCTTCGTGTACAACTTTTATATATTAGTCTGTTCTATATTTTAACGTTCCAAAAATGTCTTAACAGAATAGAATATTTTTATTTTCTCATAATACATAACAAAAATACATAGTTGTAACTTTATTTTTAACTACACAGCTTGTAACACACAACTCAAATAAAGTTTTGATTTATTTAAAAATACAACAATGAATTCAAGTCTGGAACAGTTAATTAGCAGAAATTTAAAATACTTAACTCCTCAGAGTATAGTAGATGAATTGAATTATGTAAACAAAATTTACAACTTGTATTTATCCGAGGTTGATTATTATATAAATTCGATTGACAATACAATAAGAGAAGTGGATATGTTTTATAAACATATATACAATTTGTGTTTGCAAAACATTAACGGATTCACATTTTTATCAAACGTGGGTTATATATTTATATTCATTATTAGGTATTTGGAATATTTAAAACAATTATGGCACTTTTACGTGTTAAGATTTAAAATATTCTTTAATACCATTAACAAATATACTTCACAATTTATTTTAAAAGTAAATTTAGATAATTGAAAACAAAAATTTCAATACGATCAGATAGATCCAAATAGGTCCAAATAGGTCCAAATAGGTCCAAATAGGTCCAATGACCTAAATGAGAGCCTTTATGACCTAAATTTACCTTTTTGAGAGCCTATTTAGAGCCCGTTGAGGTACCAAAAAATTTACCAAAAAATGTACCAAAAATAACCTAAAATTAACCTAAAATTTTCCAGTCGATCCAAATCCTTTTTCGTTTCTTTCGGTGAAATCAAGTGACAAAGCCTGTTTTAAAACTGGAAATTCCACCTTTTCACAAATCAATTGAACGAATCGTTGTCCCTCTCGTATTATGATGTGATTTGGTCCTGAATTTTTCAAAACGACAACAACATTGCCCCTAAAGTCTGGGTCTATCACCCCGCCTAGAACTTCTAGGCCGTACTTCGCCAAGCTGGACCTCATTGCCAGTCTACCATACGTTGATGGTGGGAATTTAAATGCCAAATTTGTAGGAATAGTTATAATTGATTTCGGTGGTAGTTCGTAATTGGCTGGACTGTGTAAATCAAACCCTACACCATTTCGGCTACCTTTAAAGGGACTCCGAGCGGATTCACTAAGTTTTACGTAGAAAAGACACGCGTCTGACATGTTTTAAACACTAACAAAATGCTTGATTAGTCGCTTTATATAGAGGTGAAAAGTGATTTTTTAAAATTTAAACCCGCGTGTTTTTTTTTTAAATTTTAATGAAACCTTTTAACTATCCCAATGTCCCGGTTAAATCATATCTATAAACAACTATTAAACAACTATAAAAAACTATTAAAAACTATCGGATGTGAGTCGCGTATTATTTCAAAAATCAAATAAGTTTTATAACAAGAATTGATAAAACTATTAATCCTAGAGCGATTCTGTAAAATAAACTCAATTTATCCGAGAAAGTATAAACACTAAACACAATTAAGAATATAAACACATATTTTAAAGACTGAATAAAAAAATTACCTAAAGTATTTGAAAATTGTTTAGTGACAACACTGACGACGTCATACCAATGTAACTGAACACAGACGTACTTAAATTTGTCTGTCGTACGTTTCATACAATTCTCACCACAAATATCCGGTAGACAAGGTTCGTCACAGAATACTTTATTAATTGAGGAATGTTTTTCAATATTAAAACCGCAATCGTTGACTTTACAGAGCAATTTGTATTTTCCAGAGGGTGTGATTTGATATCTATAACAACCGGAAAGATTTTTAGCCGCCTGGAATAAGTAATTTCCTGCTGAACCTAGTGTCAGGGTAATTAACGATAACTTTATTTTATGTTTATTTATTAATTTTATAAATGATTGTATTTTATTTTTTAAATCGCCATTTGTCTTTATTAATTCGTTCAGTTCATCAGCGTCCTTGGGTAAAACGTCCAGTTTCAAAGTCTCCAGTATGTCGGATTTATTTATATAATCTTGAACAACCATAACTTCAGCGATGCCCTTAGATTTCGTCAGCTCATTTTGAAACAGTTTAATTTCAGAATCTGAAAGGTTTGTTTCAGTTATTAGTTTTCTTAAAGCACTATCAAAGCTTTTACCACTTTCAAGATCTAGAATAAAGTGTCTAACGCTATTTTCACTCAAACTTTCTTTAGATAAAATTTCATGAAAATTTGGACTTAATATTTTCAATTCTGGAGAAGAGGACCCCCTGAGAGATTTTACGAAGGCTCTAAGCATTGTTAATTTGTTTTTCTATTAAGTAAATAATAGTTAATCTTGATGTGATTGTATAAAATAAACAACTCCATTCCGGTCAGAATACAGAGTACAAGCACTCTGGCAGCAGAACATTCATACAAACCCACTATTATTAAGTGAATTATTAAGTGAATTATAAAGTATAATAAGAATAATATCGCTAACTGCATTTTTAATATTTTTTAATATGATAATATTAATTGTGGAAACAGTTTCAAAAATAACCAATCCATCTATAGCTTTAGATAACTATTTTGGTTCAAATCAATATGAATTAAAAACTTGGCTGAAAAAACTTGCATACTCGTACTTTATGTCAAAAGAGGATTTCCAAAAAATCGGGATACAGAAAACAGATTCCACGGTGCATTTAGTTCTCGTAGGAGTCAACTCACTATATCTTGAGAATATTAACGCAATTGTGTATCCCTTTGACAAATCTAGTATTGTAAAAAACGAACTTATAAAAGAGATTTTATCCAACCAATTGTCACTCCATGACTAACAGTGCCATGATATATAAACATATACAACAATTTAATAACGACTTTAACAAAGAGATTCCT
The DNA here is from genome assembly GCA_963675035.1 of Allygus modestus. Taxonomy (NCBI): domain Eukaryota; kingdom Metazoa; phylum Arthropoda; class Insecta; order Hemiptera; family Cicadellidae; genus Allygus; species Allygus modestus. The sequence continues at coordinate 298,245,261 of OY776112.1, forward strand.
AGAATTATTGAAAATATTAAGTACCAATATAGTTTTAATAATCTTAACTATAAACTTGATGAATCCATCGCGGTTTCAAATGTTTTAAATGATATAAATATAATAATCGGCAGTAAAAAAAAACTCGTCGAGGATAATACTGTTTACATAAACATAAATCCATTGTCTCTAAGTACCGGTGACTGTTCTTTTTATGAGACAATTGTAATAAATATGATTAATAAACATATTTGGGTTTTGTTTTATAAATACTATGAAAGGTTAATAATTGATTTATGTGTAAGTAATATTAAAAAGATTACCGTGCAAGATAATTATGTTTGCAAACAGTTTTACAAAAGAATTAAACATTTACCCGTAATGGGTGCACGCAAACCCATTTTTTAAAGAACACAACGGATGTTGAATATTTTTATTCATATACCATTTTGCTGTGGGTTTGAAGTTTAAAGACGTGTTCAGCGGCACACACGAAACCGTTAAATCTATGAACAACACTTACTATATTATGGGCCTAGCTGTATCGTGTTTTCATAATAAAAATGAATAAAAATGTTGGATAAAATGTTAACAGAAGTTTTACAAAATTTAATTTACTCAACGGTTTTATGGTGCCAATTTCATAAAAACTTACAGCAAATATTCACTGCTATATTTTCAAATATGACAAAACTGAAAAAACATCTTACAGAAAAATTTACTGAGAACAAACATTTCACGTATGAAACAAGAGGTGGCTTGGAATATTTACTATGGATTGTTACTTTAATATTTAATAGTACAGAGTGTATGATTAAATATGAAAGTCGCCTTTTAAACTATATCTCAACATTAACAAACAACATTAATCAAATTCCTCAACATATTACTGGGGTTAGATTTGTTTGGAAACCAGAGAGGAGTAAACATTTATTTGACATATTGGATGTTTGTCATGACATAAAACAATTTATATTAAAATACTAATCTAAGATGTCATCAGCGTCTTCCTCCTGGTCAAGTGAAAAAGGGGTTGATATTTCTGAAACGTTGCTCAGCAAGTGTGATGATTGGATAATGCACCACAATTTCATCGTATCGCTCAGAACAGAATCGTCTTTGATGTATACGCCAGTAATAAGGATGTTTACAAGACCGGATAACTTGTTTGAGTATAGTAGGTAGATGTTCTCGTCGGGGTGGATTCTTGGAAAATGGTTAATTGTGAATTTTCGTTCATTCGATTCCTCATGATTGTACATAGTATATTTCCCCGTAGTCTCGTCACAGTAATATTTTATTTTGTTAAAGTCTTTGTGATCGTGTACAAAATTGTTATACAAACAGGGGACTAAGAGTGAATTTGGCTTATTAACACACAGTTGAGTAGAATAAAGATCTTCAAACAGTTTCTTGGCCTGAGAGCACTTCAAATGTATGCTTTGATATTTAGAGCCATCCTGATTTCCCGCACAGGTGCTTATTCCTCCAAATCTGAGGACCAATCTACAATCTTCTGTGAAAAGGTGCTTTTTTAAAGTTTCATATAAGCTGGATTTAATTTTTTGAGTAAGCACGTCTCTTAAATTGTCATTCTGAATATCAGCATGGCCCCGAAAATTACATTTCACCACGCTGGAACTATCTGTCCCGTAATTCCTTTCGAAAAAAGACATATTTTCAACATAAATACCGTTTATAGTATTGCTGTTAAATCGCTGAAAACCGAATATCAATCCGTTTTTTACATTTGCCGATGGGCGGTTATTGAATTTGAATAGGCGCCCGGAAACGTCATTGGCCAACAATTCCTGGTATTCAAGACTGGTGGAAGACATTATTATGAAGTTAACGTAGGAATTGCTTACATATATATGCAAAACTATGTAAATATATAAAAAATGGAAAAAGCTGTTAAATATGGTCAAAGAACAGCAATATGTAATCAAATTATAAATTTAAAAAATGCAAATCATTTTTATTTTAAAAACGTGATAGTTACAAAAAAGCCATGGAATTATATAGAATATGGTGGACCTCCTACAAAGAGTTTCTTGAAACATTATCCAAACGATTATACGTTTTCATTTGATGAAAATGGATGCAAAAATATCGCAGCGTTTTGTGTGGAGGGTGTTGTAAGATCCCATTGCCAGTTTCCCCATTTGGATGGTAATTTAATATGTAAATCAAATTTTAACGAAAAGGTTCAAGTGGACTTTTGTCAAGATAATTGTTTTAAAGCGAATGAGCCACTGGACGTGTATTTTGATAAGAACTTAAAATGTTGTAGGTTAATCAACTTACCTAAGAAAATATTTTGTTTAAAGCCCAGTGATGATAAATCCATCCCCCCCTTGCTTTGGGATCAGAATTTGAATAAATGTTTTATGTCGCCAGAGTACTGTCAATATTTTGGTTTATCATTTAACGCTCAAAATAACGAATGTTTTCTTCCCAGCGTGCAAAGTTTTTTCGAAAAATATATGTTTGGTAAAACGTTGATACGTTCACTATTACACCCAAGTTTGATATTCAATCATGAAATAACTGATCACGTCATATCTCCGTACTCTTGTAATAAAAAAAGTTCGGAATATAAAATTTCCAACGTTGAAAGGAAACTTGTCGAATTTACAAAAGACTTAATAGTGGGTTCAACGCCAGAAATCTCCCTTTATGTTAGTAACCTGTCTATTCAATACCTTTACAAGTTTACGAATAACCTAAATCAGCACATATCTAAAAGTATAATTTTACTAGAAATAAACAATATAGTCACCGATTTGTTAATACTAAATACTTTGAAAGTTCTCACTGTATGTGCAAGAGTAGCTGGAAACTGGGAATTGTTTATAATATATTTTTTAGGTACGGTATTAGATATTGTGGATACGTTAAAGTTAAACAAAGCACTGACTTCCCTAGAGTTTAATACTTTGATGAATAAGTTTGATACAACTTTTAATGATAAAATCAAAGTACAGACTATCACTCCCGAAACAATTTTAAATTTGGAAGTAATGAAGTTAAAATTAAAAAAGAAAATTTCTAATGCATATGATTTGAAATATGGGGGCATAAAAAACCTTCTTGATATAATAAAATGTTATATGGAAGATTTATCAACCGAAAAGGTCGACATTTCTTATAATAAGATATTTTCCCACATTAAAACTGCGGATCGAAGCCCAGAAATAATTAAATATGTGTTTATTACTTTGATAATAGTAATTCCATTAGTAAATATTTCACTAACTCTTGTCCTTATTATATTTCTTGTAATGTTTATATTTTTGTATATAAAGCTAAATCTTAATAACCGTACAGCCTGATGTAATTTGAAATCTCATTTACCGTGTTTTGGTTATCAAACATATTCTTGGCATCTTCAATCGAATTCTTATCGTATTCTCCATTGACTGTAATTAACGGCACTCGAAGAGTGGTAACACTTTTTTCATACAAATCTTCAAGAGACTGTAAATACGATTGGTCAACTGAATCAATCTCTTCGGGTCTCGCCCTTTCTTTTAACCTCTTGTAACAAATATCAGAAGTTGTTCTGATGTAAATGTAGAGGATTTTATTATAATAATCTATTATACTTGAATATTTAGTTTTAAAATCCTCAATTATAGCAGATTCTGCTGAATTAAACACGTTTTCCCTCAAGTACTTGCAAAATATTTCAAAAATGCTAAACGAAGATCGCTCCATGATAACAATTGAATTGTTTAAAGAATGTATTACCGCACTTTTTTCAATATCTGCAACACTTAACAGCGCGTTAATTTGAAATGTTAGAGCCCATCTTTTGGAGTCGTTGTAAAATAATTCCAACAAATTTAAACCCCCCACATTCCGCCACTTGTCTAGAGGTTCTGTAAATAGTTTAACATTATAGCCTCGTGTTGTTAATAAATCACAAAGACTTTCAGTAAAAGTAGACTTGCCGCTAGCAATATTACCATCAACGCATAAAATCATAAATAAAAATGCGTGAAACGGTCGAGTCTCTTATATTAAAAGCCGTTCTTGATAAACAAAATAAAAAGGCCAAGTCTTTGTTTAGTAAATTGTTAAAAGATGTATACAATAACCTCTACTTAATTGAACCGAAGAAGGTACCCCAAATTGATTTGTTTACAATAATAACCGATGCAATATTCTACATGTTGACAAATCAAAATAGCTACTTTACATGGACGTCCTACACTACAGAATTGCAAGAATGTTTAAATGATATAAAGTTTCCCAACAGGCTAAAGAGTATGGTCACCACTATAAGTGGTTATCATGACACATCGCCTATAATGACTAGACATTCGAACGAGAAACTGTTATTTAAAATTGTACAACAATTATTAAATCTGCTCCATCCGCAAAACATGGAAATCGATTTCACACAAGACGATGACTGTCAAAATAAATTAGAAGCATTAAAATCTTTTACACATCTAAACGTTGATTCGAGCCTGGACGACTTTAAAGAATTTGCCACTAGGTTTAACGATAGCTTGGTAGTTTTAAACGAAATTGGATCATATTTTTCAACAAGCCGTCAAGATGATTTGAGGCAGCATTTGGAACAGATAAAATCTAAGATTGAATCGATATTTAATTTAGTGGGAATAACTTCGTTTAGTGAACTAACGTTGATAACAAAACGGGTTTATGAAACGTTAAGAATAAAAAAACTAGGTGACCTAATACTTCTTGAACAGGATTTTCAAATCGTGGTAATATTCAAACAACTACTTTCCAGTAACAAAATTACCGAAGTTGGTAATCTGTCGGCAGAACAATATATTCAATTATATTCCCGAATATATTTTACATCACATTTAAAACTTCCCGGATCAATAGACGTATACAACGAATGGACTTGTTTTCAGTCGATTCAAAATTATATTGATTCTAAACAAAACAATAATGAATTAATACAGTTTAAAGTGGACACTCTAACCTTGATTGGAGCAGAGGATTTAGGAATCCTGACCCAACACTTAGCAGATTTTGGTTCATTAAATATTGTGCAGGCGTCACGGCAGCTTAAAACGTTATACAACAATTTTGGTGAATCAAGCATAACAGTTTTAAACAGTAAGCTATCAATATACAACGAACATTTCAACAACACTGTGATTAACGTGTTTGAAGAGGCGGAATCCCTAGTTAATATGTTTGGAGTAAATTCATTAAATCAAGTTTCCGGATTTTTAAAACGAATATATGACTTGACCGGCGTGACAAATTTTCAAGATTTTCAAAGTCAGATTGATACGTTAAGCCGCACTTATAGTGAATCGTTTGATGGAAAATTCTCACTAAATGATATAACGACACTAATTACCTCACTAAAAGAAGTTCAAGCAAATTTAGAATTTGTATATGGCGACACTTTCAATGAAAAAATAAAATTCCTCAATGAGCATTTAATGACCAAGCTAAATAGCTTATGTCCTAATATTTCTTTTGATAATTTGGTAAATTTTTTAATTGAAATCTCAAAAAACAGCGGGCAACTAAATGAAACATCGATGCAAAATATTTTGGACAAAATTAAAAATTACAGTACTCTTAAGTCGCAGGTTGAAACTCTTAAAGAAACCAATTCTTCAATAACACAAGAACTGAATGAGTGCGAAGAACGGGGGTTGAATTATTCGCGGGAAATTGAAACTCTTAAAAAAACTAACGAGTCGTTATTAGAAACAAACGACAAACTTAAAAATAAATTATATGACTTTGAAATTAGTGACACAGATCGCGCAACAGAGATTGAAAAATTAAAAACACAGTTTAATGAGTTACACAATGATCACAATAGTTTAGAAGAAAAATATAATAAATTATTAGTAGATTATAATGAGGCTGTAACTACTAAACGAGTAGGGATCACACTCCCGCGGGTTAAACGGGTCCGCGTAGAATCACCACCAACTAAATCACCACCAAAAAGGCAAAGGGGTGACGAATCAGATTAAGGTGATATCAGTGGATATCGGGTGATACCCACTCTGGGGTGAAAATAATCAAATTGTATTTAAATTAAAATTGTATATAATTGTAAACCTTTGGTGCGGTAAGATTTAAAACAGATCTCAAAGTTAACAATCGCGTGATCCCAAATCGGTAACCTGCAACTTGATAACTCAGTCAAACCAGAATGCCAGCGTGAAAGTATTATGAAAATTTTGTAGAATGGTCCCAGTACTCACCTTTTGAAAACCAACACAGTGAATACCCAACTTCACTCTCATAAATAAACCAATCCACTCTCTCTACACAGCCCGCATTTTACACCTATTAATTTGGAACACTTGTGGCATATAACGTGTCCACATTGTATATGAGTTAAGATGTTATACTCTAAACAAATTGGGCAATTTCCTTTAATATGATTTGCAAAAGTTATCTGTATTAATTCGTTCAAACGATAATTTTTAAAACAAATCAAACCAAATATTCGTTTTTTTAACATTTGTTTTTTATTTTAATTTGGTTTAGGATAAATAATAACAAGTAATGAGTTGTTTCAGATGCTATATTATCAAGACATACATTTTAAAAATGTGTAAATTACAAAAAATCAAACTTGAGAAACGCAAATTCTGGGATATTTGATAACTCCTTATACTATTGGCCAGTGCGTTTACGCTTGTATTCCTCCATTGTCCAAGACATGCTCAACTATATTTACAAAATTGTGAGAAGTTAGGATGTTGTTGTATGCAGAGTTAAAGTGCATACCACTACTCTTCATTAATTCTTTCGCTTTGTTAAGTACATTAATCCCATTAGGAACAGGAGACTTGATGAAACAAGGTACGAAACCTTCATTTTTGGCTTTATTGAGAGCTTGGTTAAATTTTCTTTTTTGTATGCGAATACATTTGTACTCGCAGACCCCGTAGAGTTCCAGAAGAGTTTCTTTAATAAGGACACATAAAACATGATTTAGTCCATCGCCGCCCGACATCACAGCAACCCTCGGTGCCTGTTCAGTCAACAACTCATTCAGTGACCGGTTCTCTTTACACAATATGTAGTTTTTAGTTTTAAATTCTGAGTTAATTTGAGTGAGCTGTTGGTTAGTTTCCAGTGATTTTGTAAGTGATTGTAACAACTGATTATTTTCTTGTTGAATTTTATACATTCCATTCTTTCTAATGGAAGGCAGGACTTCTTCAAAAACCCAGTATTTAAATGTTTTAGCAACTGGTAGTTTAGAGGAAAAAATCAACTCGTATAAACCCGGTTCTGATATAAAAACTACTTTAGAATCATGATAATTGAGTTGGGACCCATTTTGGGTCCCAACTACTTCCGGTTGAGTTGATTTGTATATTTCACTGATATGTGCTAGAAGAGCTTTTTTAGGGTTAGAGTAGCCCAGGATTTGAGCAACATCTTTTCCTTTGAACCAAGGATTATTTTCTCCGTCAAACAGTACAGCAACGGCCTGGTTATTAAATATATAAGAGGTTAAGTTAGACATTTTATATCAAGTATCGTGCAATAGAACAGATCAGAGCAACGTAAGGTCTTACCTCAAAAGTGACCGAGGCAGAGTGAAGTTAACGTTTAAGAATAAAGAGCGCTAAAAGTATCGTCAAAATAAATGTTATATTCTAATTCATCGTGGAGAATTTAGCTACTTTTTTTATAACCATTTCTTTAGAGAATCCGCTATTTAGCATAGCCTTACCGCTCAAAAATTCAACTTCTATCCCGTCAAAGTCTGCATTTGATTTTAAGTTCAATTTTAATGACTTTCCTTCGAACGGGTCTTCCCTCACAAAATAGATTTATAAAAATCCAACCAATATCTTGTTCCCAAACTTCCTCCCCCTCCATTTCAACGGGTACAGCAAACAAATTTTGTAATAGCACAGATCAGAGCTACGTAAGGACGTCAACAACTCATTCAGTGACCGGTTCTCTTTACACAATATGTCGTTTTTAGTTTTAAATTCTGAGTTAATTTGAGCTAGCTTTTGGTTGTTTTCCAGAGACTTTGTAAGTGATTGTAACAACTGATTATTTTCTTGTTGGATTTTATACATTCCACACTTTCTAATGGAAGGCAGGACTTCTTCAAAAACCCAGTCTTGAAACTTCTCAGCAATGGGCAATTTGGATTTTAAAATTAGTGAATAAAGACCGGGCTCGTTTAGAAAGATTGTTTGGGAATGAAAGTACAAGGGGGGCGTTTCGCCCCCCTGTACTTCCAGTATAGTTTTGCGGTGTTTTTCTCTAACATGGGTACGGATTGCATGCTTTGTATCTTGATAGTTTAGGATTTGAGCAACATCTTTTGCTTTGAACCAAGGATTATTTTCTCCGTCAAACAGTACAGCAACGGCCTGGTTATTAAATATATAAGAGGTTAAGTTAGACATTTTATATAAAGTATTGTGAAATAGTACCTAGTTCTTACCTCGGCAGGAGCAGTGGCAAAAGTGACCGAGGCAGAGTGAAGTTAACGTTTAAGAATAAAGAGCGCTAAAAGTATCGTCAAAATAAATGTTATATTCTAATTCATCGTGGAGAATGTCAACAACTCATTCAGTGACCGGTTCTCTTTACACAATATGTAGTTTTTAGTTTTAAATTCTGAGTTAATTTGAGCTAGCTTTTGGTTGTCTTCCAGTGATTTTGTAATTTCAGCCAAGAGTTGAGAGTTTTGATTTTTTAACTGATTATTTTCATGTTTGATTTTATACACTCCATACTTTCTAATGGAAGGCAAGAGTTCACTTGTAACCCATCTTTTGAATGCTTTAGCTTCTGGTTTCAATGAGCGCAAAATAAGAGAATACAAACCAGATTCATTGATGAAGTTAGACTGATATTGGAAGTTAAAGGGGGGTGTATCGATACACCCCCCTTTAGAGAGTATATTTATAGCCTTACACTTGTCTTCTTCATCAACATTTATCCGCAATGCCTGTTTTGAATCTTGATAGCCCAGGATTTTAACAACATCCTTTCCTTTGAACCAAGGATTATTTTCACTGTCAAACAGTACAGTAACAGATTGATCATTAAATATATAAGAGGTTAAGTTAGACATTTTATATCAAGTATCGTGCAATAGAACAGATCAGAGCAACGTAAGGTCTTACCTCAAAAGTGACCGAGGTAGAGTGAAGTTAACGTTTAAGAATAAAGAGCGCTAAAAGTATCGTCAAAATAAATGTTATATTCTAATTCATCGTGGAGAATTTAGCTACTTTTTTTATAACCATTTCTTTAGAGAATCCGCTATTTAGCATAGCCTTACCGCTCAAAAATTCAACTTCTATCCCGTCAAAGTCTGCATTTGATTTTAAGTTCAATTTTAATGACTTTCCTTCGAACGGGTCTTCCCTCACAAAATAGATTTATAAAAATCCAACCAATATCTTGTTCCCAAACTTCCTCCCCCTCCATTTCAACGGGTACAGCAAACAAATTTTGTAATAGCACAGATCAGAGCTACGTAAGGGCGTCAACAACTCATTCAGTGACCGGTTCTCTTTACACAATATGTCGTTTTTAGTTTTAAATTCTGAGTTAATTTGAGCTAGCTTTTGGTTGTTTTCCAGAGACTTTGTAAGTGATTGTAACAACTGATTATTTTCTTGTTGGATTTTATACATTCCACACTTTCTAATGGAAGGCAGGACTTCTTCAAAAACCCAGTCTTGAAACTTCTCAGCTATGGGCAATTTGGATTTTAAAATTAATGAATATAGCCCCGGCTCATTGATGTATACCGCATGAAATTGAAAATTCAAGGGGAGGAACTTTTCGTTCCTCCCTTCTTCGGGCATTGTTTTACGATATTTTTCTCTGACGTGATCTCTGATTGCTTTTCTTGGGTTAGAGTAGCCCAAGATTTTAGCAATCTCTTTTGCTTTAAACCAAGGATTATTTTCTCTGTCAAACAGGACAGTAACAGATTGATCATTAAATATATAAGAGGTTAATTGAGACATTTTATATAAAGTATTGTGAAATAGTACCTAGTTCTTACCTTGGCAGGAGCAGTGGCAAAAGTGACCGAGGCAGAGTGAAGTTAACGTTTAAGAATAAAGAGCGCTAAAAGTATCGCCACAAAAACCCAGTATTTAAATGTTTTAGCAACTGGTAGTTTAGAGGAAAAAATCAACTCGTATAAACCCGGTTCTGATATAAAAACTACTTTAGAATCATGATAATTGAGTTGGGACCCATTTTGGGTCCCAACTACTTCCGGTTGAGTTGATTTGTATATTTCACTGATATGTGCTAGAAGAGCCTTTTTAGGGTTAGAGTAGCCCAGGATTTGAGCCACTTCTTTTCCGTCCTATTTGATAGCGAAAATAATCCTTGGTTCAAAAGAAAGAGTATCCCTCTAAGTTACATAAAGCTCTTTCAACGCATGTAAGTGAAAAATATAAGAAAACTCAACCGGAAGTAGGTCTACCCCAAAGTGGGGTAGACCTATCCTACAATGATTCGCACAATACTTAAAATGTCTCACTTAACTTCTTATATATTTAATAAACAGGCCGTTGCTGTCCTGTTTGACAGTAAAAATACTCCTTAGTTCAAAGCAAAAGAGATTGCTCAAATCCTGGGCTACTCTAACCCACGAAAAGCAACCAGAGATCATGTCAAAAACTCATTCAGTGACTGGTTCTCTTTACACATTGTGTCGTTTTTAGTTTTAAATTCTAAGTTAATTTGAGTGAGCTGTTGGTTAGTTTTCATAACGTTTGTAATTTCTCGCATGAGTTGAGAGTTTTCATTCTTTAACTGATACATTCCATATTTTCTAATGGAGGGTAAGACATCTTCAAAAACACAGTCTTGATACTTCTCAGCAATGGGCAATTTGGATTTTAAAATTAATGAATATAGCCCCGGCTCATTGATGTATACCGCATGAAATTGAAAATTCAAGGGGAGGGGGGCTTTTCGTTCCTCCCTTCTTCGGGCATTGTTTTACGATATTTTTCTCTGACGTCCTTACGTAGCTCTGATATGTGCTATTGCAATTTGTTTGCTGTACCTGTTGAAATGGGGGGGGGGAAGTTTGTGAACAAAATATTGGTTGGATCTTTATAAATCTATTTTGTGACGGAAGACCTGTTCGAAAAATAAAATTGGACTTAAAATCAAATGCAGACTTTGACTCTGCCTTGGTCACTTTTGCCACTCCTCCTGCCCGAAGAAGGGAGGAACTTTTCGTTCCTCCCTTTGAATTGTTGATGAAGAAGATACGTGTAAGGCTATAAATATACTCTCTGAAAGGGGGTCTATCCGCGCCTTGGACAATGGAGGAACACAAGCGTAAACGTACTCGCCAATGCTAGAAGGAGTTATTAAATTTGCGTTTCTCAAGTTTGATTTTTTGTAATTTACACAGTGTGTCTGTGAGATGGAGTTTTAGGGTGTAGTGTTGGGGCGGGGGGGCCCGGGGTCCAGGGCCGGTTAGGTCTCGGATCCAAGTAAGTTTTATAGTCAATAGTCTTTTTCTAAATTAATATTTATACTTTCCAGGCTACTCGCCCTTGAATCTGGATAATTAGTTTTAATATATTAAAGTATTTTCATTGTCATCACATTGATATTTAACGATTTAAATGTGATAACTACTTACTTTGAAAAATATATTTTTACTAAACTCTAAAAACAACTTAGGATCAAGACTTTCTTAGGCGAGTTGAGTTGTTGAACTGACTTCGGCCTCTTCAGAGACTAAATAGACTATCTGCTATCTCTTTCCAAAAGATTTTAAAATTGTTTTTATTAAAAATACTAAAAAGTATATAATAAGTATAATCAGAGACAATATCAAAATTGGAAATTCAAGAAATGCAACAAAAACAACCTCCATTTTTAAATATTTATGTACCCGGTAGCTCCGGGTCCTCGATTGTGTAGTTTCGGTCCCTTGGATTTTATAATCTATTACTTATAAAGAAATTAATAAATTGCATTTACATTTGTAACTATGTTATTCAAAGGGATACCCGAGGGGAAGGTTGGGGGGGGTTAGTCAAAATAGAATCATTTCCCCTTCCTTAAGCAAAGGCGCTTGAGAGTTTGGTTTGGAAAATGAACAATAGTCAAAGAAACAATACCTCCGGTGTACATTTCCTAACAGTTTTTGTTCTAAACTCTAAGGCTTGGGTTGATTCTGTGAATCCACAAACATAGTATTGTACAAGAGAATTTATCCAACCAATTATCACTCCATAACTAACATTGCAATGATATATAAACATGTAAGGCAATTTAATAACGAGATTCCTAGAATTATTGAAAATATTAATTACCAATACAGTTTTTATAATCATTACTATAATCTTGATGCAAGATAATTAAGTTTGGGTGCACGCATTAAAGAACACAATAGACATTTAATATTTTTATTCATATTCTCTTTGTTCCAAGTAGGTTTGAATCTTATAAATATTTTCAAGAGCGCACATGAAACCGTTAAATCTATGATAATAACAAAAATTATTTAGATACTTAGATTTTAGTTTTTTAAGTGATGGGATGTCGTCCAAATTTTCAACTTTGGCGTTCTTAAAAAGTCTCTGGAGGAACACTTGTTTTTCTTGACCTTTTACGTAGACGGTGTTTTGTGATAACAGCTCCGCCAGTTGTCTCTTGACGTAGTTGAAGGACGTGGTTCCCTCCTGCCATGGAATTCCGTGGTAATAGTTTGCATTGAAGATCGCCTGTCTTCTGTATTCCGGAGATAGTTTGTCAAAATTGTACGGCGATTTCACAAACCAGTGTCTCAGAAACCAATTGCCGCTGGTTTTTGTAAGTGCAATTTCTTTAATAATAAAATTATTGTTATTGTCTTTGAATCCTTGAAAATCGATAATATAAGCGTGGTCAGCCATGTTGAGATGTCCTTAGATATCGGAATCAGCGGGGTAAATAGAGCTCTTTTCGGTTCCGAATCACAAACTCTGAACAAAACACTAGACCAAACACTAGTGCAGGAGTTTGGCAACTACTGGTATATTAGGGGAACCGTTCCTTTATAAAGCCTCGGAATTTGTATTATGCCCTTATTTCAAATGTTGTTTTACATGCCAAAGTTTTCACATTTCTTGTTAATTCTCAAATACTGACTTTGGGTTAAGAAAATAAAATGCTACACCCTTTGAATGTTAGTTTTATTTACATTCTAAAGGGTAAAACTTCTCTATAAATATACAGGACGGGTTAAATTTCTTATGTTCTAAGAAAGGAATGTCACCCCTTTTCCAAAACCCAATTTCAATCCCACAATAAGCGCATCTAACATAATCATTAACACGTAAATAATAAAAACCAGCTTTGGATAAATCTTTGGGGCTTAAAAATGTAACTGGCCACTCCTTAAAACTATGAAGTCTTTCGGTCTCGTAATGAAATCTAGGAGTGTTTGTTTCTTTCGTAAAATTATAATTTAATCCCACAGACACTGGCGAATGGTACATTTTAATACCACAACACGGGCTAGCGCGATCCGAGTCTTTCTTCTTTCTGAGAGATGCACCATCTCCCCGGCCGCTGTATTCCACACCGAGCGTGGTGTTGTATTCTGTAGAGAAGGCTGTGAAGTTTTTACATTTACAAATGCAATAACCAAAATGGTGACATTTCCTACAAGCCCTCCCATCAACCTGGTCACCAGGAATTTTAAAACATCTCTGCTCGCAACAATACTCCATAGTTGATCATATGCTGTAAATCTCAACACTGACTTAAATTGCCTCTTCGGGAGTTAAATAGACCCCTTTCTTTTCAAAAGATTTAATTTTTTTTAATTGCTTTAATTATAAATACTAAAATACTAAGTTGTGAGGGAAAAAAATCCCCCTAATTTGCCCCTATAAAGCGGATGCTTTAATACCCCGAAGACGAGAAACGTCTCAATAAAAAGTTTTGAATATGGGTAATCTAAAATGGTTTGCATTTCCTACAATTTAACCCATTTGTGGTTTTGTAAATCTCAAATCTGCAAAATCTGCTCATAATAAAATTGAACAACAAATGCCAGAATAATATAATAATCATTGAATTGAGTATTTAAACTTGAAAGGTTTTTTATTTAAATGAGTACTTAAACTTGAAAAGGTTTAAAAGTTAAATGTCAAGACCACAGTATCCGTGAAAACGCTTTGTAATTAAAATATTATTGAAATCACCTTCAATACAAATGACACAAATAGAATAATTTATTTTATGGTTTCCAAAAATAGAAAACAAAAGAATTGGTTATTTGAATAACTTCTTGAAACAGATTATTACAAATGTTTGGAAGATTTTAAAGAAATACAACAATGGGGGTTAATTTATTTATTACGTGATATATATGATACATATGATACAATTGTATATGACTAAGTACTTGATGATACAAGATTCACAAATATTTTAAATACTTGAATAAACATGTCAACATTATAATATTTTCTTCTAATCAGATGAAGACGCTGGTATTTGCAGGTAGTTTTAGAGATTTTCTCTTCCATCTCTGATATGTTGTTGGGGTGAACCGCAGGAAGTAGTATAAATTTCGGACGATTGGTGTATCCCCTTTAAGGACCACTCTTCCCGGTTGATTTTTACACCCAACCGGCCCATTTCCCACTCGATATACTTTAGACATTCTTTTAATCTATCTGGGTACTCATTTCCCAGTGAGTCGTAGCTCCGCACGAGCCTATCTTTTAAAAAGGCGGCAATTAGGTACCAGTGGGATACACCGGGCTTCCCATCCTTCCGGATTGGTGCGGGGATGTGTACTGGGAACAGTAAGATGTCATAATCATAAATTTTTATTTTATTGGTCCACCTTTCCACCCGCAGGAAACCGCCCCGGTCAATTGCCGTGAAAAACACTGTCGGGAAAGCATATAATTTCAATCCGTCAGCGCGTTCTTCATTTTTTTTACATAAAATAGAAATGAAGTCTTCAATGATCCCTTCGCCACACAAACCCTCCGGGGTGATACGGTGTGGCCTCATTCTTCTTGTATCCACGATCCCGCCTATAATACTTCCTACTATATGATGTGTATATGTTTTATCTTTAAAAAATTGAAAATCACAAGGACGTGAAACTATGCAATAAATAGTCTGTGATGCCCCTAGATATCCCGGGTGGCAATATTCAAATCATATATATATATTCGCCAGAGCCCCGTTTGTTCAAAGCCCCATTACCGGCGCCAAGGTTGGGGTTGACTTGACTGGGAGAAGCTTTAAGTTCCGCATCCACAGTCCTTAATAGGGTCCCTAACTTACTAACTAAATATATTCTAAGTTTTTTTTTTGACCTTTGGAGGTGCCCCGTCTAAGTTGTCAGAAAAGTCAGTCGTTATGTCAGTATTTCACTAAAGTGGATAGTGTGTCCGCAGCTTACGAACTTAGAGCTTCAGAACCGTGTCCGTATTTCACGTACTTGATCGGTTCTGTATCCGTATTTCACGAACCAAGCTCTCACTACCGTGGCCATATTTTTAGTCAGTAGTATGTCAGTATTTTATGAAAATTCCCCCATCTACAACTTACCCAAGCTCTATGTAACCCACCTAACATATGCATAACTTAAAACTACCCACCCGAGTGGTAAAACATTCCCCCTATCTAACTTAAAAACTAAGTTGTCAGAAAAGTCAGTCGTTATGTCAGTATTTCACTAAAGTGGATAGTGTGTCCGCAGCTTACGAACTTAGAGCTTCAGAACCGTGTCCGTATTTCACGTACTTGATCGGTTCTGTATCCGTATTTCACGAACCAAGCTCTCACTACTAAACTATTCTAAGCTACGGGTGAGGGAAATTGGGAAATTGGAAGGAGACCCTCTGCGTGGATTGTAACCGCCAGCGCAAAGAGCCATAAAGGAAAGGAGGTTTGGAGGGGTTTAGGATATGAAAAGGTGCTGGAAGGGAATGATTCTTCGTTAACACCGCAAGGAATTCCCAGAATCATTCGACAGGACTTATAACTACGAAGAGAGGACTTACCCAACCTCTGTGTAACCTACCTAACATATGCATGCCTTAAAACTACCCACCCGCGTGGTAAAACATTCCCCCTATCTAACTTAAAAACTAAGTTGTCAGAAAAGTCAGTCGTTATGTCAGTATTTCACTAAAGTAGATAGTGTGTCCGCAGCTTACGAACTTAGAGCTTCAGAACCGTGTCCGTATTTCACGTACTTGATCGGTTCTGTATCCGTATTTCACGAACCAAGCTCTCACTACTAAACTATTCTAAGCTACGGGTGAGGGACATTTGGGAAATTGGAAGGAGACCCTCTGCGTGGATTGTAACCGCCAGCGCAAAGAGCCATAAAGGAAAGGAGGTTTGGAGGGGTTTTTGGGAATGAAAAGGTGCTGGAAGGGAATGATTCTTCGTTAACACCGCAAGGAATTCCCAGAATCATTTGACAGGACTTATAACTACGAAGAGAGGACTTACCCAACCTCTGTGTAACCTACCTAACATATGCATGCCTTAAAACTACCTATACCACTCAATTATTATTCAAAAATAACCATATTTAGCTTCAAACTAAAAATGGGGAGATGTGGGGAATATCGCGTTTTTGATTTTTTGGGGTGGTTGGGCCCAACCGGGGTTATGAGGAGGGAAACACTTATCACTACGAAGAGCACTAACCCAACTAACAGTTACGCGTCGCTGTCGACGTATAAATACTACTCTTTTGGTTAGTCATAATTTTAAAATACCCATATTTAAAATACCAGTGATTTGCGAGATGTTGGTCACGAAGCACTAACCCAATACTAATACACTAATATTTGCACGACGTATCACTCTTTTAAAATACCCCCAAATAACTTACAAACTAAAATAACAAGCGATTTTGGAAATTTCGAGCGCGTCTTAGGATCCTTTGCGGTAGTTTGGCCTAACCGACGTTATGAGGAGGGGAACACTTATAACTACTAAGAGAACAAACCTCTACATACTACTTAACCTACTTCGCCAGAGCCCCGTATGTGTAAAGCCTCGTACACCACGTCACGGTAGGGGTTGACTTGACCAGGAGAGGCTATGTTTTGCGCCGTTGCCTTGGTCCTTGTACAAGGTTCGCGGTCCTGGACTTAATGCCCAGGATCGGGCTGACATCCTATTTATAACCGGTATATTCTTTTTTAACCATACATTTAAAATTAAATTAAAGTTTGACAAATTCAAAATTACCTTTACAGAGCCATTTATCAAAGACTTCAAATACAGAAATAGCAAAAAGAATTTAACATTGTTACTTTTGGTGATTTCCCCTAAGGTATTGTAATATTTTATGTTGAAACACTGAACAAATTCTTATGTTTTTCTAAAGGAGACAAAATGAGTTTTATAACCAAGAAGTCTTAATGGACTCGTTTTTCAAAGGGTTTTCTGGTAAATTATATCACGCGAAAAAACCTCAATATTGCCAATGTTAATTAAAATATACTGATTGTCTTTAAACCACACTGCACAACATTCAAATAGACTAATGATTAACCTCTAGAGACCGGGTCTGTTTTAAGTCATGTAAATAAAAACACAATTTGAAATTTTTAAATATGATTTATTTTTCACAAGTTTTACAAATGAGTACAAATATGTGCAAATATGTGCGGCGAGTTCTATTTTATACCCAACAGTAGCCTGGCAAGTGAATTTTAATCCTACAAAGAGGACATGATTTATTTACTTTAAGCCATTTAAATATACACGTTGTACAAAATATGTGTTGACAATCATTAAGACTGATACAATCTTTTTTTTTAGTGTCAAGGCAAACCGGACAATCGGTTTCAGATTCTACTTTTGTAAATGGATTGGGCAGATTCCTCTTCACAAAATCAGAAATTTGTAAACCTCGCGACGTATATGTTTGAAAATCGATTAATTTGCAATATTTTATTATATCTTCATCTCTGAGTGTTTGATGTTTTGAGACAGACCACCAGCACAAAATATTTTTAAACGTATCCAGAAGAAAAGAATCAAGAGTTTGGTGTTTACTTATTAGTGAGCCAAACAGTAGTTTTAAAAGATCGATTTGATTACCCACTTTCGAGAAGTAAATGTAGCATAATACATTTTTACTTAATGATTGGTGTTTTATGAGATATGGCCACAGAACTGTTTTATAATACTCTTCTTCGTCTGTATTGTGAAATCTACACTGCGGATTGACCCCCTCCATCATCCACAACATAAAATCTTGAGTCAGCTTCTGTGATTTTATTATGACAATTGGATCAATCTTATGGTAAAACTGTCTAAGAATCCACTCCGGGACATTTTGGTGTTCCACAACTGCATTCCAGTCGAACTTGTGATTGAATGTGACCAACACTGCTTCAGAGAGATTTTGGTACTTAACCAAAAGCGAAAAGTTAATTTTTGAATGAAATCTTTCTATATCTTTAGTCGTCAGTCTTTGGTGGATGACAATTTCGTTAAAATTTAGAATCTCTTGAAACTTCAACATGAACCCATGCGTGAACTGTTCTCTCCGGTATAGTATTCTCCAAAGGTTGACTGGGAGTTGATGAATTTTTTCCGTAATTTTTTCAAATTTGGTGAAGTGTAGGAATTGACTGCTGTTATCTAACGTCTCCTCTTCCAATGAAGTATACAAACTGTACAAGTCAGAAGGATCCGTAAGTTTGTCTATAAAGGCGGTAACACCATCAGCGCTTTTAATAGAATTTAAAATCTTCCACAAAATCTTTTTCCTAGTTAGGTGGGTTGACTTGATACCCATACTTTGGCAAATAGCTTTGAGTTCGTAAAATGTAATTCTCTCCACCATGGTTCTAGTTACCTATCACAAATCAACTCAAAAACAAACAACAACTTTACCGAACACGCAGGAGTTCATTACAGGAACTACTGGTATGTGTGGAGAACCGTTCCCTTATAAACCCTCAGAAAATAGAATTCGCAAAGTATTTGTGCATTTATTTCAAATGTTGACGGGGGTGGGGGAATTTGTTGAAACCGTTTTTTTGAATTTTATACGCGCGGGTGTGTGTAGAAATGAAGCGTATTCTGTTGGTGTTTGCGTGCGGCGGGGGACTGAGTCTGAGTGGAACGATCACATCACCAATAATCTAAAATTATTAAAATTAAAGCAATTAGAATTCAATTCATAAATGGAACTTTGAACAAAACAGTCTTAACTGTTGTAGTTAAATTTAACTTAGTTTTTGATTTAGCGAAATAACATTGTTGACTCGGATAGTACTCATGGAGACTTGTCGGTTAACACTAGTTAAAAATCACAAGTGCCGAGCCGAAAAATAAGATAAAATTTAAAAATCCCGATTCACAGAATTAACCCAAGTCTTGGTCTAAATGTTAGGAAACACTGACCCAAGAGGGTGTTGTCGTGCTAAAATCTCGCGGCGTTGTGGCGCGGGTGTGTGGTGGGTTCTGGGCACGGGTTAGTCTTGAGAATGTTTCATTTGCAAATAATAATATTTCAAAAGATAATTTTAAAATTGAATTTTGAATTGTGTCGCCTTGATGAGACAGACACTAGAATCAGTTGTTAGTTAAATAGCGGCGAGTGCGAATGTTTATATTTGTCAGTACTCCGCGATTCCCGTTAAATATTACAAGTCCCGAGAGTCAAAAATCCACATAATTCAAAATATTTCAAAATAATTTAAAGTCCCCAGATTAAAAGTTTGAAAAAATCACAAGTGCCGAGCCGAAAAATAAGATAAAATTTAAAAATCCCGATTCACAGAATTAACCCAAGTCTTGGTCTAAATGTTAGGAAACACTGACCCAAGAGGGTGTTGTCGTGCTAAAATCTCGCGGCGTTGTGGCGCGGGTGTGTGGTGGGTTCTGGGCACGGGTTAGTCTTGAGAATGTTTCATTTGCAAATAATAATATTTCAAAAGATAATTTTAAAATTGAATTTTGAATTGTGTCGCCTTGATGAGACAGACACTAGAATCAGTTGTTAGTTAAATAGCGGCGAGTGCGAATGTTTATAGGTGTTAGTACTCCGCGATTCCCGTTAAATATTACAAGTCCCGAGAGTCAAAAATCCACATAATTCAAAATATTTCAAAATAATTTAAAGTCCCCAGATTAAAAGTTTGAAAAAATCACAAGTGCCGAGCCGAAAAATAAGATAAAATTTAAAAATCCCGATTCACAGAATTAACCCAAGTCTTGGTCTAAATGTTAGGAAACACTGACCCAAGAGGGTTTTGTCGTGCTAAAATCTCGCGGCGTTGTGGCGCGGGTGTGTGGTGGGTTCTGGGCACGGGTTAGTCTTGAGAATGTTTCATTTGCAAATAATAATATTTCAAAAGATAATTTTAAAATTGAATTTTGAATTGTGTCGCCTTGATGAGACAGACACTAGAATCAGTTGTTAGTTAAATAGCGGCGAGTGCGAATGTTTATAGGTGTTAGTCCCCAGATTAAATGTTTAGAGCCCAATAGTTGGTTTCTAAGTGTTGGGAAATCACTGTGTTGGTTTCTAAGTGTTGGGAAATCACTGTAAAATTTTACAAGTCCAGAGCCCTAAAATTAAATAAAATTAACTCCTTGTAGAATCGTACAAGTCCCGAATCTGCCTAAATCTTAATAATTTAAAACCCCAGAATCGGTATAAGTGATACAGGAACACTGACCCAAGAGGACGTTGTCGTGCTAAAATCTCGCGGCGTTGTGGCGCGGATGCGTGGTAGTTTCTAGGCACATGGTAACCCTGAGAATGTTTCATTTGCAAATAATAATATTTCAAAAGATAATTTTAAAATTGAATTTTGAATTGTGTCGCCTTGATAAGACAGACACTAGAATCAGTTGTTAGTTAAATCGCGGCGAGTGAACTTGTGCGAGTGTTTATAGGTGTTAGTCCCCAGGTTAAAAGTTTAGAGCCCAATAGTTGGTTTCTAAGTGTTGGGAAATCACTGTAAAATTTTACAAGTCCAGCGCCCTAAAATTAAACAAAATTAACTCATTGTAGAATCGTACAAGTCCCGAATCTGCCTAAATAATAATAATTTAAAACCCCAATTTTAAAATTGCATTTTGAATTGTGTCGCCTTGATAAGACAGACACTAGAATCAGTTGTTAGTTAAATAGCGGCGAGTGCGAATGTTTATAGGTGTTAGTCCCCAGGTTAAAAGTTTAGAGCCCAATAGTTGGTTTCTAAGTGTTGGGAAATCACTGTAAAATTTTACAAGTCCAGAGCCCTAAAATTAAATAAAATTAACTCATTGTAGAATCGTACAAGTCCCGAATCTGCCTAAATAATAATAATTTTAAACCCCAATTTTAAAATTGCATTTTGAATTGTGTCGCCTTGATGAGACAGACACTAGAATCAGTTGTTAGTTAAATAGCGGCGAGTGCGAATGTTTATAGGTGTTAGTCCCCAGATTAAATGTTTAGAGCCCAATAGTTGGTTTCTAAGTGTTGGGAAATCGCTGTAAAATTTTACAAGTCCAGAGCCCTAAAATTAAACAAAATTAACTCATTGTAGAATCGTACAAGTCCCGAATCTGCCTAAATAATAATAATTTAAAACCCCAATTTTAAAATTGCATTTTGAATTGTGTCGCCTTGATAAGACAGACACTAGAATCAGTTGTTAGTTAAATAGCGGCGAGTGCGAATGTTTATAGGTGTTAGTCCCCAGATTAAATGTTTAGAGCCCAATAGTTGGTTTCTAAGTGTTGGGAAATCGCTGTAAAATTTTACAAGTCCAGAGCCCTAAAATTAAATAAAATTAACTCATTGTAGAATCGTACAAGTCCCGAATCTGCCTAAATCTTAATACTTTAAAACCCCAGAATCGGTATAAGTGATACAGGAACACTGACCCAAGAGGACGTTGTCGTGCTAAAATCTCGCGGCTTTTTAAAGTTTTTGAGTTAGCGAATTAACCCACAAGACGGTTTTACTTCTCCATTTTAATACTACTCCTCAACATGAATAATATGGGGACTTTTAAGACCCGTAGGACGGGGCCGTGATATTTTATCGGGCCGAAACCTTGCACCTGGCGTGCGATTTGGCAACCTTGGACAAGAACGCTCGGTTTGGCAACGCCCGCGCGCCCCGGATGCGAACATTCCACGTAGCCCACTTTCAAATTTTGGTAACAAATGACGCATGCGTGGAGGCCTCTCAAAAGGTGGAAACGGGAGTGGTCCGATTTCACCATATTTCTGTCTCACTCGCACACCTCTTTACTCTCTCACACTAAACTGCATCGGCCCGCCACGCCGACTGATTCAATCGTATTTTATACTGGATCTTGTTAAAAACCGTTATCATATGAACTGTATTAATTCAATTTTTGTAAACAAATATTTTGATTAAAATTATCTGTTGTTTAATTTAAATAAAAAATACTAAAAAATACTAAAAAATACTCTTTTCAGTTATTTAAAGTGATCATATTTTAGCGAAACTTTGGTATGTGAATTGACCCAATTCTGGCCTATTTATATGCTTTGCGAGCGAATGTTAAAACTTAAATCTGTTAAAATACATTCTGGAACATACTAATAAATTATATCAAAAATAATTAAAAATAATTATGATATATGAGTTGAGCTAGGCACATTTTAGTTGTATATTTGTGTTTATTATTCCTCATTTGATAATGTGTAAAATATAATACAACAAGTGGGACAATTTAACTTTAAATCTTACTATTAAACAGGAACAACTTTACAAGTTAAAATACAATCATAAAAAATACCCTTAAAAATGATTTGAGCTACAACGTAATAAAATATTTCGTATAAATATTCATAACACTTAAATTTCCACCGACAAGACCACATCACAAATAATTCTCAGAACACCATACGTAACAACACAAGCACATTATACTTTAGAGTTCATTTCAGCTGATCGCGGTTGAGGTATTTTTCAAATCGTGACATAGTTTGAAGACTCATCTTTTGATACCGACGAATAAGATTCCAATAATGGTTTTTTAATGAATTGCTTGTATATTTAACTCTGGTATTGTAAATTATAGAAATTAATCTCTCCGACATATCTTGTGTTTGGCAAATTAAAGGCCAATATGATATGTTTAAGTAAGATTCTATATCAATATATGAAATATAACACAGCTCTAATTCACTGGGCGTCGAAATCAAAAACAATAATAAGTCTTCGGATAAATTCTGCATACGTAGAAGTTGTTGTATGTTGATTGCAGTATACTTTTTAAAAATTATATCTTCTGGTATGAAATAGCCCCTTTTTACAATAATGTCCAAATCCAGATAATCTTGAAACCCGTACAGAATATCAGCTGTTAACCTAATGTTTTGAGAAAGAATTACCCAGTTAATTTTATGTCGGAATTCCATCAAAAATGGCGTTTTCAAATTATTTGAAAGAGAAATCATGTTCCAACTGTCGGTTGGGAAGTTTAATAGTTTGTTTCTCAATATTTCCAGCACAGATTCATTTCTTACTTTGATGTATAAATGTAGCACTTCTACGGTTGATAGATTCGATAAATTCCCGTACACATTATTGTTTTGCTCTAATAATGCAATTAATTTGTTCATCTTCTCCATATTTAGTTATATTTTAAAACTTACCAGGAAAAACTATTATTTTCACTAAATAAAAAGTATAAAATTACTAGCCACATCTAAACTGTAACAACAATACATACGTGCACGCGGACAACAAAAGGCCACCGCGGCTTCCTGTGTTTGTTTATATACCACTTCCTTGAGAATTTTAAAATTCTCGAGGTTACGAAGGCTAATGTAGTTCTGTTGTACAATTGCGTGTTGCGCAACTGGGTCACGGTGTGAGTACAATTGCGTGTTGCGCAACTGGGTCACGGTGTGAGTCGCCGGTCACTATTTACACAAGATCCCCGAGCGAGTTTCCGTGTTCTGCAACCGGATTTCCGGGCTGGTTTGTCCCCGAGAGAGTGTCTAGAATCGTTTCTTGGTTCGAAGTCAGTCAGTTCAACAACTCAACTCGCCCAAGAGAGTTCTTATGATCCTAAGTTGTTTTTAGAGTTTAGTAAAAATATATTTTTCAAAGTAAGTAGTTATCACATTTAAATCACATTTAAATCACATTTAAATCACATTTAAATATATCATACAACTGAAAGTGTAAACAAATGACTTTTAGACATCTTTAAAAATTTAAAAGTAAATAACTAATTTCACTTAAATATATCGTGAACTTGCAAACGCGTCATTTTGAAATGGAGAGCGTGTATACACCCCAGCAAAAGAAGATTGTTACACGCATTCTAAGATTTCTGATCATGCAATCCAAATTCACCCTATTGCAAGAAGATTATCATCACGAATTCCAACATTTAATAAACAGATTATTATTTAAATTTCCGCCCGACGAACAACAATCAATTATACACAAGGTTTCTCAAAAGCGACAATATCGCAAAAAAAACTCAAAACCACCTTCAGTAGATAATAACATACAGCAGTGTTCCGCCACGAATCAAGAGACGACAGAAGTGCGTAACGACTCAGATAGTTTGAACTTTGCAGAAGAAGGAAATTTAATTGGATTAATTCAAGTTAGACAAGCGGATGAAGACTCTATTGTTGGTGTCACAGATGACTGTATACTATTTCCGGAAAATCCTAACAGGATGGTGATCACGGCCCCAGAACTATCGTTAGAAGAACAAGAATATTTATCGACGTTATCGACGTTTTAAAACGGCTTGACAGAAAACAGGTTTTAAAATGTGTATAATTAAATAGTATATAAAAATATCTCTATAGTCCTCAGCAACCTGGCACCTACAACCTGGCCTTACTAGACCTTCTTCCAACCCTATAATAGTATAAGGCATAGTCTTTTGGGGTAATACCCATGAGTCATATACTAAACCATTATATTTGCAGCAGAAACATATTTTAAGATTGATTTTATACAAAACCAGATATGAATGATCAAAACCCCTTTTCATAAGTCAGAGAATTTTTTCGTTTAAATATATTTATGTTTATAAAGTTCTAAAACTAAAACTTTTCTAAAACTTTTCTACAATAAAAGTGGAAATATGCCCCAAAATGAGAATGAGTATAGAAAAAAATTAAGGAAAGCTAACCAGTTTTTTATTCCCAAGCCAACCAATACATTTTTTACAAAAACTTTCAATTTTATAGCTCCGAAACTGTTTAATAAACTTCCTGAAAATGTTAAGATTGCATTTAATATTAATTTTTTTTATGTAGATTAAGGAAATGGTTATTTCAACTAGAGAATACTGATTGTTATTTCAAATTCAGCAATAGTTTTATTTTTGATATTATAGCTGAGGGTTCACACGGGGACTATGCATTGCATGCAATGAGCTTCGACGGCACCTGGGGAGACCAACCCCAGAGGCAAGTCTCTGGAGAGGTGCCATAAGCCGCCTGAAAGAGTAAACCTTAGAATATTATAATACGTGTATAATTTATATGATAGACTATATGAATCTACAAATACAGTTTTATTTATTTTCTGTAATTAGTTTTTATGCACTGAGCACACGCTGAATTTCAGTGTTCATGAGAGAAATAAGGCGCGTCAAATATTTAATTTTGTATTTTTCTTAACGTTTAATTTTAACGCTAAATTTACGTTTAATTTTTGTTTAATTTTTGTATACACATGGGTTGTCTGAGACAATTGTGTTTATTATATTTCGATCATTTCTGTTCGCCTACTTTACATTATTTTTAATTTAAGTGATGGAACCCTATAGCAGGCTTTGTCTTAAGAGGACCTATTGTTTTTTCATTATTTTATTTTTATTTTTATGCCAGCCCGACAAGTAAAATGTACATTATTATTTATTTAAGTTACAAACAAGCTGTGTAATTAAAAATAAAGTTAATACGGGTTGAGTTGTGTGTTTTTTGTGTGTTTTTTGTTATAATTTTGAATTTTTAAAATTATTATTCTGAAACCAATATTACCCCGATTGTAGAGTGCGCCCCGGGGAAATTTAAAGTAAATAATCTCAAACGAAGAACTAATATTTCTAATCACTCTCCCATTTATATATAGAATTCCTTGCAGCATTCTAATACTTCTAGAAGATGGTTGGCACCACCGTGCGGATTTCTAGTGATCAACGTTGGAGGAACACATCGCAACTGGGGTAATCTCTATGATTGTAGTGCATGATCAGTGCATGATCAGTGCATGATCACTCGAGAGTTTATTATTTTTACATATTTTTTTGTTATAAATAAAATCATGAAAAAGTCTAAGAAATCTCAAACCGCTGTGTGCACTTGTATGAATATTAAGAAAAAAAAACGTCCCACTATTGGTTATTTTAAATATTCTACCGCAAAGGGACCAAAATCTTTTACCAAGCTTAGAAATAAATGCCCCAAAAGGTCTAGATCGCGGTCTAGAACTAGACGATCTAGGTCGCGAAGTCGTTCTCGGTCGAGAAGTAAATAAAATTATATAAAAAATGTCTGATTGTATTTTCATAAAGTACAGAGACGTATTGAAATTTGAAGATTTTCATTTAAACCACCCTGCTACTTATTTGCCCTTTGTTGTTTATAACTGGTTAGCTCTTGGAATACTGCCGAAAATCTACAGTCACGAGGAATGGGGTTTTGAAAATAGCAGAAAAGAGATTTTACAAAATAAAAATCACCTCTTGGATGTTTTGGTTGTAATTATCAATTGTGTTTTGGGAATCAAAATAAAACTTAATGATGAATTGTACAGAAAAAATGTGGAATACTTGAAAGGGGTTAAACATCTTTCAAAAGACGTTGTTCTTCCGTTTATTACAATTGAGAATTACATGTCTATTAAGGACTCCAAGTTATTTATTGATAGCATTTCAAAATTCTTTCCGGTAGGGTCCATTAAGAAATCAACAGACGCTATACCGTGTTCTAGGCTTTATGAAATAGTTAGTGGAATGATCGCTTGGGGTAGTTCGTACTGGGTAGTAATACATTTCACAACATTGGTTATAGATAAAATGGAGGAATCTAAACTTAAAGAAGAATGTCAAGAAGCTTTATGCAGTTTAACGGGATTTTTTGATCTTTTATTACCATGTTCGATATGCAGATATCACTATTCAAGTTTGTTTAAGTTCAACGAAGAAGAAGATTTTGCCCGGCCGTTTCAGTTAACTCTTCCATTTGAATCAATGATGTACGCCAAGAATAACGAACTCTTTGAGTTTTATAGTATACTTCACGACAACTGTAAACCCATGGACAGGAGGGAAAGATTAGGTGTGGAATATCATAAAAAACAATATGAAAAATTTTACAATATTGTTTTTTATCCGCGACTGTCCAAGGAGGAGGGAATACATCAAAAATCACCAAGAGACTAAGTGTTTCTCAGTCTAGATTTTTCCTCTTCTAAATTACTTTGAATCTACATATTCCATTTTTGTATTAGTGGAAAACGCTCTGTGTTACAAAATTTAATCTAAATTTTATTTTTTTTTTTCTTCTTTTCTCAAATATTAATGCAATTTTGTTATTTTTTTACATTAATTGAATTAATAAATAAACATTAACTTTAAACTTTGCTTTAACGAAACCTGAATTTTCCCCTCTGATTTGATAAAAAGATAGTCTATTTAGTCTCTGAAGCGGCCGAGGTAAGTTCAACAACTCAACTCGCCTAAGAAAATCTTGATCCTAAGTTGTTTTTAGAGTTTAGTGAAAATATATTTTTTAAAGTAAGTAGTTATCACATTTTTACTGGAGTGCAACATAAAGAGAATAATTTAGTGTGAAAGAAACCTATATGACGGAAGACCCGTTCGAAAAATAAAATTTGATGGAAAGCCATTAAAATTGGACTTAAAATCAAATGCAGACTTTGACAGGATAGGGGTTGAATTTTTGAGCAGTGGGGCTATGCTAAATAGTGGATTCTCTAGAGAAAGGATTATAAAAAAAGTAGCTAAATTCTCCACGATGAATTAGAATATAACATTTATTTTGACGATACTTTTAGCGCTCTTTATTCTTAAACGTTAACAGACAAAAACACCGCAAAACAAGACTGGAAGTACGAGGGGGGTGAAACGCCCCCCTAACCCATAATGAGAAACATACAATCTTTCTTAGCGAGCCAGGTCTTTATGTTTTTGTGGGTTAGTCAAATGACGAAATATTTTAACAAGATAGTGATAACTTGTACAACATTAAAGATTTTAAGTTTTGGAGTTGGTAAACTAAAACCTTAAAATAATAATAGTTGATAAACTCTGAAACAATGCCGCTTGTGTGTGAACGCTTATGATAACATCCATAGTCCTAAGCTACCCTCTTCCTCTTTTAATCCAAACTTCTCGTATTTTTTTTCAATCTCCTCCCCCGTCCAACTTGCAAGTCGATTGCAAACTCGATCCTCTCCTCTCCCTCCTCATCTGAAGAGTCATCATACTTTGGGTTTCTAAATTTAATGACCACGTAATCTACCTCTTCTTGTTTAAATTCTCCAAACTCTTTGAGGCTAGTATATGGACGATCTGTTTCATCACAATCATCCTCAATCCAAAATGATTCGCGCTCATGCCATTTGTCTTTGGTATAAATGTGGACGTCCAATTTGTTATACTTTGAAAAAAAATCTGCTTTTTGAATAATCTGCCTCTCTGAGAACCCGCTAAGGGACATGGCCTTAGTATCTATAAATTCGAATTCTATTCTGTCAAAATTTCCATTAGATTTTACTTCCAATTTCAAAAGTTCCCCGTTGAAATCTATTTTGCGAACGAGTCTCCCGTCCTTCATCAAATTTATAATGATCCAGCCAACTCCACCGTCCTCCGACGCGCCCGCGCCCTGAGCGCGTTGGTGGCGACATGCTTGGCAAATGCTTTCGCCTAGGTAACAGACATCATCATCATCACACGAATCGCCTTCGCTTAGGTACGAGACATCATCACACGGATCCATGTTGAAGACTATGTAGGAGTTTGAAACTACAGTATGTATGTAAATGGTAGGTATGTTTTGTTTCACACGGAGAAACTATTATATTCCCCTGCTTTCAACAAATTCTCCCACCCCCGTCAACATTTGAAATAAGGGCATAATACAAATTCCGAGGCTTTATAAAGGAACGGGTCCCCCCAATATACCAGTAGTTGCTGAACTCCTGCACTGGTGTTTGGTCTGATAGAGAACCGAAAAGAGCTCTATTTACCTCGCTGATTCCGATATCTAAGGACGTCTCAACATGGCTAAACATGCTTATATTATCGATTTTCAAGGATTTAAAGACAACAAAAACAATTTTATTATTAAAGAAATTGCACTTACAAAAACCAGCGGTAATTGGTTTCTGAGACACTGGTTTGTAAAATCGCCGTACGATTTTGACAAACTATCTCCGGACTACAGAAGACAGGCGATCTTCAACGCAAACTATTACCACGGAATTCCATGGCAGGAAGGAACTACGTCCTTCAATTACGTCAAGAGACAACTGGCGGAGCTGTTATCACAAAACACCACCGTCTACGTAAAGGGTCAAGAGAAACAAGTGTTCCTTCAAAGACTTTTTAAGAACGCCAAAGTTGAAAATTTGGACGACATGCCATCACTTAAAAAACTAAAATCTAAGTATCTAAATAATTATTGTTATTATCATAGATTTAATAGTTTCATGTGTGCTCTTGAAAATGTTTATAAGATTCAAACCTACTTGGAACAAAGAGGGTATGAATAAAAATATTAAATGTCTATTGTGTTCTTTATTGCGGGTAAATGCCTAATTCTTTTGTAAATCTGTTTGCAAACATCTTGCATCAGGATTATAATAATGTTTATAAAAACTGTATTGGTACTTAATATTTTCAATAATTCTAGGAATCTCGTTGTTAAATTGCCTTATATGTTTATATATCATTGCAATGTTAGTCATGGAGTGGTAATTGGTTGGATAAATTCTCTTTTATAAGTTTTTTTTACAATACTATGTTTGTAGATTCACAGAATCAGCCCAAGTCTTATTTAGTACTTAAAATAATTTCGGCTAAAATATGATTTTTTTACTCTGAACTTAGAAAAATTTAGTGATTAAAATAATTTCGGCTAAAATAAAGTTTAGAACAAAAACGTAAGTGTTCAATCGAGGACCCGGAGCTACCGGGTACATAAATATTCAAAAATGGAGATTGTTTTTGTTGCATTTCTTGAATTTCCAATTTTTATATTGTCTCTGATTATACTTATTATATACCTTTTAGTATTTTTAATTAAAACAATTTTAAAAATCTTTTGGAAAGAGAGAGCGATAAAATTCCCCAAAAAATTCCCCAAAAATTTCCAAATCAAAGTCTACACGTAAAATCCTAGCGTGAAGATATTATATTTTGTGCTATTTTGTACCAGCACCTTGGGAGATGTTTACAAATAAAATACAAATCAAAACACTTACAATAAATGAAATTAAATTTGAGCTTGTCCTGAATGGGATATTCCCTTTATTTGAGTAGTATACTAAATCAAATGCGTATTTGGAAAATATTGTATGTTTAGTAACCCTTTTCAGTTGAAAATTGTATTCAAATGTTACGTTACTCGGATTTTGAAATTCGTGGTCTGCCACCTTATAACACATCGGAATCCAATATATAAGGTGAGGGTTTTGGAATAATAAATTTAATCCATATCTCTCACCCTCAACAACAGCACTGGGACCGTCAAAACGACGTGTCAACATTTTTATTATAAAAATGAGTGTGAGATTTTATGATTTGGTTTACGTCATAGATTGCGGATCTAATTCAAATGTTACATTTTTAAAAGATAAATTAGATGATAGGTCTCTGTTACAGAGAAGAGCCGACAGGGAGAGATTCAGAAGAAATAAGATAGACGCGTATAGTGAAAAACTGAATAAAGTCATAACACACAAATTACAAGATTTCTATGAGAGGGAAAACTGTTTGAATAAACTCTGGCAAATGTTTCGAATTTCTAGTTTGCCCGAGGACAAAAAGGATTTTTTGAGGATAGTGAAATTTTTTGAACTCTACGAATTAATAAAAAATATAAATCTGTATAAAAAAAAAGAAATTAATAAGGAATACTTTTTAAAGGCTTTAGATTTGTTGAAGAGTTTAGAATCTTAAAATAAAAAGTATGCAGCTCATTACGGGTATTGAATTATTACAAAGTGAAAAAATAACAAATAACCACTCTGTAATTGATAGGTTTAAATTGTTTCATAATAATATATTATTTGATGAAGTTGAAGACTTAAAATATTTACTTTATTGTTTAGAACTCAGAAAAGTATTTTATTGGTAAACCATTCATTCAACAAACTTTTTGTACATCATATATAGTAATACGCCTATGACAATACCTACTGCCGCTCCGAGACCCAATGACATAATATCGACCATGTTTTGTATTTTTTATAAATGAAAAAAACGTGTAAGATATACAATCGCCCGTGTTATTTTATTAATGTGTTATTATCCACTTTGTCCTGATTTTTTATTTCCACTCCCCCCGCCACCCGCTGGAGGAGTGCCTCCGCCACCCGCTGGAGGAGTGCCCCCGCCACCCGCGGGAGGAGTGCCTCCGCCACTCACTGGAGTAGTCCCTCCGCCACCCGCTGATCCACCTTTAGCTTGTTTGCTCTCACTTTTGTCCTTTGAATCATCACCCTTCTTTGATTTATATTTTTTGTAGAAGTAATACACGCCGGCGCCTAATAAAATTACCACAAAAATAATTGCGTATAATGCCATGTAGTTTATCATTGGTTATTTTTATTATAATAAAAATATGATTTTCAACAAAACATTCATATTTACATCGGTTGGATTTATTTTACTTTTCATAATGTATAATAGAAAAAAGTCTCCAACCACTCACGATTATGATAAAAATAATCTATCAGTTTTAGACGAGATTTTACATAGTGAACATAAATATGAACTTTCAGATTGTTTAAGAAAGAAATTTAACTGTAATACTGATAAAGAATGTTTAGACATTTGCAATAAGGGATTACCCTGGATCTGTTTGGAAAGTCAATGCACTGTTAATACCGATACTTTAAAACCAAATTGTATTTTTGGTAAATTAACGGCTATATACGATTCCAATAAAAAAGAGGTGAAATATCAATGTGTTTGTAGTTCACTTTATTATGGCAAAGATTGTTCAAAAACGATACATTTTTGCGACGATGTCAAAGAAAACAAATGTGTTTGTAATAGCAACAGTGTGTTATTTAAGTATTACGACGAGTTTGATGTGTGTATTCCTCTGATTCACCGTATACTGTTCTCAAGTCAAGATAATTTTAAACAAGTATGAAGTCTAAACGGTACGGGATAATACTTGTAGATAGAAATTTAAAAAATACACTAGTCCTAAGTAGAATTAACTACGCGCTTTATAACCGATTGAATAACAACATTATACCCTATGAAAATGCTAGCACCGACATGGCTCTTAGCATGTATTTTGGTTGTAATACGATTTACGAATTTCCAAAGGGTGTACGAGAGAAATCTGAAACGCCTTTTAACTGTGCCGTAAGAGAATTCTTTGAAGAAACTGGTATTTGTTTGAATGCAAATTCAGTCAATATTTTGTCAAACATTGACTACACTTATACCGCTAAAAACAATAAAACATACTCGTGCTTTTACTATGTAGTTGATATTCCAATTTCCAGATACTCAACGACAATTTTAAAAACACCAGATTTGCCACTTGTAAGTGACAATTTTAATATTGTAATATGTACTTGTTGGTACAAAATCAGAAATTACTTCCTGAACATAAATCTTTTTGAATTGGTTGCGAAATTGGACGAAGTCTTTGCATAAAATTGTATAAAATTGTATAAAAGGACACTCGCATGGCTAAACCAGACAGTTGCACGATGATTGCATCCAATATTACTGCCTGGAGTTTAATATCTCAAGAGCCGAGGTTCCCGGAAGGAGTGTTGACAGATAGTTTTGTTCAACGGTTTGATAGTTATATGGATTGGGAACAACTTTCCATACATTATTTTTTTACGGTGACCATGTTAAGAATGTATTTTCATCAAGTTAACTGGATCCATATTCTACAAAGACAACAGTTTTCTGAAGACTTTCTTGTGGAGATGACATCAAATTTTAATAACTGTTGGGAAGTAGTAAGCAAATATCAAAATCTATCTGAGAATTTCATCGACAGGTTTAAAGATAAGCTGGATTGGGAAGTGTTATTCGAACATCAACGGTTAACTGGCAAGTTCATAAGGGAACATAATAACTACTTGAGTTTTGTCCACTTTTATGACGACAACACCACCAGTGCTGACATATCGGGGGCGTCTTCAATTACAGCTTATATCTCTTTTTACTACTTTTATTTAATATGTCTGTTAGTGCACAATCCACTGTTTTATTTATTTGAAAAATATATAGAATATATTTGTTCGTAATATAACAGTTTTTTTATTTAACATGTTATTCCGGAACGATAACGACGCAATCATCGTAAAGTGTGATACTAACAGAGAGAACCTACCCACACGCCATTTAATTACGACTCTAAAAGTTGATAACATATACTACGGGTTTTACTTGAATGAAAAAGATATTGAGCAGTCCAAAGGTACGCTTTACATTGGCAAACATGTCGAATTTCCCGAGTCATGTGGACAACAGTTTAATTTATTACGAAACATCCGCAAACTTCCTGCTCGGAAAGGAATGATTGCAAAGGTTGCAGGGGTTGCAGGTGGGATGAGGAATACTATGGTAAAAGAATATTTTAAAACCGAAGATGATATTTTTAAGACGTGTTGCGTTTTTCACACCGATAAAAACCCAAGCATGAGTGTAAATTTGAAAATTGGTGTTTTTTATTGTTTTAGCTGTAAATCGGGGGGCTCGATTACAAAACTTTTGAATCGAATTCGCAATTAATTCACAATTAATTCAAATTAATTTGCAATTAATTCGCAATTAATTGGCAATTAATTTTCAATTAAACTACAACATTCTCTTTTGGAATCCAGGAATTCCACCGTTCCGAGTCAAACCCAAGCCATTTCACGTAAAGGTGAGGTTTATTCCGAATTTTCTTCTGTTTGATTACTTTTTCGACAACATAAGTTAAGCCGTGCACGGCTAATTTTAACTCTTGTTCATAAAACGTTCCCTTGATGGGTTCCCTACTACCCTCTGTGTCTCTGAGTCTATAAGTCACGGGATTGTCCTCTAACACTACTTTTCGTACTTGAAATACCAGCGGTGTAAAATTAAAAGTAGATTTTTCAAAAACGTGCTTGGATTTCGATATATGAACATAATCACCAACTTTAAATTTAGGTTTCGCTCTCTTGGGGTGTTTTTTCGGAGCCAGCCGTCTGAGAATAATTTTTTCATGCGAAAATGACACCTCAGAGGGTTTGAATTTAGTTACACTGTGAATTGTGTTGTTGTATCTATCTAAGACATCTTGTAAAAAATCAATCCATTTGGGGGAGTTTCTCTTGTAAGTCTCCTTTACAAGCATTTTCCTAAATGTTCTATGAAACCTTTCAATAAATGATGCTTTGATTTCCGTATAGACAGAATACATGTTAATGTTATATTTTTTCATCAGGGCTTTAAACTTATCGTTGTAAAACTCCCCACCGTGATCTACTTGTAGGTTTCTAACCATCGGAAAAACTCGTAGTAATATTCTACTCATGGCGCTTGTTACTTCGTCACCCGTTTTTGTTTTTAATGGCTCTATATATGCAAATTTTGTAAAACAGTTAATTGCGGTCAGTATATAGATATAACCATCGTTGAATTCTTCGTATTTTTTTAAATCCATAATGTCCCCCTGAATTAGATCATTTATACCCTTCAACACGTAACGACGTCTAGGAAACCGCTTTCTCACATCAGCAAAATAAGTATCAATCAAGTCGTTTTTTACAGATGATTCCATTTTGTTTTATTATACATAATAAATCACATCAAAAAACCCGTAATCACATATCAACGGTTTACGTAGTAAAGGAGTGTCCATATCAAGGCAAATATCATTATCACAATATATTTTATCCATAGTTTCTAATAAACACATTAAACATAACTTTCTGTTTATTTTGATGTCTTTTAAAAAATTATAATTATAATACAAATTACACTTTTTACAAAAATAAATCATTTTTATTTAAGAATATATTTTAACAATTTTGACATCATGTTCTTTCGATGCGACATACTCCTCCCCATCGGGACATTCTATTAAATAATTTGAAACCACGTCTTTTAAATAAGAATCCTTGTTGTAACAATTTATTATAAAGGGGGCGTTTTGATGAGTGCTCCGATGGCTCAAAACACAAGGCGTAGTCTTGTCACCACCGTCCAAGTTTCGAGTACCGTTAGTGCATTCACATAGGCCCGTGATGAAATTATAACCGCTGGCCGGATTGTTGGGTGTGTTGTTTAAACAATAATCCTTTACGCAAAAAGATACCCCGCGATTCAGAGTTGCTTTAACAAGTTTATTCCCATACTCATCGTATAACCCAGTACAATCGACTTTGTACTGTGAAGGATCATTATAATCCACGTTTTTTGCAATACTGTTGGCTTTTGAATATGGATATTTGCCCACTATCTGGTCCCCGGACGTTGTAAAAACACCGGGATACTTCGGGAGACATTTCCAAGTTCCATCAAAATCATAAGTCCCGTAATCCTGTTTACAGCCAAAGTAGTAATGGGGAATGTAGCAGTAATAGTTTTCATCTGTTTTCAAAATTTTGGCATCTTTACTTTTGCAATAGTTTTTACAGTCACATTTAATCACACCCTGTGGACATTTTTTGGGTTGAAACCTACAATCTGTTTCAATAGATTTCATTGGTAAATTTGAAAGGTTAAAATGTTTTGTTCTTTTCAAAATAATTCTAAGGAATACAAAAAAACAAACAACAACAAATATTATGAAATTCATATTTTATTTATGTTTGTAATATTTTATAAAACGTGTCACAAAAAAAGGAATCAAACACTTCGGGGTTTAATACTCCAACGCAGAGAATCTTCCCCTCTCAAATATACAGTCAGCATAGTGCATGAAGTATAATGAAGTATAAAAAATCTTTGGGCCAAGTACATCTAAATTTTGTAGATACTGTAAAAACAACGTTTTTCAGTTCCTTGGATTATTTTTCTCAGTGTTTCAACCGATTTGAGTCTCATCACACGGGAACGACAAAGTTTTGTATTTGATTTTCCAAATCCTCGATGTATCTGTTTCTTTCTATGTTGTATTGTTCAGCTAAGACAAGAGCGTTCTTGAACTGTTCGTGTTCCTTTTCCAACAGCGCCAATTGCTCGGAGCTCTGTTCATTTTCTAGCCTTAAATCTTGAATAATCTGTTCGCGCTCTGATAGTTTTTGATTGCAATACATGTTATCGGTTTTTAACTTTTGGTAATCTGACAATTCTTTTTCCAAATTGGTGACCTCAGCAGAAAGGCGTATGTTTTCGGATTTCAACTGAACACTTTCTTTTCTGACCTCCTCAAATAAAACTATTCGCCTTTGACAACTATTGAGGAAATTCTTTACATCTACGTTGAGCGGTTTTTGTTTATAAACACTATCTAGGAAATCCACGATATATGCAAGGTCTACACCCATTTCATTTTCCAAAACCAGAAATGGTTTTACATCTACATATAACCGGTTATAGGCGATAATTTTATTAGAGAGTTGATTCTTTATTGATTCCATATCCACAGTCAAAGATTTCAACTGTTTTAACATAATCCCAATATTTTCTAAAGAAAACAAACTGTTGAAATCACAATCTAAAAATGTTTTGTGTAATTCTTTAAATTCTTTACCAAATTTAATCAGGGTTGAGTTGTTGTTAAGATATAACAGGTTGCTGATAATTTCTTGTATGAGTTTATAATTTGTTTGATTTATATTTAGAGTCTTAACTAATTTATGTTGCTCTTCCAACATACCAAACAGCACATATTCATCGTCAACATTGAATAGATGAAATATTTTTTCAATCACCTGATTAATAGTCTGTATTTTTGTAACAGCAACCCGTGGTTC
Source organism: Allygus modestus (assembly GCA_963675035.1). Classification (NCBI taxonomy): domain Eukaryota; kingdom Metazoa; phylum Arthropoda; class Insecta; order Hemiptera; family Cicadellidae; genus Allygus; species Allygus modestus. Next base: position 298,282,369 of record OY776112.1, read on the forward strand.
TAAAACTTTCAATTCGTCTAATATAATTGAAAATAATTCACACAAGTCTGTATATTTCAAATACATACATTTGATATCTGCCTCTGAGATATTTTCTGAAGATACCGTTTTCTTTAATCTGCTACGAACAAATTCATTTAAAATAGAGTTAATTTTACTGTAGGTTAATGTTTGGAAGTCAACATCTGTTAGACCTAAAATATCTACAACCGTCTCGGCAAACAATATTTTACCGTCATCGATGATTAAATCGTCAGTCTGTAAGGCTTTACTGAATTTTAGAGGCGTTTCTGTTGTTGTGTGTTTATCAGACATTTTTTCAACAAACTTATAAGGAGCTTCTAAACTTTTCCATTTAAACTCCCTACCGCCGAAAGTATTTACAACATACTCGATTCCGGCCTTTAGTTTAGATAGTGTAAAAGAATTTGTTTTAGACAGTATATCTTCAAATATACTTATTACATTCGATGGTGAAAAATTATCTTGTGCGCCGATAACAGTTAATCTTTTATTAAGATCTTGTAATAACATAATTTTTTTGTCAATTTTACAGCTTATCAATATATCCAAAACATCACTTCCACTTTTTAAAAAGGTTTCAAGCTCCGCGTCATCGTTAAAAACTAACTGATAACAGTTTAAAAACTCAAACATATTTGCACTTAAAAAACGGAGCATGTCTTTATATTGAGCTCTATAGTTTTCAAAATGTTCGTCATACTGGGCCTTGTGCAGTTTTGTAGATTTCTTTGAAAGTAAACTAAATATCAACGAACTTATACAGTCTTCGCTCGATTTCAACACTAAAACATTTTCACCCTGCTGAGACTGAAGAGTTTGTAAAAGGGTTTTTAAAAAAGATGACAGGAGTTTTTTAGCTTTTGAATATTGATAAGATTTTATGTAAAGTAAAACGTCGGTTTCACTAATCTCCATTATTTTTATTTTAAATTTTATCTACAAACCGCTTCAAGACGCGGTTATAAAACCTATTGTACATAACGCCATACGTACGATTTGTCATATACATTGAATTGTTAATCATAAGGTCAACTCCTTTTCTGTATGCTGGCAATAAATCCACATGCGCCCTTTGACGAATCGTTTCAATTTCAGTTCGGACGTTTTGATTAAACTGGTTAAATCCCATTTCTAACATAACAGCATACAAACCAAGTTCAATTCTATTTATCAAACTAAAATCTGAGAGTTGAAGCAGGTTTGAGAATTGATTGGTATCTATCGGGTCTACGAAAACAACTTTTCGTCTCGCGTTTTCACTTCCTTTAAATGTGACTTTGATACCATCATTTCCATAGTAATTTTCATTTCCTGGTGCGTTTTCGTTTATTTCTCTCATAATGTGGTAAATTTGAATAGTTAATTTGTCAATTAAATCATAATTTTGTGTATATTCTAACAAAAATTCTTTAATATTTTTTTGAAAATCTTCCTCATTAACTATTCCATCCAAGCGAGCAATTATTAATCCAGACAATCTAAAAAATAACGTCTTTTGTAAAGACTTAAAGTGTTTGGACTTTAGCTGTGATAATAAGTCTATCTGTTCCTCCCGTTCCTCCATATAGTCCCCAATCTGGTCTTCTTCAGCCCATAGATTAATTATATCGCCGGTTGATTGTTCGCTTTCCATTCTTATGAATGCTCCACGTCAGGGAACTCCTTTTATTAGACCCGATTGCTATTTTATTTTCCAAAAGTAGAATTTCAGTTGCAAATAGCCCGAATTTGTAAATTTTATTATATGACAAAGGAGAGAGGTTATAAATATCGGTAACGCACTCTTTCAAAGTCATTTTATCTTATGAATGATCTCATAGCACTTATATACAACTTTTACCAACTAAGAAACTTGCCTGGATTTTTAACAAAATCGGATGCAGATTACAAATGCGTCTCTAAATCTGATATTGTTTTAAAAATTCAATCGTTTATTTTTAAATGTAACGCTTGTATTTTAAAGCATTATAATCATGAAGTTATAGATTATATTTTATCTTTGTTAAATAGGAATATTGACTATTGTATATGCGTTAATTTAAACCATTTGGAGTTCCATCACGTTGTGATTGATGTAGATTTTAAGAAACTTCAAAATATAGATAGGACAATTGTAAAGGAGTTTTGTGATGATTTTTCAAAAGCCGTTAAAAGTATTTTAAACAATTTAATAAATGACCAAGAGTTTGAATTGACTTTGATGGTAAAAAAAAATCTAAACTTCCTAGACAACAAAGATATTTTCGAGAGCGCAACAAACGGTGTCCATTTTGAAATTAAAGATTTAGTCTTATACAGAGGAGATAATATCTGGTTTATTGAGGTGTTAAAGAAGCTTTTAATCGGTAAATACCCACACTTTATTAAAAACAACGTAATCGACCAACCCATCAACTGGAATTTACCCCTATCGAAAAAACAAAATAAAGACATTTATCTACCAGTTGGGTCCTATAATTTAACCGAAAACATTGAATTTTGGGAGTCTGGAAGGGAGTTATTGATAAATAATGAATTTGATAATTCATTTGTAAAAAACTATTCGGTGATAAAAAATTATGATCCAGACAGCGTACAAGCTTATTTCCCTTTGGATTTACTCAAACAATTTCAAGGATGTTACTTTGGTAATTGCAATAATGTAAAAGTCTACAAACATTCACAACTTGCGCTATTGGGTGATGACTTGGAGGGTGTGATAACAATAAACAAAAACGTACTTCCATATGCTGATTTTGCCGTGTCGCGGTTTTACAAAAATAATTGCTTAATAGTACTAGGCGAATCCCAAATTGAAAAGTCGCTTTCTCCTTTCAGTCTGTCCTATTTAAGGGAGGAACTCTTGGTTTTTTATACAGACCTAACAACTGGCGACACCGGAGGTAAGTCTCGAGCTATATTTAATATATTCGTGTTCTTAATAGCACTATATGATAGAATTTGTGAATCCAACACATCCTTTGCAGAAGAAATACTGTGTGAAATTCAAAACTCAGACCTTGTGAACTATTTCACTAACATTTCGAGTAAGATTGTGCAGTTAGTCAAGGAAACTGTAAAATTGTGTGAAGATTCTGAAAAGTCATTTCGTAAACTAAACCCGTTGCTATTTTTAAAATGCCTCTTTGTTCAATCGTATACAGAGTCAAATAAAGTGGAATTAATTTTTGACGACTCTACTGATGAAAGCGTCTTCATATCGTCAAACATTTTATCGCTTGTCAACAAAAAGTCTTTATCTATTTTAGAACTAGTAAAGTTGATGTATCCCATATATGCAACTCAGAAGGACGGTTCCATATTTTATTACGAAAAGAACTCTTGGTGTATGTCCTTAAACAGGTTAGAGCACGTGTTTTTACCTTTGAAAATATTACATAAATACGGTTGTGATGATATAGAATTGGAAACCGAAAGTGGTTTGAAAAAGAGGCGAAAAAAAAATAAACCCGAAGAAAGCCTTCCCAAGATTTACACTTATTTAATCCAGTTCTGGGGCAGAGTAATCACGATTGAGTTTCCAACAAATGTTGTATCTTTTAAGGACGGTTTCGTGTTAATCAGTAACGAGTATCTTGTTTTTTCACACACACCTCTATTTAGAGGATATCCGTGCAGACTCAGTTGGAAGGGGATGAGGGAAAAGATTCAACACATCAGCAACCGTTCTTGCACGTATCAAAAAGTTTTCGATACTCTTAATGAAAACATCGGTGCAAAGTGCGAAAGTTCACTTTGTCCCGACGGAGTTATTGATTACTTCCGTTACAATTATTCAAAAGAAAATGGTCCCGAGCTTTGTATCAATGATTTAGAGAAGTGCAACAGCGAGGGGGAATGTCCGGTGTATAACTGTTTGCGCTATTTTCTTACATTGTTTTCAAAAGATGTAGAGCTGGTATTTTTCATGCTGTGGACGCTGCGATTTGTCCTATTAGGATTGAGCATCAAGAGAGCATTCATATTCTATGGCCAAGGCCAGAACGGAAAAAGCTCTTTGAGTTGTGTTATGTACGCGTTATTTGGTAAAGCCATGAGTTTCATTGGCACTGATACGATTCGTGGAAAAATATCAACTCTCGCTCCCGATTTATATAACGCAAAAGACGCAAAGATAGTATACGCAGACGATTTACAAAAGATAAACCCCACTACTCTAAAACAGATTGTTTCCGGAGCCCACATGTACCTGAGGACTTTGTACAATTGCGGAACCGATATTCAAATGAAGTGGCTGTTTACGGGCAGTTTTAATTCCTTGAGGTTGAACGCGGATTTCGCCACGATGAAAAGAATTTTGATGATTCCGTTTTTAAACTTTTTTCCAGATAATTCTGACTACTACTGTAACCAAAATACTTTTAAAATTATAGCAAGCGATATTTTAGCAACAATATTTTGGTTGGAAAAATACTATTTAGAAACAAATATTTTCTACAACGATAAATATGATATAGTTTACCCCCCAAAATCGGTGAAGTGGTACTCTCACGAGTTGATCTGGAAAAATGATTTGACGAGTGGTATCTTAAATGCTTTTAATATAATAGAATCTCCAAATCTATTCATAAGGATAAATGATCTGATTGCGGAAATTAATGCAATAAGGGTTTCAAATAAATGTTCTAAATTTCAAATGAGTTTTTTCAATGAAGATATAGAAACTATATTAAATTTATTGAAACACCGGTATTCTGTAGGCACGTGCCTCAACAAATCTAAGAAGATATATGAACAGGTTATTGTAGGTATATCCATAGACCGCTTTAAGATGTTATATGAGGAAGCGTTTGAATTGATATAATATTATTTGGAATTATTTAAAATTATTTAAAATTATTTAAAATTATTTAATAAAAATGACTGAAGATCCGTCTGAGAGCGTTTATCCGGTTGAGTTTATCACGACAACTAAAAAGAGTAGTCAGTTAAACGACTCTATCCTTCTTACTACGGTTGAATATTTATTGGGGTTGAATTGGCCGATTTGTCCACGGCCACCTCCAGCCATTGACATCGGTACTTCAATAGAAAACTTTCTAACAAATATAATTAATAAAAATAAATTAAACATTCAAACTGAGGAATTAGATCCTAGGTGTAAATTACCGGAGCATTTAGAGCAACCATTAAAATCGGGTCTAGACTACAACGAATTTCTTAAAATATTACAAAGAGTATTAGATCAATCAAAAACGAAGCCGGATTAGGTTGTAGATGGCATATTGTCTTAGAATATTCAATGGGTAGACGGGAGTATATAATCTTCTAAAATTCTGATAAGCTATTTGATCAATGCCGTAGTATACAATACCATCATTATCATAATACAGTTCGGGCAAGACGTAACTGAGTTTGTGCGTGGAATAACCCATCATTTCCACTCCCGACTTTGACAGAATGGACCGACTATTGAAAGATTCTTTCAAATATTCAATTTTATTTAAACCCCTCAAACACTTAATCATCAAGTGAAGATGTTGCTTTTTAAAACGGTTACTATTTGAAGTCATGTATCGGTTGAACAAAGTGTTTTTTGTAATGTCATTAGTCTCCCAAATGTTACAAAAATCCTCCTCGTCATAGCTGTGTAGCAAAAACAGTTTTAAAATGTTGTAAAATTCATGATAAGAAACTGTCGGTTTTACGATACAATTAAGTTTCATCAAGACACTTCTTAGCTTTTCAAAAATATTTAGTGCTGTATGAGAATCATACAATAAATATTTTGCATAAAGCCAATTATAGAGGTTTTGCTTCTTTATTTTAAAAAACGTAAACATAGTCTCCAGTTGTTCGTGAGTCAGATTGGGCCTGATTTCCCCCATCGCCACGAAAGAGAATTCGGGATTTAATAAAAAGTAGCATTCCGAAATAGACATACAACTATTAAGGGCATAAAAACTCAAAGTGTCCCCGTCAAAATCCAAATTGTTTTTTTCTGTGATCGAGGTGGGTAGGCCTACTACTGGTGCATTCCACGTACTTTTAACTCTATGGAAAGTAAACGCCCTGGTATCTAAAACTGGATACCTTATAGCCAAAACATATTTTGGATAGTTCATACAAGCCCAGATTTTTCTGTTTAGGATGATTTCGTTAGTTTTACAGTTTGGGGCGGGTGTGACGACACTGCGTGCCGAGTAGTAGGATTTTTTACTTAAAAGAATTTTCCTAAAGCAATTATTTTTACCCTGTCCAATGAATGTTAGGGGGTCTGGTTTTATATTTATCTGGGACTTTTGTCTTGGGTCGTAAGTCTTATTGTTCCTTAGGAGTTTGATTATTAAATCACATAGAGTGCTATTTGTGTTCCAAAGAAAAGCTGGGGGGTATGTACAATTTCCCACTTGAATTCGAAATTTAAAATTTTCAATCGGATTCTCTGTATTTTTTTCAAATAATTTTAACTTATTTTTGTACGAATGCTTATAATTCAATAAAATACGTTCCATTTTATTTTTACATATCTTACAGCGAGATAAAATTTCATTTTTTATAATTTTTTTTAAAATAGCAATAAACTGTTCTCTTTGTACTATATAACGCGTTTTACAATTGTTGCAAAAATTGCTAGATATGTTACACGTACACTGTAAAAAGTAACAGTTTGGACAAATTTTGCTTAGCCTAAACGCCAAAGACTTTGGGATTTTTTTATAATTGGAGAGTTTAATTTTTTTACATTTTGCATAAGATTCAAGACAATCTTTGGTCACACAGATTGGGGCCAATCCATACACATTTTCGTTTGATTGTCCGGATTTAGATAGGAAACAAGTGTTGATAGTACCATGTTTCATATCGAAATAATGGTTATTCTTCAAGCAGCTTATTCTTAACCGTGGATTTTAAAATGTTTATTTAAAACTATTAAAAACTATTAAAAACTATTAAAAACCATTAAAAACTATTTTCATCGTGATAAATACCAGTTGTTAACCGTGAACGGTATAAACATGGTGGATGTTACAGGATTAAAAAAATTCAAATGGAGGCTAATAGAAGAACCCTGCAATTGTTCCGGTAATGAAACCGTTTCAAATTTTGAATGGAATGTTCGCGAGTCTTTGACAAGAATTTTACGAGTAGAAAGTGAACAATTTGACTGTATTTTTAATAAATTTCCAAGTCTCGTATTCTATCCTACGACTAAAAGCGTAGCATGTGCCATTAATAAACGTGAAACGGTGGCTGTGTATACATACTATTTCGGTCACCAACTGTTTAACTGCCCCATTTTAGTGGGAAGTAAAATGTTTTTTTTACTTTCAAACTACAATCAAATCGGTTTTAAATTATGGAGTGATATTTACTGGAAGGATTCGTTGAAATGTTTACTCTGTGGATACTGTGACGAGATGAAGCCAACAACGTTTGTTATTAAAGGTAAGTGTTATACGTTGGGACTGCTGGCGTGGACAAACTACGATAAAGTAGTTTGTCTCAGGAAAAAAAGAGGTATAACGCTGTTCAAAAAGAGGCCAAACATAACAATTACCGCTGAAGAGTTTCCAATTCTGAACGATTTTAATGACATCAAGCACTTGTTGGAATGTTGTATCGGGAATCGCAGGATTTTCCATGGAGGTTATATTTTTACGGAAATGTTAAAGCAAACATTAGTTGATGTGAATAAGGTTTTGAAACTACCTAAAAAGAATCTATTTATCAAGCAAATAAATAAAACACAAACAAAACGCGTTAATATGGGCGTTATTGATGCGATTATTGGTAGAAATACGGTTTTCAATATGCAGGACTGTCTGGACTCGTCCGGCACTAATCCGAAATACTATAGCAATAATATCGGCAGGTACAAAGTATTGACAAAATTAGACGTTACAACATATTCAAAAACCTTGCAGTTAGATATATTGACTACGTTGTATTCAAAAAAAATACCTATCGACTTTAAAATCGAAGATTGTGGATTTATTTGTATTACATCATCAAGTGAGAATTCCCCGGGTATGAACGGGCTGGAATCTGTTATTGGGACATTCATCTCCTCGGAAAAGGACTGTGTGCCCCAAGATCATATAAAGGAGGTGTTGAGCAAATATGTAGATTTGAATTTAATTTCAAACGATTTACAAGATTTACAAGATTGCTGGTGGTACGTAATCATCAACCAATCTATATACAAACACTCCCCGAGAGATGTAAACATTGAACAGTGGACTAATTTTTTAAGACGTGTATTAAAATCAATATATCCGTGTATTGAGGTTTATCACGTAAGTAGTAGACTGTATACAATATACTCCTTCCCGTTAACCATGTATAAGATATTACCAGACGGCTGTGCTTATTCTGCCATGGAAGTTTCTCGGTCAGAAAAATTAATGACGGAAATAATCTCCGAGGAATGTAACTTGCACGGTCCAACGTCTCTGTTGATTTTCAATCTAAACAGTAATAACTTGGTAAGGAATACAATGATCACACATGCGATAAAACAGTGTGTCAGCGGTGTAACGGCTTGGCCCTTTTTAAACAATGAAAGATTGCTACTGAAAAAAAACAGATATCAACTAATTAAAGGTGTTCCTTTTTATTGTTTGAAGGCGAATATTTTAATACTACCTCTGGAATACAACATAGAAGACTCGTGTGTCTTAAACGCAAATTCTGTATATAAAAAGAAACTATTCACAACTGACAATATAGTGACTGTAACTTTGCATTTACAACAGGTTTCATTAATTCAGGTTTTGGTAAATAAATTTCCCGTTCTAATCAAACCCTATTTAGTTCTTTTAAAATTTAAAAGCGATAAAGTTATTCATTTGGGTAAAAATCTATCCATTAATCCCGACCCGCTGAACAAAGAAGTCATGAATTTAATTTGGACCCCAAATCCAGATTTGATAAAAACTAAAAAGATATTTCTAAATAGGATTCAACTTAATTACGATGACAATACAAATTTGTACTGTGACGTTTCAATTTCCTACCAACAAGACGGGTGTTTGGGAACAAAACTCTTTATACTGAACGGCGCGCAAAAATCCGTTGTTGGGCACATACTCAAAGCGAAATCTATGCCAAAATTACACAATACTTTATCGCTGGATGACGTCGCAGAGTGCGATATTGATATAATTCAGCACCCGTTTTCACTTAAAAGGTTAGCATTTAATTTTCTTTTTACTCCCGAAATATCAGCGTTATACAATGAATGTTTTCGGGTTACACCTTATGACAAATTAAAAGTTTTGCAAAGTAAAAAGGACTACTTTGTAAGCGATCCCGCCACAAAAAGTTTTTACGTCAACGGTAAAGAAGGAAGCCCCGTTAAAGCAATTTTGTATGAGGGTTTTGTGGTTATAATGGGGAAACAGAACCCTTACGGATTAATACATAGTGCAGAAGCAGATTCGACACCCACGTCGGCTTTAACTGGACAACCGGAAGTAAGTTATCAAAAATATAGCAATAGAAATAATCACGCATTCGGGCTATCTGAGAGCGAACGAGAGGTTTTGATCGCACTTGGGCTGAACAGTTTCGTTGAGGAAATGTACGATTTGAGTGATTCAACAAACATAACCCTAGAAAATAATAGGGGCGAAAGGGTAAACATTCCATATTCAACCTCGGCTGCAAGGGTTCTGGACATGTTGTCACTAGTCGGAGTTGATGTTAATTTTTCCGTTGACATTGAATCTAATTAATTTCAAAGTTTTCTTTGAACCACACGTACAAGGCATCTAAATATTCGTTGAACGTGTCATAAGTAACGCAATATTCGTTGACGTTTATTTCTCTGTTGTCATTTAAATCGTAAATCTTTTCAACAAGGTCATTGAAAATCAGTTCTATTCCGTCAGCGTATTTCAATGTCGGTGCCAGCATATTAGTATTGAAATTGTCATTCTCTATTACTGAAATTATTTCTTTTATCCAGTCCGGGCATATTATATTTGTATTTACGAATACAACAAGTATAATATTTACAATAATTTTTTTATCAATATCTTTATTCGATATGTAGTGTAAAAACTCATTAATCTCATCAACAAATAGTAAATTATCAATGTCCTCATCGCTGATAAACATTTTTATTTAATATTTTAAAATTCTCCATCCATAAATTTTACAATTACTGTGGCGATATACGAAAATATAAACCACAGGAGTAACAGTATTATGTTAGTAAACGGCGAACTGCTCTTCAGAGGAGTGCTAAAATCCATTCCGAGGAAGTTTGTGCTTGATTTCGCTGTCATTTTTTTCTCATTTTTTCTTAAATGGGTTTCACGTTTTTGCATAGATATATTTTTGGAGACCAAGTAATATATCCGTTACAGAGTCATCCTAGAGAAAACAACAAGTGCAGCAGAATTTATTTTGATTGTACGGGTTTGTTGTATCAAATATCCTACGCCATACCCACCGGGGTTATAGTCGAAAACACTGATACTTTGTTAAATTTAATGGTGGAGAATTTAGTATATTATATTAAAATTGTCAAAGAACTATCACTAAATCCCACATCCATTTATTTGTTTTTCGATGGAAAATCTCCAGATCAAAAATTAAGCCTACAAAAGAAACGAGATGAAAGAATTCAACGGGCATTAACTGCTGGAAAAAAACTCTTTGGTCTGAGTTTAATTACAGATCGTAATAGAAGAAGTTCCATAATTTCATATATTGCCAATAATATTGTATGTAAAATTGGTCAGGAATGTGAAAATATCCAATTGTTTTCTACGGACCAACCCGGTGAAGCGGATATTAAAATTGTAAAAGCGGTTTTGAACTCAATAAATTCGACTGAAGTTATTGAAGTTATAATAACCGCCGATACAGACATTTTCATCTCTCTTAATTCGCTGAGATATAAAAATATCCTTATAGTAATTAGATTACCTAACGTGGGTTTACAGTGCCTTACGTCTTCTTCATTGAATAATTGGTTAAATAGCAATTCATTATGCTACAAGAGGTTATTATTTTATTTCATATTTTTTTGTGGGAACGATTACGAATGCCCCATAGTTTCTGGCACAAAAAATCAAATTTCTCAGATATACGACTTTGGAAAAAAACACAGTTTTAAAGTATCCATTGCAAACTTACTTAGACTCTGGTCAACGTTAAACATCAAACCATCAAAGTCGGTCGTCATTACGGGCTTATCACTCCAGGTTTTGTGTCGAATAACGCGCCTCAAAATGGAGTCTGTTACACAAACCATTAGATATTATAGTTTTGGATATGATTTACCAGATATAATGCTGCTGCCGATATATGATCAATGGAGAACTTTATTTAAAAATATAAACCCCAAAGATATTAGCAAGTATTTAAGACAAATGCATAATAGCGAGACAGGACAGTTGAGACATGATAGACGAATACAGCAATAAGTATTTTACAGTGTGAAAATTAGATTCTGAATAATCCAGCAAGCAGTAGCACGATATTGTAATACAACTTATGTATAAAAGGAATTTAACCAATAATTTGTAAATCAACTTTCTTTTTAAAATCGTTTTCAGATCAGGGGTTTTTGTAGATTGCGGTTTATAGCGCAACATATTTTTTATATAAATAAAGAAGGAGAGTAAGCCAGCTCCTCATTCGTAATGAACACTTTACACGGTTTAAAGTTTGACCAACACATTTATAAGTATAATGGCGTTCCCGTAAATATTACAGAGAACGACACCTCATACATATTTAAAAACATTGAAACTGATGAAATGGTATTCTTTATTGATTATAGCCAGCTGTTGTATAGAGTCGACAAAGAGGATATTATAAGGATAGCTTTGATGTCCCAAGATAAACAAGTGGTACCAACTGTGCTTTTGATGCCAGAAAATCTGGACATGTTTGTCCACACAAATGTAAAGTCTAGTTTGACGTCGTTAAAACAGCTCTATGCTTGGGTAAAGCTTATAATTGGAAAAATAAATGGAACAGGTGTGGAATTTAAACCCTTTAATCAATTACAAATAGAGCAGATTTTTAAAAACTTAAATGTAAATGATATATCAGAAGAAAATAGAAAATGTTTTACAGACTCTGTGAATTTATTTGATTTCAACAGTAACATTAAGAAAATATTTTGGTTTAACGAGGTCATAGAAAAATACGCGATAATCATTCCTACTCTTGAAACCCTGTATAAAATTCATCCTCGTGACGTGTTTATGTTAGCCAACAACTTAATGAGATATATCTGCGTTTGGGAAGCGGCTGATAAAAACAATGAATATGTCATAGCCAGTAATATAATATTTATTCAATTTCTACAAGATACAAATTCTTCTACAAACAACTACTCTGCTCTACTGCCCTTTATGTGTGCCTTGGCAGTCACGTCTACTATGCCGACTTCAATACCCCAAGAAATATCCAGAGATCTAAATAATAAAGCGAAAACGTTGTTCAACAGGGCTAAATTTAATAGAGACGACAATTATGGATGGTACAGGTTTCAAATGAAAGTAAAAAATGCCCAGAACGTTTGTAGTCGCGAAGACTGTTTGGATATTTTACAATATCTGTTTTTTCAATTTAATATCTTCAAGGATCACGAGTTTGACGTAGTTTTAGCTTACATGAGAAAAGTATTCAACTTTTATAAAAAACCAGAACTTTATATTTACATTATAATATTTGGATTAAGCCTTTCGAGCTTACGCATTGCAAAACCAATTAAAAATATCACTGGGACAAAAAATTTGGCTAATTTTAATATAGAAAACATCGGTATTCGAAACGTTACCACCGAGTTGCGTCAGAATCTTTATAAAGAAATGAAAAATGACGTGGCGGTGATTTTTAATTTTGTTGATCCCTATAAAAATATATGTTGAATTTACAAGAGAAAAACCCCTCTTTTAAAATAAACAACCTCACGGATGAGGTTTTGTTTTATTTTATGAAAACCGACCACTCCTTTTCTGAATTAGTAAACTATATATTAAAAACAATACTGCCACTGATTACTTCACAGCTAATTTAGATTCTCAAGGTAGCACTGCAAATCATTTACATGTTTTATAAATTCAGTATAAAGAAATTTAGTTTTTTTTAAATTAATTGGTAAATTCACAAGATCTACACAAACGTAATTGTGAATCATTGTTTTTAAATTAACATTTGTATGATTTTTAGAATGTAAACATAGACCAACACACTTTTGATTTTTCTTTGCACCCAGTGTCCAGTGTTTTTGTAATTTCCACAGAGTTCCAATTGTTGAAAAATAATATATAATAGAGCTTAGAAGGTAAACTCGGTCATTCGCTGCGCTTCTCTCTATTACTCGAGTACAGATTTGTTTCATTTTTGAGGGATTGTACAAGCCGGTGTTGGCAACGTTATTTTTTAGTTTTAAAGTTTTCATATGTTTTGAAACGCTGGGGTGTAATTTGTTTTTGAAAACCGTAAACAATTCTTCGGGAATAGGATGGGCGAGAGAAACTATATAATTATAAGATGGCAACAATATTTCTTCATTATTTCTATCTACCAATAGTAGGTTTTCTGAAAAACAAAATATACTTAAATGATATTTTAACAAATTCTTCAAACCATCTAAGAACCCGCAAATTATTTTAGGATTGTAAGTTTCAACTCTCATGTATTCAGATAGAGTCAGTAGACTATCCCCGTGTTTAAACTCATTAAAGTATAAACCGCTGTAAGAAAACATAGAAATGGTTAATTCTTTTGGAAACAGATGTTTTAGGTACTTTTCATACTTTTGACTCCAGGGTTTGCCGTCTTGGTCATTTAAAACGTAGATTTTATTTGTTATGTACAGTATCTTTTTCCCATCGTCCGTGATATATAACGTTGTGATATTGTTTTTACTCTTGTTGCTGTACAAGCTTACGAAATTACATTTTTCAATCCATTCGGGATTTATCTGATCAACTAAACACCTTATATAACAGGATTGAATGTTAGTATCTATCATTCCTTTTTTACATGGCGGAAAAAATAGTAATATTTAAGAAACAAACTTTACACATTCTAAACTACAAGTTGGAAATATTACCACCACTAATTCCTAATAAGTTTGTCTTGTTTCGATACAACAGGGTTGTAAATTTTCACGATTCAAACGTCATAGCGGATATTGACATGACAAAGAGTCATAGATGGAGTCCCGACGAGTTGTTTGAGCTCTTGATAGTGTCTATGAAAAGGTTAAATTTAGAATTTGTGATAGTGGATGATTTTAATGCGGTGAAAGACTTTGGGGGTTTTAAAAAAATAAAATCTTGTGTTGTTAGGAATTACATGAAGAAATGCCCAATGTGGGCTTTGAATCACGAAACAGTTTTAAAAATACCAAAGGAACTAGAACAAGACATTTTAAATACAAGATTCAAATCTAAAGAAGAATATATATCAAAGCTTGTGGAGGTATCTTATAACATTAGAGTATTTTTATTGGACAATGCACGGTGGGAGTGTTAAATTAACAGATAAGTTGTATTTAGTCGGTGTTGACTTATATGGAGAGGAAGTTTTTAATAAAATGATAAATGAGGAGATTAAAAGAGTAAGCGCCAAAATGTGTGGTTTTCCGACTGGAAGGACTAACATCACGATTAATATGATAAAAAAATACCAACAGGTTCCAACACAAGAGAAATTAGATTCTGTGCACATTTTAAAGACGGAAAAGGTAAATTTTTATAACGAACACGATCTGCGCGATATCAATTTGTACAAACAATTGAGCGATTTTATTGACCTTTTAAAGCCGAAAAATATCGTGGTTATCAAATTTGACGGAGAACCGAATCCAATATTTTGTCAGTATAGAAAAACTCAAACGCAACAACTCCCTTGGCTCCGGACGTGGTACGATGATTTCCCCGAATGTTGTATTGAATATTGCACTGACATTCATAGCTATCTACGTATAATGGGCCCCCTCTGTTCTATGATTAACATTTCAAACCTTTTAAATAGAATCGAATCTAATGAGATTAATTACACTTTAATACTCTTAGCACTGGCAATATTTCCTAAAAGTGATATTTCTCCCATAACTAGGAACGCGACCATAGAAAGAAAAGAAATCCTCAAATCGGTTATGTACGAAGATGTTCAAAGAAAGATTTTACGGATTGATAACGAGGAAGATAGGTTAGTTTATTCGCGTAGTCGAAATATGTTTAATTTACCTGCACTATCTGGGACAAATATTTTTACTTAGATTGCATTAGATTGCATTAGATTGCATTAGATTGTTTTTCCACCGCCCCTATTTAGCAACGCAGTGATTGTGGCGACTACTTTCTTTTCAAGCGCATTAAATTGAGAGTCTACTGCTGTTATTAATAGATGATAATGTTCAAAATATGTCTGCTTATCTAATAAAGTCTCAACGGTTCCAATTCTGAGCTTCTCGACAATTTTTTGAATTTGAACGTCAATTTTCTTGTCCAATAAATTGATTATGTCTTTAAATGTATAATCAGCGTTCCAGGGAATGTTTAAATATTTTTTAAATTCCTTG
This sequence comes from Allygus modestus, assembly GCA_963675035.1. NCBI lineage: Eukaryota > Metazoa > Arthropoda > Insecta > Hemiptera > Cicadellidae > Allygus > Allygus modestus. The sequence goes on from OY776112.1 coordinate 298,297,898, forward strand.
TTGAACTCGTGACTCTTAAATATAATATCGATTACCCAACACATTTCAGCTTCAGAATAGTTGTTTCTTATATGATCCGCAGCTATAGCAACAGCTTTTGGAATCTTGTTTTCCTCTAATTTTTTTATGATAGTTTCTAAATTTTTGGGTATTTTATTTACAATACTTATCTGCTCGTGTACGGCACTTTTCATCTTCCTAGTAATTGCGTCGACGCTATGTTTGTGAACCAGGGTTTCTAAGATAATGTGTTCTATGTTACTAGGGTTGGTAGCTTTGTAGTGTTTTAAAAATATCGGACCATCAACCCTAGGAAATCCTAGTAATTCGCGAATGGGATTATCCATATGGAACCCCTGCGAATACTCCACTTCTACTAGACCATTTACCAATTGAATTTTAAACTTTTCTTGGTCTTTGGTTAAGGATTTCCTAATTTCACTTTCCAATTCCCCTATCCTATAAGCTGCGATTTTAATGTGAACAGAGTAATCTTGGTTTTGATCATCTTTGAAAATCAAAACACCGTCTCGCAGTAGATTACGCGCTCCTGGTTTTAAAGTTTTAATGACTCTTTCAAACACAGCATGTAGTTGAGAAATATTATCTTTGACTTCTTGTAAAGGGGTCAAATCAAGAGTTTCAATTTTACTTTTAATGTCAGCTAGACTAAGATTTACTCGATTTACAAGTTCTTTATTCGCTAATACGTCTGTTTTAACGGCTTGCAAATTAGTGTTTATTGTTGAAGAGGTTTTTACCACATCAGAAATTTTGTTTATTTGATTTAATGGTATTTTTTCAATAAGCTCCTTAATATCCTTTAAACTTTTAACGACACTATCGACTCTACCTAGCGTTTTTGATAGTTCTTGCCAGTGAGAATTTATTTTACTTTCAATATCGTGAAGATTTGGACTGCATTTTAGAGATTCAATAAAGGGTTTTAAATCATCAACACTCGTTTTAATTTCGGCGCTGGTTTTTAAAATTCCGGGAAGGGGCTTTAGATTGTTTTCTATTTTGGAGACTTCATCGGAAATGTTTAATTTTTCTATTTTCGTTAGTATTTTTATAACTTCTTTAACATCTTCGCTAGTCTTTCCTAAAGACTTTTGAAATTCTGTAATCTGACCTTTCAAAACTACCATTTCAGATTCTGGCAATTTGAGGGTAGAAATAAGCGACTTTAACGATTCAATACTCGTTCCTAATTCTGTTATTTTATTTGACACATCTTCATTATTCATGATTTTTAATCCTTCCAATTCTTTTTGCATATTCGTGATTAGTGTGGACAACTGTTGATTTTCCAACTGCGTAACTGAGTTGCTAATTGTTTCCAATAGCGTTTTTAATTTCAACAACTCGTTTAATGGTGTATCCAATTTATCGCAACGTTCTTTAATGTCTTTAAGTATACCTAAAGAATTTTGAAAGTCCGTAATCTGACCCTTTAAAACTACCATTTCAGATTCTGGCAATTTGAGTGCAGAAATGAGAGACTTTAATGATTCAATGCTCTTTCCTAATTCTGTTATTTTATTTGAAACATCTTCATTATTTATGATTTTTAATCCTTGCAACTCTATTTGCATATTCGTGATTAGTGTGGACAACTGTTGATTTTCCAACCGTGTAATTGAGTTGCTAATTGTTTCCAAGTTTGATTTTAATTTCGAAAATTCATTTAATGGTGTATCCAGTTTATCGTAATGTTCTTTAAGGGTTTTAAGTAAACTCAACATTGTATTTATATTTTCGGTAGGCCCCCTCATATAACCCCTGAAATCTTCCAAATTGTCCACTTTAATAAGGGACAGTTTATCTAAAATTTGTTTTAAATCATCTTTGTCCTCTATTTGAGGTTTTTCGGCCCTTTCGGTTTTTTCGGGGCTTGCAGTTTTTGCGTAATACACCGAGTAAGTGGAAAGGCATATGATTAATATTAAAGCTAGATATACGTAAACCATCTATTTTATTTATAGTTTGAATAAAAATGAACTTGATTTTGGAATTGCTCGGGTATACAAATCATAATGTTGTAAGATGTATTTACAACAAAAGTCCGTTAGAATTCTATGCTAATATCAAGGATGAGGACATACTAAACCAACAATTACAAATTTTAAAATGTGCTTGGCCGAAAATAACAAGAAAAATATTTTTAGAAGACGTTTGCTCCTCAACTTTAGAAAAAAGAATTTGGTTAAATAGACGAGAATTGATATTGAAACATCGTCTTGTGTTGTTTATACAAAGTGTCGACGTTAGTGATATAAATAATATTCTAGAATACAGTATGATAAATAAATCGTTCAACAATATAAATGAGGCAGACGATTTTTTACAGTCTAAAATAACCTATCCAACAATTGCTATAGATTTTTTTCCTCTAATATTAAAGAAATGTGATCCGTACGCAGCCGGCTTGCAAAGCAACACACTGTACTACTTATCCAAAGCGCCTACATTTAAAACACCCTGATAAAATGTGCTAAAATGTGCAATTTATTCTGAAATAAAAATGTTGAAGATAATAAAATCCAAAAGAGTTGTTTTAGGAAAATTAAAATTCAATTCTCAGTGGGAACGTTCGATATACAAAAAGATTTATAAAATTCTTCCAAAATACTACCATCCAATAAAAATAAATCAAAGAATTGAGGGGTTTCGTTTTGAACTAGATATATACATTCCAAAACTAAAATTGGCTTTTGAATTGCAGGGTCCTTTCCATTTCCAATGTTTAAGAGTTATAAACCGCGATCTAGTTAAAGCTAGTATTTGTAAAAAAAATAACATAGATATTGTATATTTGTTTTATAACAAGAATTATAGTAATATTTTTTTACAAAAGATAATTTCGGCTAAACTGTATAAATACAAGCAAAATATGACCACCACTCATTATACTACGATGGGATACGACAGTGAACATTCCCTAGAACCGAGAGACCAGCAAACTACAATGCAGGAATTTGACAGCGATACCGCCTCAGAACATTCCCTGGCATTGAGTGACTCTTGTGAAAAGCCACCCAAAAAAACTAAAAGAGTTTCAACTAAACAGAATCAAGAACAATTAAGAATACATCGAGAAGAATTACAGAACCATTATAAATTCATTGATTCTATCAAAACTGAAATTTATCAACCTATTAGTATTGCAATCAAAGCTTTCAGAGACCAATGCCCCAGTATAACCGTCCACGACTCATCTATAAAGCGACACATAATCAAAAATTACACAGATATACTTGACTGCAAGAAGGTGAACAATAGGTGGATGTGCAGCTGTGAAAAAGTAAACCAAATAAAATTCGACTTAACAAGATATAAAAAATATATGTAAATGGACAACAAAAGATGAAAAAAGAAACTGTGCGCAGACTTGTAGCATACATAAAATATTTTGCGTGAAAAGCCACAAAAAAACTAAAAGAGTTTCAACCAAACAGAATCAAGAATGCATCGAGAGGAATTACAGAAACGTTATAAATTCAGCAATCAAAGCTTTCAGAGACAAAACTCCCAGACTCCACGACTCATCAAACACAGATAACACTGCGGGTGGATGTGCAGTTGTGAAAGAGTAAAGGAAATTCGACTTAACAAGATATAAAAAATATATGTAAATGGACAACAAAGAAGTTCTTCTGTACAACGATTTGAAAAAAGAATATGAGTTTTGTGCGCAGACTTGTAAAATTATTCTTAGAGCAAATCAGTTAAACATAAACGGTTTTGTATTTTATAGATATATTGATTTTGAAAGTATATTTCTACTAAGAGAAAAAAATAAATCGTTAAAAACAATCAAGTTAATAAATTTGATACACCCCTCATCAAAAGAATACTCTGAACGCCCCTATGAATCCCTTTGGATAGACAGTAATAATCCGACTACATTAAATATCGTGACGTCTTTTGCAATAGTTTACATTTCAAACAAGGTGTACATACACACGCTTCCGGCGTGGCAATCCTTTTTACGAAAGCTCATCAGATTGTTTAGGGGTATCAGAGTTAATAATGTCCGGTTTTGATTCGATCTCTTTTTCTTTAGCGGTAATTTGGCGATTTCTTTTGAGAAATTTATTTTTCTTAGAATTGCATTTAACGCACAAAGCTTTCAAGTGATGTGTTTCACGTTTAACCACCATCGGATCTTTGTTTGCTGTGAAATTTGTACATTTTATACAATAAATAGGAGTATCAAAACCATTAATAGGATTTGTATTTTCCATCCTTTTTTATTTATATATAAAAAAAAACATGAATAGTAAGAATTTGTACAATCAGTGGCAGCGATTTTGTGCGGCTTCGAATGTACCAAAAGATGAGGTCAAACGACTATATGATTCTTATAAAAGTGAAATAAAGACAACAAACCCGACACTGTGGTTTAACTTTTTAAAGAAAACTCCATTACAAGAAAGAAACAATTCCGATATTACAGAGGAAGCAACAACTGATACATCTGAAAAAACCCCCTACGAACAGATGATTAAAGATGTCTACGTTACTCTTACCGAGATTAAATCGTTTTTAATCTTTTTAGTGTCAGAACCGAGCAGACATGTAAAATCTTTTATTGATTTGGAGGAAAAGACCGACGTTAATATTATAAAAAAGTGGACCGAAGGAATATCTGCCATAATGAATAAGCTTAAAAACTCTGAAGAGTATAATAATAACAATTACATAATAGACTTGAAACAGGTTTATTCTTTAATCAGCGAACACCTGTTTTTGATACCTAAAATAGAAAAGATGGGCCAAGTGTCATTTCTCAATGTTACTTATGAAAGTGACCTTAAAATAAAATTGCTCTTTGAATCTAAAAGAAAAAAATACACAAACGAATTTATCATTCCCGTTATTATTAAAAATGCTGTAGTTTTTTTTTACAATTCTAAAGAGTTATTGAATTTAATAGACAATAGATACAGATCAGAGATTTTGTACAACAACGATTACATAACCACCTCTCAAAATAAATCTGTGGAGGTAGAATTTTTTGTAACCCATATGGTATATGCCGTTTTACACGCCATGTTGCATCTATACTGTAGCGTTACATTCAATAACTCTTATATGAATCATGAAGATCATAATTATTATAAAACCGTTGAGAACATCATTCCAAGACCACTATTTAAATACTTTTTGACGCCCAGTCTGTGATTATTCCAAATCTATTATGTTTGCTAAAATTTTATAAATTGATTCGATATTACAGACGGTTTTATGGTGTCTATAATGCCACAGAATTTCTTTTATTCTTGGTATAAAAGAATTATCTAGCGGTAATCTCAAGTATTTAGACAGTTTATCTTGCAATTCAAGAGTCTCAGTCAAAGTTGACTTTATATTGTATAACTTGTATTCAGAACAACAATATCTCTTGTAATGTTTTATCATAATAGAGAAGAACTTCCAAGGCTCACACAATTCTTCTTCATTCTCGTTTGGTATTACATGTTCCATTATACTCTGGGGTGGTAGAGAAATGATATCTAACAAATACCAAATAATAATGAAATATTTTAAAAACAAACTTTCTATATCTCCAAATTTCTTAAATGCAAATTTTACATGCTTCAAAATATACTCCTTGTGATACTGAGTATTTTCAAGATTTTCATAAATATCATTATCACTAAGGCTTATATACTCATCATCGTCATAGTCAATTCCACTCGTGCTTATATCACCACAACTGTTGTAATTATTATCACCGGAGCTGTACATTTGGTAAGAATTTACACTTCCTGACATTACAAACAAAACAGCGAGCTTTTAACTGCAACCTCTTATTCCCCCTAATATATATCAAAACCTTTTTTATATTTTCCGATTTTGTATATTTTTTACACTTTAAACAGAATAACCTCATCTTTTATTATAAATGAAATTTATACAATTGGACTTATTGGTGTTGGAACAAATCATTCCAAGTTATTTAAGTTTAAAAGACAAAGTAAACTATTTTAGAGCACTTTACTGGTCAACCCCCTTTCGTTTTTTTATTAAACATGTGAAAAAAACTGAAAAACAATTTAACAAGAAAAGACTGTTTCACGAACTATATTTTATCAAACACAACTTTAAAAATATGAGCAATGAATGTATGCGGTTTTTGACATATCAGCATTGGCTATATATCTCGGCGCGTATGCCGATGAAAAGAGATTTTATACTTGAGCATAGGGACAAACTGATCATACCGGCGTTAGTTAATAATAAAAACTGTTTTAGGGAAATCAACTTATGGTTAGTAGACAGGAGGAGTTCAGACACTTCGTTCAAAGTTTTTAATTGTTGGATGTGTGATAAAAAATTTACAACGTATAGAAGCAGGAGAATAAAAACACAATACTATGCACATTATTGTTACATTTATTATTTTCAATACTCTGATATTATTAACATTAAAGAGTTTTATATTATGTATATCTTATCCCACCGCCAAAGAAGACTTTTAAAACACTATGGAGTTTGAGTGCGAAATCCGGAGAAAGAGTCCTCTCGCGGTAGAGGTGATAAAAAAATCTCTAAAACCAATAGAGACTAATTTTATAATTTACTGGAACAATCTCAGAGCATACACGAACTGTAAAAATCCTCGCATAGAGAAAAAAACTCTCCTGAAAACTAAACCGATATTTTTAAATTGGACTACGTTGGAAATTTGCTACGAGTCGCAAGAAGAAATTATGCCAAGCTCGCTGTTATATGATATTATTAAAAACGGTCTTTTGGTAAAAAAAAACATCTATTTAAAAGAGGGGGGTTTTATTCTGTACACTTTAGAAAATCTCGAGGTAAATATATACAGTCTCCAAAACAAATGTGTAATAGAGCTTGAAAACCCGTTGAGTGCGGACGAGAACTCGAGGAATTTGTATTTACAAACCGCTCTTACTTACGGTTTGCATATAGATGAACAGTACCTTACTTGTTCCATTGAAAATGTATCCCAAAATCCATTTATTACACCCACTAATGAATACCCAAAGGTTGACGGGGAAAGGGGTTTAGTGAACTTTTATTCCAACTATGAAATCTTTACAAGCAATACTACAAGCTTTACTTTAAAACCCCCCCTTTACAAACAATGGGGACGGGAATATAGTTTTTACTTAAAAAACATAACATTCGTGGCGGAACTGGTGGGGAATGTTTTAATTTTTATAGACCTCGCTCACTCGAAACACTTTGGCGCTAGTGTGAGAATGGAGTTTATAGAACGCCTAGCAGAAAAGATTCGCAAAACTCATTCACCCAAAAATAGTACAATTCTATTTCAAAGTTTTGATGCGGAATATATCAAATCTAATATAAAAACCGATGGAAGTATCTTTATACACGGCGAAAGACTTTACAAAACAAAATACCAGTCTACCGTCGACTTGAAATTTACATCGAGCGAAATGGCCGATAGAAACGGCATTTGTTACAAGATATGCACACCAAGCGATAATTTAACTACCAACACCATATACGAGTGTTTGCTCGACAAAGATCAACGGGTTGTGAGTATCGTGAAGCCGCGCCGTGATAAATTTTTTCCCAACACAAGGAAAGTGGTTTTATATACCCTTACGGTAGAACCCCCCCCAAAAAATGCAAATTCAGCGCATTAATATCGTTTTTAAATATTGAATCGTTTTTAATTTTAAAAGTGTTTAAAGATAAATCTCTATAAGATAAATCTTTTAGAATTTTCTTCTTTTTACAATCTATTGGAATATTGTAGTATGGGTGAACTCGATATTTTTTTAAATTTTTACAGAATTTATCTATTTTTATATTATTTTGGAGGATGTATTGTAAACGTCCCGTTTTTGAACAGAAACTTAAATCAAAATCATTCGTTATACCAACACCGGGTGATTTCAGAGGAATTAACCCGTCTGCATTAACACACTCGATGTTTTCCACACACGTGGGTATAAACTTATGGAGATGACCTTCGCAGATATGAATGTTGTGTTTTTTATCGGTGTAGGAGTTTTCTCCAAAAAAACCACGCCCCCAAAAACTAGGATTTTCATTTTGATCAACAACGAGTTTATTTACGGGTTTGCCGCATCTACACGAAAGAATTACATTGGAATACGCTACTGTTAACAGTCCCAAAAATTCACCGTTCGTATATTCTTGGTATTGTGAAAGACATTCCTCTTTGTCTCGGTCATTATAATTGTCATTTTCGTGAAGGTTGGGTATCGATTCTTTTTTCTTTGTAATTGAATTGTATACCACCGTGGGTAGAACATTACTGTGATCTAACATGAAAATGTCATTATACAGTAGAGGTATTTTACCGTTTTTATAATGTCGTGCATAATCAAAGGGAACACAATTCTGGACGTTCTCATCAAACACCGATACATCTAAATTTAGTGGACGATACAAGATTCCATCATCTAAAACATCTCTGATTTCCTCCAAAATTTTCGAGTAATTGGTGTTCTCAACCTTGGGACAGAATTTGAAATTCCAAAATGCGTCTACGCACTGCTTATACATGTCAGAGGAAGTCCACATGTCTGGTACGTTCACCGGGACGGCTTTATGTGAATCACAATTTCCCCCGAGTTTATTCGTCACATCCTCCTTTGGTTTCAATGGTTTCAATGGTTTCAATAGTTTCACACCATATGCCGAGATTATGTCTCTTACTCCGTTGTGACCATTGCATTTGTATAACATATTTTTATTCCGACTATCTGCTACTATTTCACCATCCCGCCTGTCTTGACATGCGTTTGTTTTGGAACAACCATTTTTTGTATAGTAAAATCCATTCAAACACTTTCTACTGATTATTAATTTATTATCTAAATATATTTTAAATCCGTCAGCATTCCACCCCCTTACCTCCAAAAGTACTTTCTTTGGTTTAATTAATTTGAAACTGTCAATCGTCAACGTATTGTCAAAATCGTAAATTGATTTGAATTTAATTTCTTTTGTATTTACGTTATTGGATATTCCAAGTATTTCGTTCAACTTTTCATTGACAAAATATCTATAAACAGTTTCAATTGATATTTTAAACAGAATAAATATTGATAAGAAAATAAATAACAGAGAAATCAGTTTAAAACTTTCATTCATTTTTAATTTTAACAGTTAATATATTAGTCATCGATTCATAAAACCCCAAGGCTTTGTCATAGTCGTCACCAGAGGAGTCGATCTTAACCCCCCTAGAAAATAAATCTTTCAGCCAGTCTCCGTGACTTTGCTCTATGGCCAGCATAAAAGCTCCACTGTCACCGTTAATATCGCTTATGCGTTTTGCAAATCTGGGACCGAGTGCTGACAGTGGGTACAAATGCGATATCTTCCGGCCATTTCCAGACTTCTCTAATAGAATTATGTGATTTGTAGACCACGCCCCTCCTCTGAGCACTTTTGTACAGCCGATTGTGCCGTTAACTAAAGCAATGGGGGCATAACCGTTTTCAAAATCGCACTTGCATGTGGTGGGTGATATAGCGTGTTGGTCAATTTTTTCCAGAGGGTTTAAAATGTCCCAGGAACAGAGTTTTTTCAAGCAGGTTTTATATTTATCATCAAAATAATATCCATCTTCGCACCTTTCCGGGATGCTCAACCTCATATTTAACTTTCTCAAAACACATTTACGACTCGAAACATCATAAGAATAGTATTTGCCACAGTCACAGAAACCCTCAGTGTAAGGATCTTGGATATTGAAGTTCAATAACTTTCCCCCCGAGTTGAATATTTTTATACATTTAATATCGACAACCCTATCGCAATTTCCGTTATAGTGGTTGTTTGTTATGAAATCTGGATGTTTACAAGTGCAATCTTCCCCGTCCCACGATCCTGTGAATTTGTCACAAAACTTTTTGTAATCATACTTTGGAAATGAGATTTGAATTGAATCTGGCTTTAACATTACAATTGTAACAATAATAAATAATACAAATATTTCAAACATTTTTTATTATATATAGGTTTTTTATAGGTTCGCCTCAGTCCGGACTAATGTTCGAAGAGGGAGATCATTTTATTACAAAGTGGACGAGCACCGAGGGTGATTACGTTGGATTTGACTTCAATTGTAATTTTATATGTGGAAAATTAAATTTAAATAGTGATAATTGTTATTATTTGCAATTATTAATTCATAAAAAGAAGAAGGAAGATTTTGAAAAAAAAGCTCATGATTTCTTTGGTAAACATATATATAAAATCACATACAATGACAGTTTGGCGAATCTGAGAACTCAGTCTCAAATAACCGTGGAAGATGTGGTTTACATAGATAGTCTTAGGGGTTTGTCAGCGTTTGTTCACGTTAATAGTGTTCACATCCTACCAGGTCTTGAAAAGTTTTTAACCTTCAACAAGTCGCTCTTTCATATTTTCGATATCAACTTCACCCCCTCTTCTCTGCAGAGATACTTTGAATTTGAAAAACGTAAAAACAAAGATTTTCTTTACTATGGAGTTTTTAAAAATACATTACAAGAATTATATGGTTTCAAGACAGTCCCAAATCAAAGGGTGTGTTCGTTCGACATAGAGGTGGTGAAAGGTAGAGAGTATGATGTTATACCCAATGGGGCAGCTCCCGATGAAAAGATTGTTTCGGTTTCTTTCGTTATAGGTACCGTCAGCGGTAAGAGATTTGATAAAGAGTTGGAAATAATTTATTTATTACTGCCCAATCCGAACATAAAAATAGACTCTACAGACGATAAGAGGATTTATAAGTGTTTTGTAGAAGAAAAGAAACTTGTAGCAGCACTATGTGACTTTTTTAGAATTGAATTAAAAGCGTCGTTTTTAATCGGATACAATATATTGGAATTTGATTTTCCTGTTATTTTAAATAGAATGATAATTTTAGGATTGGCGAGAAACTATTATTCAGTAGAAGAAATAAACAAAATGTTAATAGGAATTAAAAGTCCCTTGGTATGTTGTGAGCGTTTTCAAATCATCGACGTAATGGCTTATCTCAAACGCATGCACTCCAACGAATACAATTCATTTTCATTAAAAAACATAGCCAAAGTAGAACTGGGCAAAAATAAATTAGACATGTCTTTCATGAAACTAAACCAATACTATGCAGAGAGTGGGCAAGATTTAGAATTTCTTCAACAAATGTGCGATTACGTTGCACGCGATTCTGAACTGACAGTAGAAATATATGCGAAAAAGGAAATAATTCACCACTTACTACCTTTGGTAAGTATATGTTTTTGTGATACGGTTGACTACATGAGCAAAGCGACGTCCAAGATTATAAGTAAGTTCACGTCGATAATGTACCCCGCACAGGGCATGTGTGTACCATTTAAACTTGTAGAGGATCGTACATTTTCCGGAGATATGTTTGAGTCCATAGTTAACAAACAGTATCGCGGTGCAACGGTATTGAAAGCTCAAAGAACCGTCTATGTTAACAGACCAATTTCGGTAGTCGATTTTACTTCTTTGTATCCCAGTATTATTAGGGAATTTAATATAAGTTCCAATTACGTCATCGATAATCTAAATCAGAATTCTCCCCTTGCTAAAGAATTCCTGAGACGAACTAATAAAATGGACAGATTTTATACAATCAAAAGACAGTTTTTAAAAGCTCCGCTGTCTGTTATAGTGGAATATTTAATTGAGCAGAGGAAAAAAACAAAAAATGTCTATCTAAACAAGGCATACAAACTCATAGCCAACTCCATTTATGGGTTATTGGCGTCAAAGGGACGGATGCGTGACCTCCCCTGTGCGGCACTTGTAACGTCATACGGAAGAAAGATTCACTCATTAATCAAATCCTATATAGAAAAACAACTAAAGATGACTGTTGTTTACGGAGATACAGATTCTCTTTTTATTTTACAAGAGAATTTTGATATCGATGTGGCTAACGTCTTGAATAAGTACATAAGAGAGGGTTTGGGTTTAGAGACTATCTCTTTAACCCTAGATTATGAAGCAAAAACGACAATGTTTTTAGCAGAGAAGAAAAACTACATAATGAAGCTTAAAAGTGGGTGTTTAAAAATAGTGGGGGTGGCTAGAAGAATAAATCCAAAGTTTAAAGATTTTGTTGAACTCTTCTTTCGCCAATTTTTAGAAATGATTGAAAACTATTATGATAAGAGAGAAGAATTCAACCCACGTTATAACACTTTTATTGAGACGTTTTTTAAATATGTTTTGGAGAATACCTCAATAAACGATTACGCGTTTGTTTGTAACTCGAGGGTTTTTTATGAATATACAAATTTGAATTCCTTTAACGCCACATGCAGTTATAGGCGAAACGTTCTCGGAGTTGATGAAAATTTTTCAACAAATGGTGAACTACTGCTGTCTTACGTTTTGCCAGTCTTTGATAAATTTTATAAAGACAAAAAAAGAAAAAAAAGAGATTCTGTAGAGTTCTATGAGAGGATAAATAAAGTTGGATTACCAATTGATAGAACGGAGGTGATAAAAAAAGTCTTTAATTTCATTTCCACAATAGAAAAATATATTTTAAATACAAACAATATTTTTACACGCTATTTAGATTCTATAAAGTGTAACGAAATAGATCGGTTTATTTTACCCTTCAAAGTAAATATTTGGATGCCAAAATATACAAAGAATATAATATTTTATTACGATGATTTATTTAAACGGCTATCAGAATACAGCATCCATTTTTGGGATTCCAGAGACGTAAAAAAGTCATATCAGACTATTATAGAAGTAAAAAACTGTGGCCGTTTAGGTCACATGAACGGGGACTATAGCGTCAGCGATTTAAATGAATTCCTAAAAACACATAAAAGCGTTCGAAAACTCAACATTTTACTCTTTCCAGTCGCAGATTTCGTGGTCAACAACGCGGACAGTTTAATTTGGTTTCTCGATTTGCTGTACAACAGGCCAACTAATTTCATCAGAAATACCAACTTTCATTACATACCAGATAAAAAATTGTTAATGGTCAACGAGTGTGGGGAAATTGAAATCAACGTCGCCTAACGCGGATGGGGCTTCCTCAAACACGCTTCTTACAACGTTTTCAGAAATAAAACATTTCGAGATGAACCTATTATTAACTCCTTTTATTTCAAACACCGAATCATACTTTCCACCACACTCTGTTAATGAATCTTTGTCATATATATACGGAATGCCATTGTAAATTACACCAGTTATACCCATAGGTATTTCTTTGAAATACATATATTTATTGTTGTATTTAAATATCTCAAAGGTTCTACTGGGGCGTTTGTAAATTACCATTATGATAACAAGTATAAAAATATAATAATATGAATATAAAAAATTCATTATTTTTATTATCAGTCTTATTTTTTATTGTATTTTCGATTATATTTCAGCCCTATAATATCGAAAGGTTATCATTCATTATTAAATATTTTTCAACTATGATTATTTCAGATTCACGCCATAAACCAATTGTGGTCAAAGAGTTGGTTTCTAAATTTATAGGAAACATTTGATTGCATTGTATAGGTGTATATCTGGACCGGAGTTTGGATTTTTATACGGCACAATATTAATTTTAAAATCGTACTCATTTGTTGTTTCGTTTTTTGAAGCTAAATCATCAATCAATATAAATTGTATATTGTACATTTCACTTTCCCTTTTCAATAAATTCTTTATAAAAAAACAAGATTTATTTTCACCGTATAGTTTAAAAGAAACCTCGCAGTCTTCTCTGCTAAGAACCTTTTTAAAATAATGACTCCAATTTAGTCTTATAAGTATGTTATGAACATACGTAAAATCAGCAGCCGACCATAAAATTAGCATATTACTCTGTGTTTTATTTAATGCTTGTAGAATAGATTCTGAGTACGGCCTGACAAAAATATCCTTTCCTTGTACGTAAACCAAAGTTTCATCCAAGTCAAACACAAAACATTGCATAAAAATCATTTTTTTCTTTATAAAAAATGAACACTATTTTAAATAACCCTCCCACCTTTTTAAATGCAGAGGATTTCACTTTACAGCGAGATATACCCAACCCGGAAATGTTAGATATATTCGCTGATTTAAATTGGATGGATGATAGTAATAATAATAATAATAATAATAATAACAGCAACAGCAATTCCCAACCACAGATAGTTCCATCACCAACACTCCCCCCGCCGCGGACACCGCCTCCCTCATCAATATCGTCCTCTGACTCGTTAAAGAAAGACATTATTAAATACTTGTACAACACGGGATCCTGCGCCTACTTACAGAGTTGTTTTGCAAAGCTAGAGGACATTGACGGTGTTAATGACAATATACTTTATAAAAAGTTTAAAATTGGACTCATAATTGATTCTGTTTTGGGTAAAAACAGTTCAGATAAAAACATGGCGAATTACGTGTTTACATTTTTTGAGGTATTACTGACCGAGGCAAAAAAGTTTACCCCTCCGGATATTCAAAAGTACATAGAAGTGTTTTCAACGTCCCTACAAAAGGATAAAATAACCATTTTAAATGATTCTGGATCGAACATCATCGCTAGAATATTAGGAGCCAAAGACGTCGACGAAATTCTCAGATCGGTTCAGGATAACGATTCGCCTTCATTGAAGGCGTTAAAATCGAGCCTGCAGAACATATCCCTTCTGGTCAGCCTTACACTAACGAAGAGGTTGTTTTCACCATATGTGGCATCGCTTTTTAAAAATGAGGAAGAACCACCAGCTAAGAAATTGAAAATGCAATAATAAAATTAATTATCGTTTTTTTTTGGTAAATAAAAAAGAAAATGACAACCGGAATTTATACAACGCGAATAAAAAACTGTGTTGTTCCACACTACAAGAAAACTGGAGGAGATTCGGAGGAGTTGTTTAAAAATTTCATTATGAATACTGTTTTCGAGCGTGAAATATACATGTATAATAAGTATGGCAATAAAATCAGCTCGGCTATTTCCGGGGTGTGTATTAGCGACTTATTCACACAGTATGGTCTTACACAGCGGGATGATTATGTAAAGACTTTGTTCAGCACCATCTCGTGTTATCAAGGAAAAGATAGTGTTATTTCGTATTTAATTGCTACCAGACCGTATAGAATCACACCAATTTCAGAAAATAGTTGCCCCGATAATATTGTATTTGATAAAAACACTCTTATAGTACCTAGAGGAGAGATATTATGGTCTCTATTGGGAATACCGGGCGATAAAATTGGCGTTAGTAGTGACCCGAATAATTTTAAAATATTCATACAAGCGGTGGACGATGGAAACAATATCCCAACGGTGAGTACTGCTGGGGATGAGTTTAAAACCCATAGGGAACATTTAAAGATAACAAAAATTGAGCCCTACACAGCAACAGATGCATCAAAACCAGGACTATATTATGTTACGTTAAACCCCTACATTTATACAAGGATAAAAGCGTATCGTTGTATAGATACAGAAGGTAGAAACTTGGATGAACAGTATTTTATGTTACACAAGATGAACCTTCTCTACTCGCAATCCATTGGCGCACTATCTGTCATACCAGTAGAAGCTAAGCGGCTTTTGCAATATCCGCCCGGTACAAGAGAAAGTATTTGTTGTAAGGAAGATACTCTTAATATCGGAGTGCCAAAGACGTATTGTGATGATATAAGCAAATGGGCTTATAAAGATGACGATAAGAAGGGTCAAGCCTTCAAGTACACGGGAGATCTTCCAAAAAACACTATCGCATTTCCAGAATCTCATAGTTCAGACGTTTGTAAAAATAACCGCGACGGGTTCCATAACTTCATTCAACAATACGAAAACTCTCACATAGTGAAGATTAGAGAAGAATATTCCGATATTAAACCAGATGAAACTATTCTGGACTGCTTCGACGATAGCCACAAAGCCTACTGGTATAAGTTTATCAGAAATACCTACCCAACAGAATTGAAGTTTAAAAACGAAGCCGTGTCATCGTTTACTCCAAACTGCAAACTTACGCCCATCGGTGTAGTTGCAATAAGGCGAATATGCGAAGGCGACCCCTTAATTTTCGAAGGTAATAGTTTGGAAATAGATCAAATTCACTCTCCTCATACGAAATCTCTGTGGGATTGTGCAATTGAACAATTGGAAATTCCTGAATATAAGAAATTGGCAGACGAAGAGAAATCTGGAGAAAGTAGGAGTACAACCGCCAGGGTTTCTGCCAACCCCTTGAGTTATTCGGGAAGCGCCTTTGTGACATCATTAGGAACCAACATCACAATTCTTCCGAGACATTAAATGGAGTTTAGATGCATCATGAGCTTAGAAAAAGCTATAGTTTTTAAAAAATATCCAGAACTTCTCATACAGTTCTTAGAGCTCAAACATAGTAATAAAATTAATATTTTAAATATTTACTACAAGAGAAGTGATAAAAACTTGAAAATGAAATCTGTATTATTTTGTATAGAATATAATATTAATTAGAATAATTTTTTAAAATTAGAATTATAACAGAAATTATGAACAGTAATATAAGTAATGCGTTAATAATTCCGACTTTTACGGCTGATATTGAAAAAATTATCGTAAAAACTACTCCAAGAAGTGTCACCGTCATCAGTGAAGGTTTGCCATTCATTTCATTTTTTTCGATTCTATGGGAAGGACTATTTTGAATGAATTCCTTTAATCTTGTTAAAAAAATACTTTGTATTTTAGATTTTGGTTTTTCATTTTCGACCTCAACAATTTCCATTAAATATTTTTTATATATAATTATTTCATTTAAAATTTTTCAAATGTTTATTGTTTATAGTTTTCACTTGTTATTTTTGTCAGAACAAGACGAGTGCAACAGTCAGACAGTGGGTTTTTCAATTTCAAATATATATCATATGTTTTATTATCTGACAAATTAAATAATTTTTGAAGGCTCCTATCGATTCTCAAACATCCCAGACATTCTATATTGTTATGGTGAAATACAACTACATATGTTCGTATTGTTTCCTCAGTCTTTGGGATATAAATTCCTGAAGGCTATCGCAGTTCTTCATTCAAATGACTGCAACCAACCAAACACCTCCTTTAAATAGATTAAAACTTTACTATGTAGACAATCTTCCAATAGATATAGAATTAAAAAAAGTTGAAGATTTTCTAAACCCTTACGATTGCGATGTCATACAAAGTATTTTAGAAAAAAATGACTACAGTGAGACAGCATTAATTTATACTCAACCAGATTTAGATGTAAAAGATGTCTATATTGAAAACGCATATGAGGTAACATATCCACACGCACTATTATTACTCTATAAGTTCCCCAAAGCGGGGTTGAATATGTTTATAACAAAAAATTCACCAAAACCACTCGTACCCAGTATAATTGATACCCACTTCCAAATTCTTAATGTTGAGGATTTAAGAATGATAAAAGTTCCAACTTCAAAAAAAAGAAAATTTGATGATTCTATAAGTTACATCGATGCAAAACAAATACTTGATAAATATATAACAGAAGTTGAAGACCACGAACTATGGAGAAA
This sequence comes from Allygus modestus, assembly GCA_963675035.1. Taxonomy (NCBI): domain Eukaryota; kingdom Metazoa; phylum Arthropoda; class Insecta; order Hemiptera; family Cicadellidae; genus Allygus; species Allygus modestus. Next base: position 298,315,439 of record OY776112.1, read on the forward strand.
TAAGTCTCAAACCAAATATTAAATATAAAAAAGAATATAAAACAGTTTACAAGACAGGATCATATTGAGTTTTGGAGTAAAAAGAAATGTAAAATTTTAAAATTTTCCCAAAGGTATTTAATCCGCAATCAATCCCCATTTCCTCATTTTTCACGATGGACGTGCTATGTGAAGTATGTGGCGTTTTATATCCCGAACTTGACACGCACGAACACGCCACCTCATTTGAAAACCATTTCGTTCAAATTGAATCGGCTGCAAGGTGCAGACTCGTTACACTAAAGGCTGACAACCCCCTCGGGTTTTCTTGTGTTAAAACTTACATGGAGTGGTTGAGGGGGAATGTTATTTATTTATTGAAACACTACCAACAAATGCACGATAGCATAAAGTATAATATGTTGTTGGAGTGTAAGTTTTCAAAATCTAACGACGAATTGCAAACAAAAAGTTTTAAAACTCAAAATTTGACAGTTTTCAGTTTAACTGATTTAAATCAGCAGTACTCTTCCAGTATAAATAAATTATTATTAGAAAAATCCACTTTGGAGTTACGAGGTTCGGGTTGGGCTATATACACGATTGTCAAACTAGAGCTCCGTATCAACAGATACGAACCAGTCTGGGGTTCATCTACCAGATTCAAACTACCCCCCTTTCTTAGAGGAAAAAAATCTCTTGTAAATCCATTCCGCGGTAAGGGTAGTAGAAGAACGTGTTGCAACGATATCTGTTTCAAAATCGCCATAATGGGAAAAATTTTGGCTGATTCGGGAAAGAATTATCACAATATATTAAATTACTTCAAATACGTGCATTTGAACGATAAGTATAAATGGTCGTGCGTGTCTTTTCCCGTAAAACTAGACGAAATACAAACATTTGAAAACGTAAATAACATCTCCATAAACGTTTACTCTATAGAAGATAGAAATAGAAAAATCACTCCATTAAAAGTAACACCTCATAGAAAACCCGATCACAGAGATATACTGTTTTATAAAAACCACTATATGTGGATTAAAAACTTTGACGCATTTATCGGTAGACAACTGGTCAAAACAACTACTAGGTTATACGTTTGTCGGCAGTGTTTCAAACACTTTTATAAACAAGACCGACTCCTCATTCACGAACTCGACTGTAACAGTCACTCAATACCAACCGTCACCTTTCCAAAAGAAGGAAACAAGTTTTTGTTCTTTAAAAACTACAACAGACAGTTGAAAATACCGTTTGTCATATACTGCGACATAGAACAACAGCTAAACAAAGAAGATACTTGTGAACCAGATCCAAACACTTCTTTCGTTCATTGTATAGGCACATTCACTATAAAAAGTCTCACATACAATATCGTCAATGAAAACAGTAAAATAATTAGAACTAGAAATTTTTCAGACATTACAGCTTTTATGAACTCTTTAGAAAGAGAGTGTGAACTAATCGGTAGATTGTACAAGAGAAATATACCTCCAAAGGAATTTCCACATCCACCCATAGAAGGTTCTCCCTGTCACATCTGTGGTAAAGGTATGTTCAACGATTACGTTCTCGATCACAATCACTTAAACGGATCAATAAGAGGTTACGCCCACTCTACTTGTAATATAAACTACCGATTACCATACTTTGTCCCAATAATTATAAAAGATCTAGGAATAGAACTGTTAAACTACTTCACTAGCGTCAATGCCAATATAAAATTCATACCTTTCAAGGGTCAAATAGAAAAGTTCCTATGCATTTCAAAGAGAATTAAAAATACTACAATGAAGTTTTTAGACTCTTCTCAATTCTATCCAGAAATTGATAAATTAGAAACTATAAGATCAATCTGTATTGAAAACTATAAACTCGACATGTTCTACTACCTGACAATAGGAGCTTACAGTTTCGACGTCATGCTCAAGATTACAAACACTCGCATAGAACTTTTAAACGATGATAAAATGTATAATATGATAATGAAAGGTATAAGAGGTGGATTTACGCGTGCAGTAAAGAAATACGCAAGTTCCAACCACCCCTCACTCCCCAATTACGATCCCACTAAACCCGACTCACTAATTTTTTTTTATGACATTATCGGTCTTTACTCCGCTGTAATGTTGAAATGTCCACTTCCTCTGGACGGTTTCAAGTGGGTATCTCCAGACTCGGTTCATTTAGAAAGTAAACCAGAAGGTACGGGTTACATCTTAGAAGTGGATTTAAAATATCCATTTAACTCAGATCACAGGGACTATCCACTATGTCCTCATCACGTAGAAGGTAAATTAATATCTTCTTTTCAAGACAGAAAACATTACGTAATACACTACGAGACATTAAAACAAGCTCTCTCAATGGGACTCATATTAGAAAAAGTCCACAGAGCTATTTCATTTAACGAATCATGTTGGTTAGAACCCTACATAAAAATGAACACAGACTTGAGAATGCACTATTCCCAAGACAAAGCCCTATCCAATTTCTTTAAACTCCAATCAAACCTGATATATGGTAAATCAATAGAAAGGGTAACCGATAACTTAAATAAACACTTCCTGTACAACAACACTAGAAAACTTATGAGATTAATAAAACAGCCCACCTTTGTAGACAGATTAATATTAAACGAAAATAACTACGTGGTCTTTATGTCAAAAAGAAAGGTTCGTTGTAATAAGCCAATATGTTTAGGTTTTTCAATACTAGATCTAAGTAAGAGATACATGTACGACATGTACTACAATAAATTAAAGAAAACCTTTCCCCCCTTCGATCTCATATACACAGACAACGATTCCTTCGCATTGCACGTATTCTCTAAAACCGATTCGTTTACAAAACAAGATTTCATTCACCCTTCACGTCTAGGTTTATTCAAAGATATATCTCCCAATAACCCCATACTAGACTTTGCTACAGTGAGATGTAAAACATACGGTTACAAAACTCTAAAAGATTCTCAATTAAAAAACTTACCCCAATCATTTAGTTTTGAAAATTACAAAAATATACTATCCAGTATAGATACATTAAAAATATACGCATACTATAACAGAGTAATAGATAAAAGAGTATGTAAAATTACACAAAATAAATCTATTATATCCTCATCACATTAACCCCCCCCCCTCCACACTTAGCCCACACTTCTCCGTTACAAGCCGTGTGATTAAAAATAAAGTTACAACTATGTATTTTCGTTATGTATTATGAGAAAATAAAAATATTCTATTCTGTTAAGACATTTTTGGAACAGACTAATATATAAAAGTTGTACACGAAGCTATTGTTTTTCAGGAGATTAATAATGCTGGGCCTACTTATCACTATTAAACGAATTCCACGACCATCTGCCACGTTTGAGACCCCTCACACCCACACCCCCCGCGCCCGTTGAGACCACGAAGCAAGGGGCCTCGAGAGCGCCGACCAACCAGTTAGTATTTATAACCCATTTTCACTACCTAGAAATATTTACAATTATATTGAAAACAGGACCTGGCAAGACTGGTGATTTTAAAAGTGGTTATAACCCATTTTCACTACCTAGAAATATTTACAATTATATTGAAAACAGGACCTGGCAAGACTGGTGATTTTAAAAGTGGTTTGTCAATGTTTCGTTACATTACTATTAATTTATTGGAATGTAAAGATTAATGTATCAAAGTATTTAAAACGTTTAATTAAACAGGGTTAATATTTTGTTGTACTTTTATTTCGATAGTTCTTTTATTTCTAAAATCGAATCCAAGGTGTACCGATTTGGAGTCGCAAAAACCACACCGTTCACTACCCGACAGAGTTCCTCGACTTGGCAACAGTACCCAGCAGTACCAGAACTATCTGCCATAGTATATTTCGTTAACTTTAATTCTACTTTAAAAGTGTAAAATGTAATTTTAGTATTGTAAAATTATGTGGGTTGTTAATATTTTTAGTTAATCTGCCACTTATGTACAACCCGTACGAAGGGCGGGTACATCTGCTAGTTTATTAATAAACATTAATTCGTCCCCATGCATTACTGAACATTACTTACTCGTGTAGGATTGAAATAACCCAAGATAATTTACCATAAAAATAATTACCCGTGATTTTAATCAAACTGCTCCGATCTTTTAATTAATAACGGCCGAGTTACATTTACACCTCGGAAGCTAATTATCATATCCCCGAGTCGTCGTGGCATTATTATTTATATGGGGAACACAAAAACAGCGTAATTTTTAAATTGCTTTTAGATTTGTTGTCTCGTTTTTAATCGGTCAATCTGAATGTAATGAATAAAATGATTATATTAGAGCGTATTTGACAAGACCTCACGACTTGTATGACTATGAATGATATTAGCCACAGCTGTCTGTCACCCGTCTATGCTAATTGGTGTCGCATGCGGCAACGCGCACGAGCAGTGAAAGCGAGAGTGAACTGCGCGTTGTACCGCCGTAAGTGCCACTTTCACCCGATAGGACAGCTACCGTCACCGGGTTCCGTTACACTAATAGCGTATTGTGTCCCCTTTGTTTTTTGTGCAACTGTCGCATTTCTCCGATCCTGGGGCTGAGGATATCTTCAGCTTTTCCCTCTTTAATCTAGACACGCAAGAAATAAAACATGTGGCTCAACTTGAGAGTAATGAGTCATTTCTTTTTTAGATGTTTTATAGGTTTGCTAGTATATGTTAAATTTGTACACATCTTATTATCATATAATCATAAATTTATAATAAAACACAAATACATACAATACACGCACTTCCCCTCACAATCTGCTATATTTGGTAAGAGTAATATATTTTCTAATATATCAGTATTATTATAATAGTGCTTTTGTTTGTAATTCTCAAGTTATATATTACTCTTTATCCAGATGGTAGAAAAAAATCTGTCCTATTATCTGTGGCCACGGATAATATGCGGATTGGGAGGAAATCCACACAATATTTATTTATAAACAAACCCCACATCTAGGCGGGATTCGGCCCTAGAGGCGTTCCCCATAAAACAGCTGTTTAGAGTAGTGTAGAGAACAATTTTTATGAATATCCATTATTCCTATCAATCCCATCCCAGTTTTCTCACATCACTCATTTCAAACAAATGTGGATCGTTGGGCACCGCGGAATGGTTCGAGGTCGGCTATTAAAATTGTAATCATCAAAATAATATGTTGTAGAGTGTTTAATTACATAAGGCCTAATAATGTGTGTTAAAAATGGGGTTACTGTAATCTAGAGTATCACTTACTATTTATATAGTGATAATTTAGTGATAATTTTAATATTTTAGTAGAGTCAAATTTATAGTTTATCATGGGGAATTTTAATATTTTAGTTGAGTCAAATTTATAGTTTATCATGGGGAATTTTAATATTTTAGTTGAGTCAAATTTATAGTTTACATAGGGAAATTATTTCTAAGTATCAAACAATAGATATAAGATAGATAGTCCATATAAGATAGGAAACCATGTGTAATTACTATTGTTGCACAGCTGTGACTTTCGACTGTATGATTCTTGGAGTTACAGTGAAATTAAACCTTAAAATGCTCTAGAGCCTCATTGATTAGGTTTAGGAAAAAAATACCAAGAATAAAAACTTTTAAAATCTCGTTTGCTATCTAAAATCATAATAAAATGCGGGGTATTTCATAAGAAAAACTGTCCGCCACATTGAAAAAATGGCGAGAAATTTCGATAATTGAAATACGTACTTAGAAGCAGCATAAAAAAATAACCCCCGTAAGAGGTGTCAGACATAAAATAAAAGGGGTCTAACACTTTAGGAACACTTTAGGCTGGGTATATATTTAAGTTTGTTTTAACCTTTGTTTGTAAGACTCACCTGCCCCTTCTGGGAGGGGGACATTCTGCCCCCATACAAATCTTGTACCTTTCTAGATTTCTTTATTATCGTTCGTTTGTAAGACTCACTTGTGCCCCTTCTGGGAGGGGACGTTCTGCCTCTATAAAAATCTTGTATCTTACTAGATTTCCACTTATTATAGTTTGTGAAAACAATAAAGTACGGGGGGGGGGGCTTCTGGTAACACACCACAACAACAACCATTTAAGATATAATTTTTGAAGCCCCGGACTCGCACCACTTAATTTCGGCCAGTTTAATAACATATAATACACACAAGTCAATATTTTATTATGCAATTTACGATATTTAACTGCTCAATAATGGTCGTTTAACTAAACAACAACAACCATTTAAGATATAATTTTTGAAGCCCCGGACTTGCACCACTTAATTTCGGCCAGTTTAATAACATATAATACACATAAGTCAATATTTTATTATGCAATTTACGATATTTAACTGCTCAATAATGGTCGTTTCAAAAAAAAAACATTTTTTGAGCCTTCGCTCACGGGACCCCAAGCGGATGTCGGCCTGCAACTTGCGAACTCTAGCGGGCGGTACGCTAATTTTATATCTTGGTTTTAAACCATCATCAAAAACTTCCTTAGAATCGTAAATACCCATAAATACCCGTACACACCGCAATCTTCATATATTCAACCCGCTTGGGTGGGATTTTTCGGGGTGGTTGATTGGGGGATAGTGATAATATCATATGATTTGTCAATCATCAGGACGTCCAAAGTTGTTCTCCTTCTGAAATGTATGAAACCACGCTTAACACATATTTTAGAATATTCCATTTATTTAATAGCTGGCTGATAAATAGATCAATACAAGTCTTAAAGAACAATTATTTTTATAAACATATATTTACTGTCCAGAATAAAAGTTTACTAAAGATTGTTTGGATTATTTTAGTCGCCTCAAGTAATCTTTCTATCTCATAACTATCCGAATTAAACAAGTCAAAATGTCAAAGCACAATACAACTCATAATCTATTTACAATATCCGTAACAAAGTGGCAATTACATTGTCACTTGTAAACCGGTTTCATAATAGATTGGGTCGGATTGAGTTCCCGGAGTCTAGCGCCGTGTCAATTCTGGAGCAAAATCACGGGGCCCCACATCCGACGGAATGACACTGGCGGCTGGCCTCACCGGGGGACAAGTGTGGTAATGACTAGCGGTCCGAGGAAATGTCTAGGCTGGGTGATGGAGAATGCGGGAATGTACGGGGTTGGCAGTAAGAAGCTGACTAACCGTTCAAATACGCCAGAACATAACAAATACGTTCTGTTGTACATCAGAGTTTTTGAGGTAAGGGGGGTAATTCCATTTTTTTTATTATTAGACTATTCATCTGTACTTAGTCTATAATTGCGAAGGAGAAAATTGGTAAATTTGGGTATAGATTTTTGAAGCCATCCCTAGGAGACTGGAACCTGGAACAAGTGTAACAAATTAGATGGAGAACAAGCCAACGGAGCCCAAACTTGTTGCCAAAAAATCAGCGCCAAATCGTAAAATAAGCTAATGATTAGCCGTAATTATTTCTAATATTTCTGTAATGTAATCATTTGTGTATTGAATTATTTTCCAGCAAACATCAGTTTTCCAATAAAACTAAAAAAGTGGGTAAGAAATTTAGCCTCAACTAGCCACTATATTTAAAAGGAAAACTGCAGAATCAAATTTTAAGTTTGTATTGGAAAACAAATCCTATGGCAAATCTAAATGTTCAAATATTTTAGAAGGATTCTCCCCTTTGACTTTTAAAGCTTTAAGGGTTATTTGTTGCAGAAAATGGTTTGTACAGGTAATAGTTTAAAAATAATTTTATTTTGTGCAACTTAGATTCAATTGCCTTTATTTGATCTGTTGAACCATCTCCGGTCCTTGTGACATAACAACCGTGGATGTAGGAGTAACATTGGCCAATACACCCCACACAAACGGTGGTTATTGTTAAAATTAATATACTTTTACCACTAATAGCACTTAGAAATGAGTACTTCCTATTATTTTTTAAAATGAATTTATTTCAAGTGTCGTTTATTATGTTAAACGTAACATAAAGTGTTAAATGTATAAACATGTCATAGTGCCTAAAGATGTAAGCAATTGCTATCAGAGAATCCGGCTATCACTTATTGATAATCTATACAACACGTTTACTCTTCACTCTTGCTCAATGATTTTATTTTGTTATTTTCAGTACAGGGTTTTTGATTTGAGTAATAACATACCCAATCAACTACAAATTAATACACCGTGCACTTCAGAGGCTGCGCACATTTTAATCAAATTACCAATCCGCCCGTAATCATAACAGAATAGCCACCATTAATTTAATAAAATCAGTGAGTTGAAACTATTATTCCTCGTGGTTTATTTAATAATCTATTTACACACGTTTGTTTATTTTTTCATGGTCTACTTACGAACCCGTCCCCGGAACGGTGTGCATCGGCGTGCACCGGAAGCTCACACAACTCCGTTGTCCGGAAGAACCACCAAGTCCACCGAGTCCCGATGTCAACCGCCTACAGACGATTCCGAGCCCCGACATCGAACTCCCCAAGGACCCAGGACCACGGACCAGACATTCCTCAAACGTTTTTTCTTGAACTATTTTTTCTTTTCATTTTTAAATTGAGAAATTTAAAATAATATTTGTTATTAATGTTAAACATGTAAATTTAAATTTCAAACTAAAGTAACTGTTTATAAGTTCTTATGGAAATGTAATCAAACTAATTACACAATTTCGCTTTCAATGTTTATCAAACCAGTGAAAAAAGAAAAACCCCATTAAAGTTAACTTGAATAAATAATAAAATTATTATCCACAAAACTGTCTTACCATTATTAACCCGACTATATTAAGCACACTTTCACTATGTATAGATAATTTATTAAAAATTAACATATTACTCATTGTAATTTGCTAAATAATAAAGAATACTTAAAAATATATTTATATTGAAAGGGTTACACTCTAATGATTAATATTGCAATATGGTTTTTAATAATTTTTAATAATTATAATTGAAAATCTGATAAGAGGTTATTAAATAAATAGTTATCCAAGTGTAATTTGCTCCAGAAATCTTGGACTAGTTGGGGTATGCTTACTCTAAACTTCAAATTTATATATCTTGTATTTTTCCAAATAATAGTTAATAGTTGTTCATATTTATTTTTTATGTGGGATTCTGGGGTTGTTTTTTATTTTGCTTGAATCTCACTGTTGGATATAAGTACTCGGTTGTGTTTCAATCGCTGACTGTAATCTCGCTCTCGGCCAGATACGAGTCCAAATGGTGACGAGATGGCAAACACTCTTTCGGCTGTAAAAAAACACAGCCCCTTCTTTTGTTTTAGGCAAGTCCAAAATTAAGATACGCTCACTCATTTTCACTAGCACAAACGTTACTCAGCAAATAGCAGGTAAAAACTACACAGAGAAATGTGATTGGTTAATCCAAGTTTATAAGTTAGTTCAACCAGTGTCAGAGGTTACTATATGGACAATTATTTGTATGAGTTCATTTAACTAAGCTCAGAGAGTTAAAAAATATATATATATTTTATAAGTTAAGTTAACCAATAAATTCATTGGTTAAAATAATTTGTTTAGAAGTAGTTGTTAAAACCCGAACCAAACGGCTTGACTGAAAATTGAGGATTTGGTTAATTTAACCAAAGTAGTTGTAATAACCCCATATTCTAGTTTGTTACAACCCATTTCATTTTCATTCATTTAGTTGTTAGCCTCAATGCTTAACCCAGACAGTCCTAGAACCCCGGGCTTAACTTAGCTCTCGGAGGAATAGCCAAAGTTGCCTTGAAACAACTACTACAAAAAGTTAAACTAACTGTTGTTTTGTTTACGATAACCTTTCCTGGCCAACCACTTTCGTTAACTAATCGTGGTTTAACTAATATTGGTCATGACAACCAATATCCATTTTTCAAATTCCATTTTTCTCTGTGTACTATTAGCAAAGACTGCTGTGGCAATATTACTGTGTGGCTACTGTGTGGCTACTGTGTGGCTACTGTGTGACTACTGTGTCAGACGCCCACCGACGACAACAGGTGGTGATAACGACAAGTATTGTTGCCACGCGGAGCACTGACCCTCCCCGCCGTCACGCACGCGCCCTGACCCAGTTGAAGGTGTACACCGCTGGCCTATTCTACATCGTAGGCAGTAAATAAACTTGATTTAATCATCGTATAAACTATTATTCGGGTGGCCTTCGTCAGAATATACCCAAATATTAAATACCAATAAACTTAATTAAAGCTGATACATTTTTGTTTTTTCTTTTACAATCGAATAACTGAAACATATATTGAGCTAAACGTATTGTAACTATATACAAATTAAAAATGTAAAATTTGGTGCTCTAACAGTACTAGCACAATTCAAGGATTAACAGTTTCTAACTTAAAAACAACAAACCCCCGAGTGACCTTTCATGTCCCCCGTTTTAATAATTGAAAATATTAAACCACGGTAAAATAAAACAATATTTATATTTTCGGATAGTTATATATAGAGCAAGTACAGTTACAGTACAAGTATAGTTATATATAGAGCAGCAAGGATTTTGAGACTCATATCTTCAAGTTTGTAGTTGTCTACAAAGCCACTTTTATTTTATCAGACAGCTTTTTCTCAACTTACAAATTAAGTCTGATAATATTAAACAATTATTGAAATAAGTCATTTCTCTGGCTCCCCTGTTGTTAGGCTCACTGGCTGTATAGTGTTGGGCGCGTAAGGATGAACCACCCATTTCGCATAGTTAGACACTTTATAATGACCTCCATCTTAGTTTATGGAATTGACACGTTTAAGTATATAGAATGTATAGTTAAATAAAACCGGTTATACATTACGGACTAGCACCGTAAATCTTAAATACTTATTATATCTTCTTAAACAGTTTATTTTCATTTTATCATAGTGATTTTGTCTTTAAAAATATGACCAAATATGACCAGATATGACCGGACCATAATATAGTTCCCCGTTGTAAATTTACCAGCTGTAACATATTGTTGTTACCTTTTTGAGCTGCTAATCTGTGATGTATTATTTATACGGTATGATAGGTAAAATGTTTGGATGTTTGAATGTTTGGATCATCTTTTGGTAATTAATAATATATTTATAAACTCTAGACAGACTCGTATAAATTCTTAATAGAGTTGCTTTACACGTTTATACCAAATTTAATCCAAAGTTTTTACGAGAAGTATCTTGCTCACGGAAACACATATACAGTATTTTTGGATCCTGCGAACCCGCGACACTACGCTCCAAGAACCAGCGCGATGCCTCTAAGAATAACTGATTCTTAGAGAAGTGACTAAAACTATAGTTTTTTGTTGTGTTTTTTGTTGTTTTTTGTTGTTTTTTTTTTGTTTTTTTTTATATTTTTTTTATATTTTTATTTTCTTTATTATACAAAAAAACTTAAAGACTAAAACTTAAAAACTAGAAGAGTGGGATCACCCTCTTGTGGAGGGGGGCGACCTCTCCGTTGGTGAGGAGGCCCCTCAGCCGCACCTCGACCTCCTCTAACTGCCCCGGCTGGTTCGCCACGTAGCGACGTGGCAGGTAGTGGTGGCGGCCGTCGGGGGAGAGAAGGCCCCATCGGATTATTACGAGGCGATTGGTCGCCTCGCCTCTGATGGTGTTCATCACATTTGTGACCATGACGGCGTCCCACAAGGTATATGATGTTGTGGATGTCATGGCTTCTGCTTGTGGAATGAGCGTTAACGTGCGGAGGAGCATTAAATACCACTCGATGGGTGAAAGACCGGAGACACGCGTACATGCACACGCACTCAACCATGTACAGTTGTGAAAGAGGTCACAGGTGTCTACACACACTGAAACTCTAAGGTTCAAAGACATCGTCCTATACCAGTGTCTGTACATACTCTGTATAAACTCTTTTAAAAATACACAAACACGCATTGCACATATTCTCTAATAATAAAAACAAGATTCACCCCCACACTTTGCTAATATGTAAAAACATACGTTTACAGAACTCTCAATCATTTACAAAAATATACTATAGATACTGTAAAATTACACACAAAAAAATAATCTCTCATATCACATTAACCCCTCATTACCCTCCATCGTCACATACTATATATAAAAACCATCATACCATCACATACCATCACATACCATCACATACCATCACATAATATATATAAAAAACCATCACATACTCACAAACCCCTCCTAGTACCTTAACCTATCCTTATCCAAGTAAACTATATAATACCCTTACCATAACCTTGTCACACCCTTAACCAAGTAATCTTACAATACCCCTATCATATTCATATCCAAGTAACCCTTACACCATCATTTACACTAACTAACCCCCCACCCACAGTGACTCGTTAACTCACACAATCGTTCACACTGAATCGTTCATATACCCACACACCCACTAGTTCACTATAAAGGACGAATTTTCACTCACAATAAAAATTTAACTAACATGTCAATTAACCATGAAACACTACACTTACATAACTACTTATACTTAGACAAAGTATCGTTAAAACAAAACACAAAATAATTACACTCAGGGCTCTAAAACTGTGTTATCAGAATAAATTGCAGTAGTTGTTCGAGGCACTAGTACGGCGAGACAAAGCGACCACTTAACACTAGAATCAAAGAACTTTTCGGTATCAGATTCCAGATCCCGAAACGCCGTGAAACTTGTTTTTCCTAACCGGTGACGGAAAATGTCCGCAATAGTTTATTAAAAAACATAAACTCACCATCACTAACAATAAGTTTTAAACAAAGAAAATATTAAATGTTCGATGTTACATACTAAATAGGTTTTGTGGTAAATATCTTGACACATATTTTTGGAATTTTATGAAAAATAAATCAGCATAATATAAATTTAAGTTATTTTGTAATTGGTTCTGACTATGTTTTAGAAAGAACTAATTGCTAATGTCATAACGGCGCGCGGCGACAGCTGAATAAACATCGTGGAGTAAACATTGCAAAGCAATGCAAGTTCCGGTGCTGAGTGTCTTGCTAGTGTTTTGTATTGTTCGTTTTGTGTCTGTTAGTGGGGGAAAAATGGTGAAAGTTCATCATCTGACGGCGGTAGTTCGTCATCTGAGGACGGAAATATATTATCAGAGCAAACTGGCGGATCACCTGCAAACACGGTTGATCCTCAAATTGACGGATCGTCAGCAAACACAATTATTCCTCAAAATTTGTCCATTCGAAGCAAACTATCTGGCATCAGAGAGACAATTCGTCAAAAAACCGCATCCAAAGCTGAACATTTACTGCGCTTGAAAGAAACGTTGTATCAGAAAATCTACAACGCTGCCGGGGACTTATCAAACAATATGCAAACACAACAACAGCATTTAGGAAAAGCGATGGAAATCTGGAATAAAATAGAGCTAAAAGGCAAAACTCAAGAAGAGCAGATCGAAATGTTGATCGATTTAACCTTTGGTGAATTGGTCAAACACCTTCCGTCATACTCGAATATTCCACCGATCGAGGAGCTTTCAACATCGGTATACATTTGTGGAGCCAAGGGTGTGATGAAAGACATGAGATCAATTGAGAAAGTCGGTTTGACAGTTAAGTCAATCGACGGTGACGGATTCGCTGCTGAAATTGACTTCAAGTTCAATAACCTTCTCCTTAATTATACTGAATTCTACATAAACGCATTACATTCGGTCGAAAGAAAAGGCTATTTTGATATCGGCTTTAAAGATAATAACATTAGAGTTAAACTGAAGATATCGAATTTAGTGCAAATTCTACCGAAGTTACTTACGAAACAGTGCATCGTGAGTGTGTTGGATGTTGCAGTAACTCAGGTCGAATTCGGCCATAGCTCTTTCTCAGCTCCTACGAGCGATAAAACGAGAAAATTCTTAAGTGGTATAATTAATGAATACTTAGAAAAACATCAAGAAATTATGCGGGCCAGGTTCGAACAGCGAGTCCTAGCCGAAATGCACGACGCCCTCACCACCGACAACGCCTGGATATGCAAAGACGACGGTATCGCTGAACTGATCAGGTCCAATGGTGGCATAATAGAAGACTTTGTGGTTTCGGAAACATTCAAGAAGAAATGTGGACAAGACCTCTACATTATACCTTAAAAGGCACCATAGAAAAAATGTTCTTCTTTGTAATATTAATATGAATTTTAGTTTAAGTTAATGTCACCATAACCAGTGTATACATTGCCAACATTGAATAAAAGTCCCGTAAATTACGTATTTGACTTTTATTACTGTGGAATATTTTATTATTTCAATAAATATGTATTTCGAATACTGAACGTATAATATAAAAGCTTAAATGTTATAAGCTTGTTAAAGTTGCGTTCAGTTGTTAAGCTTTCAGTGTTATAATATTGCATTTTCTCAAAATCAGCTCAATTAGAAATCTTATAATTCGTAATTTACTTGGCGGTCTTGACTCAAAAATAAGGTTAAAAATTTAAAATAATAAATTCGTTTTGTTAAAATCACACCAGTCCGTTGGTATGTAAAATAAAATAATATGTATAGCCCGAAATACGATTTTTAATTTTGGTTGCACAATGTTGTAACACATACAAATTCAATAACGTCAATCAAAAATATGCATTTTAGTTTTGATATTAAATTAGGTATTTCGGTAGCAACGCTATTACCATCATTTTAGAGGGCCTAAAGATAAAACCCCCTAAAGAACTTGAAGATCTTTTGAGGCTTCGTCAAAGAAAAACCTAAACTGCCTGTTTTGTTAGTGAGTTTTATCATTGACTATAAATACTGAAGTATTTATAGTCAATGGTTTTATTTTTGTTACGGATTGCGTCTTTTACCGGGTGTGTTAACATAAAATAATTCTAAAACTGAAATATATTGCCACTGATTCGTTTTTACACGTATTCCGGATAAATATTACTCCAAAACCCGATACAAAAGTGTCATTTAAATTTCATTTCAGGCTTACGTTATAGCCAGTGGCTTTTAAATTCCTTGCGCTCTTTCAAGCCTACTGGACAATTTTGATCTTCACATCGTTTACTATTCAGTTTATATAGATAACTTTACAAGAATTCAAATGGTAGTTAAATATCAATCTTTCTCTAGCAAAAGCTTCGTCTAATGAATTAACCTTTATTGCATTAAATATTTTTATTCAGATAAAAATGTGATAACATAATATAATTTGGGCCTGAAACAAAATGGCTTAAAAACTCTTAAAATAAGTGAATTCTACAGTCACTACATTAAATGTGAATGTAGTCAAACTACCAAGTAAAATCTTTTTAGTGTTTAAGTACTGTATTGGCAGCCCGGTTGGATTGTAATGGAGTTCATAAATATACGCATATATGAATATGTAGTCACCGACTGTATACAGTAATGTTAAAATATGTTTATTCAAAAATAATGTTTGAATATTTCAGAATAGTGGTACAGTATTTAATTTCTAGATTATAGTTGTCAGTCATGTTATACGATTTGCTTCTACAAATGTTATATTTAGCCGATCTGTTGTATAAATGACATTTATTCATTTAACTCAGTATGAGCCCTCTGTTACCAACTTCTCTCTCTCTCTCTCTCTCTCTCTCTCTCTCTCTCTCTCTCTCTCTCTCTCTCTCTCTCTCTCTCTCTCTCTCTCTCTCTCTCTCTCTAATTTATTTTTTAAACCCAACTCACACATGACCAGCAACACCTGACTCCAACGCCCTATTAGTCCCTTCTAGAAACACTGACGTATACATAGTTTGTGAAATACATACAATTTACAAAATAGGAATAAAAACTGTGATATAAAAAGGTATTATAATAGTAAAATCCATATCCTTTCAGTAGTTTCATTTAATCCATCTAAATCAAAAAAGAGTCCACCAAACCAATTAGCCACTCATTTAATTTTTCTATATGTTTTCGATAACGATACAACCCTCGTACGGATATCACAGCATAGCCCAAATGCAAACAAGCTACCCACTATAATATAACAGGCAAGTTGTTCAAGTGTTTGGCAAATAAAACGGTCAACAGCGTTCTTCGTTCAATGGAAGATGTATTTCTCGGTCCATCTCCTCCACCGATGACAATGGGGTTCTCAGATGAACGTGAAATCTTCTTATAAATATATTTTAGTGGGCAAGTGTCCTTCGATTAAATATCTCATGTAGTCAATATTGATAATTTATCGACTTGCTTAGGGTACTATTTTATTTTCTGGTAAAAGATTCACTAGTTACATTTTGAAGTTTATAATAAAATAAGAGAGTTTATAGTAAATTATAATTCTGCAAAGAAATGTAAATTTTTTAGTGACCTCAGCTTTGATTTATGAGTTTTCTTTTCCTTAGTTTAAAATAGGTTTGATATAGTTATTGATGTGTTTCTCTTTTTCTTTTAGAGTTTAATCGTGATATTGTAATATGAAAACTCAGTATTATTTTTTCTTTTCCTAATCTATTCAACTTGTGGATAAACTGCTGATTTCCTCTCTAACCCATATTTTCGTGATAGAGCTCTTGATTTTCGCATCAATATCAACAGATACACAGACATACAGACAGAGAGAGAGAGAAAGACGTTCGTAGTCTATAATTCTTTTAGGGATTATCAAATTTAATATTTCTACCAATAACTTAAATTTGAAAGTCTTGACTCAATTCCTTTGACTAACTGTTATGTCTTTCATACAACTATGACTCAATATTTTCAACATATGTGTGGGGGTGGAGGAGAAAAGAAAAACCATTACCAGAAAGATCGCATGGAATATTTAGTTTACAAAGTATCCTTTTGAAAGTTGAAATGCGGGTGATCCTACCTGATCCTAACTCTTTACATTTTACATTTACCTCAACTTCTCTCTTTTTAAATCGGTTTTTATCGTTAGCTTGATGCCGACTAAACTTCACCAATTTTGAGGTTTTCGACATCATTTCCACGTAAGTTTGAAAAATCTTAAAACAATAAATTATTAGTCTACATGCCATTTTTTATAGTACGATGTTCTTGCTTTTTCACTAATCAGATTAAAAATAGTTAGCTATACACATAGAAGCTTACAAAAAACAGCATAATGAAATAGTACAGTTCCAGGCGATTTACATTTTATTTTTTGGGCCAGGATACGTTTTTGTTCATAATGATGTAATGTAATTGTATCCAGTTTTCAGTAATATTTTACTATTGATACATTTTTCCTTTTGATACACAAATCAAATGGATTAAATGTAGTGGATCACACTGAGGAATATAGACAACATTGTATGAATGTATGAGAGTTATTGAGTATTTTAAACAAAACGTTTAACCAAATATTTACTGATATATTTTAATTTCTAAGTGAACTGAAAAAAAACATTGTTTGATTTTATGTACTTTTTTGTTTTATTAAGTATAAACTGTATTAATCGTTACTCCATCAATAAGCACTTGAATTACACTGATTTTCTAGATATACTCGGATAACTGTATCGTATGTAAAATAACTAATTATATTTTCAAACATCGATTACATTATCCCCAATTTTAATTTGCTGTTTCTCTGTTAATAAACATACGAAAATGTTTCATGATAGTTACCAAACTTACAGAGATCGAGTATCGCATAAACTGAAAAGTGTTAAAAGTTAATACAGAAAGATTAAAGTCAAGCGATTTGATTACAGAAGTTAGGACGCTCAACGTAAGTTGTTATACCTTCGGCAAGGTGCCGATAGAAGGTAAAAAGCTCAGTATGTTTATCGTCATGGAACTAGACGAGGTAAATTATTAATATTTTTCTTTTAAATTTAATATTTTGACAGTAAATTTCAATTAAAATTTTATTAACTCATTACAAACTAATTATGGGCATTTTTACGATTTGATCAAAAGAATTTCAAGTACGAACGTAATGTTTAAAAAAAATTGATTAGTCTACAATACAAAAATACCCCCGTCGCAGCAAACCTGTGTACTCAGCGAATTTCCAATGCATAATATATGTCTTAATACCACATAAAGCCGCATGCCAAGTTTCATAAAAATATATTCACATATAAGCGATTTTAATTATTATCCATAAGAATAACATTGGTAATAAGTACGTAGGTTTGCTGAAACAAGGAACACAAACAATTGGTTTTTATGCAAATATAAATATAATTAAACTAGACGAAGCCACATACCAAGTTCCATCAATATTCAATCATACATAAGCGCTTTATAACATTCTAGTTATTCTCCATAAGAATAACATGGGGGCTGAGGAAGCAGGTTTGCTGCAACAAGGAACAAAAAAATGGGTTTTTTATAATTATCAATATACCTCAACCAAGTGAAGCTACATACCAAGTTTTATTAATTTATGTCCATAATTAAGGGAGTCATTACATTTTACTTATTCTCCATAAGAATAACATGGGGGCTGAGTACGCAGGTTTGCTGCTACGGGAATAATCAACAAAAATCAATCTTTTGTGCAAATATCAATATACCAGTACTACGTGAAGCCACATAACAAATTTCATCAACATACATTCATAAATAATCGAGATATCAAATTTTATTTATTCTCCATAAGGATAACATGGGACAACGTACTGTGTTTAGCACTTTGAATATCTCTGCAACGGTTGGGCGTAGAATCACAATTTAAACACCAAAATGATTGTTTTGTGGAACTGAACAGATTGGTAAAAGCAAATATGAAGTTTACATTAAAATAAACTGAGGAAAAGCCACAAACCTTTTACCCATAAGATTAACATGGGAGATTTTATGAGCATGTTTTTTTTGGATTTTCTCCGCAACCACTTAACCTAAGTTAATAATTCAAAATACTATATTATTTTTTTTAAGCTCTATAACATGGTTATAACCAAAATTAAGTTTTTTAAAAATTTTAGGGTGAAAAATGCAAAAAACTGATTTTTGGAATATTTAAAACCCCCATAAACTCCCCTTCCCATGGTCCGATTTTTCTGGTTTTCGAACTTAAAGTCATGAATGTCATTTTACACGTTTGAGCCAAATTTCGTCAAAATCTGACGTTTTTTACTCAAGTTATCGTGTTAACGGACACATATAAAGATATATATATATATATATATATATATATATATATATACATATATATAAATTTGAACCAATAGTGTTTTTGGCATCTGGGGACCTGAAAACAAAAAGTTATCATGGTCTCGGGCTTAGTCTTACCATGAGACCTACGGTAATAGCTTATTCTTCCCTATAGGGGAAATTCGCTAATTATCCGTACAACACATTTTGTTTTAACTCTTAATATTTATTACGGTAATTTTATTTACAACTTTAATTTTAGAACGCATGTGATCTAATCAAATGTTTACCGGACGACTTGTGATGGTGTATCTTTTACAACTACTTATTATTATAATTATACCAAGCATATACACATTTTCGTTTTAGTTATATGCAAAAGGATTTTGTTTGAACAAGCAATTATTTAAACATGTATTTGTTGGCAGTAAACGTTTATTACTTCCATCACGAAACGTAAACAAACACACGTTTTTCACTGTCATTGGATATTTCAGGCCTTTTTTTAATCTGTATTGATGTCTAAAGCAATAGTTTTACTATTACTAATTTAATCTTTAACCACATATAATATTTTATTACATAAAAATATTATTTTTCTTCGCTGTTTTCCTAAGTTCTTGCCATCAAGTAAAAGCTTGATTTATATTACAGACAACCACGCGACCTGCACATTATGACGAAATGAAACGATTTTCTGTTATTCAACTATGTACAAAAGCAAATTACACGGCGGCCCGGTATGTGTATAAACTGTGACACATGTAAAACCGTACGTAGACAACAGAATTTATCGCAATTGAAACGTAGGCAGGCTCGTCACTATATATCTATCGTCTATTGACAATTAAAACGTTGAAACTGCAATCTTGAAATACATGTGTATTGATTTTTATATTTGAAAGCTATCACAGAGAAAAATGCACCTAGCAAACACTGTAAAACCCTAGTTTCTATCAGATGACTGTGATGAATTAAAAATTTTAAATAACATTACACGTGCCGGTCAAACATTAGATTTAACTGATTTAAAATTAGATGTAAAGTTAATAAATGAAAAAGCAGTTTTATGAGTTATGTGGAAATCAACCCGTTCCTTCGTTAGCGGGAGACGTCATTGTTTATAACAGTACGCCCGTGCTGCCGTAAACTAATGCGCACTAGTAAGCGCGGAATGTTTTATACAGCGTGAAAGTTCACAAACTTTACAAATGGGGAAGATAGTGCGACTTCCATCCCTTCATAAGAGATCGGCGGCGCGTTAGCTCCGCAATCAGACCCACGCCTCAGTATCTTTTCCTATTAATTAACCTATTGCAACACGTTCGGCTCGTACGAACGTCTACACGGATAATCGGCCATATCCCTACCCAGAGCGGCGTTCGTAAGCGGGTAGTGTAACTTTCCTTCTTTGAAAAATTTCGAGAACGGTATAACATAGCGAGCAGACGCGCGTACGCGAGAGTATAGCTTCCGAGCCGCTGCGTTTCGTATGTCGCATGGCGACTCGCTTTTTGCATGACCGGCGGCCCGGTATGTGTGTAAACTGTGACACATGTATAAACGAACGTAGACAATGGAATTTATCGCAATTTAATCCTAGGCAGGCTCCTCACTATATCTATCGTCTATTGTCAATTAACTAAACCGCCGGAACCGCAACCTTAGTGTGTATGTAAAGTGTTAAATATATTTGAAAGCTATCAGAAAGAAAAATGCACCTAGCACACATTATAACACCCTAGTTTTCTATCAGATGACTGTGATGAATTATAAATTTGAAATAGCATTACACGTGCCGGACAAACAGGTACTGATTTAAAATTAGAAGTAAAGTTAATGAACGAGAAATCAGTTTTAGGAGTTATGTGGAAATCGACCCATTCCTTCGTCAACGTGAGACGTCATTGTTTATGACAGTACGCACGCCGCGCCACCCGCATGACAAAAAGGATGCTGCCGTAAACGAATGCAAGTTTGGCGGCTCGTTTGCCCCGCAGCCGGAACATGTAACGAAATAACGAAATTCAATATATTACGTAAGCGGATAGTTAGTAGGTCATTTTTCCTTCTTTAACAAATATTAAGAAGGGTATATGTTAGTGAGCCGACTTGTATTAAGGCAAGTTCACAATCGGCATTTTCAGAGAAAAGATAGTGTGGCTCAAATTTACGTTTGATACAATAGCGATTTATTTTGCGACTTGGCGGCTCGCTATCTTTCTTACCAAAAAAATGTTTGAAAAAACCCACAATCTCCTGAAATATTAAGAAAAATAATTAAGGCAGCTCACTATCTTCGCCTTCATTTTTTGTGTTAAAAAGATGCGTCTGGTAAGAGAAATAACCGAGTAAGGGGAGGAGGAGCCTAGGTGGTGGGGTGATGGTAAAATAGCTGAAAAATGCGTATTAACAGATTTATCGCAAAACTGGCGAAAAATGTTCACTTTTTCAGCGCTACAACCCGTGTATCACACGGGAAAAACCTAATTTCTCGTAATAAAAAGACATCTTGACATACATATGTCATATCAGCGTGTGCGTAAAGAACCAATCTACGCGTTTTGGTTGTTCCCAAAGCATGTCAATGCCCCCTAAACCCGCTACAGCCTGTTTAGGGTACCCCTATGGGTTCCCCCCTAGAGCGCTTAGGGGGAACCCAGTTTAACCTAACTTCTTCAGCTTGTCATTTTGACCCTATCAAAAACTCGTTGTACATCAAAGTTCTTGTTATCAGTAGTTAGTACTAAATCTAAATAGCAATAATTTTTATCGGTTTCGTGTTAAACCCATTAACAAGTTAGTAATTAACGAAGAAGAGTAGAAAAATATATAAAAAAACAGTGTTTTGCGGGCGAATTAATCTTGGCGTTTCTGATTGGTCATCCTTAAACTGGTGGCACGCCATTGGTACAGTTTAAGCGGACGAAATATTCCTAGCCTGCTATTGGATCAGTTTAAGCAGACAGAAATTGACAAAATCCTTAAACTGGGAATGCCAGTAATAAATTTCGCAGCTATCAATGGAGTAAAACTAGCTGACATAGATTTACAAATAGCTATATACTGTATAACATAGCGTCAATAGAAATAGTGGTCAGCACTTGGAATATATTAGAAACGTAGTATTATACAGCCCATACATATAACTCGGGGCACGCACTGCACAGTATATATAATCATACCTAGTAGGTTATTTCATATCATAGGGGCACACAATAATAATAAGTGAAATATAGTTATTCACCCCGCCATTTTATTCCCGTAAAGGGCACGCACCTGTGATGAGGTAAAAAGACTGGACCATGTTATCAGACTTATACTGATCGTAGAAAGATAAGGAACGTCCGTCCTGCCGAGGAGTGGGGGGACGCGTGCGAATTCCAGCTCACTCTCGCTGCAGACTTATTGGGGTTAACCGGTTACGGAGGGTGTCTAAGGCGATTTGGTGCATTAGAAATTGAGGAGGACTGGGTCGTGGGGAAGAATCCGTGTAGGCGAATCCGTACATTATCGTCGTGATAACATAATTAGTGTGTAGCTTTACGGAATTATTTGTTTAAAGTGAGATTAAAATTATCGAACCTGACTTGTTCAAAACGTTTACGAATATTGGCGATAGCACCCGATCGAACAGCCAACAATATTGCTTAAGTTTTTTTGTTTTATTTTTATGACGTTTTCACAGTTGTAAATTAATTTAAAGTAATTTTGCAAAACAATGTAAGTCGTACTCCAAAAAAAATCAAAAACATATTACTGTACTGTTTTGGTTCAAACAATTGAAACATTACAACTAACAATTTGTCGTCTTCAAAACGGTAACTATAATGTGCAGTTTCGAACTGGAAACCTTTACCGTACCATACACTCGGTCTTAACCACTAAGCCATTTCGCCATGTCTGTTGTTATTAAATTTGTTTACAAATGAAGCAATAACACTGTTTAGCTGTTTTTATGACGTGAACAGTCGAGAGTGGGGGGGTGCAAATTTCTATTCGTCGAGTCTTTTCAAGTACATAAGCAATGAACATCTGAGAAGCGCATTCTAGTGGTGATCTAAGAAAATATTCTCGAACATCGTTTCTCCCCTGAGTTGCTCCCGTCTGTATTATTTTGCGAATCTGTCAATCCAACTAAAAAAAGTAACACCTGCTTAAGTAAACGATTTAAAATTGGCAATTTACATCGAGTATTTTATTTCACTGCCGACTCAAATTATTTAACAACATTAACTAGATTAACATGGGAGCTTTGAAGGCCTGTGTTAGGGGCCAGACCACACAATGGACTCCGGTGCAGTCCTCGATGACGGGCCAAAGCGCGATCAGGCGCAACTGGCAACGCAGGAATGCAGGGTATCCTTCAAATTCCTTTGATTGCGAGGCGCTACTGGTATTTACCCGGCATAACTCTCCCGACAGAAAACTGATCTTTTATCCTACAATTATTGCAGGAAAATCATTAGATATACGTCATTAATGGTGATTTGCAGCTTGTTCTGGTCACTTAAAACGTCCCTACTAAACGATAAAGCCAACCCCAATGATGTATAATTCAAATCTACAAAAAGCTACGTTTAATAAAACACAAATTAGTTTATCCAATAGCAAGTACGCAAGGACTGTAATTGGTTAACTTTCCCTCCCAGTATGAATAGCTTATACATGGAATACAATACCTTTTTAAGTCCTTAACTTCTGTTTCCCATGAATATGTAGAAATGCCACAAGAATGTTAATATAATTATTCTAAAAAATAAATTTCAGCGAAGTGATAAAAGGATAATTTTACAAATTAAATTCGGCAAATATGAACCGTATAACTTTCACTACCCATCTGCACTTAGTCCAATTTTCGGGTCGTTTGTTTTTAATGTCTGCGTTGACGTTTATAGCTCCAGGATAACGGAAAATTTTGTTTTCCGATTATATACTGTACCTTATTTAAATTTTAAACGAGTTCGCACGCAGCACGCTGACGTGAGAGAAGTGAATTTCCACATAAAAACCTTTAAAACTCAAAATCAGTGTAAATATAAACAGTTATTCCAATTTTTATTGAAATCTGAAAACATTGATTTTTAGGCTGTTCTGATGCTCCTGGTTTCGTTTACCTGCAATGCTAGGAATACAATGTTGCACATTGGAAGGTTAGGAGAGGGTCCAGTCAGGCTTGAAAGTAGGCATGAGGTGGATGGGAACGATAAAAGTAAGCCAAAAAATGAATAACAGGTTTGTCTAATGTAAAACCCCCATAAGACAACGTACTGTGTTTAGTCGATACACATTTTCTTTAATAACTCGGTAAATATTGGTGCTAGAATGACGAGAGAGGACTTACAACATTCGCCTCACTAATATACGTCTTATTACATTCATTAATTTTACATTTGGGGCTTTTCTAACCCTTTTTGGGCCCAAAACCTCGAAATTTGAAAGATTAATTACCAAAAAAGGGGTTTAGAGTTTTCCGATTGTTTTGCCCAACGAACTTGTCCAACTGATTATAGAAAGGAACGTCCCTACCAAATTTGAAGTAAATCGGACAAAAATTGCGACCGCTAGAGTGCATACACATATATATATATACAATTTTGAACGACCCCCCAAAACGTGTTCAGGGGGTCACGTTAGGAACTTCTATGGTGGTCCCGGGCTTAAGTTTCACCGTGCGGGTCATGCTAATAGTTCACTTTCCATAGGAAATTCACTAATAAAGTTAGACTAGTAGCCCGTCGCGGCTTTGCTCGCGATCACAGTACAATGTTATGTTTGAGAAGTTAGTTCCATTTGTTAAAGCACCTGGGGGACCGAGGTTTGCTCGAAAAGCCAGTCAGTTTGTTAAAAATGCCTATAGTACTTATATTCACGATTCCTCTCCAAGGCGAGCGTATATGTTTTGCTTATTGCGTGTTGCTCGTTTCTTTTCATTTTGGGCATATCCGTTTTATATTCAATCTTCAATTTGAATAGTTTTCGCCATTCATACATGACCTAATCATGTATGTTTAAAGTTATACGTACACATTGGTTCTAATCACTAATCTGACAAAAATCAATGATATTTTACCAAGTGAGTGTTATTTTTACAATTATTGAATGGTTGCTTTTGAACAGCTGTTATGATTCTTTTATTTGTATTTACAAATCTTAACACCGCAATCATCTCTCAAAAACCTGATGTATTAATGAAGCAGTAATATCATTGCAAACAAGTGTAACAACGGTAAACGATTGGTTTAAAAAGTGGAGAATATCACTGAACCCTACAAAGTGTGAAACTAAGATTTTTCCCCTTTGAAATATAATGTTCCCCCGGAAACTCGAATTGACAACACACTAGTTCACTGAAATCCTGATGACCAAGGCATCAAATATTTAGGCGTCTATCTGTATAAAAGCATCTTGCATGTGAACACAAAATTAGCCCAAGCATATGCTAGGTTATCAATTTTATTTCCATTGATAAATAAAAAGTCAACTTTAAAATCTTCGTGCACACTCCTCATTTATAAAACAATTCTTCGCCCCTTGATCATGTACGCATGTCCAGTGTGGGGGGCGTGTATTTCTCATGGAAAACTAAAATATTAAAATTAAAAAAAATTAAATTTTAAGAATGGCCGTAAACAGACCATGGTTCATCAGGAACAGTCACCTTCACGAAGAACTGGGAATCGACACAGTAGAACACTTTATAAGAAAAAGTATAAGAAAGTTTCTGTCTAATCTACACCATGTTCCTGGAGCCGTTACATTCAACTTAGGAGTACCAACTGTAAGGAACTATTTCGGGGTGGGGTACGAATTGTACCTTTTTGCCTCGGATAGGTCACTCGTACGAGAATGTCCAGGGTTAAATTTTTTTTTTTTTTTGGTTTGGGCTCAGATAAAATTAATCACATCAGGTGATTCAGCACTAGTTGATTCATCATCGCCCATTTAATGTTTAAATGGAAACAAATTTTGAAAAGGTGATTTAATTTTTTGGTGAAATGCTGCATAGGCCCTATCGAATAAGAAAATACAACTGAAATGTATTCTTTGCACAACAAAAACGCCCTTGGCCAGAAGCTAAGGAGCTAAACTACAATACAGTTTTGTAATTGAGGCTTGTACAGCAGTTTCACCTTTGGTATTTAACAAAACTCAGAAATATTTAGTTTTTGCTAAACTTTTGTCGGACGGACGGACTCTAATTCCGTTCTTTGATAAAATATAATTAGCTGGGTAAATGCTCATTAGAACAAATGTGGTGCATGCTTTAGTGAAATATTGAGTGACCTGTACCCTTAAAATCCACTTTTTAGCAGTGCCGGACAAAGGGGCATAACCCTATTATGATTTAAAACAGCCAAAAGGATTCATCCTCCAAATGAAAATAGGCAAAATATTTTATTTCATTCGGTACCGTCTTTTTTTGTGAAGGGCAGAACAAATCTGGATTATAAACAGACAGACGGATAAACAAATGTTTACACAAATTTAAATATCTCCGTTGCATTCAACATTTCACTGCTGAAAGCGATGTAGAAAAATAACTTATTTTATTTATATACATAAATAGATTCCTTACCTGTAAAATCTGGTATTGCTAATAACCTGTTCGTAATGTATTAACAGCTGCAATTCAAATCTTAAGGGCTAAAAACGAAAATTAAGAGCTCGTGGGGCAAAGCCCCCGTGGTCGAGAGTGTATGGAAACCCCAAAAGGCACATCTAGAGAGTAAGATCTTTCGATTGATACCAAATATGTATATAAAATAATATGTTTAGGGGTCGAAAATCGCCGAACAAAAATCAAGAAATTCTTTAAATAATATAGATAAATCAATGGGATGGATCGTCAGTGGGAAATATTTAATTTGCATCATTTTTGAAAGTTGTACCAAAGATAATGTTGTCTCCCTGAAGCCCTTAGACCACTTCCCCGCTTGATCTCCGACAACAGTTGCAAATTGGGCTACAGGTTTCAGCTGAGAGGAAAACATTTTGATTTACACGTGACCTTGCACGATTATTTACTTTTACTTTTACAATTAAATGTAAATTATATATCCAATGAGTAAGTGGTATTTTGCAAAATAGTAGATATTGCACATTTTAATAGATAAAAACATTATTTTCTAGCTGGGCCAAGAGGCCCCTTGTCTTGATTTCAGTTTTGAAACAAAACAAAATTACACAGCTGACCAACCTACAATATATGTATGTGTTTCATAAATAGGAAAGGATCATTTAAAGACATTTTCTTCCTATTTTCACACCAAGACCTTCATTTCAAAATATATAATTTTTATAAATTTTAACATCTTTGTCCAACGTGTAAGTTGAATTTCATACGGGAGTCTGTTGTTTAAAGGGGGCCCTTCTTAACTTTTACATCTTAATACATGACAACTTATGTGCTATTACGTTTTATTTTTAGTTTCGTAAATCAGTCCCAATAAAAAAAAAAACTGTTGTGAAATAAGGTATAATGTGACATGACAAAAAAAGGTTTGGGTGGTGGACAATCTAGTGGAAGGATAGGCAGACACCTTATATTTTGAGAGCTGTAGAACGGTTTTTACTTCCTATATTTAAATCCCCTTTAAAATACCATAACATGTACTAAATGTTATTTTAAAAAATATTGCGTTCATTTTCCATCACTGATTAGTAAAAACAAGTTTCACGACGTTTCGGGATCTGAATCTGATCCCGTGTCGTGGCTCAAACAAAAAGAGTCAGAAAACAGCACATACAAATTCGTTCCTTTGTCGATCCCTTATGTGCCGGGATTATCGGAAAAAATCAGATTACTAATTTGCTAAGAAATTCGAAATAAAAACCGCGTTTAAGACACAGAATATACTTAGGCAAAGTGTCGTTAAAACAAAACAAAATAATTACACTCAGGGCTCTAAAACTGTGTTAACAGAATCAATTGCAGTAGTTGTTCGAGGCACTATTACGGCGAGGCAAAGCGACCACTTAACACTAGAATCAAAGAACTTTTCGGTATCAGATTCCAGATCCCGAAACGCCGTGAAACTTGTTTTTCCTAACCGGTGACGGAAAATGTCCGCAATAGTTTATTAAAAAACATAAACTCACCATCACTAACAATGATGAGTTTTCAACAAAGAAAATATTAAATGTTCAATGTTACGTTCTACATAGGTTCTGTGGTAAATATCTTGACACATATTTTTGGAATTTTGTGAAAGATAAATCAGCATAATAGAAATTTTAGTTGTTTTGTAATTGGTTCTGACGTATGTTTTAGAAAGAACTAATTGCTAATGTCATAACGGCGCGCGGCGACAGCTGAATAAACATTGTGGAGTAAACATTGCAAAGCAATGCAAGTTCCGGTGCTGAGTGTCTTGCTAGTGTTTTGTATTGTTCGTTTTGTGTCTGTTAGTGGGGGAAAAAATGGTGAAAGTTCATCATCTGACGACGTTAGTTCGTCATCTGAGGACGGAAATATATTATCAGAGCAAACTGGCGGAACACCGGCAAACACGGTTGATCCTCATATTGACGGATCGTCAGCAAACACAATTATTCCTCAAAATTTGTCCACTCGAAGCAAACCATCTGGCGTCAGAGAGATAATTCGTCAAATAACCGCATTCAAAGATGAACATTTACGGCGCATGAAAGAAAAGTTGCATCAGATAATCTACAACGCTGCCGGGGACTTATATGAGATGGGCTCTCCTGTGAGGAGGGCGTTCGCAAACAAGAAGCAAGCACAACAACAGCATTTAGGAAAAGCTATGGAAATCTGGAATAAAATAGAGCTAAAAGGCAAAACTCAGGAAGAGCAGATCGAAATGTTGATCGATGTGATCTTTGAAGAATCGGTCAAACACCTTCCGTCATACTCGAATATTCGACCGATGGAGGAGATTTCATCATCGAAATACATTTGTGGAGCCAAGGGCGTGATGAAAGACTTGAGATCAATTGAGAAAGTTGGTTTGACAGTTAAGTCAATCGACGGTGACGGATTCATTGCTGAAATTGACTTCAAGTTCAATTACCTCCACTTTAATTTTACTGAATTCTACATAAAAGTATTACATTCGGTCGAAAGAAAAGGCTATCTTGATATCGGCTTTTCAGATAATAACATTAAAGTTAAACTGAAGATATCGAATTTTGTGCAAATTATACCAAAGTTACTTAAGAAACAGTGCATCGTGAGTGTGTTGGATGTTGCAGTAACTCAGCTCAAATTCGTCCATAGCTCTTTATCAGGTCCTAAGAACGATAATGCGAGAAAACTCTTAAGTGGTAGGATTAATGAACACTTAGAATCACACCAAGAAATGCTGCGGGCCAGGTTCGAACAGCGAGTCCTAGCCGAAATGCACGACGTCCTCACCATCGACGACGCCTGGATATGCAAGGACGAGGGTATCGCTGAACTGATCAGATCCAATGGTGGCATAACAGATGCCTTTGTGGGTTCGGAAAAATTCAAGAGGAAATGCGGAAAAGAATTCTACATTAAACCTCACGAGGCACCATAGGAAAACTGTTCTTCTTTGTTATATTAATATGTATTTTAGTTAACGTTAATGTCACCATCACCAGTGTATACATTGCCAAAATTAAATAAAAGTCCCGTAAATTACGTATTTGACTTTTATTACTGTGGAATATTTTGTTATTTCAATAAATATGTATTTCGAATACTGAGCGAACAATATAAAAGCTTAAATGTTATATGCTTGTTAATGTTAAATGTTAAGCTTTTAATGTTTTAATATTGAATTTTCTCAAAATCGGCTCAATTAGACTTCTTAAAATTCGTAATTTATTTGGCAGTCTTGACTCCAAAATAAGGTTAAAAATGTAAAACACTAAATTCGTTTTGTTAAAAACACACCAGTCCGTTGGTATGTAAAATAAAATAACATGTATAGCCCGAAATACGATTTTTAATTTTGGTTGCACAGTGTTGTTACAAATAAAAATTCAATAACGTCTATCAAAAATATGTATTTTAGTTTTGATATCTAATTAGGCCTTTCGGTAGCAAGGTTATTACCGTCATTTTTAGAGGGCGTAAAGATAAAAACCCCTAATGAAGTTGAAGATCTTGTGAGGCTTCGTCAAAGAAAACTCTAAATATTTGTTAATATGTATTGTGTCTTTTACCGGGTGTGTTAACATAAAAGACTTATAAAGCTGAAATATATTGCCACTGATTCCTTTTACACGCATTCCAGTTAAATATTACTCCAAAACCCGATACAAAAGTGGCATTTAAATTTCATTTCAGGCTTACGTTACAGTCAGTGGCTTTTAAATTCCTCGCGCTCTTTCAAGCCTACTGGACAATTTTTATTTTGACGTCGTTTACTATTCAGTTGATATAAATAACTTGACAAGAATTAAAATGGTAATTAAACATCAATCTTTCTCTATCAAAAGCTTCGTCTAATGAATTAACCTTATTATTAAATATTTTTATTCAGATAAAAATGTGATTACATAATATAATTTGGGCCTGAAACAAAATGGCTTAAAAACTCTTAAAATAAGTGAATTCTAGAGTCACTAAATTAAATGTGAATGTAGTCAAACTACCAAGTAAAATCTTTTTAGTGTTTAAATACTGTATTGGCAGCCCGGTTGGATTGTAATGGAGTTCATAAATATACGCATATATGAATATGTAGTCACCGACTGCATACAGTAATATTAAAATATGTTTATTCAGAAATAATGTTTGAATATTTCAGAATAGTGATATTTAATTTCTAGATTATATTTATCAGACATGTTATACGATTTGCTTCTCCATATGTTATACTTAGCCGATCTGTTGTATAAATGTTAATCATGTATTCAAATATTATTTTTATCTAAACCTTTTTTAAATATGACACCTCGAAATGCTATAACTCTTTGGAAGACAAACTCAACTAGAAATGGATCCTTTTCAAGGTTTTTAAGAATACTTCGAAAAATATATTTGATTGCTATTAATGTTGTTCTTAAAATAGTTTTAGTGCAAAATTTAAATACACTTGTAAGCTACTGAATTAAACCAAATTATCATCAGTCATTTTAGCGAATTTCCCCCATAGGGAAGAAGCTATTACCGTACGTGGTATGGTAAGACCTAGGCCGGGGACCATGATTTCGTTTTGAGGTCCCCAGATGCCAAAAACATCATTCGTTTAAAACTTTATATATATATGTGTGTGTGTGTGTGTGTGTGTGTGTGTGTGTGTGTCCGTGGGTGCAATAACTCTCGTAAAAATAAAAATGGTCAGATTTTAATTAAAAAAACATTTATGACTTTGAGTTCGAAAACCAGCCAGATCCCTCTTTACAAAGGGGTATTTTGGGGGGGTTTAGTACCCCAAAAATTTTTGTTTTTTTAATATCATATTTTATTAAATTGAATTTTACTTTTCTCCATAGGATTTGGCTTAAAAATACAAACAATTTGGTGTTTTTATTATTTCTCTACGTCAATTGGTTACAGAGATATTGAAAGTGCTAAACACAGTACGTTGTTCAATGTTATTCTTATGGAGAATAAGACAATCTGTATATCTCGCTTATTTATCAACTTATATTGCTTTATATCGTTGTGGTCTATTGATATATGCTCAAAAACAATTTTTTTCCGATAGTTCCCGTAGCAGCAAACCTGCGTACTCAGTCCCCATGTTATTCTTATGGAGCGTAAGAAAAATGTTATCTCCCTTAATTATGAACATAAATTAATACAACTTTATATGTGGCTTTACCTAATTGAGTTATATTATTATTTATATAAAAACCCATTTTTTGGTGTTCCTTGTTTCAGCAAACCTGCATACTCAGCCGCCGTGTTATTCTTATGGAGAAAAATTAAAAATGTGATAAATAATTAATTTATGAATGTAACTTCATGAAACTTGGTATGTGGCTTTATGTGGCATTACGATACATGTATATGCATTGTAAATTCGCTGGGTATGCAGGTTTGCTGCTAAGGGGGTATATTTTAAAGTATCATGGGTGAAAAGTAGTGATAGAGTTAGTGGGTTTTTTGTGGTTACTGAGTCTTTTATAGATATAATTATTTATTTAATGTAAGATTATATAGACCTGAATATATTACCAAGATTTTTCTTTTTTATTATCATTATTATTATTTAATGTATGAATATTTATTGTTATTGATATTATTATTGTTATTATATATGTATTATATTGGCACACCCAGTGTAGTCTAAACAAAATTAACGTCCAGTGAAGTTGTGTTTTTTTTGGGGTCGGTATAAGAAGCGACCCTCTTTCCTGGCAGACTGACCATGTGTTGTCACATCCGGTAGAGAGAGAGAGAGAGAAGTTGGTAACTGAGGGCTCATAATGAGTTAACTGAGTTAATTGCAAACATTTTAAAACATCCTGATAGGTAATTCTTTTACCTCAGTCAGCGAGCCATGAAAGGAGAGGGGAGGGAGAAATAAATGTTTTAAAAAACAATGGCTACTTGTTTCAATTTTAAAACAATTCATAATTATTATACATAATAATACATCTATATGCCAGAGGGATGAGTTTTCATAACGGAGACTGAGCCCTCAGTACCAACTTCTCTCTCTCTACCGGATGTGACAACACAGGGTCAGTCTGCCAGGAAAGAGGGTCGCTTCTTATACTGACCCAAAAAAAACACAACTTCACTCGACGTTAATTTGTTTAGACTACACTGGGTGTGCCAATATAATAATATATATATTAACAATAATAATAATAAAAATAAATATCCATACATTCAATAACTAGGAGTAGGCTCTTATATCGCGTATAAGGATTGAGTGATCACGTAAAATACAAAAAAAGTTTCGATTGACAATATACCTCATGGGCCCTCCATTATAACTGCAGCTTGACAATAACATACAAATCCAGAACATGACAAACAATGAGGCCTGAAATCTGTCAATCAGTCAGACAAAGTGCATATGAAGTAGTTACTCACCCCTCAGTCTCACTGAGGGCTGTATCATCTAGGCCCTCATAATAATATTAGCTGAAGATTTTGATAAAATATACTATCAAAATATTGCCTTTATTGGCGGCAATAAAGGTCACTAATCAGTGAGAGCACGTGGTTTAAAAGTAGTTATTTACACTTTGGTTCCATTGGAGGACCCATCAGGATATTTATTTTATTGTAGCTTAATATTTCTGTAAAAATCTATAAGTATAAATACAGAACTTGATGAACAATACGTTTTAAAATCAGTCAATTGGTTTTGAATGCCTAAATATTTTAAACTCTAATCCAGAGGTTTTAATGTAACACATTACCCTTACTGGGGGGAGGGGGGCTGTGCCCCCCAGGCCTCCCATTGTTATTGTAGCTTGATACGGTTGTTCAAATACATAGGTAACCTATAAATGCAGAACTTAAAAAACAATAAGGCTTAAATCATTCAATTTGTTTTTAAGAAGAATAAATTGCCTCATTTTAAAAAGAAAAGAAAAGTAGTTTCTTATGTTAAATATAATCTAGGGAGAAATTAAAACTCTTTGACCCACTTCTTAGAATCCACGAGTCATTGTGTCAAGGTCCAAGATTTTGTATACATCTTAATATATAAATACCCCCTTAGCAGCAAACCTGCGTACTCAGCAAATTTCCAATGCATATATATGTATCTTAATGCCACATAAAGCCACATATCAAGTTTCATAAATATACATTCATAAATAAACGATTTATGACATGTTAATTATTCTCCATAAGAATAACATGGCAGCTGAGTGTGCAGGTTTGCTGAAGCAAGGAACTCCAAAAATGGGGTTTTATACAAATATCAATATAACTCAAGTAGGTAAAGCCACATACCAAATGTGAATAATTTACGTTCATAATTAAGGGAGATAACATGTTACTTCTTCTCCATAAGAATAACATGGGACTGAGTACACAGGTTTGCTGCTACGGGAACTATCGGCCGAAAAATGTTTTTTAGTGCAAATATCAATAGACCACAACGATATGAAGTAATATACCAAGTTTCATCAGGAAAAGTATATAAATAACCGAGATATACAATTTACCTTATTCTCCGTAAGAATAACATTGGACAACATACTGGGTTTAGCACTTTCGATATCTCTGTAACCATTTGACGTAGAGCAATGATCAAAACACTAAATTGTGCGTCTTTCTAAGCTGATTCCAATGGGAAAAACTAAAATTTGACTTTTTCAACAATTATATGTAAAAAGCTCAAAAAAACCACTTTAGGGATACAAACCCCCCCCCCCCAAAATACCCCTTCGGATAGGTCGATCGGTCTGGTTTTTGAACTTAAAGTCATAAATGCTGCTTTACACGTTTATACCAAATTTTGTCAAAATCGGATGAATTTTACGACAGTTATCGTGCTCACGGACACACACATATATATATAGTTTTTGAAAGAATGGTGTTTTTGGCATCTGGGGACCTCAAAATGAAAAGTTATCATGGTCATGGGCCTAGGTCTTGCCATGCCGACAACGGTAATAGCTTCTTCCCTATATGGGAAATTCGCTCAAATGGATCCCTATTTCCCTTGGTCACGCCATAACTTGAGAATTAGTGGACCAAATTGAATAATTATTTCTTGTTGAGTTTGTTTATGTCAGGACAAGGTTCTTATAAAAGACAATTTTTAATCCGACCTAAGAGCTCTGCCCCACAGGCCTTCAAAGTTCCTATTGATTTGATCTAAGTTCAGTTAGTTACCCCAAGCAGCTGTAAACATACTTGAAAGGCATATATACATATGTTGATTATAGAAATAAAAAGCTACTTGAATGGAAACTCTCATTTTGGAAATAAAAAGAGTACTTGAATGGCAACTCAAACTCTTTTTTTTATATTCAAGTGAGCATAGCGCATGAGCTAATCCGGGAAGCCAGTGAGCGAAGCGAACATGCTTATCTTGAAAATGAACGAGTATTTGAAATAAAACAAATTCAATGACATTAGGACAGGACAACGTATGTTGGGCCAGCTAGTTATATATATTAATGATTACAGGCAGCGTGTAGCATTTAAGTATCCAAAAACATTATGATCACATTTTTTAAAGTAACGGTGTATTATAATCCCACTTATGTTTTATATTATTGACTATCTCAAGTTTAATTTATGCAAAATTTCTTTGCAGTAAAAAATAATACGGGGACTTCTGCTTGAAACAATATTTATTTGTGTATTAAGGGAGTAAAGTGCAACTTTGTTTCCTAAGGGAAATTGTTGGCGCCTGACGCCGTAGGCCAGGGCGATAAATTTACACACAACATTTTTCCCACACCCCAAAAGCCACAAGTATTGATAAGTATTCACATTCACAATCGCTTTCCATGTTGGTTGCGTAATGCGTAATAACTAAACTCGGAACGTTAATTGGAGCTGGAGCAAAATATCAATCAGCTGATCCGATTCCCTTACAGCTGCAGCATTAATGATTGCAGCGAAATGTCAGCTGATTCTGTTCCGGGAGACAAAGTAGCACTATACTCCTTCAATACAAGGAGTAAAATTTGACTTTACTAAGTAGGTGGGGGGAAACAAAATTTATTATACAAGATAGGAACGACGTTTCCTTCCATTTTTAAAATGTATTGTATTAGTTCACACATACGCAAAAAGTTAGAGAAAACTTAGTAAACAAATTTCATAATCGGCCTGAAAGGACAAGTCCTGCACAGTTCACTAACACATATATAATTCCAATTTTTGGTAAATAGTCCAACTAAATTTGATCAAAATGTTAAACAGGAGCATCTCTTTTACTTGTTAAACATGAAAAGTAATTTTTCACTGAGAAAAACATGTTTTCTGGAAATAAAAGTACCAATCTCTGTAGAACAGGAGCTTCAATTTCAGATCAAAACTATTTAAATCGGTCCTTTAGTTTTTAGCGAATTTCCCCTATAGGGAAGAAGCTATTACCGTAGGTCTCATGGTAAGACTTAAGCCCGAGACCATAATAACTTTTCATTTTGAGGTCCCCAGATGCCAAAAACACCATTCGTTCAAATGTTTATATATATATATATATATATATATATATATATATATATATATATATATGTGTCCGTAAGCACGATAACTCTAGTAAAAAAGGTCCGATCTTAATGAAATTTGGTACAAATGTGTAAAGTACCATTTATTTGAACGAGTTCGAAAACCAGATGAATCGCACCATCCGAAGGGGGGTTTTTGGGGGGGTTTTGTACCCCAAAAATGAGTTTTTTGAAGTTTTCACATGTAATTTTAATTTAAATCAAATTTTAATTCATACCTTTGAATTCAGCTTAAAAAAACAAACAATTTGGTATTTTGATCATTGCTCTATGTCACTTGGTTACCGAGATATTGAAAGTGCTAAACACAGTACGTTGTCTAATTTTATTGTTATGGAGAAAAAGGAAAATTGTATATCTCGCTTATTTATGAACAAAAACTGGCGAAATTTGGTATATGGCTTGATCTGGTTGTTGTTTATGGTTGTTTGCACAACAAAGTTTTTCACCTATGGTTCCTGTAGCAGCAAACCTAGGTACTTGGTCCCCATGTTATTCTTATAGAAAAAATACTTAAAATGTTATATATCGCTTATTTATGAATGTATATGGATGAAACTTGGTATGTGACTTCACTAAGATGAGTTCTATTGATATTTGCATAAAAACCCATTATTTTATGTGCCTTGTTGCAGCAAACCTGCGTACTCATCCCCAATGTTATTCTTATGGAGAATAATTAATATTTTAAATATCGCTTGTTTGTGAGTACATTTCTTATGAATCCTGTTAAGTGTTTTAATGTGTTATGTTATATATTCATTGGAAATTCGCTGAGTATGCAGGTTTGCTGCGACGGGGGTATTGTTAGTGGATTTACAAAATGAATGTTATTGATATTTGAACATGTGCTCTTATGAGAGCCAAAAATTAAAATTAATTTATTATTAGAAACAACACATCTAAACTAAACAAAGATATTGATGACATTACTGTATGTCAAAACCTATTATAAGTTATATAGGTTAAGCTATTATAACCTATATAAGTATTATATTTAATAGATTTTGCTAGTAATGTACCGTAAGTGATTTATTGAAAGTTGAACAATATTTGTTATGGGAATAATAAACGCAAACATTGTGCATTAAAAAACACCTAAAAAGAAAAGAAATGTAATTATGACAAACTGCAGGCCAAAACCTATAATTTAATACTAAAACAGTTAAAATTGGCACAGTAGTTTTTGCTAATAGATTAACGTAAAGAATTTTTTTTTTTTTGTAATGTTAATCGGGCTGTTTCGGGAGCTAAAAGTATTTTGTATTGAGAAAAATCTATACTTATAATGTAATGGTTGTGCATTTGCGTGTATGTCCCAGGGGATTTTGAAAATGCCAACTCAAAACTGCTCCGGACCATAATGTTCTAGAGGATCAACAAATTGCAGATAGGTACTTTTTTGTTTTTCCTCAAGACCTCAGGACTTTGCCCCAGTGGCATAAAAAGCCGCCATGTTATTCTAATTGAGAAAATGTTTTGTTCTAACGGCTCCTCAAACTTGCTCAAACCTTAACACATTGTTGTGGGACTAAAAGACTGGATATTCTTATCAGTGCTTAGTGTGATTTCCATAAATCCCTATGAACAACAATGGTTGTTCCCGGCAAAACATGTTTAAGATGAAAAACATGATCAGTGGAATCAACATTTGTTGGCTGGACAAATTATAAGACAATATCTTTTGAGATCGAATATAACTGAAATCTAAAAAACCGAAACCAGGGTAGACTTTCATAAGTGGAACGATATAAAAAACCGAATGAAATTGTTCGATAGGGTATAACGATTATTTAGGTTATTCGGTTATGGTTTCAGTTACGCCTATTAAGGTTTTAGTTATTTAGGTTTCAGTTAGGCCTACCGTAAAACAGGCTTGACCCGGACACTTTTTTACTATTTTTAGGTTATAGTGCCTTCCCATTAACATGTCACCATATATATTAATAAAATAAATTAATATATGTAACCAAATAAATTAATAAAATTTGGTATGTGGCTTTACCTACTTGAGTTATATTGAAATTTGTATAAAACCCCATTTTTTGTCCTTGGTTCAGTAAACCTGCATACTCAGCCGCCATGTTATTCTTATGGAGAATAATTAAAATGTCATAAATCGTTTATTTATGAATGTTTATAGATAAAACTTTGTATGTGGCTTTATCTGGTATTAAGATACATAAATATGAATTGGAAATTCGCTGAGTACGCAAGTTTGCTGCTACGGGGGTATTTTATTTCCATTATGAGAGTTGACATTCAAGTAGGTTTTTTATTTACATAATGAACATATATGTATGCCTTTCAATTATGTTAAGATATACTCCTAACATAAAACTACGATAATGTAATTTTTTAAATGCCATGTTTGGACAAATACTCTGGTTACAAAAATAGCTGTTTTATCGAAACATTATCTGCTTATTAATTAAAAACAGAAAAATGATAAACACATGTTCCCATAAAGAAAAAAATGTAAACTTTAAAAGCCAAAGGAGTAGAGCCCTTCACATTTTCCGGGGTAAAAAGTATCCTATGTGTTTATCCAGGTAATAAACTATCATCCGTGTGCAAAATTTCCTTTAAATTCATTCAGCCGTTCTTGTGTGTTATAAAACTTGTTATTAATACCACTTGTTTTATATATAAAGATAATAATAAACTTTATTTGACATTCTTGGATGTATAAAAGTAAAATAAATACAATAATTGTTAATTAATTATACAATATGATTGTAGTTATCAGCAAAATTCCTCAATTTCATAAATACATTTTCTTATTAATTTAACTCAATGTATAAAAGGCACATGTAACTGAATTATAATGATTTACTTTTTCAAAATGTTAACAGGTAAACAAAAATTTAAATGATGTCATGGAATTGATTTGAACACGATATGACATAATCACAAATACCCCTGGAGCAGCAAACTTGCACACTCAGCGAATTTCCATTGCATGTATATGTTTCTCACTACCACATAGAGCCACTCACAAAGTTTCATAAAACTACACAAATAAATGATATATAGCATTTTATTTATTCTCCATAAGAATAACATTGAAAGCTGATTACGCAGGTTTGCTGCAACAAGGGACATAAAATATGTGTTTTTATGCAATTATAAATACAACTGTACCGGTCAAGGCTGCATACCAAGTTTTATTCATTTATGCTCATAATTAAGGGAGACATTACATTTTACTTATTCTCCATAAGAATAACATGGGGGCTGAGTATGCAGGATTGCTGCTGTAGGGGAAATCGGCAACAATTTTTTTTGTGCAAATACCAATAGACCAGTAATAAGTGAAGGCACATGCCAAGTTTCATCAACATACATTCATAAATAACCGGAAATAAAATTTTGAATTATTCTCCTTAAGGATAACATTGGGCAACGTACTGTGTTTAGCACTTTGAATATCTCTCCAATGGTTGGACATAGAATCACAATTTAAACACCAAAATGATTGTTTTGTAGAGCTGAACCGATTGGTAAGAGTAAATGAGAAGTTGACATTAAAATGAGCTGAGGAAAAGCTAAAAACCTTTTTCCCATAAGATTAACATGGGAGATTTTATGAACACGTTTTTTTAGATTTTCTCCTCAACCACTTAACCTAGGTTAATGATTCAAAATATTATATTATTTGTTTTTTTAAGCTCTATAAAATGGTCAAAACCAAAATTAAGTATTTTAAAAACTGTTGGGTGAAAAATGCAAAAAAACTATTGTTGGAAAATTGTAAACCCCCATAAACCCCCCTTCCTATGGTCCGTTTTTTGTGGTTTTCAAACTTAAATGTCATGAATATCCCTTTACAAATTTGAGCCAAATTTCATCAAAATCAGACTTATTTACTCATGTTATCGTGTTAATGGACACACACACATATATATATATATATATATATATATATACATATTATTTATGTATGTTTATATATACATATATACAAATTTGAACTATTGGTGTTTTTGACGTCTGGGGACCTCAAAACGAAAAGGTATCATGGTCTCGGGCTTCAACTCTTACCATGCCACCTACGGTAATAGCTTCTTCCCTATAAGGGAAATTTGCTAATACACAATTACATCAGAAAAACGTGGACTACAACCATCTATGTTGGAAAAGAATACACTGACTCAACAAACACCGTTGAGGAGAGCGGTTTTTTCCCACTCGCGTGAAAACGTGCATCTGAATCAATGCTTTGCAATTGGAGAGGAGCATTTTTCCCCGCGCGGCCAAAAAATCGAATGTAGAAACCAGCGTGTGATTTTAGAGCCACTGGGTGGATTTGACCCGCGCGGCAAAAAATCACTCTAGGTATGTGAAAGCTCTCATTTGACTCAATTTATCCCAGCGGGGAAAACTTGCTGCGGGAAAAGGTTGCTCGTGTGAAAGATTCCTAAACATTATGTCCCCCACCCCATTACTCCAGAATTATACCATGATTAAATTGGTAAGATATAACTGGGTAGTTATCATGCATGTTTAAGTCATTAAAAATGTTTGGAAAACGCCTAAAAAAAATGTAATCTTGTTTCCAGAAACTATTGTTTGTAACAGCCCGGTTAACATTTCAACAAAATTCCTTACATAAATCTAGCGGTCCTACTCTGTAAAAAACTACTGATCCAGTTTTAACGGATTTAGTAGGGGGTCTATCATGAAGGTTTTGGCATATAGTTATGTCAACTACATTTTATTATGTGATCTTTTGGTGCAAAACTACTTAGTTAATAGTTCCCATAACAGATCGTGTTAAATTTCCAACAAATCACTTGTATATATCCACTAGCAAAAACTACTGGGCCAAAATATAAACAGTTTTTGTATTAAATGTATAGTTTTGATCCGCGCTCATGTCATAATACCTTTCTTTAGTTGAGATTTTTGTTCTTAATACCAAATGATAAATCTCAACAACATTCCTTTTGTAAATCCACTATCAAAAACGACTGGATCAATTTCAATAGTTTTGGTCTTCAATCGAAGGTCCTGTCCTAGAGAGGTTTATTGGTACCATACTTTTATTTTCACTTAATATGATTTTCTCTTTGAAAAAATGCTTTTCAAATTTATCACCTTAGGAGCTGCTCCTATTTAACATCCCGGTCAAATTTAGTTGGACTATTTACCAGAAATGTTAATAATTTATGTTTTAATGGATCACAGTACTCTTCCTTCATGGCCAATTATGAAATTTGTTTACTATGTTCATAACTATTTTAAACTAATTTTTTACATGTGTGAACTTTTACAATATATCTTAACAATGGAAGGAAAAGTCAT
Organism: Allygus modestus; assembly: GCA_963675035.1. NCBI lineage: Eukaryota > Metazoa > Arthropoda > Insecta > Hemiptera > Cicadellidae > Allygus > Allygus modestus. The sequence goes on from OY776112.1 coordinate 298,356,865, forward strand.
TATTATGGTATTTTGTTATACAAATTGTTTGATCCAAGTTAATTCCCTGTATATTATTTTACAGCAAAACAATTGTCATAAATTAAACTTGAGGTACAGTAGTAAATATTATTAAACATAAGAATAATCATAATAGGCCTACCCCTTTCCTTAAAAAGGATGCGATCATAATTTTTTTGGGAACTTAAATGCTACACAGGGGACTATTAAACTGAACCTTTCACGTAATCATAAATATATATAATAAATGTTGGACCTTGAAACAATCACTGGCAAACCAAGTGGGCCAAAGAGTTTTAGTTCCTATATTATATTTAATAACATCAGATACTAATACTTTTCCTTTTTTAAAAAGAAATAAGGCAATTTCATCTTTTTTAAAGCGGATTGACAGATTTAAGCATCATTGTTTTGAAGTACTGCATTTATATATATTTAAACGGGACTGGGTCTATTACACATCATATCGATGGACCATCGAACCTTAAATAAAAATAGGCTTTGGTTCGATATAACATTGCCCTAGTGCGATCTATAATATAATTTAATAAAAAATTGGCTCTAGTTGTGAATTGGAATTAGTTGTTATAGATTAAAGCAAGATGATTCGATGGCCCATCGAACCTACATCAAATAAATAAAACATTTAAGTGAAGGCATTTTGGGTAAAGGTTTAAGTGGGTATTATAGATGATTTCGTTGGACCATCGAACCATTCCTATTTTATAAATGTTAGAGGGTCTATGGTCCATCGATGTGATGTGTAATAGAGCCACTTAATTTATTTGACAACTAGAAATATAGGGGGCCCGTTTTTTTAAATAATAATTTATAGGGTCGATGGTACATCAGACCGAATTTGTATATGTTAAAAAGAACTCATTGTGGGTCGATGGTCCGTTGACCCAAATAGTAAATATAACTTTTATTCACTTAACACGTTGAATGCTGAAAAATAAGTATATACCATCACCTGTGGCTAAAACTATTTTATGTCAAAATCACTTTCCAAATGCTGTTGTTAGTCTTGTTCGGGGTCGCTGTCATAAAAAAATCGTAATTTCCGGTCGTCCCGTGACGTCATCGCTTCCGCCGCTTTTTGTCGGCATACGCCAACTGGGTGCGACGCTTCGGAGATATTGCAGCACAGTCACAATATTTTTACTTATTAGTCAGTTTATGATTATATCCTAGCAATGTAAACCTTTTTTCACTTTTTCAATCACTACTACTAAATATTTACAAATATTTACAGAGTCTGTTCCAACGTTACAGGGAGTCGTGAAACTTGTCGAAGCAGCGAATAGGGCATAGGCCTGGTTCACCAGGACAAGCTGGACAGAAGTACACGACATCCGATCATAATAATAGTACGACAGACGTACTAGCCATTATTGTTCAATATGAACCACCTAAGAATCCATAGTAACGCACTATTACGCAATCACGAAAAACAAATAAATAGTCGCGGAATCCGGCAACGGCACCAACACGGCAAAGATTGAGATGTAAACAGGTGGCGCACGCAGAACAAATCTCCTCCGTCCGCGGCTAAGCTCACATCGACCCAATGTATTTCAGTTTGTCTGGCGCCGACTATAGTCGGGGCGCGCCAATTGGCAGCGCTAGTGACGCCGACTAAAGTCGACGCCAGCAGCCAACGTGTTAAACGGTTCGATGGGCCATAGACCCTCTTGTATTTTTTTAATTTTTACAAGAGGGTCCATCGATATGATGTGTAATAGAGCCGCTCCCATTTGAACAACAATATCAAGCTACAATAACAATGAGAGCCTGGGGGCATAGCCTCCCAGAAAGACCAAAGTGCTACATTAAAACCTCTTTAGAGATTTAATTGTTTAGGCGTTTAAGGCCGATTGACTGATTTTAAAACATACTGTACACATCAACTTCTAGATTTAGATATATTTAACATCAATATTAAGCTACAATAAAATAACAGTGTGGGTCCTGGGATGTGTATAGCCCTCCAGTGTACACCAAATTGTAAATAAAACTTGGTTTGACTGATTGTGGTCCTACATTGTCATCAAAATGTTGTACTTCCAACAAAATCTTCAACTAATATAATAAAGGAGGTCTAGGTGATACAGCCCCCAGTGAGAGTGAGGGGTGAGTAACAACTACTTCAAATGCACTTTTGATCTGATTGACTGATTTCAGACCTCATTGTTTGTTTCTCATGTTCTATATTTGAACGGCATTGTCAAGCTGCAGTTACAATGGGGGCCAATGGTGTGTATTGTGAATTGAAACATTTTTTTAAATTATTAACCCTTTAACGTAGTAATTATATTCTATTCGCAATGGCTGATAACGGAATTTGATTGGTGCTGCACTCCAGTCACAACATCTGTAACTAATGGCTGTGGGCAACTGCGGTTCTCTCCGCTAGGGGCACGGACTGACCATAAAAACCTAAATAACGCCGCTAGGCCACTGGTCGTGGTAGCTGAGTCAGCTAAGTAGTGGGAACATCTTGGCCAGGTACTGATACGAACTTCGTGGGTTCGAATCCCATACACGACCAAAACTGACAAGTCGTACAACTCTCAATGAGTTAACCGGTCTGTGGCAACGTTGGTGGGAGGGCCCAAATAAAACAAACGGTGGCAGGCTTGCTTGGAAGTTGACGGGATCGGTTAATTCTTTGTGAGTTGCACATGGTCAACACTGATGTTGATACTTTTTACTTATGTCTACTGTGTGTGTGCCAATGCGACTCTCTAAACTGAAAGAAAACAATATTTTAATTAAAATATGCCATTAATTCATTTAAAAATACCAATTTTATATTCTAATTCATAGGTTTAAAAAATGGCAAGTAAGGAACGAGACCAGCTCGTATGTCTAGGCCAATGGGTTAACTGTGAGCTCAGCCTGTTACGCGGTAAAAGAGCGTACTCCTAGTTATTACCTAGCCTAAGCCTACAGTAGAGTCTTGAGTTTCATAAGCGATTCAAGTACTTGATAATTTTATTTTGATAATACAACGGAATGAGTATTTTTCAGTTTATCCTAGCTATTTTGTCCATATTTTACATCAAATCAAATCATCTTTATTCATTGCAATACAAATAGTACAGAATGGCGCCAATCATAGCGTATTACTTATTAATTTGTTGCCAAAAGTGGTAAGAGTGACCTCCGATGGTGAAATGGTATTGTTTGTTTTTTATGACCCAGGTTAGGTTATGTTACGTTATTTTTAAATAGCAAATCCTATCTCATCCAACGAGGTATATATCTATAGAGGTCTCGCCTGGGGTAAAAATCTGTGCTTACATACGGACTGCCATTTTGACTCTCTATACCCTCTGGTCTCCATCATGGCAACAAATATGTTAACCAATCAAATCCCCTCTTTACAACTTATGTTAGTCTTTATTATTTGATTTTGAAACGATACATTTCTCTATAATATAACATTCCTCTATAATTGTAACACACAATACAATTTAGGAAGTTTAGGAGGTTATTCTTCCTACATCACTAAAATAACATTTAAAGTATTGAAAAATCCAAATTTATCCTTCGCGGCCAAGTAAGCTGCAATTTTCCGCCACAGCGCGGGCACCTCCATGCCTCTTGCATAAACGCAAATGATGTTTATACTCAAGTACAAAGTATTCGCGTACTAAATTACAGTACTCAAAGACATGCCTGCACTTGTACTCACTGCATCTAGAAAGTGTTTGATATACATGAAGTCCTTAAATGAAACTTTGTGAGTGACTCGGAGTTAGAAACTGCCATGAGCACTAAAGTAATAATTTCTTTCCTGTTAAGAGAATTTGTTGTATTGTCGGAAAGATATTGCGTAACAAGTTTCTCATCATTTCTACACAATATATTAAACTTTGGGATTACGAAAGGTCCGATCATCCTCATACGTGAAGAATGAGCGTATTCCTAGTTATTGTTACCTATATTGTGATGGTGAAATGGTATTGTTTGTTTTTTACGACCCATCTTGTACAGTGTGCTGCAGCTGTTAGGTTAGGTTATGTTACGTTATTTTTAAATAGCAAATCCTACCTCATCCAACGAGGTATATATCTATAGAGGTCTCGCCTGGGGTAAAAATCTGTGCTTACATACAGACTGCCATTTTGACTCTCTATACCCTCTGGTCTCCATCATGGCAACAAATATGTTAACCAATCAAATCCCCTCTTTACAACATATGTTAGTCTTTATTATTAGATTTTGAAACGATACATTTCTCTATAATATAACATTTTTCTATAATTGTAACACACAATACAATTTAGGAAGTTTAGGAGGTTAATCTTCCTACATCACTCAAATAACATTTAAAGTATTGAAAAATCCAAATTTATCCTTCGCGGCCAAGTAAGCTGCAATTTCCCGCCACAGCGCGGGCACCTCCATGCCTCTTGCATAAACGCAAATGATGTTTATACTCAAGTACAAAGTATTCGCGTACTAAATTACAGTACTCAAAGACATGCCTGCACTTGTACTCACTGCATCTAGAAAGTGTTTGATATACATGAAATCCTTAAATGAAACTTTCTGAGTGACTCGGAGTTAGAAACTGCCATGAGCATTAAAGTAATAATTTCTTTCCTGTTAAGAGAATTTGTTGTATTGTCGGAAAGATATTGCGTGACAAGTTTCTCATTATTTCTACGCAATATATTAAACTTTGGGATTACGAAAGGTCCGATCATCCTCATACGTGAAGAATGAGCGTATTCCTAGTTATTGTTACCTATATTGTAAAGTTGCATTGGTAATAGCCGTCAAATAAATAACCAAAACATCTAATTTTATTTGGTAACTTACCGTCCGTTTTATTAGTGAGATAATAATTTTTTGAACAAACTAACACTTTCTCCTGTTAATGAGTGGAAATTATACTGTGAATAATTACATTTATTAGCGTTTAATCACTTTAATCACGTAAGAAAGACCTTATACTGTTCTTGTTGACATTTTTCTTTTCAGTCATTTTGTCGTCTGTAGTCTGGAGTCGAGAGGTCTAAGTCCAGCGGCCTGAAATTTTTTTACATAGAGTATGGTACCAATAATGTTATTTATTATAATAGTAATAAAATAATAATGCATCTTTTAATTAGTATAAAATAAAATAGTCATACAATTTTAAAAGCTAATAATATTTAAACCTTAGTTTTGTGTTTCAAGTTACGCGAAGAAGTTTTTTTTCCTAGTCAACATGAACATGAATAACTACTGTTCTCTAGTGAATCTATGGCAATACTTACGTTACTCTATAGTTGAAACATAGACGGTGGCTAAATATCAACGATTCAAGTACCACTAAAATGGCTCCCAATGTTAATCTTATGGGGAAAAAAATAGATTTGTTTTAAAGATAATTTTATTATTACTTAACCAAATATTCCCAATAACGAACTCGACCGAGATTTCGTACTATAGAATCTATCTCTAAAGTTTGAAGTGGATCTGTAGAGGCGTTTTTGAGTTATTTATGTCACAGACACGCCAGTTCGAGTTGATTCTCTTACCAGTGTAAGCAGTAAAGTTATGTATAAGGATTTCGTTTCACTCAATCCAATAATAATAATAATAATGATAAAAGATCACAATACAAAATTCAGATCTATACATTCTTACATTAATAAATAAATATATCTATAAAAGTCTCAGTAACCACAAAACCCAGGTATAAATAATCTTACATTAATAATTTATAATTATTAATAATTATTTATATAGATAAATAATTATCTATATAAAAGTCTCACAAAACACAAAACCCACTCACTCTATCACGGATTTATTAATTAAATATTTACAAATAAATATAATTATAAACGAGTTCGCACGCAGCACGCTGACGTGAGGGAAGTGAATTTCCACATAAAAAACGTTTAAAACTCAAAAGCAGTGTAAAACATACATTTATTCCAATTTTTATTGAAATCTGAAAACATTGATTTGTTGGCTGTTCTGATGCTCCTGGTTTCATTTACCTGCAATGCTGGGAATACAATTTTGCGCATTATAAGGTTAGGATAAGGTCCAGTCAGGCTTTAAAGTGGGCGTGAGGTTGCTGGGGATGATGAAAGTACACCAACAAATGAATAACAGGCTTTTTTAATGTAAAACCCCCATAAGACAACGTACTGTGTTTGGTTAATACACATTTTCTTCTATAACTTGGTGAATAGTTATGCTAGAATGACGGGAGAGGGCTTAAAAGTTTCACCTTACTAATTCCCATCTTTATACATGGATTAATTATATATCCGGGGCTTTTATGACCCTTTTTGGGCCCAAAAACTCAAATTTTGATAGATTAATCCCCAAAAAAGGGGTTTAGAGTTTTCCGATTGTTTTGCCCAACGAACTTGTCCAACTGATTACAGAAAGGAATGTTCCTACCAAATTTGAAGTAAATCAGACAAAAACTGCGACCGCTAGAGTGCAAACACATATATATATATATATATATGTCTATATATATATATATATATATATATATAGACATATATATATAAAATTTTGAACGACCCCCCAAAACGTGTTCAGGGGGTCACGTTAGGAACTTCTATGGTGGTCCCGGGCTTAAGTTTCACCGTGCGGGTCATGCTAATAGTTCACTTTCCATAGGAAATTCACTAATGACTCAGTAACCACATAACCATTCTATCACTCCACTCACTCACTCTATTCACTCACTCACTCTTCACTCTATTCACTCTATCACTACTGTGAAATCTTACCAGCGAATGATGAGAGGACAGTTCTAATAATTGTTGACTTTTAAACTAAACAAAACTTCATGTCACTTGAGCGTTTTTTCTGTTTTTTTAGCGAATTTCCCCTATTGGGAAGAAGCTATTACCGTAGTCGGCATGGTAAGACCTAGGCCCGGGACCATGATAACTTTTCGTTTTGAGGTCCCCAGACCCCAAAAACACCATTCCTTCGAAACTGTATATATATATATATATATATATATATATATATGTATATGTATATATATATGTGTGTGTGTCCGTGAGCACGATAACTCTTGTAAAAATTATCCGATTTTGATGAAATTTGGTATAAACGTGTAAAGCAACATTTATGACTTTAAGTTCGAAAACCAGCCAGATCGCTCTATCCGAAGGCGTATTTTGGGGGGTTTTGTACCCCAAAAATGTGTTTTTTGAATTTTTTATATATAATTTTGGAAATAGTCAAATTTTAGTTTTACCATTGGATTCAACTTAAAAAAACACACAATTTGGTATTTTGATCATTTCTCTACGTCAATTGGTTACCGAGATATTGAAAGTGCTAAGCACAGTACGTTGTCTAATGTTATTCTTATGGAGGAAAAGAAAAACTTTATATCTCGCTTATTTATGAATGTATACTGCCGAAACTTGGTATACGGCTTCATCTGGTTGTGGACCATTGATATTTCCTCAAAAAAAACAATTTTTTTCCAAAGGCTCCCGTAGCAGCAAACCTGCGTACTCAGCCCCATGTTATTGTTATGGAGAATAAGTAACGTGTTATCTCCCTTAATTATGAAAATAAATTAATGAAATTTGGTATGTGGCTTTACCTACATGAGTTATATTGATATTTGTATAAAACCCCATTTTTTGTGTTCCTTCCTTCAGCAAACCTGCATACTCAGCCGCCATGTTATTCTTATGGAGAATAATTAAAATGTCATAAATCGTTTATTTATGAATGTATATTGATGAAACTTGGTATGTGGCTTTATGTGGTATTAAGATACATATATATGCATTGGAAATTCACTGAGTACGCAAGTTTGCTGCTACGGGGGTATTTTGTTTTGTGGAGATGGGAAAATATGGGGTCAAAGTCGCGATTTTCCCCATAGACATAATATGCAGTTACAAACCAACGATCGAGAAATCAGATGTTTATTTAAGGAAGTGGTTAAACAAATAAAATCTGACCCTGAAAAATGGTTATTGAACGTACAGCTGGCAAAAAAACACCAGTTTTTATTTGCACAAAATCAAAACATAACCAAAAAAACGTTCGACATAATGGGGACTATAAGACGTCGACCAGGACGGCCAAGAGGAGGAGGCCGACGAACTTTAACTTTAACTGGGATGCATTTAACTTTAAATGCATTTTTACGTAGATTTGCCAATACGTCTCAGGATTTATAGAAAGAGCAACATCCAGTAATGGGCTGAATTTTCGGAACAGTGTCGCTATCCGGCGGGCGGAAGTCTAAACTACGTGTTGATTGAAAGTACGTTGTTATCATCCATTTTAATATCAGATGTTCAGTAATTTTTGTTTACAGCTGAAGTAACCTTTCGTTGGGTACAAACTTGCTCGAATTCGAGCAACAGGACAACTAGTTTTATATTATTATTTAAAAAACAGATCAGTTACATTTATCATTTGCTACAAGTTGTGTTTGAGAACTACAAAAATCTTGTTGCTATACCAAGAAACAGATTATATTTTCCGAAATGTTTTGATACTTAAAACAATGAATTACATCTTTCCACTATATTTATCCTGTTTTTTTTTTTGTAAAATGTATAAGTGTGTAAGTCAAAATTATAACTTTGCAATCATATAAACGAAGAAAAATTTGTTTATTAGCGAATTTCCCTTGTAGGGAAGAAGCTATTACTGTAGTCGGCATGTTCAGATCTAGGCCCGGGACCATGATAACTTTTCGTTTTGAAACTGTATATAGAGAGAGAGAGAGAGAGAGATACTACGTTTTCCAATGTTATTCTTATGGAGAATAAGAACAATTTTATATCTTGCTTATTTGTGAACGTATACTAACGAAACTTGGTATACGGCTTCATCTGGTTGTAGTCTATTGTTATTTGCACAAAAAAAGGATTTTTACCGAAGATTCCCATAGCAGCAAACCTGCGTACTCAGCCCCCATGTTATTCTTATGGAGAATAAGCAAAATGGTATGTATCGCTTATTTATGAATGTATAATTATGAAACTTGGTATATGGTTTCACCTAGTTGAGTTATATTGGTATTTGTATGAAAACCCATTTTTTGTGTTCCTTAATGCAGCAAACCTGCTTACTCATTCCCCATGTTATTCTTATAGAGAATAATTCAAATGTCATAAATCGTTTATTTATGAATGTATATTGATGAAACATGGTCTGTGGCTTTATGTGGTATTAATATACATACATATATATATATATGAATTTGAAATTCGCTGAGTACGCAGGATCAACGCCCAGGCCAAACCATTGCACCTAGAAGCACAACATTTTGCATGTATCCAGACTTTTATACTTTATTTTGCATGTGGGTGCCTTTTATAGCATAGGCACTCACTAAGAAGGGATTTTAAGAAATTCACATAGGGCTATGCCCCACGGGGCTTCATAGTTCCAACCCTTTGTTATTCTTATGGACGTTCACTTTGGTTTGAGCCGATGAAAATTCTATCAGCTGATTATGATTCCTAGTAGTTCCACGGGTTAACCACAAAATGCAGCACACACAACTGTCGTGTTCCCAGGTGAAATCGGGGACGATGGCAGCTAGTCATGAAGAAATTATTATGTTATAATTTAAAATTTATCGGATTGATGGAAATATTTTATTTTATGCTCCTTTAACCTAAAAAATCGTTTTCTTGTGATGTTTATCTTTCTAATTGTTTGGATGTTTACGATCCTAGAAACCCCGATTATGGATCGGTTTTGATTACATTTTGTAGCCTATGCTCTATGCAGGTACAGGTACTGTTCTATATAATAATCTAATAATCTTATCTAGATTTTAGAAAATTTCCCCTAGAGGGAAGAAGCTATTACCGTAGTTGGCATGGTAAGACCTAGGCCCGGGATCATGATAACTTTTCGTTTTGAGGTCCCCAGATGCCAAAATCAGCATTCGTTGAAAACTGTATATATACAGTATATATATATCTATGTGTATGTCCGTGGGTGCGATAGCTCTCGTAAAAATGATCCGATTTTGGTTAAATTTGGTACAAACATGTAAAGCAACATTTATGACTTTAAGTTCGAAAACCAGCCAGATCGCTCAATCCAAAGGGGTATTTTGGGGGGTTTTGGACCCCAAAAATGTTTTTTTTTTGAGTTTTTTACAAATAATATGTTAATAAATCCAATTTTAGTTTTCCCCATTAAATTCAGCTTAAAAAAACAAACAATCTGGTGTTTTGATCATTGTTCTACGTTAATTAGTTACCGAGATATTGGAAGTGCTTAACGCAGTACGTTGTCCAATGTTATCCTTATGAATAATAAGAAAAATTATATATCTTGCTTATTTATCAAATTATTCTGACAAAACTTGGTATATTGCTTCATACTGTTGTGGTCTATGATATTTGCCACGAAAAATTATTTTTTTGCCGATAGTTCTCGTAGCAGCAAACCTGCGTACTCAGCTCCCATGTTATTCTTATGGAGAATAAGTCAAATGTTATCTCCCTTAATTATGAACATAAATTAATTAAATTTGGTATGTGGCTTCACCTATTTGAGTTAAAAAGAAATGTGTATAAAACCCATTTTTTGCGAACCTCGTTTTTGCAAACCTGCATCCTCAGACGCCGTGTTATTCTTATAGAGAATGATTAAAATGTTATAAATTGTTTATTTTTGAATTTATATTGATGAAACTTGGTATGTGGCTTTAAGTGGTATTAAGATACATATATATGTATTGGAAATTCGATGAGTACGCAGGTTTGCTTCTACGGGGGTATTTATTATTTTGAGGTTTTCAATTAAATGGTCATTATCCCCCAGAATCGGTTAAAAATACTAATCCCTTAAAAATTGGCTTATACTATTTTGATTAAAATATGGTGTTGCATAGTGATTTAAGTAACTTACAAAATGGTGTGACCCACATGTCTGAAAATTTCAGGCTTAATAGTTTTAGTGTCCAATAGCTTTTGAAAATATTTTTTTACTAGTAATCTTTTCATTTACGTTAACGAAGTTCGAGAGTAGAGCGATCGCGTGCTCCGGCCTGCGGTTCCCGCCATTGTAACAATACCACCACCCTCAGGAACGTAGGCTATCGGTTTCTATAGAACTGCCCTTTCATATTTTTGTGAACAACAACTTTTGTTGCCTAAGACTGTTCTTCATTGTTTTAATTTGACAAAGATTCACGGCAATTTCTATCTCTCGTTCAGTACGGATCGATTTATTTTGAGTATAAACTGTATAGTGAGACTACCTATGATAAGCGTTAATCAAAGATGCATCTGGAACCTGAAAATACATTTACATTTTGTCAGATAGTTTTGTCATAATATAATCGTTTTAATGACGATATAGTTTAACCAATTGTAACAAAATAATCTGTAAAGCATTGTGACCTTCGTCACAATTTAAAAAGATATATTTTTATAATTTTGAGTATTGCAAAAGTAAGGGACCTGAAATTAGGATCCAACAATTCACAAAACAGTATTGGAATTGGTATATACAGGGTGTCACAAAAATGCGTAGCACGCTATGCTGAACCGGATTTTACATACAAAAACAAGTCGAAAATGTACAGTAACATTTTTGCGATTTCGGATTAGTTTAGTCGTAATCCGCCATTTTGTATTTTTTTGAAAATAATTAATAATTCAAAAACCCTTCGAGATATTATTTTAAACTTGGTATAAACTTTAAGTTTCTCGTTTTTAACATTTTCCAAAAACAATTTTTATTAAACTTATCAAATTTCAAAATGGCGGCCATTTAAATATTTCAAAGTCAAATTCCATGAAAAATAGCAACTAAAACAAAATTTTACAAGACATAAAATTTAAAGCACTTTGTAATCCAAATCTAATGACATTTTTAATGTAAAAATCGGTTAATAAATAAAAAAGTTATGGTAATTTTTTATAATAAATTTCAAAATGGCGGCCATATACAAATTTCAAAGTCAAATTCCTTGAAAACTAGCAACTAAAACAAAATTTTAAAAGACATAAAATTTAAAGGACTTGGTCAAATGCACTAGGGAATTTGACTTTGAAAATGTTATATGGCCGCCATTTTGAAATTTATTACACAAAATTGCCATAACAATTTTGTTTATTAACCGATTTTTACAGTAAAAATGTCATTGGATTTGGATTACAAAGTGCTTTAAATTGTATATCTTGTAAAATTTTGTTTCAGTTGCTAGTTTTCATGGAATTTGACTTTGAAATATTTAAATGGCCGCCATTTTTAAATTTGATAAGTTTAATAAAAATTATTTTTGGAAAATGTTAAAAACCAGAAACTTAAAGTTTATACCAAGTTTCAAAAAAAATATCTCGAAGAGTTTTTGAATTATTAATTATTTTCAAAAAAATACAAAATGACGGATTACGCCTAAACTAAGCCGAAATCGAATAAAATTTACTCTACATTTTCAACTTGTTTTTGTATGTAGAATATGGTTCTGCATAGCGCGCTACGCATTTTTGTGACACCCTGTATAGAACAAAGTATTTAATGACACACTGCTCTATCCACCGGTCAAACCGCTGAATCTGGTGGACACAGCGATTGCCACATCTGAGAGCTGGGGGCATCGTTCGATAGAAGTGACCTTGGGTCCCAAAGCTTCCACTGGGACCACATCGTCGCCTCCAGATTTGAGCGGTAAGGCGACCTAAATCAATTTTTACTTTCTCCCTCTATACATAGTATATGGAGAAAGTATTGTTTTCGTCAAAATTTTCGAATCTGAGTTGTTAGTGGAAATATTCGTTTTGGTGCTCCCTGAACCCAAAAAAGTGGTTTTTACGTGATGTCTGTCTGTGTGTGTGTGTGTGTGTGTGTGTGTGTGTGTGTGTGTGTGTGTGTGTCAGTGTGTGTGTGTGTGTGTGTGTGTGTGTGTGTGTGTGTGTGTGTGTGTGTCTGTGTGGATGTGTACAGAGCTAGAGCCCTAACCAATGGGCCGATTTTGATGAAATTTGGTATGTAGGTACTAATCCACAATATCTCCAGGTGTTTTTTTCATTTTTTGAATTTTTGATTTTTAAGGGTAATTATCCCCCAAAAACCGCCAAAAAACATGAAAAATCCAAATTTCTCAAAAACGGCTCTAACGATTTTGATTAAACTTTAGTCGTTTGTAGAACTTTAGTTTTCCAACAAAATGACACCACCCGCATTCCTGTAAAAATTTGGATTCAGAAATCACGGGACTTAAAACATCCAAAATTCAGTTTTTTGGATTTTTCATAAAAATACATAAATATAAAAATATTACTATTCACCATTAAAAAGAGCTCAAAAAACTAAATAATTTAGTATTTTGAATTACTATTCTACGATTGCTGGTTTCGGAGAAAACTGAAATTTTCATTTAGCGGTAAACGCAGTACGTAGTTCAATGTTATTCTTATGGGGAATACAAAAATTACTATTTCTCTCTTATTTACTGATCAATTTCATTCAAACTTGATATGCTTGTCAATTAAGCATGACCAACAGAGTTAATTCGAAATATGTTGCCCCTTAATATCCCTGGGGGGGAGTAGGGGGCATTTCCGCTCTTAAAACCCCGAGTGTAGCAATGGATCCTGTAGTGCCTCCAAAGCAGGGATTTGGGTGGATGTTTCTTAAAACAACTTGTTTACAAGATTTTCTGTACATTCGACCGTGCTTTGTATTCTATATTTAGTAAATAAAAAGTAATTTATTCATTAAAGTTGGGCTAAAAGGGAGAAAGTATGTGTCAGTTTCCTGATACCGTTTATTTTGATTAATTTTGTTAATTTTCAGTTAATAATTATCGTTTTAAATCGTTGATCGTTCGTTTCTTAATTAAATAATTTAAATTTAATTTTTAATTGTTTGAGATATTTATCAAAATTGATTAAAAGAAGTGGTAATGGAATATTTTCTAATTGATTACAATAAATCGGTATTTGTCTAATTGTATTAATAATTTATTTTTTACACCCAACTCACACCTGACAAGCAGCACCTGACTCCAACGCCCTATTAGTCCCTCCTAGAAACACTGACGTATACGTATTTTGTAAAACACATATAATTAACAAAATAAGATTAAAAACTGTGATTTAAATAAGTTATTTTAATTGTAAAATCTATATGCTTTGAGTCGTTTAATTTAAATCAAAATAGAGTCCATCCAACCAATTAGCCACTCAATTTGTCTATATTTTATGTTTTCGATAACGATACAACCCTTGTACGGATATCACAGTATAGCCCAAATGCAAACAAGCTACCCACTATAATATAACGGGCCAAGTTGTTCAAGTGTTTGGCAAATAAAACGGTCAACAGCGTTCTACGTTCAGTGGAAGATGTCTTTCACGGTCCATCCCCTCTACCGATAACAATGGGGTTCTCAGCTGAACGTGAAATATTCTTAGAAATATTTTTTTGTGGGCAAGTGTCCTTTGATTAAATATATCATGTAGTCAATATTGATTATTTATCGACTTGCTTAGGGTACCATTTACTTTCCGGTAAAATATACACTAATAACATATTGAAGTTTATAATGAAATAAGAGAGTTTATAGTAAATTATAATTCTGCAAAGAAATGTAAATTTTTTAGTGACCTCAGCTTTGATTTATGAGTTTTCTTTTCCTTAGTTTAAAGTAGGTATGATATAGTTATTGATGTGTTTGTCTATTTCTTTTAGAGTTTAATCATGATATTGTGATATCAGAACTCAGTATTATTTTTCTCTTTTCCTAATCAACCTGTGTATAAACTGCTGATTTCCTCTCCGACCCATATTTTCTCAGCCGTCTGAATTATTGTGATAGAGCTCTTGATTTTCGCATCTACATCAACAGATACACAGACATACAGACAGAGAGAGATAGGGAGAAAGACTTCATAATCTAGAATTTTTTGGGGATTATCAAATTTAATATTTCTATCAATAACTTAAATTTGAAAGTCTTGACTCAATTCCTTTGACTAACTGTTATGTCTTTCACACAACAACTATGACTCAATATTTTCACCATATGTGTAGGGGTGGAGAGGAAAACAAAAACCATCACCAGAAATGGTTCTAGTGCCACTGGAAAATGTTTTAGAAAGATCGCTGGAATATTTGTCAGTGTACAAAGTATCCTTTTGAAACTTGAAATGCGGGTGATCCTACCTAATCCTAACTCTTTATATTTTACATTTACCTCAACTTCTCTCTTTTTAAATCGGTTTTTATCGTTAGCTTGATGCCGACTAAACTTCACCAATTTTGAGGTTTTCGACATCATTTCCACGCACGTTTGAAAAATCTTAAAACTATAAATTTATAGTCTACGTTTTTTATAGTACGTTGTTCTTGCTTTTTTCACCAAGCAAATTAAAATTAGCTATACACATAGAAACTTACAAAAAAAACAGCATTATGAAATAGTATAGTTCTAGATGATTTAGTTTTATTTTTTGGGCCAGGATACGTTTTTGTTCATAATTATGTAATGTAATTATATCCAGTTTTCAGTAATATTTTACTGTTGATACATTTGTTTTCTTTTGATACATAAATCAAATGGATTAAATAAACTGGATCACACTGAGGAATATAGACAACGTCGTATGAATGTATGAGAGGTATTGAGTATTTTAAACAAAATGTTTAATTAAATATTGACTGATATATTTTGATTACTAAGTGAACTGACAAAATCAATGCTTGATTTTATGTACACTTTTGTTTTATTTAGTATAAACTGCTTTTCATTAATCGTTATTCCTAATCATAATCACTTGAATTACACTGATTTTCTAGATATACTCAAACAGCTTTACCGTATTTAAATAACTAATTATATTTTCAAACATGTTACCAAACTTACAGAGATCGAGTATCGCATAAACTGAAAAGTGTTAAAAGTTAATACAGAAAGATTAAAGTCAAGCGATTTGATTACAGAAGTTAGGACGTTCAACGTAAGTTGTTACACCTTCGGCAAGGTGCCGCCAGAAGGTAAACAGCTCAATATGTTTATCGTCATGGAACTAGACGAGGTAAATTATTAATATTTTTCTTTTAAATTTAATATTTTGACAGTAAATTTCAATTACAATTTTAGTAACTCATTACAAACAAATAATGGGCATTTTTACGATTTGATCAAAATAATTTTAAGTACGAATGTAGTGTTAAAAAAATTGAATAGACTACGAAACAAAAATTATCTGTACAACAAATTTTGTTTAACTCTTAAAATTGATTACAGTAATTTTATTTACAACTCTAATTTTAGAACGCATGAAATCTAATCAAAAGTTTACCGGACGACTTGTGATGGTGTTTCTTTTACAACTACTTATTATTATAATTATACCAAACATATACACATTTTCGTTTTAGTTACATTTTTACCTAATATACCTTGTGAACCGCCATAAAGTAATTTGTTCACAATGTAAAGAAACTAATATATGTCTACAACACGCTTGACTATCAATCAGTCAGTCGTGTTACAGAGTTATACTGTCCGAGTAATTCAAAAATGCCAAAACCTATTGTATTAATTTATCATCACTAGTCCAAACACTTAGCTTTTACATCAAAGTTTTCCAGTAAAAAATAAACTACTAATAAATCTAAATAGATATAGGATAAATATTGTTTTAAACACGACAAAATACTATTAATTTACATAACACTCACATTTTAAACTATTTCAAAATAACAAAATTGATGGAACAAAACATAACCTAACTTCATAGTTGAAAACATGATTACATTTTTTGTGATTTGTAAACAAAGATTCAGTGTTTCCACGCAGCAGTAAAAATATCCCACGTGCTGATACAAAAAATCTCGCTTTATCCCTATAATATCCCTCGTCATATCCCACACTTTCCCACTGATTTGTTAAACAATGCAACACAATTAATGTTAAATATTATATGGTTATTGAATAATGTATTAGTACAATATTTATACCGTTAGATAGAGCTTATTTAGATCTACTAATTACCTTTAGGCATTTTACATTTTAGTACCTCAAAGGTTTTGAGCAATGCGACATAGGTTAAATGATACGGCGAATTAACTAAATTAAATAATTTATTTACGTGAGAAGTACTAATATTTTTAATGGTAGTACTAAAGAGTACGAAGTAGGTACTAAATAATGGCAAATAGTTTGCTTGTTAATTCCAACATGGCTCGGCCAGCAAAATTGACATGATTCAGTGTTCGTTCTGTGACGTTTATAAAATCATAATAGGTGCGGACAGCGAGGTTAAAAAATGGGAAACCCCGCAACTGCCAGTACGGCGAGAAAATCCACTAGAAGTGCTACTGCTAAGGTGCTCTGGTCGTAAGTTGTAAGCAAACTAGCAGACGTAAAGACGATTTCAAAAAATCCCACTTTATCCCACAATCCCATTTTATCCCACAAGCAGTCAAAATATCCCATATAGGGGATAAAAATCCCTCAAGTGAAACACAGATAAATCCCAGCTGACATTTTAAAGACAACCATAGTCAATAGCTTACTACGAAAACCAATTCAACTACTGAATATCAAACATTAAAATTAGTTTTAATAATTATTATTAATCCAAAATAAAATACAAATGCTGTGTTAAAACATCCCTTTGGTATCCCAAATGACTCCTTCAAAATTTCATTAAGAAATGTTGTACAGTTATTTAGTATTTCGATAACACACCCACACACACACACACACACACACACACACACACACACACACACACACACACACACACACACACGGCCACTGAAACTTCTTCATCAATACAGTGATTCACTTCGTTCATCAAATAAATAATTTATTAAATCTTGAGGTAACGTTTGCTAATGAAATTCTGAGGTTTGTCTTTTGGCCTAAAATACAGCAAGATCTCACCAAGTCTACTTGTGATAATTTAATCACTAGATAATTTTATTCTTATGGACATTCACTTTATTATAAGCTCTTATGGTTTGAGCTTATTATAATTAAAACAGCTGATCATGATTCATAGTAGTTCCATGGGTAACCACATAATACAGCACACCACACAATGTTTATTCCCAGGCGAAACCGGGTATGGTGACAGCTAGTATAAATAGTTATGTATTCAATGCTAATAGTGGGATAGGTCCATTACTCCTTTAGTTTTCTCATCAGTATTATTAAAACTTCTTACCATATTTTCACCAAATTTCATCAAATAAAGCATAATCTGTGAAATCAAACAAAATTTTCAGATAAAAGAACTAAATCGGAATTTTAGACTTTAAATGTTTAACCAAAATATAGTTTACTGAATTATATCAATTGCATTAACTTGTATCTTCACATTTTTATTCATTATAAACATAACATAACTCCTCCTATATACGTTTTGTCAGATTTGTTTGTGTCTTTAATCATGGTTTTTTTATACTGATACACAAATCGACCTTTAGGAAGGATAGTCACTACTGTAATTTTTTCCAAAAACTGTTGATTCTGCTCACACAAAACTACAACAACTGCATAAATTGCAAATCAAACTACAATTCCAGCTGTAAACCACTAGAATGCCGTTCTGCTGTCATATTTTTTGAGACCCAGGATTTATCAAAGGAAAATCATCTACTTCTGGTTCCATTATCAAAACTCTATTCTGTCCTTGGGCTAAGGGACATTTTTTGACACAACCCTGGCCTCTTTACGTTGAATAGTTTGCTCTGAATAGAGGGTTACACTTCGCCACTACACGCTATTATTTTATAAGATACATGGTTACTTAATACTAGTATCCCGTCACGGCTTCACTCGCGATCACTGTACAATGGTATGTTTGAGAAAATCGTTACATTTTTTAAAGCACCTGGGGGACCGAGCTTTGCTCGAAAAGCCAGTTAGTTTTTAAAAAAATGCCTAGAGACTTATATTCACGGTTCCACTCCAAGGCTAGCGTATTTGCTTTGCTTATTTCCTCGATTACTTGGGCATGCCTGTTTTATGTTCAATCTTTAGTTTGAATGGTTCTCACAATTTATACATAACCTAATCATGTACATTTAAAGTTATGTACGCATAGGCAATAATCACAATTCTCAAGAAAATCACATGATACTTTACCAGGTGAGTGTTATTTTTACAATTGAATGGTTGCTTTTGAACAGCTGTTAGTTTTTTTTTATTTTAGCGAATTTCCCCTATAGGGAAGAAGCTATTACCGTAGGTGGCATGGTAAGACTTAAGCCCGAGACCATGATAACTTTTCGTTTTGAGGTCCCCAGATGCCAAAAACACTATTCGTTCAAACTTATATATATATATATATATATATATATATATATATAATATAGCTTTTAGCTCAAAGACAAAATGCACGATTGTCAGCGGGATTTACGCATCCAGCAATAATGCGCGATTGAACTCTCCGTTCATTTTTGCCGTGAGCGTTGCGACAGTTTATACAGACCGTATAAACTGTAGAGACGAACACAGACAAATTGCATTCTCCAAATCAGTTGTGCCAACCTTTGCCGTTTTCCACTGTGATAAGAGCAAACAGAAGTATTGCACGATTTTAAAAACTAGAATGACTACGGTATATGGTTTTGATTTGGTTCACTCAAAAACTTCTGATTATATTCAGTTATTGTTTAGCGATTTACATGTTATTTGTATCTTCTTAGATTATCTTACTGATCGTTTTGAAACAAACATTACAACACTTCCTCCGTTGTTATATTCACAAATAATTTGTCATCGCTTTTAACTTGCTAATGTTATTGTTTAATTGTACAACTTAATAGATGAGCATTCACTTTGAAATAGGTAAATAATTAAAATTCATAGTTGTAGCCCCTGAACTGTGCGTAATAGACTAAATAGGTACATATCTTGTCGTCAACAGTTCAAATTGTAGTGTTTTTGTCCACTACATGTTTCACCGTAAATCCGGCATTTTCAAGTGGTATATACAAGAACGAATTATCCAAATAGGATATGTCAAAATTTAAAAAAATCCACAGTCACAAACACAATCACAAACACATTTACGAATAAA
The DNA here is from genome assembly GCA_963675035.1 of Allygus modestus. Lineage (NCBI taxonomy): Eukaryota > Metazoa > Arthropoda > Insecta > Hemiptera > Cicadellidae > Allygus > Allygus modestus. The sequence continues at coordinate 298,376,892 of OY776112.1, forward strand.
TACCGGTAGGCCTACCACACCCATATCTTCAATCACGCCACGGCACTGGTGAGAAGCAGACTCCACTCGTGAGAGTGGTTGTATATACCACTTGAAAATGCCGTATTTACGGTGAAACATGTAGTGGACAAAAACACTACAATTTGAACTGTGGTTATTAATTTCGGAAATCATGATTCAAACCAGCTGCTCGGCATATTAGAGATAAATGCAGTGCAGTACTGTTGCCAAATAAAATTTAAAATCTCAGTTTTACGCTAAATCGCTTACAGTAACTAAAATACAAACTTTATATCCCATAAAAATCAATGTTGTGTTCCTTACTGTCTGCAAATGTGTACCCAAAGACTCAAACCGTAGGTGTGTTGTCTGCTTGTTTACACAAACAGCCTAGCCCAAATTGTGGTGGTGCGTTCAAATGCAGTGAAAGAATCACCAAGCACGTTAAACAAAACAATACAAAATTAAAAATATAAAAAAACTTTGATTTTGCGATTTACAAATATTTTACGGTTTAATGTATTATACTGTACTATTCTAAATTTTTGAGCCAAGGAATAACCTTTGACACAAACATGGCCGTTGTACGTTCAGCAAGTTCCATTGTTGAAGTGGTTTAGGTTTACACTACCCGCTCTAAAGCCTGACCCACATTAGGGGAGACCGGGGATGGTTGTCACACTTTTCAGATATTTATTTTTATTTTTTTTATTTGTATTCTCAGTTTAACAGAAATTGCGTTATAATTTAAGATACACTTTCACCTACAGCATGTATTTTTCTCTTATTAAAATCTCTATGGTAAATATTTTTAATACATTTTTGAAAAAAACATTACAAGTGTGTCAACCAGCCCCATAGGCGGGGTCAGTTATCACAACGACTGGGGTTGGTTGTCCCTGGTATTTCTTATAGTGAAACACCAAATAATATGTTTGGGTAAAATAAAAAGATAAACTTAAAAACGTACAAAATTTTAATACAAAAACGTTATTTAAAGTTCACTACAATGATATAAAATGGCTTTGGACATATTGAAATTAACTTAAGATAACTGTTAACTTAATTAATTTTATCCTTAACAGAACATCTGAAAATAAAGTAAGTATAGGCCTACACTTGGAAATATTTCAAACATTGTTCCTATTACGCTTAACCAACTTAAAGAAAACTAAGTATAAAAATACGGTTAAATAGGCCAAACTATATCTAAGACACATTTTTGACATGTGACAACCAACCCCTCGCGGTATGTGACAACTAGCCCCGGTCCGACATTTTGAATTTAACTCAACCCCTAACAAAACCTATTGCCCATTTGTTTGGTTCAAATATGGGTTTTAGTACCTTAAAGTATGAATAATAATATACTATAGCAATTACATCGGTAACTCGTAACGTAAAATTACTAAAAAATGATTTTCTCACGTAAAATAATTTACTCACCCAGAAAAAAATCAGAAAAAACGCCAAAAAAAGCCGATTCGACAGGAAAACACCCACTTTCCACAACGACAACTTCTAAACTAAAGGAAGAAACAAAATATGAGCGAAATTAGCGCTTACAGTGGCTTTCATGAGAGTTATGAGCTTTGTGACAACCAACCCGTGTGACTTTCAGCCCCGGTCTCCCCTACTCGCGAATACGCCCCTTAATGCTGCAATAAGGGTAATAACCATTATTGGTATTATTGTGTAAAATGTATTTGAAATTGATTACATATAATTGTAGTGTTCTTTTCAAGCAGTATAATAATACAAATTATTTTGTAATAAATTACTTTTAAGATAAGATTGTTATGGTATGCCTATTTATTTGTACACAAAATTAATAGTTTGTGAAACAACTGTTATGTTAGCGAAATAGGAAATACCCTATATATGTAAATCTTAATCGTAATGATGTAATTAATTTACGTATCTGAAGCAAAGAAGGAAACGTTATACACTAACATTACGCAATACATCAAGGGAATAAATTTTTAACTGCAAAAAAGTTATTTATGATGAACTAGAAATAGCTTTATATAAAATAAACTAATATAATCCCATTCAATGTCTTGGTAATCTGCTATCTGAGCTGTTACCAGTGTACTAAAGCTGGAGAAACACTTTCTAGGGGCGTGCAGGGGCGTGCGGGACTTATTTAGTCTCTCAGCTGGCATCCTGATTGGCATATAATACGCGTTGCCTGCAGTACCAACTTCACGCGGTTATAGTGCCCCGTTTTCTGAACGGTCGGTTTTAATCATTAACATTCCTTACTCTTACCTATGGTTTTAAACTACCTAGTACACTAATTTATGTATATCGAGAAATATGTTGTTGACTGCTGTTCGTCTATGTAATTATAATATAAATAATTAACTAGGCCCTAGGTAACTTTATCAGGGTCTCTGGCGGATCCCTAAGGTCAGATCAGGATAACAACCATTTAGTTTTCATATTGTATGCCTAAAGAATCAGTGTGCACAATTTAAACTCTCTAGGTAGATGGAAAGCAGGAGAATTCGTGATAAGTGTGTGAGTGAGTGAGTGAGGGACTGAGTGAGTGAGTGAGTGATGGCTTTGCCTTTTATAGATATAGATATTAGGCTTATAGAGTTTCAACTCAAAACAAAAGAATCATAACAGCTAAGATTAAATAACGAGTGAACTGAAAAATAAACAGACATGCTAAGTTGTAACAACCTATTTCATAGTGAGTAGAACCATTGAATGAAGATTACATATATACTGGACGTGTTACAAATATTTTGTAGAAGATAAGTTTAGGATTCTGTATGATTGCCTTTTTTATACTACGATGAAACCTGACGACGTGCGTATGAAAACAACTTAAAAGAATTATAAAACTTTGATTAAGCCAAAACTGAAACTCACTAAGCCATAAAACTATATCATTCTATGTGAAAGGTAGGCGATCTGGTAAGACCAGAACTATACAAGTTTAACCATACGTCCACGTTTACACTTTATACATCTCCGTTATAAAATCAGTAACAGTAAAAAGTGTAAAGGGTGGTAACGTAAGTACCCAAAATGCTAGATTATTTTTTAATTGCCTCCTATTATACTTACTTACGTCATGGACACTCTACGCATTGTGGGGTTCATTCAGAATGTGTCATCTCCCTCAACACCCAGTAGGATTAGATATAGAATAATATATAACATGTAATCATGATATTAAAATAAACTATTGTTTATGTTTGTTTGTTGGTGTTTTTTGTAAGAATGCTTATTCTTACATTTTAAGTGTATTTTAAAGAAGTACTTTCAGATTATAAGGAGTAAACAGCTGTGAAAGATTCAACCAATGAAATGAAGATGAGTTTTAATGATTCCCTAAAAATAGGATACAGAGGTTAACATCACGCTTTAATAATCCCATTCGATAATTATTTTAATAATCAAACACAACAATTTGACTCCTTTTTAAGGGTATTTGCATCGTAGGAGAAATTCACGCATACCGTTATAAACGTTTTGTCGTGTAGATTTGCACCCTTTGTCCCTCATTAGTTATATCGGCCCTCAGGACTATATCCCACAGGCCTTAAAAGTTTCAATGTTTTAAGCCTGTCCGCACACTTGACTTATGCACTTTTCCGTGCACTAGACGCATGCATCAGCGCATGAAGCAGGTATGCTCTATTGAATTAATTTTTAAGTTAAATGTTTGTGATATATAAGCAGTATGACAAAAAAGTTGTTTATCACATGGAGCAAACGTGTGTTTTTAGTATTTAACCGTTTTCCGAGCGATTGCGCACCAAAAACAACCACATTTGCTCCTTGTGATTAAAACTACTATTTTATGGTTATTTTAAAGAGTATGTTATATAATCTCAAATTTTTAATGTATAACAAAACTGTAGACTAAATTAACATAGTAATATAATATCAATTTTGTTCTCTGTTTGTATTCAAAACAGCAGAGTAACAAACTCATAGAATGTATATACATATCATATAAAATGTATATTCGATGTGGTAAATAAAGTAGTCTAAGTTGTACCAGTTCTACAAGAAATCTTCCACAGATACGCCCAGTCACAAAACGTGGAAAGAATCAGTTACTTAAAACAAGCAAATTTATGTAACCGCTCGTTGTAAAACCAAACTTCAAATTACAAAAATAATGTTTTATTTTAAATGGAACCAAAGGTCCATCGGATTGATACAATCATACGTATTATCAAAACTAATATATACAAAGAAAACGATTACTGTATTGAGAAAGGTAAATTGGCCAAAAGAACTTTGCATTTACATATTTTAAAACACATTTAGGAGTCTTAAGTTAAAATGGCCAACCGGTTAAGACCGTGTCACTATCAGGAATGGAAAAACCGGGCCAATAATTTTTGTCTTCCATACGGAGTACCCAACTAGGGACTACAGTCACGCCAAATTCCTCGATTATCATTTCCGAGGACAATTATCAATTCAATTATCAATTTCCGTAATACATAGACTAATTTTAAATTTAAAATTATATGTACTGTGGCATTAAAGCTCCTTATGATTCTACTACTTGTAGGACAGTACCTATTATTATTGTCATGTTCATACACACATGTAGTCAAACATTAAAAACGTACAGGTTGAATTCGATTACTTCCTGGACGAAATACGCCTAGGCAATACCTTAAGCTTCTACGTCTTCAAAATAAACGTCTATTAAAACACGGCGTTTTACAGTGGTAAGTTAGTTGTTTTATACAGCAGTTCCGTTGAATATATTTACTTGGTTCAATTTACTCCATTTTACTTACCTTATATTTTTGTCTTGGTAACAAAAATGGTTTAAATGATAAATGGGATGGTTTTGATGGTTTACTTTAAAGGTTCACCTTTTAATAATGGTTAGAATTTGTCAAAGCTTCTGAATTATAATATTAAATATAGTATAATAGTGCTATCAAATTAACTTCTAGCATTAGCATTGTTTTACGGCAATATATTTTGTACTGCATTAAAAATAGTTGACTTTTATTTGTTAAAAGGAATTTATATAAATATATGCGTATGGTTTGTAGTAATGATATGCGCAAATTAATTTCGTCCGTCGCGTCGTGTCGGCCGCGTTATCAGTGCGAATGGATGAGCGCCTTCCGTTTAAAGATACTTTTTGCGCACCATGTAGAACGATGATCTGTAGTGTAAATGAACCTACTCTTTATATTTTCACTATAAAATATATGAAATGGCTCGTTGTGCCAACGGCCCTAAAGTTGAAATAACAAATATGTTAAACTAAACGATTCGTTGTATCAACGACCTAATTTCATATTTATTTAAAATATTACATTTTAAGGCCGTTGACTCAACGATCTGTAGTGTAAATGGACCTTGAATTATTATTTTATTATTTAGATAGGGTCATAGTGCCAACGAGCTGTAGAGCAAATGAACCTTTATTTTTGTTTAGTTATTTTAGAAGGGTCATTGTGTCAACGATCTGTAGAGTAAATGAACCCATGATATATTTTATTAAATATTTAGGAGGGTCGTTGTGTCAACGATCTGTAGCGTAAATGAACCCTAACCCTAATTTTCCAAATATCCGAAAATCTAAAAGTCGTTTTATTTTCGTTTATTACCTTCAAACCATTATTCTATAGTGAAACTATGCGATCCTTCCTTGATCACTCTCTTAGCTACGGCACAGAGGAAATATCCATTCAGTGGATGGTAAACAAAAAAATAATTCTAAGTTAAATCTTAATAAATTCGATGGTTAGGGTTCATTTACGCTATTTGTGTATTCATAGCGAACCCTTGCAACTGCACGTCCCGTACGCCTTCGCCTACCAGATCGTGGACTCGCTCGGCCTGGAGGAGTTCGAGCCCCGCGTCTACTTCGGGGCTGACGCGTCCAAGGTCTTCATGGAAAGGCTGAAGATGGACGTGTTGATGCTGTGGGAGTTCCTGTTCAGCACGAGAGCTCTGCACCCTTCTCTGACCCGGCAGGAGATGGACGAGTACCTGGTGGCGACTCACTGCTACCTCTGCGGGAAGGAGTTCACGGACCAGGACGTCAAGGTGCGTGACCACAACCACGCCCCGCCCTACGAGTTCCGAGGAGCCGCCCACCGCTCATGCAACCTCAGGTACCGGGAGCAGCGACACATCAACTGCTACTTCCACAACCTGTCCAACTACGACGCTCACTTCGTAGTGCGGGAGCTGGCCATCGACCCCGGTGATGTGGACGTGCTGGCGCACACCGAAGAGCGCTACATCGCCTTCACCAAGCGGTTTCACTTTGGTCAGCCCGGGGACAACCAACGACAGAGCAGTTTCGCGGTGCGGTTCCTCGACACCTACAGGTTCTTGTCCATGAGCCTGGCCAACCTGGCGGCGGGACTGCCCACTGACAGGATGCGCGAGACGAGGAAGCGCTTCCCCGACGACCGGCTGTTCAACCTGGTGCGCAGGAAGGGCGTGTTACCCTACGACTTCGTGACGTCCTACGACACGCTGTACAGGACCTGGGAGCTGCCGCCCAAGGAGGCGTTCAGGAACTCCATGACCCTTGAGGACATCAAGGACGAGGAGTACGAGCACGCCCTCAACGTGTGGCGAGCCTTCGAGTGTCACAACCTCAAGGACTACGCCGACAAGTACCTGCGGTGCGACATCGCCCTGCTCACCGATGTCTTTGAGCAGTTCCGCGACACCTCGCTGGCAGAGTATGGGCTGGACCCCGCCCACTACTACACCCTGCCGTCCTACGCATGGGACGTGATGCTCAAGACCTGCGACGTGGAGCTGGACACGCTGCAGGACTTCGACATGTACCTGTTCGTGGAGCAGGGGATCCGGGGAGGGATCTCACAGGCCATCACCCGCTACGCCAAGGCCAACCACGACAGGTGTCCGGACTACCGCCCCGACGAGCCCACGCGCTTCCTCCTGTACCTGGACGCCAACAACCTCTACGGCTGGGCCATGTCCCAGTGCCTGCCGACCGGAGACTTCCAGTGGCTCAGCCGTGAGGAAATCCAGGCGTTGGACGTCGCGGCGCTGGACGCGGAGGCCGATCGAGGCTACATCTTGGAGGTGGACCTCCACTACCCCGCGCGCCTACACGACCTGCACAAGGACCTTCCCTACTGCTGCGAGACGAAGCGCCCGCCGACAGGGAAGTTCCCCAAACTGCTGACGACCCTGGACGACAAGACGCACTACATCTGTCATTACAGGGTCTTGCAGCAGGCGCTGCAAAACGGATTGGAGCTGATCGCGGTGCATCGGGCGATCTCGTTTCACCAGTCGCGGTGGTTGGAACCGTACATCCTGATGAACACGGAGCTGCGGAAGAAGGCCAAAACGAAGTTTGAACAGGACTTCTTCAAACTCATGAACAACGCGGTCTTTGGCAAGACCATCGAGAATGTACGGAAGCGCCTCAACGTGAAGCTGGTGTGCACCCCGGAGAAGTTTTCCAAGTACGTCGCCAGATCCAACTTCCTGGACCGGACGTACTACACGGAGGACGTGGCCCTGGTGCATCTGTCCAAGGTCAACATCGTGTTGGACAAGCCCGTCTACGTAGGCATGACAGTCCTGGAGCTGAGCAAGTGGCTCATGTACGAGTTCCTGCGCAAGATGAAGGAGCGCTACGGTGATCGCCTCACCGTGGACTACATGGACACGGACAGCTTCGTCTTTGACATCGTGTCCCAGGACGTCTATGCCGAGATGAAGGAACACCTGGACGACTTCGACACCAGCGGCTATCCGAGGTCTCACCCCTGCTACAGCCCCGTCAACGCCAAGGTCATCGGAAAGTTTAAGGACGAGTGCAACGGCCTGTCCTTATACGAGTACCTCGGCCTGCGGTCCAAGCTGTACTTCATGGACATCGAGGACGCGGCGACAGGCGGCAGTAAGGCTCTCAAGCGAGCCAAGGGGGTTGCAAAGGGCGTTGTCAAGAACGTCCTCACCCCCGACGACTACAGAGAGTGTCTGTTTGACGGGGTCCAGAAACACACCACCAACGTCCGGTTCCAGTCCCACTTGCACCGGGTGTACACCGTGCAGGTGGACAAGCTGAGCCTCAGCCCGACCGATGACAAGCGGTGCGTCCTCCCCGATGGCATCCACACTCTGCCGTGGGGACACAAGGACGTCCCACCGCTACCGCCAGCCAGGAGGAGAGGAGAACATCCGCAGCGGATGGAAGTGGACGGTGAGGAGGAGGAGGGACAGCGCCAGGACGAAGACGAGGAAGAAGAGGAATTCCCCGTCTAGTTGTATATATTAGTTATAAGAGAAAAAATTGTAAATAGTATTTGTAAGAAAATATAATAGCTTTATGTACAGCATGAACCCGAGTTGTTTATTTCCTCCCTTTGCTCACTCAAAAGTCACAAGCCGTTAGGCTCGGAAAGGCGTTATGGGCCGTTTGGCCCGAGCCGTGCAGCTTAAAAAGCCCCCGCCAACCGGGAGCGATTGGCGGCGCGTGTCGGGGACGGCCCTGAAGGAGTTGCCCAGGAAGGAGTTGCTAAGTGGTTTGCTGATGTCCGAGGGGTCACCCTCGAATTACTCAGCGGTTTGCTGATGTCCGAGGGGTCTCGTGGCGCGCCCTCTTTGGCGGCCTTCACTGCCGCTTGGCGGGGGCTCAGCCAGTGACACGCGCCGCTGGTATATAAACCTGAGGTCCAGCCCCGCTGCCTCAGTTTTGCTAATTTTTTTAATTTAGTAAGGAGAAAGGAGAAATGAAAACACAAGCTTTATCATTATGAGGCATGTATTGTACAGTAATAAGGTTACATACACATACTACAAAAAACTTTACAAATTAGTTTTAAGCGAATATGGAGTGGAAGAGCCTGCGGACCAGAGCGTCGTTGGCGGCGGGAGCGGCAGGGTCGAAGAGCTGGACGTAGTCGCTGAGTGACGTGCGGAGAACAGCCCGGCAGTACAGGTAAGTGAGGCAGTAGTAGCCGCAAACAGAAGTATCGTAGCCCTGGAGTCGATACCTGTTGTAGACGTAGTGGCGGTGATGAGGATTGCGCCTCAGGAACATTTGAAAGTCGGCCTGGTATGGCGGCCTTCCGTAGCTGTCCAGGTACTCGAGTCTGTCCTCTTCCGAGCAGTAAAACGCCACCCAGTGTTCGCCTCCCTCGGTGTGTGCTACCGTGTTGGACACGATGGCGGTGAGAGACTTGACTGGAACGTCCGGTAGTTGGTCAGAGGCGTAGACCACAACGTTCCTCAGTCCGGGGATCCTCACCAGGCATTCTCTGATCTGGACGGTATTCATCGTGGGCGGAAGCAGCACAGGCAGCTTGAGACGGACGGGTCCGACCTGTCGTTAGCCACGAGCCAGTCCCGCAATACTATGCAGTTATGAAGGGCGCAACGGTTGTGGGAGCTCTTATGGTGGCGACAGCGCAGGGTCCGGTAGGTGGGCGGACCGTTGAGCGACCCGCAGCCCAGATCCTCCATGTCCTGAGCGGTGGTGGCGGCGGGCTCGGTTATGAGGTGGCGTTGTACAAAGTCCCTCTTCTGCGATCCTTTGACGTAGACCAGGGGGCGGTGGATGAGGCAGGAGCGCAGCTTGTCCAGCAGGGCGACGTACGCGATGTCCCCCTGGTCCCACTCCAAGGCGTGGCAGTGGCGAGTGATCCAGACGCTCTCGCGCTGTTTCTCCGGAGTCAGGAGGTCCTTACTGAAGGGTGGGCGGGCGATGTGATGTAGGAGCAGCGTGCCGGTAGTCACGTCCACCACGCAAACCTCTTTCAGTAGAAAGTCATTATCACTGTCTTTAAAACACTGCATATCCATCACCACGCTTCCGTGATGACAGCGCGCTGGTGGCGGCTCGTTATAGATCGGTGGCGGCACGTCCATCCCGTACGGCTGACTGAACTCGACTGAGCGCTGGCGGGAGCGCGCCTAGAGGGATAACCTTGGGTGCGCGCGCCGCCATCACCTAACGGTCCGCGCACGGTGACCTTGAGCGCGCGGCAACTCGTTTACCCGCCAAAGTCGACTGTGACGTTGCGATGACGGTCCACCTCCACGACGTTGTCCAACTCGGCATAAACTATGCAGTTGAACGCCTCCGCCAAGGCTTCGGAGAACCCAATCTCTATGCGCAGGTTACCGTTGCGCACCAGGTTCCAGTGGCTGGATTGAGAAGCCGCCATATCGGGTGTCAGATCAAATGCCATCAGGCAGTATCCGTAGGGGTATTCGTTGCGACTGACTTCATTACCACAGTCTGAGAAATTGATGCCGGTGCCAGTGTACAGCGTGTGGTAGGCGAGCACGCACAACTCATGACCGAACGTGTAATCCGGTTGAAGCGGCTTACATGGCACTTGCTCACCATCTATGTACAGCGCGAAGAAGTTCACGTGGCTGTGGGTGAAGTTGAACGGGTTCTTCTTGTAGTCCCCGTTGAACGCCTGATTGCTGACCAGGCCAACTATAACGCGTTTCGGCAGTTGACCCAGAAACACACTGTCCAGAGTCTTGCTGCTGATACCGGCAGGTAGCGTGAAGGATTTCACTTCCACGCGCGTAATGGGATATTTGGCTGTGCCCGACTCCAGCGTCCTGCTGTGAGCCAACAGCACGCTCGGGTTGATCTTACAGCGGCGCATAAACAGGTTGACTTCGGCAATGTCCACTTTATAGTCTGTCACGGTTTTGGACATGATGGAGAATGAGTTCTTTGATCTGATCAGACGAAAGCGCATCTCCACACCGTTTAACATGAACTTCTCCTGGTTGCACAGGTCGACGTGCAGATGTCAAACCATGTCCACGTACCGGCTTCCCTTGATAAACTCCCTCCTTTTCTTGAGCCCGGTATAATTATCCTCCTCAGTATTGTCCATGTACCCAGCATAGTCCTCAAAGAACAACTCCGCGGTGAGGTGCGATGTCTTGGCATCACCACCATAGGACAACAGGTTCTCCAGGTAGGCGCGATAGGCGTACGTGTTGTTCTGAGGAGACACCAGTTTGTTGTTCAGGTACAGGTCCACTTGACTGAACAGCGAGTGCAGCCAGTTGTTAATCGGACCCACCTCTTTTATCGCTTGATCACCCGTTACAGCGCCTCCATTAGCCGATCTAATGGTAGCCTTCACATGCAGTAGCGTCTGTGACAGATCCGTGTACTCGTCCCCATGACCCGGAACTATGAACTCAACGGGTGAGTCGTCTGTCAGGGAGGAGATGGGCTTGTACTGCACCCATTTACCACTCTCTATACTGGTCTGCGTGGGCGGTAGCGAGAACAGGTCCAACTCGGTCTTGACACACTCGCACGACTTCTGATGTAGAAACGCCATTATCCAAAAATGTCCTTCACGGTACTCTCACTCTTCTTGCTTCTCCTCTTCTTAGCAACACGTTTTGCGGGCTTCCTCTTGGGCGCAGCGCTCTTCTTCCTCGCTCCGAGGAGTTTCGCTAGAGACTGAGGAGTAACCTGCTGTACGCGCCTCCTCTTATAGGCGCCACCACCGCTCAGCACGCGATCCAGTTTTTCATCAGCCCTGCGTTTCAGCGACCCGGTAAACTGTCTGAGCCGGGTGGTGGCTGCGACTCGGGGGTCGGCTGTGCCCGCCGCCACGTCGCCCAAGAAGCCCACACCGGACCTCAGCGCCTCCTTGCCCAGCGCCGATGCGCCGGATCTGATCAAAGGGACCACTGTACGCATCAGCCCGCCTAGGAAACTGCCGATGCCGTGACCGCGTTGGAAAGTGGCTCCTCTGAATACCGTGGACACTCCGTGCCCAGACTGCTGTTGGCGGTAGTACGCCAGATAGGGGTCGTTCGGGTTCATTGCTGCTGCTCTCTGCGCAGGTGAAGCTTCATGCACGTAGTCCCGAAGTGGAATGGCAGGTGGCGCCCGACGCTGTCCCTTAAATCGATTTCCACGCTATCGAAGGAGCTCTTCATCAGCGGCACGTAGTGAGGGTCGGTGAAGTGCACGGTGATACTCGCGCCGTAGATGTAGTTTTTTGCGTCGATGTTCACAATCTTTAACAAGGGCGCAACAGTGTCGCCTACTAGCTGAGGTTCCACCAGGTCACAATACACGTATATGTGCGAAGGGATCCCAGCCAGTAAGTAGGGCGGTCTTATAGCTTTTCTATGTTTGATCAAATCCACATTGTGCACGTCGTATCCCAACTGTAACGCTAGGGTGGGGCTAAATTCCAGTTGCACCACAGTCTGGTCTATCGAGATCAATTCCACCTTCCCAATCTCTTTGTCGTACTCAAACTGGCATTGGTATAAGTCCAATTTTGGAATGGCGTTGATGGCGTTGACCAGTTCATCGATATCTTTATAGTTTCCAGCTTCCACCTTTACAGCGGTCAGTTCAGGCTTGTCGGTGTCATCCTTAGTGTAGAGATATACGCGAGCGTCCTCCCCCACTGTGACAAACGAGCATGGGTAATGGACCTCGACTAAAGCGACTTCCCATTCACCATCGCCACCCAATCACACGACTGACGGTAGATGGGTGATGTAGTTAGCCACGGTGTTGTTTGGATAATAGTCCATTGAGCTGTTGCTGGGCAACGTCAGGTACAGCTGTCTGCGCTTTGTCGTCATAGCAGCTGTTGCACTTCAGATGCAGGTACCCACGAGTTGAAGTCCTCTCCGTAACCGACCCACTTGACCAAGTAGCGCTTACTGCGGCCTCGCCCCTCGGTGTCCAGTATTTTATCTATTTGGTACAGGCGGTCCGGGGCGATCGTCACCATTTGCATCTCGTGCTCGTAGAAGCGCCCTTCCAGCGGCGTCCCGTTCAGATCGCGCAGCACGTACAATGGCAGAGGATGCGACCCGTATGCGTGGTCCACCACAAACAGCTCCTTACTCCAGTTGGTCTCGTAACCTTTGGCGAACGTGCCCTTCTCCTTGGCTATGCGCACCGTGTCGCCCGGCTCGAACCTGGGCTTGTGTCGCCGGATCGCCTTTCCATACATGTGTCGCCACACCTTGTACACCGTTTGACCATCGCCGCTGTCCGCGTCCACGGGTCGTAGGCCACCACCCAGGCTCCTGTGCGGACTGCGGTTGTAGGCGTCCACAAGCCTGTCCAACACGTCGATGTAGCGATACGTGTTTTTGTAGGTCAGGTAGCGCCACATGCGGGTCTTGAGCGTGCGGTTGACTCGCTCCACCACCGCCGCCTTCACGTCGGGGTTCTGCGTGGTGAAGTAGTTGACACCGTGACTCTTGAACACTCGCTTGGTCGCGGCCCCGGTGAACTCCGTCCCCTTGTCGGTCTGTAGGCAGCGAGGAGTCACCTCAGCGAATATTCCCTCGAACGCAGCAGCCACCTCAGGCCCGCTTTTCCTCTTCAGTGGTACCGCGAACAACCGCTTACTGAATACGTCTATCACAGTCAGCAGGTAGTTGACTCCGTCGTTGTACCAGCTCAGGCCGCGCATGTCGTTCAGGTCCGCCTGCCACAGCTCCTGAGGCCCAAAAACGGCGTAGCGGTTGCGAGGAAACCGCTTGCGCGCAGGCTTGTGCAGCGTGTAGGTGTCCTGGGCGCGCAGCCAGTCGGCTACCCGACGTTTCGGTAGGCGCGCGGCTCTGGCCAGGGCGGTCACCCAACCGAGGGAACTGGGCTGGCTCGGGTCGTAGTACAGCTTCTCCATTACGGTGTGAACGGCTCCCAGTTGTCCAATGACGATTCTCGGTCGGGTTCCCCGGTTATTATCCTTCTCCTGGCCGCTGGGGGTCGCGGTCTCAGGCGGTCCAGTATCGGTGTCAACCTCGGTGAGAGGGGTGTCGACGAGGCTGTCGTGTCTCCCCAGGGGCTCGATGCCGAGTCCAGTCCCACGCCTAAGTAACGCAACACCGTGGGATTGCTCACGTATTCTTTGGGCACGTTCATGTCCTTCAAGGCGGCCATCACTTGATGCCAGCCGGTAGGCAATCGGTCCGCCCTTCGCGCTCTCACTATGCTGTGCGCGATGTCCACTATATTGGAATCGGGGATCTTCACCTTGTTCACGTACACCGCCCCACTGGCGTCCCAGGCGATGGGGCTGCCTTGACGGGTCATGAATCGCAACAAGTTGCGCGCCACCGACCTGTAGATTTTTGAGAACGATTCCACAATGTTCTCCTCCGCCGAGGCGCTAGACTCGCGCTTCATCTGACTCGGACCCCCTGCCGCTTCCTCCTCCTCCCTCTGCTCACCCTCGATGATTGACAGGCCTATGGGTTGACGTTTAGCCGCGGAAAAGTGCAGGAACCGCTGTAACACCTGCTGATATTGTTTCCATTTCTCCGTATCGTCCAGCCGCTTGTCGCTCAATATGCGATGCATCTCAGCGTCCAGGCTGGCTGGCTTATTGGCGCTACCTGCTCCCCCTCTTGGCCCCAGCCCTGGTCCCGGTCCTTCTCGCAATCTCTCGATGAGCTCCTGCGGTACAACCACCATTTTCCTAGCGTACTCCATGTCCGATTAGCTTCTGCGCTAGAACGGGCAGAACAGCGTTCAACAGCAGAGGTAGGAGGATCCCTCCGCCCCGTTGGACGAGGTAGTGTCGCTTCTTGGCCCAACCCTCGCCGCGTTTCACCAGCCGTCTGAGCGCCTGTTTGTGTTTGCTCAATTTGCGTTTGAGGCAGGGAGAAAGCGGTACGTTTCCGCGTAGCACGTTATACGCGCACTCGCACAATGACTTGATGCGACTCTCGTCGCACGCTTTTAAAAGGGCCTTGCGTTCTTTGGGCGTAGCGTGTATTGGGCCCTCAGCAGCGCCGCGTCCTTCTTCACACGGTGTGACATGATGACTGACGCTGGCGCGCGCTCGGCCTATTTATCACTTCTTCTTGGGCAGATACACTAGTTCACCGGATCGTCTGGGAAAATGGTTGAACGTACGCGCATCTCTTCAGGCGTGGACTGTTTCAAGTCTATGAGCAGGTAGGCGTGCGGATCACGCGTGGCGTCCGCGTAAGCCTCCTCCACGAATTTGGGGTTTTCCGGGTATACTTGGCGAGCCAAGTGTTTGATCTGAGCGCGATCCCTGGGATTCTTGAAGCACACTATGTAGTGGGCGTTCAGCGATATGTCGCGCTGGCCCCTGCCCTGGTGAAACAGGTTTTGTGTGATGAAGAACACGCTCATGTTGCGGTGGTGCGAGCCCTTGGTGAACAGGTCCGCCACATCGGAGCCAGCCTCACGCATCATGTCATCGACGATAACCAGGGCGGGCTCGCTACCGTCATAGTCGTCCAGGTCTGGCAGGCCGGCTACGTAGCGCACGGCAGAGTCCGCACGGCTCTTGCCACCACCGCCACCGCTGCCATAGTGCCAAGTGATGCGGGCGAACCGCGTATCGCACATGCGGTCGGCGTGCTCTAGGAAGCGAGCCACGAAGTGCGACTTGCCGCTGCCCGAGGGCCCGGCCACGATGGCGGTGAACGGGTGTTTCCACCTCAAGTCCATGGCGTCTACTGACTGCCATGCACCGCCACCTCGGCTCTTAAAACTAAATTCTTTTCTTGCTTTTTATTTTTTTGTTATTTGATTTATTTTTATTTTTTTTTTAATATTGAAGGGAAATAAGGGAATAGGAAATACCGTTTATTTAAACAAATTCCAGGAAAGGAAGTTTGCTGCCAGGAGGGCCGCTCCTCTTTACAAGGCTCGTCCTCGGCCCCACGCCAACGTTGTACTGGGAGATGGCGTTGTCGTCCAAGACTGTGAGGTACCGCCGAGGCATGTAAATCCGGATCGGGTCGTCGCCGACAAGACCCTCCAAGGTGGCCATAACCGCCTCGCCATATGGTGTGTCTACCCGCTCGAACGAACGAATCGGGTACACCGCGTTGTCCCGCAGATCTGCGATGCGAGTGTAACCCGCGGCCTTGCAGCTGTTGAGGGCTGTCCTGAGGTCCATCTTGTGGTCCGTGTTGAGCATGGCGCAGCGGCTGGATGCAGAATGACCGGCTCTCGCCGCCGAGTCGCCTTTTATTAGCGGTGTCTACGTGCCGACTCGCGCGTATCAACAACATGATGACATAGTTACTCGCTCAATTCCAGGAAAGGTGATGTAATGGAAAGCTTTACTGCGTAAACAAGTGGATTGTTCTAGAAGTGTCTCGGTTATCAACAGCTTAGTGGAAGTTTCCACGCTCAATTCCAGGAAGAGTGACGTAATGGAAAGCTTTACAGCGTAAACAAGTGGATTGTTCTAGAAGCATCTCGGTTGCTTAGTGGAAGTTTCCACGCTCTCTCGTTTACTGGGCAGCGCGCCTGGAGTGTGTGCTCCTCTTGGTTTTCCCTGAGATGACGCAATTTGCAATGTCTCGCTATTTGCCAGCCATAGGTTTTGCAATCTGGATAGCAGGTCCTCTAGACATATGCAGATTTCATCGTTTCGCTCCTCGTCCAAGTACAAGCCGCAACTGAACGTGGGGCAACCTCCTTTGAACACATTCATCTTCAACAGTACGTTACCGCTGTTGGTAGGGTTCTTCACGGTGTACTGATATCCGCCAGCGGACCAGCACAGTGTCGGGGAATCGATAGGCACTTCCTTCCTCTTTACAGTCCACCCATCGAGCTTCTTCTTCTTTGACGCACATCCCTGCTGTACTGGTGGTGCGTTGGCGTTCTCATCGTTCATTGCGTTCAGCTCCTTTAGGAAGGAGCGGATCGTTTGGTCCACTTCAGCTGCACTGACTCTGTTTCCATTCATGATGACGTCTCGAACAACACTGAGGTTGCGCGCGCGGCTCTGCCTCGGTTTTATAGCCGAATCGCGCGCTCCAGCGGACCTTCTAGAAGCTTCCAGAAACGTGAAGCTCCTCACCTGCATGCTGAATCCGGTGGGCCCTCACTCCACCCTTGCTAGTTTTATTGGGGTGGGATGGGAATAGGGTTATGGGTTGGGGTACGACAGAGGGTTATGTGGTAGGACAGAGGGTCTTGGGTCTTTGGGTTGGGGTAACAGTAACCGGTTTGGGTTTAACCGGTTACTGTCCAGGCCTTCTATAGTTTTCCTGGACGTCCAACACCGCCATGCCGCCTTGGTTCAGAGTTAACTGCAGCACTTGCAGAACCTCGTCCCACTGCGCCGGGTCCCCCGGGTCGTAACGACGGGAGGACATCACGGGACTGGCTGGACTCTACCGCCCCGGCCTGAGGAAGACGTGACCGCCTCTCCTCATCGCCTCCTCGACCCGAGTCCTTGTGGGAGTAAGGTACTCCGGTCCGAGCAGGAGGTACCGGCTGATGTTGGGAACGTTAACAAAGACTTCCACAGTAAGGGCGTCCATTATGGAAGCGGCTCTGGTCAAGACTGACTCGAACACCGCTTTCACCCGCTGTCGCCCTCCGGAGGAGCTTCGCAGTGGAATGTTAGTGGTAAACAGTTCCCGGAACCGCTGATGAGTAAACAGCCCCGGGCGGTCACGTAGGCCCTAGCACGCGCCTCAACACGTGACTCCGCGGAGCCGCTCGCAGTTTGGCTTAGTCAAGCCGGCATACAACGTGTAACGAAGTCACATCGAGTTTGGTCAGCAAAATAGCCGAGATCCCATGAGGAAAACGCGTTTAACGGTGGATTTTCAATATTCTTTAAGCGATGGTTTACTTAGGTCGCCACCCGACATGTGGTGAAGTTTCGTCAAAATCGGTCAGTAAACAGCTGAGATCCCATAAGGAAAACGCGGTTATAAATTAATAGCGGCCTTGTTTAATGGCGGATCTATGGGGTTCTTACGTCATTCGCTTCCTTGGGGATAGGCCTACACTCTGGAAAAAGTCCCGTGTGAATCGGTGGCTAAATAGGCTAGTTATTAATTTTCGAAAGTTTTTTCCTCATGTTCAAGGTCATCACGAAAAGTGCCGCTGACGGGGGGGGTCCAAGCTTGGCTATGGGGAAGGGGGGGCTGACGTCACCGGGGGGGCTGACGTCACGGGGGGGGGGGCTGACGTCACGGGGGGGGTGATTCCTCATTCCTCTCGCACGCCTTTGCTGGTTTTGAACATACCAATGCCCCCTACTTATGTCACCCGTTATGACGAGTGTATGTCTCCCCGTTATGACGAGTGTATGTCTCCCCGTTATGACGAGTGTATGTCTCCCCATTATTATGAGTGTATGTCTCCCCGTTATGACGAGTGTATGTCTCCCCGTTATGACGAGTGTATGTGTCCCCGTTATGACGAGTGTATGTCTCCCCGTTATGACGAGTGTATGTCTCCACGTTATGACGAGTGTATGTCTCCCCATTATGATGAGTGTATGTCTCTCCGTTAGGACGAGTGTATGTCTCCCCGTTATGACGAGTGTATGTCTCCCCGTTATGAAGAGTGTATGTCTCCCCGTTATGACGAGTGTATGTCTCTCCGTTATGATGAGTGTATGTCTCCCCGTTATGACGAGTGTATGTCTCCCCGTTATGAAGAGTGTATGTCTCCCCGTTATGACGAGTGTATGTCTCTCCGTTATGACGAGTGTATGTCTCCCCGTTATGACGACTGTTTGTCTCCCCGTTATGAAGAGTGTATGTCTCCCCGTTATGACGAGTGTATGTCTCTCCGTTATGACGAGTGTATGTCTTCCCGTTATGACGAGTGTTTGTCTCCCCGTTATGACGATTGTTTGTCTCCCCGTTATGAAGAGTGTATGTCTCCCCGTTATGATGAGTGTATGTCTCTCCGTTATGACGAGTGTATGTCTCCCCGTTATGACGAGTGTATGTCTCTCCGTTCTGATGAGTGTATGTCTCCCCGTTATGACGAGTGTTTGTCTCCCCGTTATGACGAGTGTTTGTCTCCCCGTTATGACGAGTGTATGTCTCCCCGTTATGACGAGTGTATGTCTCTCCGTTATGACGAGTGTATGTCTCCCCGTTATGACGAGTGTATGTCTGCCCGTTATGATGAGTGTATGTCTCCCCGTTATGATGAGTGTATGTCTCCCCGTTATGACGAGAGTATGTCTCCCCGTTATGACGAGTGTATGTCTCCCCGTTATGAAGAGTGTATGTCTCCCCGTTATGATGAGTGTATGTCTCTCCATTATGATGAGTGTATGTCTCCCCGTTATGACGAGTGTATGTCTCCCCGTTATGAAGAGTGTATGTCTCCCCGTTAAGACGAGTGTATGTCTCTCCGTTATGACGAGTGTATGTCTCCCCGTGATGACGAGTGTATGTCTCTCCGTTATGACGAGTGTATGTCTCCCCGTTATGACGAGTGTATGTCTCCCCATTATGATGAGTGTATGTCTCCCCGTTATGACGAGTGTATGTCTCCCCGTTATGACGAGTGTATGTCTCCCCGTTATGATGAGTGTATGTCTCTCCGTTATGACGAGTGTTTGTCTCCCCGTTTTGACGAGTGTATGTCTCCCCGTTATGAAGAGTGTATGTCTCTCCGTTATGATGAGTGTTTGTCTCCCCGTTATGACGAGTGTATGTCTCCCCGTTATGAAGAGTGTATGTCTCTCCGTTATGATGAGTGTTTGTCTCCCCGTTATGACGAGTGTATGTCTCCCCGTTATGAAGAGTGTATGTCTCTCCGTTATGGCGAGTGTATGTCTCCCCGTTATGACGAGTGTTTGTCTCCCCGTTATGATGAGTGTATGTCTCTCCGTTATGACGAGTGTTTGTCTCCCCGTTATGACGAGTGTATGTCTCCCCGTTATGACGAGTGTATGTCTCCCCGTTATGATGAGTGTATGTCTCTCCGTTATGACGAGTGTTTGTCTCCCCGTTATGACGAGTGTATGTCTCCCCGTTATGAAGAGTGTATGTCTCTCCGTTATGATGAGTGTTTGTCTCCCCGTTATGACGAGTGTATGTCTCCCCGTTATGAAGAGTGTATGTCTCTCCGTTATGGCGAGTGTATGTCTCCCCGTTATGACGAGTGTTTGTCTCCCCGTAATGATGAGTGTATGTCTCTCCGTTATGACGAGTGTTTGTCTCCCCGTTATGACGAGTGTATGTCTCCCCGTTATGACGAGTGTATGTCTCCCCGTTATGAAGAGTGTATGTCTCTCCGTTATGATGAGTGTTTGTCTCCCCGTTATGACGAGTGGGTGTCTCCCCATTATGAAGAGTGTATGTCTCTCCGTTATGATGGGTGTTTGTCTCCCCGTTATGACGAGTGTATGTCTCCCCGTTATGAAGAGTGTATGTCTCTCCGTTATGATGAGTGTTTGTATCCCCGTTATGATGAGTGTATGTCTCTCCGTTATGACGAGTGTTTGTCTCCCTGTTATGACGAGTGTATGTCTCCCCGTTATGAAGAGTGTATGTCTCTCCGTTATGACCAGTGTATGTCTCCCCGTTATGACGAGTGTTTGTCTCCCCTTTATGATGAGTGTTTGTCTCCCCGTTATGACGAGTGTTTGTCTCCCCGTTATGACGAGTGTATGTCTCCCCGATATGATGAGTGTATGTCTCTCCGTTATGAAGAGTGTTTGTCTCCCCGTTATGACGAGTGTTTGTCTCCCCGTTATGACGAGTGTATGTCTCCCCGTTATGACGAGTGTATGTCTCTCCGTTATGACGAGTGTATGTCTCCCCGTTATGACGAGTGTATGTCTGCCCGTTATGATGAGTGTATGTCTCCCCGTTATGATGAGTGTATGTCTCCCCGTTATGACGAGTGTATGTCTCCCCGTTATGACGAGTGTATGTCTCCCCGTTATGACGAGTGTATGTCTCCCCGTTATGATGAGTGTATGTCTCTCCATTATGATGAGTGAATGTCTCCCCGTTATGACGAGTGTATGTCTCCCCGTTATGAAGAGTGTATTTCTCCCCGTTAAGACGAGTGTATGTCTCTCCGTTATGACGAGTGTATGTCTCCCCGTGATGACGAGTGTATGTCTCTCCGTTATGACGAGTGTATGTCTCCCCGTTATGACGAGTGTATGTCTCCCCGTTATGACGAGTGTATGTCTCCCCATTATGATGAGTGTATCTCTCCCCGTTATGACGAGTGTATGTCTCCCCGTTATGACGAGTGTATGTCTCCCCGTTATGATGAGTGTATGTCTCTTCGTTATGACGAGTGTTTGTCTCCCCGTTATGACGAGTGTATGTCTCCCCGTTATGAAGAGTGTATGTCTCTCCGTTATGATGACTGTTTGTCTCCCCGTTATGACGAGTGTATGTCTCCCCGTTATGAAGAGTGTATGTCTCTCCGTTATGATGAGTGTTTGTCTCCCCGTTATGACGAGTGTATGTCTCCCCGTTATGAAGAGTGTATGTCTCTCCGTTATGGCGAGTGTATGTCTCCCCGTTATGACGAGTGTTTGTCTCCCCGTTATGATGAGTGTATGTCTCTCCGTTATGACGAGTGTTTGTCTCCCCGTTATGACGAGTGTATGTCTCCCCGTTATGACGAGTGTATGTCTCCCCGTTATGATGAGTGTATGTCTCTCCGTTATGACGAGTGTTTGTCTCCCCGTTATGACGAGTGTATGTCTCCCCGTTATGAAGAGTGTATGTCTCTCCGTTATGATGAGTGTTTGTCTCCCCGTTATGACGAGTGTATGTCTCCCCGTTATGAAGAGTGTATGTCTCTCCGTTATGGCGAGTGTATGTCTCCCCGTTATGACGAGTGTTTGTCTCCCCGTTATGATGAGTGTATGTCTCTCCGTTATGACGAGTGTTTGTCTCCCCGTTATGACGAGTGTATGTCTCCCCGTTATGACGAGTGTATGTCTCCCCGTTATGAAGAGTGTATGTCTCTCCGTTATGATGAGTGTTTGTCTCCCCGTTATGACGAGTGGGTGTCTCCCCATTATGAAGAGTGTATGTCTCTCCGTTATGATGGGTGTTTGTCTCCCCGTTATGACGAGTGTATGTCTCTCCGTTCTGATGAGTGTATGTCTCCCCGTTATGACGAGTGTTTGTCTCCCCGTTATGACGAGTGTTTGTCTCCCCGTTATGACGAGTGTATGTCTCCCCGTTATGACGAGTGTATGTCTCTCCGTTATGACGAGTGTATGTCTCCCCGTTATGACGAGTGTATGTCTGCCCGTTATGATGAGTGTATGTCTCCCCGTTATGATGAGTGTATGTCTCCCCGTTATGACGAGAGTATGTCTCCCCGTTATGACGAGTGTATGTCTCCCCGTTATGACGAGTGTATGTCTCCCCGTTATGATGAGTGTATGTCTCCCCGTTATGATGAGTGTATGTCTCCCCGTTATGACGAGAGTATGTCTCCCCGTTATGACGAGTGTATGTCTCCCCGTAATGATGAGTGTATGTCTCTCCGTTATGACGAGTGTTTGTCTCCCCGTTATGACGAGTGTATGTCTCCCCGTTATGACGAGTGTATGTCTCCCCGTTATGAAGAGTGTATGTCTCTCCGTTATGATGAGTGTTTGTCTCCCCGTTATGACGAGTGGGTGTCTCCCCATTATGAAGAGTGTATGTCTCTCCGTTATGATGGGTGTTTGTCTCCCCGTTATGACGAGTGTATGTCTCCCCGTTATGAAGAGTGTATGTCTCTCCGTTATGATGAGTGTTTGTATCCCCGTTATGATGAGTGTATGTCTCTCCGTTATGACGAGTGTTTGTCTCCCTGTTATGACGAGTGTATGTCTCCCCGTTATGAAGAGTGTATGTCTCTCCGTTATGACCAGTGTATGTCTCCCCGTTATGACGAGTGTTTGTCTCCCCTTTATGATGAGTGTTTGTCTCCCCGTTATGACGAGTGTTTGTCTCCCCGTTATGACGAGTGTATGTCTCCCCGATATGATGAGTGTATGTCTCTCCGTTATGAAGAGTGTTTGTCTCCCCGTTATGACGAGTGTTTGTCTCCCCGTTATGACGAGTGTATGTCTCCCCGTTATGACGAGTGTATGTCTCTCCGTTATGACGAGTGTATGTCTCCCCGTTATGACGAGTGTATGTCTGCCCGTTATGATGAGTGTATGTCTCCCCGTTATGATGAGTGTATGTCTCCCCGTTATGACGAGTGTATGTCTCCCCGTTATGACGAGTGTATGTCTCCCCGTTATGACGAGTGTATGTCTCCCCGTTATGATGAGTGTATGTCTCTCCATTATGATGAGTGAATGTCTCCCCGTTATGACGAGTGTATGTCTCCCCGTTATGAAGAGTGTATTTCTCCCCGTTAAGACGAGTGTATGTCTCTCCGTTATGACGAGTGTATGTCTCCCCGTGATGACGAGTGTATGTCTCTCCGTTATGACGAGTGTATGTCTCCCCGTTATGACGAGTGTATGTCTCCCCGTTATGACGAGTGTATGTCTCCCCATTATGATGAGTGTATCTCTCCCCGTTATGACGAGTGTATGTCTCCCCGTTATGACGAGTGTATGTCTCCCCGTTATGATGAGTGTATGTCTCTCCGTTATGACGAGTGTTTGTCTCCCTGTTATGACGAGTGTATGTCTCCCCGTTATGAAGAGTGTATGTCTCTCCGTTATGATGAGTGTTTGTCTCCCCGTTATGACGAGTGTATGTCTCCCCGTTATGAAGAGTGTATGTCTCTCCGTTATGATGAGTGTTTGTCTCCCCGTTATGACGAGTGTATGTCTCCCCGTTATGAAGAGTGTATGTCTCTCCGTTATGGCGAGTGTATGTCTCCCCGTTATGACGAGTGTTTGTCTCCCCGTTATGATGAGTGTATGTCTCTCCGTTATGACGAGTGTTTGTCTCCCCGTTATGACGAGTGTATGTCTCCCCGTTATGACGAGTGTATGTCTCCCCGTTATGATGAGTGTATGTCTCTCCGTTATGACGAGTGTTTGTCTCCCCGTTATGACGAGTGTATGTCTCCCCGTTATGAAGAGTGTATGTCTCTCCGTTATGATGAGTGTTTGTCTCCCCGTTATGACGAGTGTATGTCTCCCCGTTATGAAGAGTGTATGTCTCTCCGTTATGGCGAGTGTATGTCTCCCCGTTATGACGAGTGTTTGTCTCCCCGTTATGATGAGTGTATGTCTCTCCGTTATGACGAGTGTTTGTCTCCCCGTTATGACGAGTGTATGTCTCCCCGTTATGACGAGTGTATGTCTCCCCGTTATGAAGAGTGTATGTCTCTCCGTTATGATGAGTGTTTGTCTCCCCGTTATGACGAGTGGGTGTCTCCCCATTATGAAGAGTGTATGTCTCTCCGTTATGATGGGTGTTTGTCTCCCCGTTATGACGAGTGTATGTCTCCCCGTTATGAAGAGTGTATGTCTCTCCGTTATGATGAGTGTTTGTATCCCCGTTATGATGAGTGTATGTCTCTCCGTTATGACGAGTGTTTGTCTCCCTGTTATGACGAGTGTATGTCTCCCCGTTATGAAGAGTGTATGTCTCTCCGTTATGACCAGTGTATGTCTCCCCGTTATGACGAGTGTTTGTCTCCCCTTTATGATGAGTGTTTGTCTCCCCGTTATGACGAGTGTTTGTCTCCCCGTTATGACGAGTGTATGTCTCCCCGATATGATGAGTGTATGTCTCTCCGTTATGAAGAGTGTTTGTCTCCCCGTTAAGACCAGTGTATGTCTCTCCGTTATGACGAGTGTATGTCTCCCCGTTATGACGAGTGTATGTCTCCCCATTATGATGATTGTATGTCTCCCCGTTATGACGAGTGTATGTCTCCCGGTTATGACGAGTGTATGTCTCCCCGTTATGATGAGTGTATGTCTCTCCGTTATGACGAGTGTTTGTCTCCCCGTTATGACGAGTGTATGTCTCCCCGTTATGAAGAGTGTATGTCTCTCCGTTATGATGAGTGTTTGTCTCCCCGTTATGACGAGTGTATGTCTCCCCGTTATGAAGAGTGTATGTCTCTCCGTTATGATGAGTGTTTATCTCCCCGTTATGACGAGTGATGTCTCCCCGTTATGAAGAGTGTATGTCTCTCCGTTATGGCTAGTGTATGTCTCCCCGTTATGACGAGTGTTTGTCTCCCCGTTATGATGAGTGTATGTCTCTCCGTTATGACGAGTGTTTGTCTCCCCGTTATGACGAGTGTATGTCTCCGCGTTATGACGAGTGTATGTCTCCCCGTTATGATGAGTGTATGTCTCTCCGTTATGACGAGTGTTTGTCTCCCCGTTAAGACGAGTCTATGTCTCCCCGTTATGAAGAGTGTATGTCTCTCCGTTATGATGAGTGTTTGTCTCCCCGTTATGACGAGTGGGTGTCTCCCCGTTATGAAGAGTGTATGTCTCTCCGTTATGATGAGTGTTTGTCTCCCCGTTATGACGAGTGTATGTCTCCCCGTTATGAAGAGTGTATGTCTCTCCGTTATGATGAGTGTTTGTCTCCCCGTTAAGACGAGTGTATGTCTCTCCGTTATGACGAGTGTATGTCTCCCCGTTATGACGAGTGTATGTCTCCCCGTTATGAAGAGTGTATGTCTCTCCGTTATGACGAGTGTATGTCTCCCCGTTATGACGGGTGTTTGTCTCCCCGTTATGATGAGTGTTTGTCTCCCCGTTATGACGAGTGTTTGTCTCCCCGTTATGACGAGTGTATGTCTCCCCGTTATGATGAGTGTATGTCTCTCCGTTATGAAGAGTGTTTGTCTCCCCGTTATGATGAGTGTATGTCTCTCTGTTATAACGAGTGTTTGTCTCCCCGTTATGACGAGTGTATGTCTCCCCGTTATGACGACTGTATGTCTCCCCGTTATGAAGAGTGTTTGTCTCCCCGTTATGATGAGTGTATGTCTCTCCGTTATGACGAGTGTTTTTCTCCCCGTTATGACGAGTGTATGTCTCCCCGTTATGACGACTGCATGTCTTCCCGTTATGAAGAGTGTTTGTCTCCCCGTTATGATGAGTGTATGTCTCTCCGTTATGACGAGTGTTTGTCTCCCCGTTATGACGAGTGTATGTCTCCCCGTTATGACAAGTGTTTGTCTCTCCGTTATGACTAGTGTTTGTCTCTCCGTTATGACGAGTGTATGTCTCCCCGTTATGACGAGTGTTTTTCTCCCCGTTTTGATGAGTGTATGTCTCCCCGTTATGAAGAGTGTATGTCTCTCCGTTATGACGAGTGTATGTCTCCCCTTTATGACGAGTGTATGTCTCCCCGTTATGATGAATGTATGTCTCTCCGTTATGACGAGTGTTTGTCTCCCCGTTATGACGAGTGTATGGCTCCCCGTTATGAAGAGTGTATGTATCTCCGTTATGACGAGTGTATGTCTCCCCGTTATGACGAGTGTATGTTTCCCTGTTAGGACGAGTGTATGTCTCCCCGTATGACGAGTGTATGTCTCCCCGTTATGAAGAGTGTATCTCTCCCCGTTATGACGAGTGTATGTCTCTCCGTTATGATGAGTGTATGTCTCCCCGTTATGACGAGTGTATGTCTCCCCGTTATGAAGAGTGTATGTCTCCCCGTTATGACGAGTGTATGTCTCTCCGTTATGACGAGTGTATGTCTCCCCGTTATGACGACTGTTTGTCTCCCCGTTATGAAGAGTGTATGTCTCCCCGTTATGACGAGTGTATGTCTCTCCGTTATGACGAGTGTATGTCTTCCCGTTATGACGAGTGTTTGTCTCCCCGTTATGACGATTGTTTGTCTCCCCGTTATGAAGAGTGTATGTCTCCCCGTTATGACGAGTGTATGTCTCTCCGTTATGACGAGTGTATGTCTCCCCGTTATGACGAGTGTATGTCTCCCCGTTATGACGACTGCATGTCTTCCCGTTATGATGAGTGTATGTCTCCCCGTTATGACGAGTGTTTGTCTCCCCGTTATGACGAGTGTTTGTCTCCCCGTTATGACGAGTGTATGTCTCCCCGTTATGACGAGTGTATGTCTCTCCGTTATGACGAGTGTATGTCTCCCCGTTATGACGAGTGTATGTCTCTCCGTTATGATGAGTGTATGTCTCCCCGTTATGATGAGTGTATGTCTCCCCGTTATTACGAGTGTATGTCTCCCCGTTATGACGAGTGTATGTCTCCCCGTTATGACGAGTGTATGTCTCCCCGTTATGATGAGTGTATGTCTCTCCATTATGATGAGTGTATGTCTCCCCGTTATGACGAGTGTATGTCTCCCCGTTATGAAGAGTGTATGTCTCCCCGTTAAGACGAGTGTATGTCTCTCCGTTATGACGAGTGTATGTCTCCCCGTTATGTCGAGTGTATGTCTCTCCGTTATGACGAGTGTATGTCTCCCCGTTATGACGAGTGTATGTCTCCCCATTATGATGAGTGTATGTCTCCCCGTTATGACGAGTGTATGTCTCCCCGTTATGACGAGTGTATGTCTCCCCGTTATGATGAGTGTATGTCTCTCCGTTATGACGAGTGTTTTTTCTCCCCGTTATGACGAGTGTATGTCTCCCCGTTATGAAGAGTGTATGTCTCTCCGTTATGATGAGTGTTTGTCTCCCCGTTATGACGAGTGTATGTCTCACCGTTATGAAGAGTGTATGTCTCTCCGTTATGATGAGTGTTTGTCTCCCCGTTATGACGAGTGTATGTCTCCCCGTTATGAAGAGTGTATGTCTCTCCGTTATGGCGAGTGTATGTCTCCCCGTTATGACGAGTAATTGTCTCCCCGTTATGATGAGTGTATGTCTCTCCGTTATAACGAGTGTTTGTCTCCCCGTTATGACGAGTGTATGTCTCCCCGTTATGACGAGTGTATGTCTCCCCGTTATGATGAGTGTATGTCTCTCCGTTATGACGAGTGTTTGTCTCCCCGTTATGACGAGTGTATGTCTCCCCGTTATGAAGAGTGTATGTCTCTCCGTTATGATGAGTGTTTGTCTTCCCGTTATGACGAGTGGGTGTCTCCCCATTATGAAGAGTGTATGTCTCTCCGTTATGATGGGTGTTTGTCTCCCCGTTATGACGAGTGTATGTCTCCCCGTTATGAAGAGTGTATGTCTCTCCGTTATGATGAGTGTTTGTATCCCCGTTATGATGAGTGTATGTCTCTCCGTTATGACGAGTGTTTGTCTCCCTGTTATGACGAGTGTATGTCTCCCCGTTATGAAGAGTGTATGTCTCTCCGTTATGACCAGTGTATGTCTCCCCGTTATGACGAGTGTTTGTCTCCCCTTTATGATGAGTGTTTGTCTCCCCGTTATGACGAGTGTTTATCTCCCCGTTATGACGAGTGTATGTCTCCCCGATATGATGAGTGTATGTCTCTCCGTTATGAAGAGTGTTTGTCTCCCCGTTAAGACGAGTGTATGTCTCTCCGTTATGACGAGTGTGTGTCTCCCCGTTATGACGAGTGTATGTCTCCCCATTATGATGAGTGTATGTCTCCCCGTTATGACGAGTGTATGTCTCCCGGTTATGACGAGTGTATGTCTCCCCGTTATGATGAGTGTATGTCTCTCCGTTATGACGAGTGTTTGTCTCCCCGTTATGACGAGTGTATGTCTCCCCGTTATGAAGAGTGTATGTCTCTCCGTTATGATGAGTGTTTGTCTCCCCGTTATTACGAGTGTATGTCTCCCCCCCGTTATGAAGAGTGTATGTCTCTCCGTTATGATGAGTGTTTGTCTCCCCGTTATGACGAGTGATGTCTCCCCGTTATGAAGAGTGTATGTCTCTCCGTTATGGCTAGTGTATGTCTCCCCGTTATGACGAGTGTTTGTCTCCCCGTTATGATGAGTGTATGTCTCTCCGTTATGACGAGTGTTTGTCTCCCCGTTATGACGAGTGTATGTCTCCCCGTTATGACGAGTGTATGTCTCCCCGTTATGATGAGTGTATGTCTCTCCGTTATGACGAGTGTTTGTCTCCCTGTTATGACGAGTCTATTTCTCCCCGTTATGAAGAGTGTATGTCTCTCCGTTATGATGAGTGTTTGTCTCCCCGTTATGACGAGTGGGTGTCTCCCCGTTATGAAGAGTGTATGTCTCTCCGTTATGATGAGTGTTTGTCTCCCCGTTATGACGAGTGTATGTCTCCCCGTTATGAAGAGTGTATGTCTCTCCGTTATGATGAGTGTTTGTCTCCCCGTTAAGACGAGTGTATGTCTCTCCGTTATGACGAGTGTATGTCTCCCCGTTATGACGAGTGTATGTCTCCCCGTTATGAAGATTGTATGTCTCTCCGTTATGACGAGTGTATGTCTCCCCGTTATGACGGGTGTTTGTCTCCCCGTTATGATGAGTGTTTGTCTCCCCGTTATGACGAGTGTTTGTCTCCCCGTTATGACGAGTGTATGTCTACCCGTTATGATGAGTGTAGGTCTCTCCGTTATGAAGAGTGTTTGTCTCCCCGTTATGATGAGTGTATGTCTCTCCGTTATGACGAGTGTTTGTCTCCCCGTTATGATGAGTGTATGTCTCCCCGTTATGACGACTGTATGTCTCCCCGTTATGAAGAGTGTTTGTCTCCCCGTTATGATGAGTGTATGTCTCTCCGTTATGACGAGTGTTTGTCTCCCCGTTATGACGAGTGTATGTCTCCCCGTTATGACGACTGTATGTCTTCCCGTTATGAAGAGTGTTTGTCTCCCCGTTATGACGAGTGTATGTCTCCCCGTTATGACGACTGTATGTCTTCCCGTTATGAAGAGTGTTTGTCTCCCCGTTATGATGAGTGTATGTCTCTCCGTTATGACGAGTGTTTGTCTCCCCGTTATGACGAGTGTATGTCTCCCCGTTATGACGAGTGTTTGTCTCTCCGTTATGACGAGTGTTTGTCTCTCCGTTATGACGAGTGTATGTCTCCCCGTTATGACGAGTGTTTTTCTCCCCGTTATGATGAGTGTATGTCTCCCCGTTATTAAGAGTGTATGTCTCTCCGTTATGACGAGTGTATGTCTCCCCGTTATGACGAGTGTATGTCTCCCCGTTATGATGAGTGTATGTCTCTCCGTTATGACGAGTGTTTGTCTCCCCGTTATGACGAGTGTATGGCTCCCCGTTATGAAGAGTGTATGTCTCTCCGTTATGACGAGTGTATGTCTCCCCGTTATGACGAGTGTATGTCTCCCCATTATGATGAGTGTATGTCTCCCCGTTATGACGAGTGTATGTCTCCCCATTATGATGAGTGTATGTCTCCCCGTTATGACGAGTGTTTGTCTCCCCGTTATGACGAGTGTATGTGTCCCCGTTATGAAGAGTGTATGTCTCTCCGTTATGACGAGTGTATGTCTCCCCGTTATGACGAGTGTATGTCTCCCCATTATGAAGAGTGTATGTCTCTCCGTTATGAAGAGTGTATGTCTCCCCGTTTTGACGAGTGCTTGGTTCCCTGCAACGTCAAACGTGTGAGTTTCCCCTTCATGCCAATCCCAGTTTTGTATGTTTAATGTTTACTTTAAAACCATTTAAAAAATCAACAAATAGTTTATAAAACCATTTAAAATTAATTTTTTATAACTATTTGGCAACATTACACTAATCAAACAGTAAAATAACCACGACCCTGTTTAGTGCTTTCTGTGCGCGGGTGTGTGTGTGTGTGTGTGTGTGTTCGTGTGTGTGTGTGTGTGTGTGTTTGTGTGTGTGTGTGTGTGTGTGTGTGTGTGTGTGTGTGTGTGTGTGTGTGTGTGTGTGTGTGTGTGTGTGTGTTCAGTTAATAGACATAAAAGTTGAAGGTAGAAAAAAAGTATATGAAGAATTTAACTGAGAATTTAATAAAGCATTGAGTTAACACTAGAAATGATTATGCGTATTAATGTTCAGTGTTAGGATCTGCAGATACTTTAAATACTGTTGCAGATCGGTGTTTTGTAAACAATGGTCGCATTTATTTGTACCTTGTTTGTAACAATGGGTTCAATTGCCTAGTTTGAAGGGTTAAGAAATTGATTATTTTACCGTAGGTGCAGTGTAACTGTAGTGTGCAGAGCCTTACACAACGAGGCTATGGGTAGGGCACTGTATGTGTTCTTGAGTGCTTTTTTTAATTTGTGTAGTAAATAAATAAATAATTGGAAACTTTTAGTTATGAATTGATAAGGCAAATTATCAAAATATAAGGCATCCGTATAAAATAAATATTTGTAGTGATGCACAAATAACTATTCTCTGGTTCCAAATACTACATTAGGAAACAAAGGTTCTGCAAAATAGTGTTCACAATTTGCATGTGACTGACCGATTTTATACACATTCTAAGTCAAGTACATTTTATGATTTGTTAAACTAAAACCGAGAAATATAATGCAGTTTGAGATAGCAAGTCAGCACTATGCTGGGAGGGAGCCTTGAGTGTGCGGGTTCCTACGCCCCCAATCATGAGGATTAAGGTGGTGTGTTCCTTTGATTGTATGACTGTAAAAGCAAAACTACATCTACTTACTATCAATACTCCAAACATAAATACAAACTATTTGCTGGTAAATTATTTAAAGTGCCTAATACTTTTACCTCCTCATTGTGAAACCAGAGCTCCCATTTGCGGTGTGCTAAATTAGATAATGAACCAGAGTTTAGGTTTGAATAAGGGGATGTATGATCTAGATAATTTACTTTTAATTTGAAATTAACTAAAAGAGTGCAGTTAGTTTTTGCCAAATATTTGAAACTTACGTTCGATAGTAGTAATAAGTAGTTCCATGAATGAAATAATTTACATTTAATTTGGAATTAATTAAAAGAGGGCAGTTAGTTTTTGCCTAATATTTGAAATTTACGTTCGATAGTAGTAATAAGTAGTTCCTTGTATGAAATAATTTACATTTAATTTGAAATTAATTAAAAGAAGGCAGTTAGTTTTTGCCTAATATTTGAAACTTACGTTCGATAATAGTAATAAGTAGTTCCATGAAGTAGTTCATTGTTGCTAATGGTGTGTAATGTAAGGTAACTTGTGATAACATGTGTTTACTGTATAACCTGTTCTGTCTGTTGTACAGGAAAGTTGTAATTGTAGACAGTTTTTGTCCCTCTGGATTGGGACACCGGAGGGTCTTCCTCGCTGTGGAGCTGCTGAGGGAGTGTATTCTTAACCATTTCTGTAGTAGATGCTGCTGATGTGGTCTAAGTATACTGAAGTACTAGTGGTTAGAAATCACATTATGGTTATTCGTTTTTAAGTCGAATTTTAAATTGTGATCTCTACTCCAGGAATACGCTCGGTAATTTACGATATTCTTGACCACACTGTGGAGAGAATGAAAAACCTTGGAAAGAAAAGGGGTTCAACAATATTTGTAGTGTCGTAAGCTAGTTAGGTGAACGTGAAAAATAACTAAATAAGTAAAAAAAATTTGAAGTATAACGGAAAAAGTGTCAAGAAGTAATTTTCCCTGTTTTGTTTGAAAAAGTGAAAGGGAGTTGGGAGCAAATGTTTTGTTTTGTGCTATGGCAAATTGTTCTATAGAAAGCCTTGCCTGTACGGCGCAATTAACCTGTACAGCCGGCAACGGAGGTTGATGATAATATGTTTAATGGTACGAGGAAACCAGCGGATGGTCTTTTGGGCCTGTTGTAACAGTCTGTTTGAGTTTTGCTTTGGGGGAATGCCCCGTTGAAATTATGATGTGGAATGGGCCTCCCAAAATAATCAAAAAATGTATGTGACGTAGTCACTGATGAGATCAATACTGCCTGCCCGTATACACGGCAGCAGTATACTCATGTAGGACGGGTATCTTGGGTCCTGATGGTCCTTGATTTGTGGTTGATGTTTACCGGTGATGTATCCGAGGTGTATAAATGTGATATTCTTAGTGATGAGTTTAAGGTGCCTGCCCGTATACACGGCAGCAACACTCATGTCGGCCAGATAAGTAGAGATTTTATTCATGATTTGAAGTCGATGCTCTTTGACGAAGAGACCAAATTGATAAATTTTGATGTGAATGCCACCCTGGAGGTCCTAGAAAGACTCAACAATGAGCTGGGTACCGTGAATGTGCAGGAATACCCTTCGGGGGGGGGGCACTTTTCCGTTTGCAGTCCCACCATGATTTTAGGGATAGGGCACAGAGAGTAGGTTTGATAGTAAAGACGGGAGTTTGTGTTGTGACAACCCTGATGCTGATAATGATGTAGGTACTGGAACGTGCTTGCCGCCGGGTTTCAGAGCCCCAGACTCCGGTGCAAAGAGTGGAAGACTGCGACCTTGACCAGAGCGCCGCAGACGTTCGCAGACCTGAGTGACGTAATCAATCCTGATGTTGAGATGGGAACAGCTGTTCCGAGACTTGGAATGACAAGGGAACTGCAGCCCCAGAGCCAGCAACTAGAGCTTCGGCTACAGGTAAACCTTAGAGTGGAGTTCGGCCGGAAAGCGTTGTGAGTAAGGCTAGCCTAAGAGAACTCATTAACCGTGTTGGAGTATTGAAATTTACCGTGGTGTGGAAGGACCCATGATTTCGTGCGGCGTCAAGACGGTCGGTATCGCGTGAGGGTACGAGAATATTCGTGAACGGACTAGCGATCGGACTTAAAGTGCTCATCAGGATGCGACGTGAGAAACAGCGGACTTTCTTGTTTCGACAATGATGAGTAAGGCCTTTTAGTTATAAGTGCCGGTTTTGCCTTCTTTTAAGTTGTCTGTGTAGTGGTATTGCAATTGTGGTTTTGTAGTGTTTACAGTGTAAGTATCGTGGAGGCTGGTAGTGTAAATCCTTTTATTTTTCTTTCTAATTTGAGATACCATTGCAAGGGTAAGAATAATGAGTAGAATCTGATGTTCACAGCAAGGTAAGCGCGCAACCTACAAACCCTAAAACTCCCCTCCCTTCAACTCCTTCCGCTGGACTGTGCATATCCGAGGCCAACTCAAAACCAATTTTAAAGAGCTAGTTTGTACGATTGACTGTTGAAAACGCCTTGCTGAGGGATTATCCGGTCCCCCAGCAAGACGGCGTATGGGACACTACCAGGCCTCGTATAGTGAATATTGTGTTGTTTATTTGCTGCGTATTTTGTTTTTGGTTTGGCTGAGGTACCAATAAGATTGTTTAAGAGAGGGATATACGGTGGGCCTGTCTCACAACCAGGGGCAGACGAGGCAAATTAAACGCAGCTCCATTTCAATACCAAGCGGTGGGTTAAAAGCAACCAAGGTTGTGATTAGTTTTAAGTTTTGTAAGCAGACACTTGAAGTATATCAACACGCATTGAGTTCAGTTGTTTCATTCCATAGAGGATTAAAGTTCCCCATGCCTGTAGAGAAAGTCTCAGGATGGTGTGAGAACAGAATACCGATTACTACAAGAGCCCACCGCATTTTCCGAATAACGGCAACCAAGCACCCCTAAGGTGCCCAGGGAGTCCTTTGGCGTCCCAGTCCTTAGGTGTGGGTGGGCTATCCCTCAAAGTATTAACCCCTTTTTTAACTATAAGACCTCAGGAGCACACTTAGAATAAGAATGTTGATAGTATTAGAGTAGGCCGGTACCTCAGCCCAAAGTTTAAGTGTAACCTTTCGTTGTAATTGTAAGTTAAGTGTGCTAGGATAATATCATGAGCGGAATTTGATTTATTTTCTTTTGTGGGATAAAGGATTTTGATTAATCTAGTTGTTAACTTGGGAACGTGAATCGTGTAGTCAGAGACTTTTTTTGTGTTGTTAACTGGTGATGTATTTTGTACCTGTTACCTCCTGTTACCTCCTTTGTCCGTGCCGTTGACTAGAGAGGCATGGGACCCGTCAGTTTCTTCTTATAACTACTTAAAAATATGTTGCCGTCGATGATAACGTTGTCCAATCAGGTGAAAAGGTTGGTTATGGTAGTGTCCTTAAGCGGATCATGGGAATGGTTAGGAAATGATTAGGAAAGTTCAGGTAGATTGTAAAAACATTGTTCTAAAAGATGTGATTTCAGGGTCTTCTTAAACTTATTTAAATCAGCTATTCCTCAAATTTCTGCTGGTAGCTTGGAAAAAAATGTAAAAACCAGCTTAGCTGGGTTTTATTTCAAAAAATCTTAAGTTATATTAAATGGAAGGATTGACATATCTATTTCTTGTGAAGTAAGTATGTTGATGAGCCTCTATCAGATTATTTTCTTTAACATATAAAATTGTTTTGAACATGAACAGAGATGGAACAGTTAAAATTTTTAATTCTTTGAATTTTCCCCTAAAGAATCTCTGGGCCGAAGCCTTGAAATGCTTCGTATGGTTTTTTTCTGAATGATGAAAATTCGTTTTAAATTCTTTTGACTAGACATACCCCATAGTACTATAGACCAAACTTTCAATTAGACTGTAATAAGCTAATTTACTAAGAGCTAAATTATTAAAAACTGCTACATTTCTGAGAACAAAGACATTTGAAGTGAGGTTGGAAGCTAATTTTTCTTCCTGATCTGACCACCCCAGACCATCGCCCAGTCTCACTCCTAAGTAATCGACATGAGGTGATTCATCAAGAATCTCCTCATTTAAAACTACAGAAGGTGATGAGACGCCAGCCCTCTCAAGACTTTTTTCTTTTTTTGTATACTTGCATACTCGAGAAGAAAAATCACAGGTAAATAGATGACCAGGCTAGAACAATCATCATGCCGTAGAGGTGACAGTGTGAACGTCCGGCCCCAAGTGAAAGCTCGTGCGGCTTCACCAGATCGAGTGAGTAGCGTTCCAAATCTCAATAAAACCAAGATGCCCGAACCAACTGATATTCTATAAATTCTATACATTTTATAAATTTTCAATTAAATTAGACACAGTTCGGTGCCTCGCTTTCAAATTCAAATTGATTAAAATACCTACTCGCCAAAAGGTCCAGTGATGAGTGTCTAAGCCACTTTGTTCTCTCTTTCTCATTCTCTTGTTGTCAAGCGTTGTGGGCTGTTGGTCTACGTACCATGTGTATATTTTATTTCTTGTGTTAATTGGGAATCTTCATTGTTTATGATTATAAGAAGATCAAAGAGAAGGGAAATGTTAATTATTTATCAGAGATTTTGTAACAACGTAGCATACGTAACTGAAATATTTTGTTCAAATAGTTTTGTTGATTTTTTATTGGAGTATTAGATAAATATTAATTTTTGTTGTATTTGTTTTGAAAAAGTTTGTTTATTGTAAGAGAAGACGAGATGCTCGGTTAACAAAAATTGTGTAAGATTAAAGTAAACACAGTCCCATTCACATTGATAAAACTGAAGAAAAAGGTAAACTGAAGCTAAAGGAAAGTTTTCATTATTTTCTCCTTTAAATTTGACTTCGGTTACACTGCTCCTGGTAAACTCTTTCCATGTTTCACGTTACATTACTTATGCCTGCTTTAATTTGAGGTTGGTGGCAATGAATTATCGGCAGAAGGGCCGTTCCGCCCTTGAGAACAGGAGGTCCTCATACACAAAGAGGAGACCTCATGCTGAGGCCAGCATGAACTAGTAGAGGGGGGAGTGTAACGACCCACCCCAAATTTAATTTTTCAGCGGCTGTAATCTGAAGATTCTGCAACTTTTTTTGAATTTTTTATTTATTCATTTTATTAAATATTAGTAATACCATATTTGGGATAATTTATTTAAAGTATACTGATTAGTACAATAATTAGGAAGACCATCAACCATTTAAAATCCCTTTTAACAGCCCAGAAATCGAATTCAAATATTTGCATTATAAATTGAGTCCAGAGTTTTCTAACTGGAAATAGACATCGTAGCCTCGCCCTAGTGTAAGAATGCGGGCGTCAGCGCTAGCCTCTATCAGGCCATGCGCTGTGATTGGCTGAGGGCTGACGCCTCAGCCGCGGCGAGCGCGTCAGCGACAGAGTTGTGCGCTGACCCCCGAGTATGTTACACGCGTCTCGTCACTTCTCACTAAATTAATTATAAATTCATTCTTTTCCAAATTGAATGTAACCTTAAAGTAATTTACTGCGGCTGTATCTATTGTGAAACGATGTATTAAATGGTTTCAGTTCAGTTCTTTTAATGTTGTAAAGTTTTTACTTAATAACAGAAGTAATAAATAATAATTTGTTTCCCAACAAGCATTTTTATTGTTTTGAACTCCCGAAATCAGCCAGGGTTTGATGTTCCATCGATCTGATATGTAATAGAGCCACTACTTGTATTTTAAAACTTTTAAAATACAGGTTCTATTACACATCAGATCGAGATGGACCATTGACCCTCTAATATTTATAAATTAACAACAGTTCGATGGTCCTTCGATCTGATGTGTAGTAGAGCCACTACTTATATTTAAAAACTTTCAAAATACAGGTTCTATTATACATCAGATCGATGGACCATTTACCCTCTAATATTTATTAACTAACAACGGTTTGATGGTCCATCGATCTTTTGTGTAGTAGAGCCGCTACTTTTATTTAAAAACTGTCAAAATACAGGTTCTATTACACATCAGATCGATGGACCATTCACCCTCTAATATTTATAAATTAACAACAGCTCGATGGTCTTTCGATCTGATGTGTAGTAGGGCCACTAATTTTAATTAAAAATTTTCAAAATACATGTTCTATTACACATCAGATCGATGGACCATTTACCCTTTAATATTTATTAATTAACAACGGTTTGATGGTCCATCGATCTGATGTGTAGTAGAGCCGCTCCTTTTATTTAAAAACTTTCAAAATACAGGTTCTATTACACATCAGATCGATAGACCATTCACCCTCTAATATTTATAAATTAACAGCGGTTCGATGGTCCATCGATCTGATGTGCAGTAGAGCCAATACTTTTATTTGAAAACTTTCAAAATAGAAGTTATATTACACATCAGATCGATGGACCATCAACCCTCTAATATTTATAAATTAACAAAGTTTCGATGGTCCATCGATCTGATGTGTTGTAGAGCCACTACCTTTATTTAGAAACTTTCAAAATACAGGTTCTATTACACATCAGATCGATGGACCATTGACCCTTTAATATTTATAAATTAAGAACGGTTCGATGGTCCATCGATCTTATGTGTAGTAGAGTCACTACTTTTAATTTAAAACATTCAAAATACAGGTTCTATTGCACATCAGATCGATGGACCATCGACCCTTTAATATTTATAAATTAACAACGGTTCGATGGTCCATCGATCTGATGTGTAGTAGAGCCGCTACTTTTATTTAAAACCTTTCAAAATACAGGTTCTATTACACATCAGATCCATGGACCATTCACCCTCTAATATTTATAAATTAACAACGGTTCGATGGTCCATCGATCTGATGTAGAGCCGCTACTTTTATTTAAAACCTTTCAAAATACAGGTTCTATCACACATCAGATCGATGGATCATTAACCCTCTAATATTTATTAAGTAAGAACCGGATCGATCTGATGTGGAATAGAACCTTAACTTAAATGTTAATTTATTTGTTGTAGATTCGATGGACCATCGATCCATCTTTCTTAAATCTATAAAAATAAAGTAACAGGTTCGATGGGCCATCGGGCCAAACTTTAACAATTAATTTTTAATTTTTATTCTGTTCGATGGACCATAGAGCCAATTATTTATTAAATAATATTATAGATCGCAATAGGGTGATGGACCATCGAACCAAAACGTATTTTTATTTAAGGTTCGATTGTCCATCGATATTATGTGTAATAGACTCAGTCCCAAATGGTGTCCCAAAAAACTTGACAACTTTTAATGATAATATATTCGTTCAGGCTCATTTATATAATTTCAAAGATGAACACGTGGAAGTAAAATTTATAATGTTTCTTGTATTATAATTTTAAGAAACTATGTACACCAAGGTCCGTGCCCTATCCGGAAGGTCTCCTTATCTCAGAACTATGTGATTTCGCGTTTTTTTCTGTTAAAGACCAAGTTTATCAATCAAACGCCTCCAATCTTCAAGATTTGAGATTAAGAAATAATATAGAAATAATATATACTTCGCAATTTCTATGGTGAAATGCCCCATAGCCGGTGGTCAAAGCTGGCTAACCAAACTGCATATATTTTGTCTAACTGGTAACCATTTTAAGTTCACCAACGAATATAACATCCAATTAACTTAAGACTGTATGTATCGCTTTTAATTAAATAAATTTGTGTATGTGTTGTTAAGTTATTTAAACTCCGACACACTTCAAATTAATTTTGGGACACCTGGTGTCATTTTATAACATTTCATAGATACAAAATACAAAATACATAATCAATCTTTTATGTGGTAAAATTTTAAATATTTTTAAATCAGATGAATTCGGTTCTGAAGAAATGCAATCATAAAATTTATATTTACAACTAACTCAGATTAGTTTACTGTTGGTACCGATATCTTGTAAAGACTGTTGTCGGAAACCATAACTAAGAGGTCAAATTGTATCTATTTTAAACATTATTAATCCACCACATATTGTGCGTGCCCTTAGAGTCACTAAGATCAGAACGTACAATAAAATAGCTGGTTCTAAAGAGCTCCCTTTAATCACACCGTGTTGGCTTGGGATTTGTCCCATAGCACCCTACGAATAGTCAAGCCTTGTTTCCTTTTAAAAAAAATCGTGAAAACCACAGATAACAGTCTAGTTGTTTAGTTATCCACTCCTTAGTACATTATAATCACAGTAAAAACGCAATTTAATTTAAGAAACATTGTGAGATCGTATAATCGAACATAATTATTCCTGTTGTAATTTTGAGCCCCCTGTCGTGAGGTCACGGAACACATTGATCACATATTAAAATGTCGTTTGATACCAAAACTATTATTTATTTGAGCTTTTAATTATGAAATTTTCCTTATTTATTAAAAATTTCTTTGTAAGCGTTAGTGCGTCAGATCAGTTGTTATGAAAATTGATTGTTGATAAGAAAGGTTTTGCAACTGAACAAGAAACGACAGTGGAGCTCAAATCGTAAAGCCACCGGAAAACGGCCTTCCACCCTTAAGCAGTCAATTACATAGAAGTAATCGGAGTTCCTTTTTGTGCGGAAGCTAAAATCAACCTTTTAAATCTTAAAGTTCTATTTCATATTTTACTTTAGCGAAAACTTTTTCAAGTAATAACCATACAAGAAAGGGTTATGGTGTCACGTGGGTGTATGTTTCGTACATTTACGATTTTTCAATATAATATTCAATCAACTTAAACCGTATTTTTTATATTTTAAACCAATATATGCCTGGAAAATTTTAAATCTAGTTTTAAATGTGTAATTTTGTCATGTGACAAAAGTAATTGTTCTACTGTATATCCTTTGTTCATCGGTCCAGTAGTGAGTGCTACCTCTGATGTCTTTATAACGGGCAATAAACTCATCCCTGTATTGAGAGACGCGAGACTCTGAAAGGTTATGTGTCTCGCTAAGATTTTAAACGTTTCAAGGTTTTTAACTTCTTCTCAATTCGGTCAACTGTCAGTTTTAACTAACGATTTATAGTCCAATATTTTAATTAATGTTTTTATCAACATATACTATTTGAACGGGACTAAACCTAATGTCAACATATTTTATCTTTCCGGAATTCGTAGATATAACATGTTTATGTTTATGTGTTCTTGCGTTTATGTTGTGTTGTAAGGGACGGATTCAGTGATCCAAATATTCAGAGATTTTCACACGTCAACCGAAGCTTGTTGTATGTCCCTAGTACGTTATTTGGGTAAACCAATACCCGTACCAGGTGACTACAGGTGTGTAAAGTCAATGGCCGTGCCCTTTACGAGATGCAGGCGGTTTTCCCAATACTGACGTACCAAATATAACATACTG
Organism: Allygus modestus; assembly: GCA_963675035.1. Lineage (NCBI taxonomy): Eukaryota > Metazoa > Arthropoda > Insecta > Hemiptera > Cicadellidae > Allygus > Allygus modestus. Next base: position 298,417,472 of record OY776112.1, read on the forward strand.
TATTTACAGGTTGTTCAGAAAGGGTCATTACAAACTCGGGGGGCTGGTAGTACTTATCAATTTGAATAAATAATGTATTATAAACATGGGTTGAAAAATTTGCCGTTTCGCCGCTAGCCATTTTGTATTTATGACAAAAGAATTAATATCTCAAGAACTATTTACGCTACGGAAACCAACCTTTGCACGAACGTTAAATAACTAAAGAAGCAAAAAATTTAAATGATTATACAAATTTCTGAAATATGGTCAAAATGGCACCTGTTTGTTTATTTCATAGTCAAATAAAAAGCATTAGTTTTATTATTTTATTTATTTATTTTATTTTATTTTTTTTATTATTTATTTTTTTCCCGACATCAAAAAAAATTTGTATCACAAATCTAATAATACATTATTCAACGAAATCTGCCAACGCATGAGCGCGAAAATGCACTTTTAAGGTTTTCTAGAGAACGGGTGCCACGTATAGTGTATAATATACATACTAGGCTTCGCCCCCAAACCCCCTTTTGGACTCGGCTTCGCTCACTTACCTTCCTCAGTCAACTCAAGTTTAAATCAAACTCAACTATTGTAGTTCATTAACTAAAGAACAACAATGACCTTTGGTGAGCACATTAACACCTACAGCGGCGGCCCCATATCGGTTCGATATCGAAACATTTGACCAACCGGCTGCTTGTTAGTTTTATCGAATGAACTCTCGACTACGATGGTTGTTTCGAGGTGAATAAAATCACAAAATAAAGTGCTCATTCAATCAAAGTCAATCAGATATAAATACAAAATTGTGGTTACGATGTTAAATTGGAGTTCTACAAATGGATTTACGTGTAAAGAAAAAACAACAAATTAGACTTCAGTTCATGACAGAATTATAGTAACTTAACCTAACCTAACTCCGCAGAGCGATGTATGGTGGCTGTTCGTTGTGCAAATTACAAATAAATGAATTTGTAAAAACAAAATTAAGTCAAATTAAACAGAAATAAATTGCAGACCTCAAAAAGTAAGCAAAAAGAGTAGGATTTAAACCCGTGACCACATGATCTTGAATCACTGACAACATATCCACTGGGCTACCACGGGCCCATAAAATTTATCATTCGATAGAACAAACAATCGGTTGATTACATTTTCCAATATCGAAACAAACGATATTCGCGATATTGGACCTCCCGTGTATGCGATAATGTGCTCACCTTGTTTTGTAACAGCTGATTTATATAAACCTCATATGATCAAATTAGTATCACCTACACGGACGGTTTTTTTTAAATCAGCTGATACAAACATGTGGTATTAGCCAAAGATAGTGTGCTTTCATTAAACAGCTTTCCAAAACTGTATACATTTAAATGGGCCAAAATACTCAAAATTACTTCTTCTCCGATGAATAGCGGCTAAACGGATGATCGGATCTTAAATCTGCCGGATAATCGTTAGTTGGAAATTAAATTTTCTACAACTTTTGTATTTAACATTTTTTGCCATCTCTTACCGTTTCCGTACAAAACGCGCTCAAAGTGAAAAAATTGAAAAAGTGAAATTTTCCCCGCCCCAAAAATGCCCCAAAAACCCAAAAATGTTAACTTTTGGTAGTTTTCTGGGGGTTTCTCGTCAAGAGCTTTAATTCAAGTATGGGGTCAAGGGGGTTTCGATTACGGCAAGTGCCTCATAGTTTATGTCAGTGAGTGAGTAAGTGAGTGAGTGAGTGAGTGAGGGAACCCGTCTAGCTTTATATAAGTAGATTATATATATTACTATAAATTTATTATATAGTAGCACTGCTTGTTGTCCCCGGTTTGTGCATGCAAACCTTAAATATGCATTTTCTTGCTTATGCGATGACAAATTGTGTTTCATAGAGTATTATGATATTTGTGATAGAAATGTTTATCTTTTTTGTTCCTTGTAAAAATTGCATAAAACTAATGGGTTTTTTGTTATTTGACTTTAAAATATTCAAACGGGCGCCATTTTGAAAAAATTTAAGCCAATTTAATTGTAATATTTCATTATTTGCTTCTTTAGTTATTTAACGTACATAAAAAGTTTAGTTTCTGTTGCTAAAATTGTTCTTGAGATATTAATTATTTTGTAAAAAATACAAAATGGTGGCTAGCGGCTAAATGGCAAATTTGTTGACCTATGTTTTATCAAATTTTGTGTTCAAAGTGATAGGTACGACCAGCCCTCAAAGTTTGTAATGCCCCTTTCTGAACACTCTGCATAGCATATCCATTTAATATTCCCATATATTCAATATAACTTTGGCGAATAAATCAGTTTTAGCACTGGAGTGTTTCGCCAGTTGAACTAAATAGTTACAGTATACGGTTTGATCATGACGGTTACCATTAGTAGAATGAGGTGGGACCAACTTCGTTACAAAACCTTTTGACATTTATACAAAAGGCTATCACGACAGTAAATGAACTAATCAGTCAGGCTAACAACTATTAGGTAAAGCAATCAAATAAAATCGGGAATATGAGTTCATATTTCACTTCAAATGAGATCCACTCATTGTTAACTCTTCGATTACTTCTTTTTTTATCAAACAGTTTCGAATCGATACGAACAATGCACTATAGTGACCTCCAATAGATACTCTTTCAGGAATAGATTTACGCGTTATTGACGAATAAAAATACCGAGAGGTTTTAATAACCCAAACTAGGCACAGGATCGGTATGCTAATGGATATTTCTTTAAATATAAATACTCTAGAACATAGAATCGTAACTAGATTTCAAACAAAATCTTATTTAAGAATTCTTCTTTGACGTATTGTAGCTTAACACTTGTTTTAAGTGCTATAGATAGTTTTATTTTCCTTTTAAGTAGATTACTCACTTTAACTACAGAGTAAAGTTTTTCCTCCATTTATATATGAACAAGCCATCTTAGATTGTAGAAATATGTTTTTAATACACACGGCATAGTACTAAAAACTGCTAATACATAATTAAATTTTAAAAGTCATCATACATTTAATTTAAAATCAATAGATGGAAAATATGGTTCAAATTCTTTAATATCTATGGCATTTACTCGTATTATACATAGACCTTAAAATTAATAAATAAATTTAAAAATCAAATAACACTTACTTATGGTTTAACACGTGTACAACGTAATGGAAGAACGTTGATATACTTTTTTATAAACATTGATATGTTGTTAAACTTCGTTATAGTATTGTAATTATATTTTAATTTATGAGATTATTTGTACATTTAATTTAATAGAAAAGTATGTGCTTCACAATAATGTATTTAGCGTTGTGTTTTACTGTTTAAAATGCTCCGCGACAACTGCGTAAACCTCTCTTTTCCACCAAGCTATTTACACTGTTAAGATCCAAGCGGTTTTATTATACAAAGAACCCAAGAACAAAAGACTTGCGGTTATTAAAAATTAAAATGCAAACTAACAGGTCTTAATATGCCACACAATAAGCCTTAGTTAATCTTGCTTAGGACGCTGCTAAGCGACCTACCTTTCTAGTTTAGAAAATTTAGTGTCATTTCTTTTTTTGGCGAAGTTTATATGACTGAAGGACCATGCAATTATTTAAAATTATAAAATTTCATAAATTGCTTGGTTATGTCTAATAGTAATAGTGCAATAATAATACCACGATCGCACCACGGAGTGGGATCTATTTGCAATATAAGATTAGTTCATGGCATTTTAAAGGAAAGGTCATTAAAAGCTATTTTTTATAACAAAAGTGTAAAACGGATTTTGTCAACTTTGACCTAGACTCTGAACTTAAATAACCAACTCACTCGCAAGCTACCTTTAAGCTACTCGAGCGTCTCGCTCATGGCGGTTTTTGTAGTCATCTCCCAGCGTATTTTAGTTTAATGGAGGATTTTTTAGTGAATTTCCTTTGGAAAGTGTACTATTAGCATGACCCGCACGGTGAAACTTAAGCCCGGGACCACCATAGAAGTTCCTAACGTGACCCCCTGAACACGTTTTGGGGGGTCGTTCAAAATTTTATATATATATATATATACTCTAGCGGTCGCATTTTTTGTCCGATTTACTTCAAATTTGGTAGGGACTTTCCTTTCTATAATCTGTTGGACAAGTTCGTTGGCCAAAACAATCGGAAAACTCTAAACACATTTTTTGGAGATTAATCTTTCAAATTTCGGGTTTTTGGGCCCAAAAAGGGTCAGAAAAGCCCCAGATGTAAAATTAATGCATGTAGATGGGAATTAGAAAGGCGAAAGTTTTAAGCCCTCTCTCGTCATTCTAGCATAAATATTCACCGAGTTATTAAAGAAAATGTGTATCGGCTAAACACAGTACGTTGTCTTATGGGGGTTTTACACTAGAAAAGCCTGTTATTCCTTTGTTAGAGTACTTTTATTACCCCCAGCAATCTCACGCCTACTTTCAAGCTTGTCTGGACCTTCTCCTAACCTTATAATGCGCAAAATTGTATTCCCAGCTTTGCAAGTAAATGAAACCAGGAGTAACAGTAACAGGAATAACAGCCAACAAATCAAAGTTTTCAGATTTCGATAAAAATTGGACAAATGTATGTTTTTACACTGATTTTGATTTTTAAATGTTTTTAAGTGGAAATTCACTTCCCTCACGTCAGCGTGCTGCGTGCAAACTCGTTTATTGTTATTGTTAAGTTTTACTCATTTGAGAAGGAAATCATATAGAAGTAGGTAATGTGTTAACAATAGCAAGAAACAAGTAGCAAGAAAGTTTCTCCTTAACAAGAGTTAAATATAATAGAGTTAATAAAGACTATACTTTGGAAAATAATTAAGGTAATTTTTGACATTGATGTTAAACATTTAAATGTCCCTTGTATCTTCTTCTCAGGTATTGACGGACAAAGCTAAGATAACTTTTACAAAATACAGTAACAATGAAGGTACTATTTAGCAATTTTTAAATTACCACTTAAAATAATAATTAATTGTTTATGTAAATATCAAAAATAAATCACCAATTAACAATCGCTAATATGCACAAATAAATTAGTTAATTTCACCTAAAGGCAAATGGTCGCGTCAATTGTTACGAAGTGATAAATAAATCAGCTTCACAATCGCTAATTGACGAGCTTTGTCACGGACCACCATCATTAGTCGTCACTGGCACCAGTGATCGCCACCCTGTGAGGGTATCTGGTAAAACATGAATGAGAAAATAAATAATGTGAACAAACTATATTTAGATTGATTAATCTAAATTAAACTGTGTTAATGAATTTGTTATAGTTATTTACAGCATTTACTGTGTATATTTCTAAATAGAAATGTTGATCAACATTGTGAATATGAACGGTAGTTTGAATGGACAAATTTGGATGAGTTTCACTGATACACGAGTGAGCCGCCCTCGTTAGTGGACGCATTGCGGTAGGTTTACATTTGAAGTTTGATTTGACTGTTGATCATCATCACAACTATTTGGCTGATTCCCACTTATTTAGATTGAATTAAAAACGACTTCCTACCCGATGTTTAATCTTACCATGAATAAAATAGGCAAATACTGTATTTTTTCATAAACATGTTATAACATTGTAACCAAGTTTGAACAACTAGCAACTATATAATTACTTAGTTTCAAAAGCAATGTGTAAAAACATAAAAATTTCCAGGAATAACAAAAATATCTGTTTTTGTTCAATTGATGACATTTCAGTACACTACGTATTACATCCCGAGTGATAAGGCATGTAAAAGTCTTTTATAAAGGGTTTTTCTTCTGTTTTATCTTAAATAAACAGAAAGTAAAACAACATCATATGGAAGGTATATTCAATAACCGTTTATATTTGTATACTGTGAAAACAATAGACGTGAACTCAATCGTCATTTAAAACTTTGCTATTAAATGAACAATTTTTGCTGACTGGATCCAAATTACTCTTTTGTTTCTCGTTCTTTTGTTTCGGAAGCAACTTGGCCAACTCGGGTATAAACTCCGTAACGGTAACCTTTCACTACTGCGTAGCTATGTAGTTTTTGAGAAACAATTTTGTTTAAATGTTTTGTGCTTAGCTTAGCAGAAAACCTATTTGTCAAAATATAATATATTTTCCTTGTACAAACGTTTTTTTTACCCAAATTGTTGTAGTTATGCAAGTTTTTGCCCAATATAGGCTACTAAGGGCGGTAGATTCAAAGGTGTCGGTTATAGATGCTTAATCCCATTACTGCCAGTAGGTGCGCCTGTCCAGTGTGATTGAAACAAGTCACTCCATACAAGGAGAGAGGCGAGGATCGGTCTCAGCTGAAGGGGTTTAGTGTAGCCTTCTCACATGTAATGCCAGTTGCAACAGCTGATTATGACGTCCAGTCATGTTTGGTAATAAGAACATATGTCACTCGTTCAACATACATAAGGCTTGTAAAGTTTGGATTTTTTATTTTTTACTGTATTATATTAAAACAGATGAGACTAGTTTTGTTTTTAATTCATTGATTCGTATACGGAATAACAAAGTCACAAATACATTGTCACATTTGTCTAATGTTTGGTGAAATTTAATTATTTTCCCGCCTCAACAATGGTTTGTGAAACCTATTTAATAAGGGAAACCCGAGGAAATTGTCAACGACAGTTGGGTTGCAATTTATTTAGCTCTAATTTTAGTAATAGTATAATAGTAGGGGGCATTGGTTCCTTCAAAACCAGCATAGGCGCGGTGAGGACGCGAGGACGCGAGGACGTCCCCCCCCCCCCCCCGATGACCTTGACCTTGACCCCCAAGGTCACCCCCGAGGGCACCCCCCCCCCATGACGTCATCCCCCCCCATGACATCATCCCCCCCCATGACATCATCACCCCCCCATGACATCATCCCCCCCCCATGACATCACCCCCCCCCCGACCTTCCCCATAGCCAAGCTCGGACCTCCCCCCCCCCCGTTAGCAAATTTTTCATGATGAGGAAAAACTTTCAAAAATTAATAACTAGCCTATTTACTCACCGATTCCCACGGGACTTTTTCCAGAATGTAGGCCTATCCCAGAGGAAGCGAATGACGTAAGAACCCCATAGATCCGCCATTAAACAAGGCCGCTATTAATTTTTAAACGCGTTTTCCTTATGGGATCTCAGCTGTTTACCGGCCGATTTTGATGAAATTTCACCACATGTAGGGCGGCGGCCTAAGTAAACCATCCCTTAAAGAAAATTGAGAATCCACCGTTAAACGGGCCCGCTATTAATTTTTAAACGCGTTTTCCTCATGAGATCTTGGCTGTTTACTCATCAGCGGTCTTCCAGACCCATCATGATGGTTCAAAACCAGCAAAGGCGCGGTGAGGATGCAAGCCCCCCCCCCCCCCCCCCGGTGAGCGGCTCCGCGGAGTCACATGTCGAGGTGCGTGCTAGGGCCTACGTGACTGCCCGGGGCTGTTTACTCATCAGCGACCTTCTAGACCCCTCACCACTCCCTCAAAAGAAATAAAAATAAAAGTTTACTTATAAAACTCGAACATCCCCCCCCCCCGGTGAGCGGCTCCGCGGAGTCACATGTCGAGGTGCGTGCTAGGGCCTACGTGACTGCCCGGGGCTGTTTACTCATCAGTGACCTCGACTCATTAGCGACCTCATTAGCTGTTATTTATAAGCGAGTCCTTGAGGGTTTCACCAGAAACCTCGCTTTCGTTTCTATTATTTCTTTTAGTTTTATAATGTGTATTTTATCATAGAAGAGGTAATTAAGGAAAGGGTTTAAAGGTATATTTATTATCGAATTTTTCCGCAATTACATTTTCTAATTGCGCTAGGAGGAGTTCGCTTTGCTCCTCCAGCCTCCGCATTTCCTCATCCATCTGCGCGGTTGCGGCGGTGTCCTCCTCAGGGTATCGAGGAAGGGCGGTGGCGTCCTCAACGGGAGCGGTGGCGACGTCCACAAAGGGGTAAGGCGGCGGCGGGGATCGCTGCGGCTCGGGTGGAGTCGAGGTGGGTAGAATCGCCCGTACCTCAGCCGCCTCGTGCGTTCGTATGTGTCTCCTCGCCTCAGCCAGACTTTGAAAGGCCGATCCGCAGACGGAACAGTCATACAGCGGCGCATGACCGTGAAATCTCCGCGCGTGTCGGAGCAGGTTGTCTGTGCGGCTGCAGCGTGTTGAACAGTAGGGGCAGGGGTACATAGTGTCGGGCGGTTGCGGAGAGACTGACGACGGTGGTGGCGGGACGATTGCACAAATAAACAGTAGGAATTTTCCCTAGATAAACAACAGTCGGAATTTTCCCTAGATAAACAACAGTCGGAAATTTCCTCAAAACAGATCAGGTCCCCCCCCCCCTACATCAACTGGTGTGAGGATATACCTGCCTCGCGACATAGCCTGGCGTGAGGATCCCCCCCCCCGACATCAACTGGTGTGAGGATATACCTGCCTCGCGACATAGCCTGGCGTGAGGATCCCCCCCCCCCGACATCACCTGGTTTGAGAGGGCGCCTCTGGAGGAGTATAATAGACCCTAGGTCCGGTGGCGCACGGTCTCAGTTTCGTCCGAGACTTCTTCACGAGCGGTCACAGCAGCGGCATGAGCAACGCGGCCGAAGTGGATCGAACGATCCGCTGTTTTATGGAGGAGTGGAACGCGATCAACGAAGAGAACGCCAACGCCACCACCCCCATACCACCGCAGCAACAACGGACGACAGCTAAAAAGAGGAAGTCCAATGGCGGGTGGACCGCGAATAAAGAAGTGCCTGGCGATTCCCCTACACTGAGTTGGACCGCGGGAACGCGCCAGTATACGGTGAAGAACCCTACCAACAATGGCAACGTCCTTCTGAAGATGAACGTTTTCCAAGGAGGTCGCTCGACTTGGGCCTGCGGCCTGTATTTGGACGAGCAGCGGGACGACGAGATCTGAATGATTCTGACGGATCTGCTGACTAGGCTGCAGAACCTATGGTTGGCCAACAGCGAGACGGGAGAGCCTAGATTCGACGGAATCGTCAGGACCGTCAGTCCGCTGCCCACCTGGAGGAAGATTGCGGATCGGTGCGTTTCCACCGCCGCTGTCGCCATCCCCGAAAAGCGGAAAAAGACGAAAAAAATAAATGAAATAAACTAAGTAATTCGATCCTTCCCTTTCCTACTTTTCCTTAATGTACACTATTATAAAAATAAAATAAATAAATAACGTAATAAAGCGAATGAGCGTGTTCCTCGAGATACATATCCAGCCTCACCACTCCTCCACTCCACCATCCCTCCACTCCTCCTCCACTCCTCCACTCCTCCACTCCTCCTCCACTCCTCCTCCACTCCTCCACTCCTCCACTCCTCCACTCCTCCTCCACTCCTCCTCCACTCCTCCACTCCTCCACTCCTCCTCCACTCCTCCTCCACTCCGCCAGTTGGTGTTTTCATCACTACGCCTCCTCCGCGGTTGTCTACAAAAGGCGACTCGGTAGTGAGAGCCAGTCATTCTGCATCCAGCCGCTGTGTCATGCTCAACACGGACCAGAAGATGGACCTCAGGACAGCCCTCAACAGCTGCAAGGCCGCGGGTTATACCCGCATCGTAGACCTGCAGGACAACGTGGTCTACCCGATCCGCTCGTTTGAGAGGGTGGATACACCATACGGCGAGGCGGTGATGGCCACCTTGGAGGGTCTTGTTGGTGACGACCCGATCCGGATATACATGCCCCGGCGGTACCTTGCAGTCCTGGACGATAACACCATCACGCAGTATAACGTTGGCGTGAGGCCGAGGATGAACCTTGTGAAGAGGAGCAGCTCTCCAGGCAGTAAAAGTCCTCTCCTAGAATTTGTATAAATAAATGGTATTCCTTATTCCCTTATTTCCTTCAATAAAAAAAAAAATCAAATAAAAAAAAAAAGCGAGAAAAGAATTTAGTTTTAAGAACCGAGGTGGCGGTGCATGGCAGTCAGTAGACGCCATGGACTTGAGGTGGAAACACCCGTTCACCGCCATCGTGGCCGGGCCTTCGGGCAGCGGCAAGTCGCACTTTGTGGCTCGCTTCATAGAGCACGCCGACCGCATGTGCGATACCCGGTTCGCCCGTATCACTTGGCACTATGGCAGTGGCGGTGGCAAGAGCCGTGCGGACTCTGCCGTGCGCTACGTAGCCGGCCTGCCAGACCTGGACGACTATGACGGTAGCGAGCCCGCCCTAGTCATCGTAGATGACATGATGCGTGAGGCTGGCCCCGGCGTAGTGGACCTGTTCACCAAGGGCTCGCACCACCGCAACCTGAGCGTGTTCTTCATCACGCAAAACCTTTTTCACCAGGGCAGGGGCCAGCGCGACATATCGCTGAACGCCCACTACATAGTGTGTTTCAAGAATCCCAGGGACCGCGCTCAGATCAAACACCTCGCCCGTCAAGTATACCCGGAAAACCCCAAATTCGTGGAGGAGGCTTACGCGGACGCCACGCGTGATCCGCACGCCTATCTACTCATAGACTTGAAACAGTCCACGCCCGAGGAGATGCGCGTACGTTCAGCCATTTTCCCAGACGACCCGGTGAACTGTACCTGCCCAAGAAGAAGTGATAAATAGGCCGAGCGCGCGCCAGCGTCAGTCATCATGTCACACCGCGTGAAGAAGGACGCGGCGCTGCTGAGGGCCCTAATACACGCTACGCCCAAAGAACGCAAGGCCCTGTTAAAAGTGTGTGACAAGAGTCGCATCAAGTCATTGTGCGAGTGCGCGTATAACGTGCTACGCGGAAACGTACCGCTTTCTCCCTGCCTCAAACGCAAATTGAGCAAATACAAACAGGCGCTCAGACGGCTGGTGAAACGCGGCGAGGGTTGGACCAAGAAGCGACACTACCTCATCCAACGGGGCGGAGGGATCTTCCTACCTCTGCTGTTGAACGCTGTTCTGCCCGTTCTAGCGCAGAAGCTAATCGGACATGGAGTACGCTAGGAAAATGGTGGTTGTACCGCAGGAGCTCATCGAGAGATTGCGAGAAGGACCGGGACCAGGACCAAGAGGAGGAGCAGGTAGCGCCAATAAGCCAGCCAGCCTGGACGCTGAGATGCATCGCATATTGAGCGACAAGCGGCTGGACGATACGGAGAAATGGAAACAATATCAGCAGGTGTTACAGCGGTTCCTGCACTTTTCCGCGGCTAAACGTCAACCCATAGGTCTGTCAATCATCGAGGGTGAGGAGAGGGAGGAGGAAGCGGCGGGAGGTCCGAGTCAGATGAAGCACGAGTCTAGCGCCTCGGCGGAGGAGGACATTGTGGAATCGTTCTCAAAAATCTACAGGTCGGTGGCGCGCAACTTGTTGCGATTCATGACCCGGCAAGGCAGCCCCATCTCCTGGGACGCCAGTGGGGCGGTGTACGTGGACAAGGTGAAGATCCCCGATTCCAATATAGTGGACATCGCGCACAGCATAGTGAGAGCGCGAAGGGCGGACCGATTGGCTACCGGCTGGCATCAAGTGATGGCCGCCTTGAAGGACATGAACGTGCCCAAAGAATACGTGAGCAATCCCACGGCGTTGCGTTACTTAGGCGTGGGACTGGACTCGGCATCGAGCCCCTGGGGAGACACAACGGCCTCCTCAACACCCCTCTCACCGAGGTTGACACCGATACTAGACCGCCTGAGACCGCGGCCCCCAGCGGCCAGGAGAAGGATAATAACCGAGGAACCCGACCGGGAATCGTCATTGGACAACTGGGAGCAGTTCTCACCGTAATGGAGAAGCTATACTACGACCCGAGCCAGCCCGGTTCCCTCGGCGGGGTGGCCGCCCTGGCCAGAGCCGCGCGCCTACCGAAACGTCGGGTAGCCGACTGGCTGCGCGCCCAGGACACCTACACGCTGCACAAGCCTGCGCGCAAGCGGTTTCCCCGCAACCGCTACGCCGTGTTCGGGCCCCGGGAGCTGTGGCAGGCGGACCTGAACGACATGCGCGGCCTGAGCCGGTACAACGACGGAGTCAACTACCTGCTGACTGTGATAGACGTATTCAGTAAGCGGCTGTTCGCGGTACCACTGAAGAGGAAAAGCGGGCCTGAGGTGGCTGCTGCGTTCGAGAGGATATTCGCTGAGGTGACTCCTCGCTGCCTACAGACCGACAAGGGGACGGAGTTCACCGGGGTCGCGACCAAGCGAGTGTTCAAGAGTCACGGTGTCAACTACTTCACCACGCAGAACCCCGACGTGAAGGCGGCGGTGGTGGAGCGAGTCAACCGCACGCTCAAGACCCGCATGTGGCGCTACCTGACCTACAAAAACACGTATCGCTACGTGGACGTGTTGGACAGGCTTGTGGACGCCTACAACCGCAGTCCGCACAGGAGCCTGGGTGGCCTACGACCCGTGGACGCGGACAGCGGCGATGGTCAAACGGTGTACAAGGTGTGGCGTCACATGTATGGAAAGGCGATCCGGCGACACAAGCCCAGGTTCAAGCCTGGTGACACGGTGCGCATAGCCAAGGAGAAGGGCACGTTCGCCAAAGGTTATGAGACCAACTGGAGTAAGGAGCTGTTTGTGGTGGATCACGTATACGGGTCGCATCCTCTACCATTGTACGTGCTGCGAGACCTGAACGGGACGCCGCTGGAAGGGCGCTTCTACGAGCATGAGATGCAAAAGGTAACGATGGCCCCGGACCGCCTGTACCAAATAGATAAAATACTGGACACTAAAGGGCGAGGCTCCAGTAAGCGCTACCTAGTCAAGTGGGCCGGTTACGGAGAGGACTTCAATTCGTGGGTACCCGCAGCGGACGTGCAACAGCTGCGATGACGAGGCACTACCAGTTTTACCTGACGTTGCCCAGTAACAGTTCAATGAATTACTATCCCAACAACATGGTGACAAACTACACGACCCATCTACCCTCGACCGTTGATCTGTCAGACGGCGAGTGGGAGGTCGCTCTGGCGGAGGCGCACTACCCCTTCTCTTTTCTGACCGTCGGTGAGGGAACCTACATCAAACTAGTGCTGGGAATGAGGGACTCGAAAGGCGGGTTGGCCGTGGTGGACAAGTTGTTAATCAAAGTGGAGCCGGGCAATTACAGTAGTACCGAGGAACTCGTGCACGCAATCAACAACCACCCTCAAATGAAGAGTAACCTGTGCGCCTTCTCGTATCACGAGAGGTCCTCCAGGGTGGAATTGATGTCGACGTCTTCAGCCGTTCAGAGCCTCAAACTGAGCCCCAGTTTGGCGCTACAGTTTGGCTACGAGGTGGATACGGATATCGTCAAGCGTCACAGGTCCGTGAGGCCGGCTAACCTCTTCGCCGGTCTGCCATCACACATGTACGTGTATTGTGACCTGGTGGAACCCCAACTGGTGGGCGACGCTGTGGCGCCACTACTGAAGATCCTCAACATCGACATCAGGAATTACACGTACGGTGCCAACACGACAGTGTATATAATAGACCCGCACTACGTGCCGGTGATTAAAACCTCATTCGAGAGCGTGGAAATCGATTTAAGGGACAACCAAGGGCGACACTTGCCATTCCACTTCGGGACCACGTGCATGAAGCTTCATTTCAGGAAAGAGAGGCAGCGGCAATGAATCCGAGCGATCCCTATCTGGCGTATTACCGCCACCAGCAGGCGGGCCATGGCGTATCCTCCGTATTCAGAGGAGCCGCTTTCCAACGCGGACACGGCATCGGCAGTTTCCTAGGCGGGCTGATGCGTACAGTGGTCCCGTTGATCAGATCCGGCGCATCGGCGCTGGGCAAGGAGGCGCTGAGGTCCGGTGTGGGCTTCTTGGGCGACGTGGCGGCGGGCACAGCCAACCCCCGAGTCGCAGCCAACGCTCGACTCAGACAGTTTACCGGGTCGCTGAAACGCAGGGCTGATGAAAAACTGGATCGCGTGCTGAGCGGTGGTGGTGCCTATAAGAAGAGGCGTGTACAGCAGGTTACTCCTCAGTCTCTAGCGAAACTCCTCGGAGCGAGGAAGAAGAGCGCTGCGCCCAAGAGGAAGCCCGCAAAACGTGTCGCTAAGAAGAGGAGAAGCAAGAAGAGCAAGAGTACCGTGAAGGACATTTTTGGATAATGGCGTTTCTACATCAGAAGTCGTGCGAGTGTGCCAAGACCGAGTTGGACCTGTTCTCGCTACCGCCCACGCAGACCAGTATAGAGAGTGGTAAATGGGTGCAGTACAAGCCCATCTCCTCCCTGACAGACGACTCGCCCGTTGAGTTCATAGTTCCGGGTCACGGGGACGAGTACACGGATCTGTCACAGACGCTACTGCATGTGAAGGCTACCATTAGAACGGCTAATGGAAGCGCTGTAACGGGTGATCAAGCGATAAAAGAGGTGGGTCCGATTAACAACTGGTTGCACTCGCTGTTCAGTCAAGTGGACCTGTACCTGAACAACAAACTGGTGTCTCCTCAGAACAACACGTACGCCTATCGCGCCTACCTGGAGAACCTGTTGTCCTATGGCGGTGATGCCAAGACATCGCACCTCACCGCGGAGTTGTTCTACGAGGACTATGCCGGGTACATGGACAATACTGAGGAGGATAATGCCGGGCTCAAGAACCGGAGGGAGTTTGTCAAGGCCAGCCGGTACGCGGACATGGTCGGACATCTGCACGTTGACCTGTGCAACCAGGAGAAGTTCATGTTAAACGGTGTGGAGATGCGCTTTCGCCTGATCAGGTCAAAGAACTCATTCTCCATCATGTCCAAAACCGTGACAGACTATAAAGTGGACATCGCCGAAGTCAACCTGTTTATGCGCCGCTGTAAGATCAACCCGAGCGTGCTGTTGGCTCACAGCAGGACGCTGGAGTCGGGCACAGCCAAATATCCCATTACGCGCGTGGAAGTGAAATCCTTCACACTACCCTCCGGTATCAGCAGCAAGACTCTGGACAGTGTGTTTCTGGGACAACTGCCGAAACGCGTTATAGTTGGCCTGGTCAGCAATCAGGCGTTCAACGGGGACTACAAGAAGAACCCGTTCAACTTCACCCACAGCCACGTGAACTTCTTTGCGCTGTACATAGACGGTGAGCAAGTGCCATGTAAGCCGCTTCAACCGGATTACACGTTCGGTCAGGAGTTGTGCGTGCTCGCCTACCACACGCTGTACACCGGCACCGGCATCAATTTCTCAGACTGCGGTAACGAAGTCAGTCGCAACGAATACCCCTACGGATACTGCCTGATGGCGTTTGATCTGACACCCGATATGGCGGCCTCTCAATCCAGCCACTGGAACCTGGTGCGCAACGGTAACCTGCGCATAGAGATTGGGTTCTCCGAAGCCTTGGCGGAGGCGTTCAACTGCATAGTGTACGCCGAGTTGGACAACGTCGTGGAGGTGGACCGTCATCGCAACGTCACAGTCGACTTTGGCGGGTAAACGAGTTGCCGCGCGCGCTCAAGGTCACCGTGCGCGGACCGTTAGGTGATGGCGGCGCGCGCACCCAAGGTTTTCCCGCTAGGCGCGCTCCTGCCAGCGCTCAGTCGAGTTCAGTCAGCCGTACGGGATGGACGTGCCGCCACCGATCTACATCGAGCCGCCGCCAGCGCGCTGTCATCACGGAAGCGTGGTGATGGATATGCAGTGTTTTAAAGACAGTGATAATGACTTTCTACTGAAAGAGGTTTGCGTGGTGGACGTGACTACCGGCACGCTGCTCCTACATCACATCGCCCGCCCGCCCTTCAGTAAGGACCTCCTGACTTCCGAGAAACAGCGCGAGAGCGTCTGGGTCACTCGCCACTGCCACGGCTTGGAGTGGGACCAGGGGGACATCGCGTACGTCGCCCTGCTGGACAAGCTGCGCTCCTGCCTCATCCACCGCCCCCTGGTCTACGTCAAAGGATCGCAGAAGAGGGACTTTGTACAACGCCACCTCATAACCGAGCCCGCCTCCACCACCGCTCAGGACATGGAGGATCTGGGCTGCGGGTCGCTCAACGGTGCGCCCACCTACCGGACCCTGCGCTGTCGCCACCATAAGAGCTCCCACAACCGTTGCGCCCTTCATAACTGCATAGTATTGCGGGACTGGCTCGTGGCTAACGACAGTCCAGACCCATCCACCTCGAGCTGCCTGTGCTGCTTCCGCCCACGATGAATACCGTCCAGATCAGAGAATGCCTGGCGAAGATCCCCGGACTGAGGAACGTTGCGGTCTACGCCTCTGACCAACTACCGGACGTGCCGGTCAAGCCTCTCACCGCCATCGTGACCAACACGGTAGCACACACCGAGGGAGGCGAACACTGGGTGGCGTTTTACTGCTCGGAAGAGGACAGACTCGAGTACCTGGACAGCTACGGAAGGCCGCCATACCAGGCCGACTTTCAAATGTTCCTGAGGCGCAATCCTCATCACCGCCACTACGTCTACAACAGGTATCGGCTCCAGGGCTACGATACTTCTGTTTGCGGCTACTACTGCCTCACTTACCTGTACTGCCGGGCTGTTCTCCGCACGTCACTCAGCGACTACGTCCAGCTCTTCGACCCTGCCGCTCCCGCCGCCAACGACGCTCTCGTCCGCAGACTCTTCCACTCCATATTCGCTTAAAACTAATTTGTAAGGTTTTTGTAGTATGTGTATGTAACCTTATTACTGTACAATACATGCCTCATAATGATAAAGCTTGTGTTTTCATTTCTCCTTTCTCCTTACTAAATTTAAAAAATTAGCAAAACTGAGGCAGCGGGGCTGGACCTCAGGTTTATATACCAGCGGCGCGTGTCACTGGCTGAGCCCCCGCCAAGCGGCAGTGAAGGTCGCCAAAGAGGGCGCGTCACGAGACCCCTCGGACATTAGCAAACCGCTGAGCAATTCGAGGGTGCAACCTCGAGCGTCAGCAAACCGCTGAGTAATTCCTTCCTGGGCAACTCCTTCAGGACCGTCCCCCGACACGCGCCGCCAATCGCTCCCGGTTGGCGGGGGCTTTTTAAGCTGCACGGCTCGGGCCAAACGGCCCATAACGCCTTTCACTTTAGTTTTTCTGAGCCTACCGGCTTTTGAGTGAGCAAAGGGGAGGAAATAAACAACTCAGGTTCGTGCTGTACATAAAGCTATTATATTTTCTTACAAATACTATTTACAAATTTTTCTTAAAATTAATATTAAAACTAAACTGGGAATTCCTCTTCCTCGTCTTCATCCTGGGGCTGCCCCTCCTCCTCCTCACCATCCACCTCCATCCGTCGATCTCCTCTCCTGGCTGGTAGCGGTGGGACGTCTTTGTGTCCCCACGGCAGAGTGTGGATGCCGTCGGGGAGGACACACCGCTTGTCATCAGTCGGGCTGAGGCTCAGCTTGTCCACTTCCACGGTGTAGACCCGGTGTAAGTGGGACTGGAAGCGGACGTTGGTGGTGCGCTTTTGGACCCCCTCAAACAGGCACTCTCTGTAGTCGTCGGGGGTGAGGACGTTCTTGACAACGCCCTTCGCCACCCCCTTGGCCCGCTTGAGAGCCTTGCTGCCGCCTGTCGCTGCGTCCTCGATGTCCATAAAGTACAGCTTGGACCGCAGGCCGAGGTACTCGAATAAGGACAGACCGTTACACTCGTCCTTAAACTTTCCAATGACCTTGGTGTTGACGGGGCTGTAGCAGGGGTGGGACCTCGGATAGCCGCTGGTGTCGAAGTCGTCCAGGTGTTCCTTCATCTCGGCGTAGACGTCCTGGGACACGATGTCAAAGACGTAGCTGTCCGTGTCCATGTAGTCCACGGTGAGGCGGTCACCGTAGCGCTCCTTCATCTTGCGCAGGAACTCGTACATGAGCCACTTGCTCAGCTCCAGGACTGTCATGCCTACGTAGACGGGCTTGTCCAACACGATGTTGACCTTGGACAGATGCACCAGGGCCACGTCCTCCGTGTAGTACGTCCGGTCCAGGAAGTTGGATCTGGCGACGTACTTGGAAAACCTCTCCGGGGTGCACACCAGCTTCACGTTGAGGCGCTTCCGTACATTCTCGATGGTCTTGCCAAAGACCGCGTTGTTCATGAGCTTGAAGAAGTCCTGTTCGAACTTGGTCTTGGCCTTCTTCCGCAGCTCCGTGTTCATCAGGATGTACGGTTCCAACCACCGCGACTGGCGAAACGAGATCGCCCGATGCACCGCGACCAGCTCCAATCCGTTTTGCAGCGCCTGCTGCAAGACCCTGTAGTGACAGATGTAGTGCGTCTTGTCGTCCAGGGTCGTCAACAGTTTGGGGAACTTCCCTGTTGGCGGACGCTTCGTCTCGCAGCAGTAGGGAAGGTCCTTGTGCAGGTCGTGTAGTCGCGCGGGGTAGTGGAGGTCCACCTCCAAGATGTAGCCTCGATCAGCCTCTGCGTCCAGCGCCGCAATGTCCAACGCCTGTATTTCTTCACGGCTGAGCCACTCGAAGTCTCCGGTCGGCAGACACTGGGACATGGCCCAGCCGTAGAGGTTGTTGGCGTCCAGGTACAGGAGGAAGCGCGTGGGCTCGTCCGGGCGGTAGTCCGGGCACCTGTCATGGTTGGCCTTGGCGTAGCGGGTGATGGCCTGAGAGATGCCTCCCCGGATCCCCTGCTCCACGAACAGGTACATGTCAAAGTCCTGCAGCGTGTCCAGCTCCACACCGCAGGTCTTGAGCATTACGTCCCAGGCGTAGGACGGTAGGGTGTAATAGTGGGCGGGGTCCAGCCCGTACTCTGCCAACGAGGTGTCGCGGAACTGCTCAAAGACATCGGTGAGCAGGGCGATGTCGCACCGCAGGTACTTGTCGGCATAGTCCTTGAGGTTGTGACACTCAAAGGCTCGCCACACGTTGAGGGCGTGCTCGTACTCCTCGTCCTTGATGTCCTCCAGGGTCATGGAGTTCCTGAACGCCTCCTTGGGCGGCAACTCCCTGGTCCTGTACAGTGTGTCGTACGATGTGACAAAGTCGTAGGGGAACACGCCCTTCCTACGCACCAGGTCGAACAGCCGGTCGTCGGGGAAGCGCTTCCTCGTCTCGCGCATCCTGTCCGTGGGAAGTCCCGCAGCCAGGTTGGCCAGGCTCATGGACAGGAACCTGTAGGTGTCTAGGAAGCGCACCGCGAAACTGCTCTGACGTTGGTTGTCCCCGGGCTGGCCAAAGTGGAATCGCTTGGTAAAAGCGATGTACCGCTCCTCCGTGTGGGCCAACACGTCCACGTCACCGGGGTCGATGGCCAGCTCGCGCACTACGAAGTGGGCGTCGTAGTTGGACAGGTTGTGGAAGTAGCAGTTGATGTGTCGCTGCTCCCGGTACCTGAGGTTGCACGAGCGGTGGGCGGCTCCTCGGAACTCGTAGGGCGGGGCGTGATTGTGGTCCCGCACCTTAACGTCCTGGTCCGTGAACTCCTTCCCGCAGAGGTAGCAGTGAGTCGCTGCCAGGCACTCGTCCATCTCCTGCCGGGTCAGAGAAGGGTGCAGAGCTCTCATGCTGAATAGGAACTCCCACAGCGCCAGCACGTCCATCTTCAGCCTCTCCATGAAGACCTTGGACGCGTCAGCCCCGAAGTAGACGCGGGGCTCAAACTCCTCCAAACCGAGCGAGTCCACGATCTGGTAGGCAAAGGCGTACGGGACGTGCAGTTGCAGGGGCCTCGTGCCGGGCGGCGCTTCCGCTGGGTCAACGGCGACGGGCTGCAGAGCACACTCAAAGTCCGCGTAGATGCAGAACCTCTCCCGCCTAGTGTACTCGGGGTGGGCGAAGCGGATCTGCTGCTTCTTTGACAAGTCCAGGCGAAGAGGAGCCTTGGCGGTGCAGTATCGCATATGCTCCTCCAGGCGCTCGGCACCGGACAGCTGCAGCTTGTTAGGCCGGTTGTCAAAGTAAGCGAAGCATCGCTTACACACGTGGATGGTGCCGCGGTGGGACGTCAGCTGAGGACGCACTAGCCTACTCATGTTTGCAATGTAGGCGTAGTGACTGTTCCCGCCGGTGGTCACGTACAGCAGGTCCCGATGATCCTCCAACTCCCGCTTGCAGATCTTCAGCGGGAACACGCGGTCCTGGAACTTTGGCGATCCGTCGGGGCGTCTCCCCACCATGGCGCGCTCGATCCCGTACACATTGACGCTGATGGGGTTCCTCCTCTCAAAGACCTTGATGTCCTTCACGGCTACGGGGAAGCGTAGGCCGACCCAGTCGTAGCGTGCCATGACGTCCGGTGTGTACGATGTGGGCCTCTCCGGGTGTTGCGCGACGAACTTGGCTAGGATGGCGTACGCGAAGCACATGTCATCGAGGTTGTGCACGTTGATGACGGCGCGCGTCTCGCAGATGG
Organism: Allygus modestus; assembly: GCA_963675035.1. NCBI lineage: Eukaryota > Metazoa > Arthropoda > Insecta > Hemiptera > Cicadellidae > Allygus > Allygus modestus. The sequence continues at coordinate 298,437,741 of OY776112.1, forward strand.
TCCTGGGAAGCTGGACGAACCGGGCTCCGCGTTCTCCCAACGGGGTGTAGAGATTGACGCGAATCTCCAGGTCGCGTATCCGGAGATAGCTCCACCCGCTGCCCACTAGCAGGCACTGCTCCTTCTCTTCCTCCAGCTTGTGGAAGGACGCTGACAGGAAGTCCTCCAAGTTGGACGCGGCGGTGAGAGGCACGTTCTTCGTCTTGAAGGCCCGCAGACAGGTGGCTCCGTGAACGTTGGCGAATTCACACTCCAGGAACATGTTGACCTTGGTGTTTGGGTGTCGGGTCCTGACGTCAGCCAACAGTTCCAGGACGCTGTCGAACAGCAGCACCAGCGCGTCCTCCACGGTCAAGAAGTCCTCCATGGGCCGGGACAGGCCGAAGGTCAGGAGGCGTCCGCGGAAACCCCGTTGGATGGTGCGGAACGCGGGCAGTCCGCCACCCACCATCCCGTCGGGTGCCGTGCTCGGTCCGGGCTGGGGCTCGCGGCTGGGTCGAGGCTCGCGGCTGGGTCCGGGCTGGGGCTCGCGGCTGGGTCCAGGCTGGGGCTCGCGGCTGGGTCCAGGCTGGGGCTCGCGGCTGGGTCCAGGCTGGGGCTCGCGGCTGGGCTGAGGCTCGGGTGACAGGACGGGTAGGTGCGGCATCTCGTCCACAACGAGGTTCCTCACGATGGGGCAGTTGTGGGCCTCGTGCTGGTCCCGGTTGTAGCGCCGGGTGAAGCCTCGGTCGCAGTAGGCGCAAGCGAACATCATGCCGCGGTGGACGCTCTCCATGTGCCGCTGGAGGTACGCGGCCCTGTGGAAAAGGGCGCCGCACTCGGGACAGCGGACCCCGTTGGCGTGCACCAGCTGCACGTGGCGCCGGAGCAGGTCCTCGCGGTCGAATCGCCGCCCGCACGCGTCGCACTCGGGCCGTGGGTCTCTGACAGGTGGCGTTGCGGAGGAGGAGGTCGAAGCTGACGGGATCGCACCGTGGACCGCTTCCATGTGGTGGTGAAGATCCTCGGGGCTCGCCAGGGCGACGGAGCATAACGGGCATGGATGGCCTGCGAACAGGAAAAACAAGTTCTATTAGTTACCTCGATAAACATGAGGGTGAGGAACTGGCGACCTCTTCCTCACCTCGTTCGCCAGTTTGAGCCCAATATATACAAGGGTGAGGAATTGCACAGAGGCCTAGTGACCTCTTCCTCATCTCAATCGCCAGTTTGAGCCCAGTAATACAAGGTGAGGAACTGAACAGAGGCTGACAGCCCCTTGTTTACTACTTGAATCTGTTTACTCGGCTAAAGCCGTTTACTCTCTCGAAAACAAGTCATTAGTACTGGTTTCTTGTTTAATGTAAAAACCGTGCCTAACGCTTGATCGTGAGGAACTGCATAGAGGACTGACGACCTCTTCCTCATCTCAATCGCCAGTTTGAACCTAGTATATACAAGGGTGAGGAATTGCACAGAGGCCTAGTGACCTCTTCCTCATCTCAATCGCCAGTTTGAGCCCAGTAATACAAGGTGAGGAACTGAACAGAGGCTGGCAGCCCCTTGTTTACTACTTGAATCTGTTTACTCAGCTAAAGCCGTTTACTCTCTCTCGAAAACAAGTCATTAGTACTGACGGTTTCTTGTTTAATGTAAAAACCGTACCTGGCGCTTGATCGTGAGGAGTGGGAGGATGAACTGCTGCGAGGTGGCGTCGCAGGTTGTCGCTTCGCCCGAAGCGTCGCCCGCAGACGTTGCAGTCGAAATGGCGGTCCCTGTGAGCGGCTGCCGTGTGACGAGCCAGGGTTCCAGCGAAGAAGCGACCGCAGACCTCACACATACGAGGAACAGCCATCTGCAACATCGGGTATCTATACAGTACATCGGGGCTTGGTAACAGTACTCTTCTAATAGTAGACAGAAATAAATTACAAGAATAGCTCCTATGACATTCCTAACACTGTTACACGTCTTTATCTTTGTTTCGCTCGCACATGGCGATTTTAATCTCGTCTATAATTCTACTAAGCAAAACCAAATTTTATTTTCCACTGTGATATATAAAATATTAAATATTAATTTTAGCTAATTGGGATTTAGAGCATTGGTAAATCGGCTGATGAAAAGATAAATTAAATGTTACTTACATTTTAAGATATCCAAAGAGAAAACTCCACACAGTCGCACAAGCACAGGTTGTAAAGTGTATCTCGGAGACGGCAATACTTCGTCCGCGCAGTAAGAGCTCCAAAGACAAACTGATGAAACCTTCGAGGACGCGCTTATAAATAACACTCCGGTCGGGAGGAGGCCTCGCCGGAGGAGTGAGGGAAAGTCGCTAATGAGTAAACAACCCCGGGCGGTCACGTAGGCCCGCTGATGAGTAAACAGCTAAGATCTCATGAGGAAAACGCGTTTAAAAATTAATAGCGGGCCTGTTTAACGGTGGATTCTCAATTTTCTTTAAGGGATGGTTTACTTAGGCCGCCGCCCTGCATGTGGTGAAATTTCATCAAAATCAGTCGGTAAACAGCTGAGATCCCATAAGGAAAACGCGTTTAAAAATTAATAGCGGCCTTGTTTAATGGCAGATCTATGGGGTTCTTACGTCATTCGCTTCCTCTGGGATAGGCCTACATTCTGGAAAAAGTCCCGTGGGAATCGGTGAGTAAATAGGCTAGTTATTAATTTTCAAAAGTTTTTTCCTCATCATGAAAAATGTTGCAAACGGGGGGGGGGTCCAAGCTTGGCTATGGGGAAGGTCGGGGGGGGATGACGTCATGGGGGGGGGTCCGAGATTGGTTATGGGGAAGGTCGGGGGGGGGGGGGTCCAAGCTTGGCTATGGGGAAGGTCGGGGGGGGGGATGTTCGAGTTTTATAAGTAAACTTTTATTTTTATTTCTTTTGAGGGAGTGGTGAGGGGTCTAGAAGGTCGCTGATGAGTAAACAGCCCCGGGCAGTCACGTAGGCCCTAGCACGCACCTCGACATGTGACTCCGCGGAGCCGCTCACCGGGGGGGGGGGGGGCCTTGCATCCTCACCGCGCCTTTGCTGGTTTTGAACCATCATGATGGGTCTGGAAGACCGCTGATGAGTAAACAGCCAAGATCTCATGAGGAAAACGCGTTTAAAAATTAATAGCGGGCCCGTTTAACGGTGGATTCTCAATTTTCTTTAAGGGATGGTTTACTTAGGCCGCCGCCCTACATGTGGTGAAATTTCATCAAAATCGGCCGGTAAACAGCTGAGATCCCATAAGGAAAACGCGTTTAAAAATTAATAGCGGCCTTGTTTAATGGCGGATCTATGGGGTTCTTACGTCATTCGCTTCCTCTGGGATAGGCCTACATTCTGGAAAAAGTCCCGTGGGAATCGGTGAGTAAATAGGCTAGTTATTAATTTTTGAAAGTTTTCCCTCATCATGAAAAATGTTGCAAACGGGGGGGGGGATGATGTCATGGGGGGGGGGATGATGTCATGGGGGGGGATGATGTCATGGGGGGGGGATGACGTCATGGGGGGGCGGGTGCCCTCGGGGGTGACCTTGGGGGTCAAGGTCAAGGTCATCGGGGGGGGGGGACGTCCTCGCGTCCTCGCGTCCTCACCGCGCCTATGCTGGTTTTGAAGGAACCAATGCCCCCTACTTATAATTCACTACTAGTCACGAAAGTGGTCTATTTATAGGACTTTTGTGACGAGTAGTGAACGATACTTTTCATCACGATGCAAATAACCACATTAAACTTAAACAAAACTGATCTGATATTTCACAGTCTAGTAATTTTGTATAAGTAAACACAACACGGTTTTGCAATTAATTTTAGTGTTAAAGTCAGCTGTTTGAACACAGAGTCGTCAAAAATAACGAAATCGAACTGGTGCTCCTGTTCAGTAAAACTGGTACTTCAATTGTTTAGGACAGGACAATTTTTTTGGGGACAGGCAATGTATTTTTTTTTTGTTTTTTGTTTTGGACAGGAAAAGTAATGTTTCAGCTGGTCATTTTTTTTGTTTTGTTACAAGGAAACCGATAATTTTCGTAAACCCCAGCTGTATGGTTATGGGCTATTTTTGAATGCAGATTGATGACAACACCTTTTCTAAACGGGTGACTGAGCGATAACTTTTTCATTGTAAATAGTTATAGTTGTTTTACACTTATTGGGCCTTTTAAGTTTGAGGAGTAAGAGCTCTTTAAACCAACTGTTTTCTAACGTTTTTTCTTGTGTTCCCATTTGAAATTCCACACTTACAGTATTTAATTTAATTTATAAATTAAATTAAAATTAATTATGAATCAACAGTAAACAATATCTTATCTTTGTTGAAAATTTGTTTATGGTAATTGTAGATAAGTGTTTTTTTAAACAATTATAACGTTCACTTCCTTCGACCCTTGAAAATATAACTTACTAATTTCAAATCGTTTAGAAACACGAAATATGATTCCGACTTCAGAAGCGAAGATTTATAATACAAAACCGCAAATTAATATAAATACCCCCGTCGCAGAAAACCTGCATACTCAGCGAATTTCCAATGAATATATAACATAACACATTAAGCCACTTGACAGAATTCATAAGAAGTATATTCACAAACAAGCGATATTTAAAATATTAATTATTCTCCATAAGAACAACATTGGGGATGAGTACGCAGGTTTGCTGAAACAAGGAATACAAAATAATGGGTTTTTATGCAAATATCAATAGAACTCATCTAAGTGAAGTCACATACCAAGTTTCATCCATATACATTTATAAATAAGCGATTTATAACATTTTAATTATTTTCCATAAGAATAACATGGGGGCTGAGTACCTAGGTTTGCTGCTACGGGAACCATAGGTGAAACATCTTTTTTTGTGCAAACAACAATAAACCACAACCAGACGAAGTCATATACTAAATTTTGTAAGTTTATGTTCATAAATAAGCAAGATATACAATTTTTCTTTTTCTCCATAAGAATAACATTAGACAACGTACTGTGTTTAGCACTTTCAATATCTCAGTAACCAATTGACGTAGAGCAATGATCAAAATACCAAATTTTTGTTTTTTTTTTAGCTTATTTTGATAGTAAAAATTACAATTTAATTAAAATAAAAATCACATGTGAAAACCCAAAAAAAACCATTTTTGGGGTACAAAACCCCCCAAATACCCCCCTTCGGATGATTCGATTCGTCTGGTTTTCGAACTCGTTCAAATAAATGGTACTTTACACATTTGTACCAAATTTCATTAAGATCGGATCTTTTTTACGAGAGTTATCGTGCTTACGGACACACACACACACACACACATATATATATATATATATATATATATATATATATATATATGTATATATATATATATATATATATACACCGTGTCCCAAAAAGAATGGATCAAATCTACAGCTTAATATACGTGTTACCAAGGGTCGAAGAAAAGTCAATTATGGCTAATTTTAAAGCTGGCATCTTTAATTTTTGTTTAGCACCCTTGAACAATAATCAGCTGTTCCATTGTTGTTAGTACGTTTGTGTTTCAAAACATAACCTAACCTTACAGTTTCAATATGGAGGTGCAGTTGAAAGCACAGTGTATTGAATGGTTTATAGAGACGAAATCTGTGGTAAAAGTGCAACGAAGATTTCGAACTGTCTTCAGTCAAAATCTACCATCCAGAAACAGTGTCAAGCGATGTTGCAAACAGTTTGAGGATTCTGGAAACGTCGGCCATAAAAAAGGTTACTGTAGGCCTCGACTGTCGAATGAAGCTGTAGACAACATTCAGGATGCATATCTTCAAAGCCCAAGAAAGTCACTTCGAACTGCTGAACGTGAGTTAAATGTATCTAGGTCGAGTATTCACAGAGGTCTTCACAAGATACTACACTTTCGAGCATATAAGCTTCAAGTTTTGCAAGAACTGAAACCAAATGAAAACAGCTCTGTAAAGATTTTGCGATTGATATGCTGGATAAAGTTGCTGAAGACAACCAGTTTTTGAAAATAATTTTTTTTTCTGATGAAGCAACCTTTCACACTTTCGGAAACGTAAGAAAACATAATGTAAGGATTTGGGATTCACAAAGACCGCATTTTGTTCGTGAACACGTAAGAGACAGTCCCAAAGTGAACGTCTGGTGTTGCATTGCTCCACGTTAATAGGCCCCTATTTCTTTCATGAGCAGACAGTTACTGGAAACGTGTACCTCGAAATGCTGGAAAACTATGCCTATCCTCAATTAGAGGCATTCCAACCAAACGTGATATTCCAGCAAGATGGTGCTCCTCCGCACTGGACATTATTTGTATCACTGGATGAAACCTTCCCAGACAGTAGGATTGGTCGCGACGGTCCCATACAGTGGCCTCCTAGATCTCCAGACATTACGCCATGTGATTTTTTTGTCTGGGGGTTTGTGAAAGATCACGTGTATTGCTCGACGATCTCAAACATAGATGAACTTAAAGCAAAGATAAGGGAAGCCTTTGGAAAAATATCCAATGAAATGCGTCACAATGTGTGGTCAGAGCTGGAACACCGACTTGACTTTCTTCGAGCAAATAACGGAGAACATGTAGAAGTTAGGCGGTGAAACCATGGTAGGAAAAACTTAGGAAGTTAAGGAGCAAATTGTATATAAAGTTAAATTTTTATCTTTAATAATAAAGTGTTTTTGCCAGTTTACTTTTGATCCATTATTTTTGGGAGACCCGGTATATTTATATACATATATAAAAATTTGAACGAATGGTGTTTTTGGCATCTGGGGACCTCAAAATGAAAAGTTAAAAAAGGTCATGTTAAAAGGTCAAGTTAAAAGTTAGGTCATGGTCTCGGGCTTAAGTCTTACCATGAGACCTACGGTAATAGCTTCTTCCCTATAGGGGAAATTCGCTAAAACCCAGTACAGCTAAGTGCAATATTTTTTTAACTAATACTTAAAACTGTGAAAGGAAAATCAGAAAAAAACTGCCAAATGTTCATATTTGTTACAGTTTTTATAGAGTGCTTCAAACCATCTTTTATATCTAGTTTCTATTTTTTAAATTGTAATGAAGTTTGCCTCTTACATTTCTTCATAATATAAACATATTTAATTCTAGTTTATTGTATAACTAGCAGTTTCCCGGTGCGCGTTGCTGCACCCAAATTAAGTTGTTTACTAATTACAGCTGTTAATTTTGTAAACACTAAATTTCTAAAACCTGACACTGCACCCTTATATGCCCTCTGGGTCGGAGCCCTTTGGACAGATTTGCACCAAACTTCACACAAACCATCCTTGAATAATGCTTAATAATGCCTGAAAGTTTCATTACAATCTGTCGAGCGGTTTCGGAGTCCAACGGCTACATACACACACACACACACATATATATATACATACATACTTCCTCTTTTATATATTTAGATAATCGTGTGTGAGAAAGGAAGGTTCGTTGTTCATTAACATGTATTAAATCAAACGCTTATTTCCATCCCAACCTCATGACTGCAAGTCTGTAAACACGTACTTGTAATAACAAAGATATGACAGCATTTGCTGGATGATCATTTTGATAAATCAATGACTTAAAATAACTTAATGTAATATTAAAAAATAATGTTATGTATTAAAATTAAACTTCTGAATAACTTGTGTAATCTAAATAATTGTTGGCAAGTAATGAAATATGGAATTTTAACGGAATATATTAAAAACCTAACTGACGTATATTGGTTGATAAAAATTTGTATTTAATAGAGCCAAAATTTATGAAGATCTCTTGGCCGACACAGTGCGAGGCTAATTAATAACCTGAATAAACTCATTAATAACCTTAATCTTTCCATCCCCTGCCAATTATACATTCATCAATTTGTAGGTACCTATTTATTGTTATTAATTTGTCCAATCAAAACACTAACTTTAATTCCATAACCTCAATTAAAATTTAAAAGATTACTAGTAATCTTCTGTTTTTAAGCTACGGGGCCGATAAACTTAACGATACCACAAATACAAACATTTGGTAGTGCCTGTAATGTTAATAAACAACCAAAAGCCTATTTCTCGCTCAGTTGTGCATTATTTATTATTCAAGAATGGATTGAAAACATTTATTGTCCATAATATCGTTTACAGTGTGTGTCAAAAGTTGCCTAAATAATTAAATGATGGTTTAGTAATCACTTAAAGACCTAACTTTAGCTAACAAAATTAAACGGTTTGGTTGTTGTCGTTGTTTTTGTTGCCTTAAATATAATGGCGAGTGTGTTTTGTCTTTAATACTGTTTTAAATTTTACAAAAATTACGTAAGCAACAAAAATATTGACTTTCCTTATCAAGTTGTTCAACAATATCACTTTATAGCACAAATAAACATAAGTACGAAGCTTCTCATGTTTTCTCTGGGAAATCTTATCTCATACCAAACTTGACCCAAACGTTTTACGAAATGGAGTTGCCAAACTTACAAGCATCACGGATCTTCTAAAGTGTGATATGCTGCAAGTTAGTGAGGAAAGACTTGGGAAATTTGATTACCGGAGTTAACACGCTCAACTTGCCTTCTCGTACCGGGGGCCACGTGCTGCTCAAACAAAATGTTTTAAATAAATTAGTCTTATGTAAAAAACACGCGTCATATTTTACTACCAGAGTTCGTTCTAGTTTCCTTTTAAGGTTTCGATAAGGTTAATAACTATTACAGCGGAATGCAGTAAATAAATTGTCAGTATTTAGAAATAAAATTAATACTATTTTTATCAAACTTTCATATTTAATACATATTTTCATATAAAACACATTTAGTGTAGCGGTAACCTCTTCTTTTTTCACCTCGTTTGATTTTCCTTTCTTATTTCCGTGTGTATCCAATAACAAATATTGATTTCCCCCTCTTAGATTTATTGTTATGATTGTTTCTAAATATAAGGATCAAAGCAGCTGTCAATATAATGCATATTGTGAACCTTTAAATAAAGGCATATGCTTATAAAGGCATTTATGCTGTAGGTCTAGCTATTATCATAATTAATTTTAAAGAACTAAAAATTGTTGTCAATTCAATGAAAATAATGTTTTTCTTCCAAAATACTTATATAGATGTGATAGATTGGCAATGATGAGTTTACAATACTCCCGTCGCAGCAAACCTGCGTACTCAAAGATTTTCCAATGCATAAATATGGGTCTTTCTACTACCTAGAGCGACTTACCAAGTTTCATTAAAATGCATTCATTAATAAGTGATATATAGCATTTATTTATTCTCCATCAGAATAACATTATAATTTAGTACGCAGGTTTGCTGCAACGAGGAAGATAAGAATTTTTTTTAATTATCAATATATCTCAACCAGGTGAAGCTACATACCAAGTTTTATTAATTTAGGTTCATAACTAAGGGAGATATAAAACTTTACTTATTCTCCATATAAATAACACGGGGCCGAGTCTTCAGGTTTGCTGCTACGGGGAAAATCAACAACAAATATTTTCTTTGAGCAAATATCAATATACCACAATTATTTGAAGCCAAATACCAAGTTTCATCAATATACATATATAAATAATCAAGATATAACATTTTACTTATTATCCATAAGGATAACACTGGACAATGTACTGTGTTTAGCGCGTTGAATATCACTGCAACGGTTGGACCTAAAACAACAATTAAAACACCAAAATGATTGTTTTGTAGAGCTTAACTTATTGGTAAAAATAAATAAAGAGTTTTTAGTAAAATTATCTGAGGAAAATCTTAAAACTGTATTCCTATAACATTAACATGGGAAATTGTATGGACGCGTTTTAGCGAATTTCCCCTATAGGGAAGAAGCTATTACCATAGGTCTCATGGTAAGACTTAGGCCCGAGACCATGATAACTTTTTGTTTTGAGGTCCCCAGAAGCCACTATTTGTTCAAATTTATATATATGTATATATATATATATATATATATATATATATATATATATATATATATGTGTGTGTGTCCGTTACCGCGATAACTTTTGAAAGAAGCGCCCGATTTTGATGAAATTTGGCAAAAATGTGGAGAGTAACATTTATGACTTTAAGTTCGAAAACCAGATCGATCGGTCTATGGGAATGGCGTTTTATGGGGTTTTAAATTTTTACAAAAATCAGTTTTTTGAACTTTTTACCCTAAAATTTAAAAAACACTAGATTTTGGTTATAGCCATTTTATAGAGCTTTCAAAAACAAACAATTTAGTATTTTGAATCATTAAGCTAGGTTTAGTGGTTGTGGAGAAAAGTCAAAAAATGTGTCCATAAAATTTCCCATGTTAATCTTATGGGAATACGGTTTTTAGATTTTCCTCAGATAATTTCACTAAAAACTCCACATTTCTTTCTACCAATCAGTTTAGCTCCACAAAACAATAATTTTGGTGTTTTAATTGTTGTTTTACGTCCAACCGTTGCTGTGATATTAAAAGTGCTAAACACAGTACGTTGTCCAATGTTATCCTTATGGAGATTGAATAAAAAGTTATATTTTGATTATTTATGTATGTATATTGATGATACTTGGTATGTGGCTTCAACTAGTTGTGGTATATTGATATTAGCACAACAAAATGGTTTTTGTTGGATTTTTCCTGGTAGCAGCAAACCTGCATACTCGGCCCCATGTTATTCATATGGAGAATAAGTAAAGTTTTATATCTCCCTTAGTTATGAACCTAAATTAATAAAACTTGGTATGTAGCTTCACCTGGTTGGGTTATATTGATAATTGCAAAAAACACATATCTTATCTTCCTTGTTGCAGCAAACCTGCGTACTCAATTATAATGTTATTCTTATAGAGAATAAATCAAATGCCATATATCACTTATTAATGAATGTATTTTTGTGAAACTTGGTAAGTGGCTCTAGGTAGTAAAAATACCCATATACATGAATTGGAAATTCGCTGAGTACGCAGGTTTGCTGCGACGGGGGTATTTTACTTTCTCCCCCTTATTCGTATGGAGAAAGTATTGTTTTCGTCAAAATTTTTGAATTTGAGTTGTTAGTGGAAATATTTGTTTTAGTACTCCCTGAACCCAAAAAAGTGTTTTTTACGTGATGTCTGTGTGTCTGTCTGTCTGTATGGATGGATGTGTACAGAGCTAGAGCCCTAACCAATGGTTCGAATTTTATGAAATCTGGTATGTAGCTACTAATCCACGATATCTCAAGGTATTTTTTCATTTTTGGAATTTTCGATTTTTAGGTTAATTATCCCCCAAAAACCACCAAAAAACATGAATAATCAAATTTTCTCAAAAACGGCTCTAACGATTTTGATTAAACTTTAGCCGTTTGTAGAACTTTAGTTTTCTAACGAAATGACACCACTCGAATTTCTGCAAAAATTCGGGATTACAATTAAAAAACTTAAAAAATCAAAAATTTAGTTTTTTGGATTTTTCATTTAAAAAACATAAATATAAAAAATTTTACTATTCAACATTAAAAAGAGCTCAAAAAACTAAATAATTTAGTATTTTGAATTACTATTCTACGATTACTGGTTGTGGAGAAGATTTAAATTTTCATTTTGCAGTAAACGCAGTACGTCGTCCAATGTTATTCTTACGAGGAATACAAAAATTACTATTTCTCTCTTATTTATTGATCAATTTCGTTCAAACTTGATATGCTTTTCAAGTTAGCATTGACCAACATAGGAAATTCTAAATATGTTGCCCCTTAATAACCCTGGGGGGGGGGGAATAGGGGGCATTTCCCCGCTTAAAATCACGTGTGTAGCGATGGATTCTGTAGTGCCTCCAAAACAGGGATTTGGGTGGATGTTTTTGAAAACACCTTGTTTACAAGGTTTCCCGTACATTCGACCGTGCTTTGTATTCTATACTTAGTAAATAAATATTAATTTATTCATTAAAGTTGGGCTAAAAGGGAAAAAGTATGTGTCAGTTTCCTGATACCGTTTATTTACTTTTCTCCACAACCACTTAACCTAGCTTAATGATTCAAAATACATTTTTTTTTTGTTTTTAAGCTATATAAAATGACTACAACCAAAATCTAGTGTTTTTAAAATTTTAGGGTAAAAAGTTAAAAAAACTGATTTTTGGAAAATTTTAAACCCCCATAAAACCCCCTTCCCATAAACCGAATTTGAGTTATCAATCTTAACCGATCGATTTGGTTGTCAATCTTTTTTTCAATCTTGGTTTTGAAAAAAAGGCCCAAATTTAATCAAATTCGGGCCTTTTTTTCAAAAGTTATCGCGGTAACGGACACATATGTATGTAACAAATTGAAAGAATAGTGTTTTTGGCATCTGGGGACCTCAAAACAAAAAGTTACCGCGGTTTCGGGCATAAGTCTTACCATGCCACCTACGGTAATAGCTTCTTCCCTATAGGGGAAATTCGCTAAAAATGTTTTGAAATAGCGTGAGTTCTAATTGAAATAAGTAAAGTAATGGTCTATTTATTTTTTTGTTTAAATTTGGACGATTTTAAACACAAAACTAATAAAATAATAATCCGACAGCTAAACAATTTTGCTTTCGTAAAGCGTAAAGTTTTGTCGTATTATCCTATTCCCTGTTTGGTGTTATGCGGTATAAAAGTTCGAGATATATCTTTTGACTGCTGTTCGTCATGCAACCTGCAAAGTATGATGAACCTCCTGTTGAATGGTTTTATTGCTTTCTATTTTCATTTGTTTTTCTTATTTTCCGATTGATTAAAATCAGAGTACGTTGCTTTATTTTACAGAATAAAAGAGTACATTGTAGATAAAAGATAAGTAAAAAAATGTATTAGTAAATTGTTTAAAGTAAATAAATGTTCAATTATTATGTTAAGGATCTGTGTACCTAGACCAAATAGTTAAATATTTTACAATTGTATTCGTATTTTTAAAACGACGAATTTCATTTGTTCTTTTTTATAGTAAAATATGATGAGTACTGGTTATTTTTGTCTACTGAAATGTTTGTTTGCCTCGAAAACAAAAACTGGGGTTATCCAGGGTTATCTGGGGTTCACCAGGTTGGTCCTATATTGTTTGTGAAGGTTCCAAACTGTACGTACCAAGTTGTCATTTTTTATTGGATCATTAATTAATCATATTTCCCAACAACAGGTCTATGTTAGGCAGTAATAACACCTCGACAGTTGGCCCTTAAATATTTTAAAAACTTAAAACTAAAACCACACATATTAAACATTTTTTTAAATCTCGATTTCGTTGACATACAAAACAGTAACCATTTAATCTCTAAATCTAAATATTGTAACCTCTCTCTATCAAAATTTATTGATCTCCCCCTCTTTAGTTCCACCAGGTGCCTAATCCCTGGGGACAAGCGGGAAGTGTCCAGGGGCAGACACAATTCTCGACCTTTCATCCCATGAAACGCAAAAGCCAAACTTTTATCCTTCTCTGTCATCAAAACTTGGGTCATCATAAATCATGTGGTAAGTGTTTTTTTTTAATTAAAAACCTTTGCATTGGATATGTTTCAGTTTATTTTCTATTAAACATAATAAATAGACGTAACCTTTCAAAAAATTGTATTCATTTTTACAACTAAAATATGTGCACCTAGTTTAAATCAAACAAATTAAACTTTTATATATTATATTATTATATATTATATTTATATAATATATTTTAACTTAGTTTATATGCTCCTTTGGTCATAACCACGGATATTAGAGCATAAACTGTACAGATCATTAGAAAAACAAAACACGCCAGTGAATCTAATGTAATCAGATCTTCGTGACATTTGGATTTTACTGTCATATGCTGGTTTTCTATCACGTAGTTTATGTTTAAAAAGGCGTTCTTTAATTACATCCATTTTATATTTACATTAATTGATCCTGATTGCAGCCTTACAACATGTTTAAATTTGAATTGATTTGATTACATTTCGATTTTACTGTAGAATTACAAAAAAACATACTTATAGTTTTCTTATTATTTTTTTTTTTATTATTATTATTTTCAAATTATAATTCAGTATCTTATTTTCCTTCCGCACGTCTTTCAGGTGATACTAATACTCCCGTATGCAGTGCTGGGAGCAAATAAATAGACAGGCGAAGGGACACTTCAATGAATGAATAAAAACATTCATAACTGCATTAGATTCTCTGATATCATTTGTTGTTTATTAATCTTACAATGTCTGTTTTAGTACCCGTAGTTATAATTATTCCTACAAGACTATATATAACAAATATAAGAGAAAGATTGGCTATATCCAGATATCCAGTTAATTTTCGTAACGACTCAGCTCATAATCAAGTAATTTAGATCTATAAATCATGGTTATATTTATTTTAATTAGATATAACACTTCTTAAAAATCGCATTACGGAATATGCCTCGTTAATCCCGATAAATTCATCTTATTTTAAAAACCGTTATACCTAACAAGAATCCTAATGTATTGATTTTATTCACATCAAATTAAAAATACGATACCCTCAGTAACAATATGACCCGAACAGCGGAGATAGTTTTCAGAAAACTCAATGTAAAATGTTAAAAATGTCCAACCCTCTTAAAATAATCCAATGATCAATTTTGAGTTGTAAATTGAAATTCGGCATAACTAAAAGTGTTGTATCGTCACTAAAATAGCTTAAACAATGTAATTTTAAGTAAAATATCCAAGGGGTCCTTTCAATTTAAATTAAATTCATGATGTCAATACAGATGGACTGACGTTTTGTATCAATTGAAAAGGTTTTGTGTCGGAAGTTGAGCGGACCTCATTTCACTAATGGTCTGTACTCATCGATCTAGATCAAACTAGAAGGGTAATAAAACAGATTTGATGTAAATTAAATATAACAGATCAGTAATTATCTTCTAGCTTGTATCGTGTAAACTGATTTATATGATAAATTGTAACGTTTTGAGTCAGTTTAAAGTTAATCACAAGTGACTCTAACGACTGAATTTAAAATGTGGTGGGTTATCGTGTTCTAGATATAAAATTACAAATTTAAATTTTTTTATATTTACTGACAGTATCATAAGTTAAAACAAATTAAAATTGTATTGATTGATGTATGTATTAATTAAAAATATCATTAAAACTAGGCGTTTTTGTCGAGTAATCATTGACCAATAGAGGATATTCAAAATATGTTGCCACCAAACCCTTGAAAGGAAGAGTGGGCATTTCCCCTCTTAAACCATTTTGTGTGTAGCAAAAGATTTGATCCAGTCAATAAAAATCATTCGGGTGTATATTTCTGGAATAAAATGCATTAGAAGTTTTATATACATGCTACAGTACTTTATATTCTACATTTATTAAATATAAATTAATATATTATTTAAAATTCGGCTAAAAGAGAGAAAGTACGTGTCAGCTTACTGGTACCGTTTATTTAAGTAGTTTTTAAGCTATTTGTTACTTGTTTCAAATGGGAAATTAACACTTAAGGTGATTTCTGCATTTTTTTTTAATTTAATTAAATAAACTTAAAAAAACCTCAAACACAAATAAGTGACGAATCTTTATTGTTTCTAATTTTAAAAATAGAGGTACTGATTCATGTGTGTGATATTTCTAGCTTATTATTCGAATAAATTATTTTGAGCAATAAATATTTATATGTTTGAGTCAAATTTAGATTACAAAACATTGTTTTAATTTAAAGTATACAAAAGTTTAATAAATCCGACGTCAAATCTTATCTGGTTTCAAAACTCGTAGTGGATAAAACTTTCGAAGAAAATTAAACATTTTTGGCGATAATTTATAGTGTCATAAAATTCACAAAATATTTATTTTCTCCCGTGTTCCATATGATATATACTATTTTTATATAATTCACTTCATATAATTCTGAAATGTTATTTATGTAGTTTATTTATTTGTAGGCTTCCTTTATGCCGCGTGAGATAAAAAAAACCAATACGCCTCAGTAGGCCTACAAAAAAATCATAGATTTCTACTAAGAAATTAATTTTCCAACAAAGTTTGTTTAGTTTACTTTTTACTATTATTGGGTTTGTTTTCGGAAAAATCATCTTCTAACTAAAACTATTTTAAATTAAATCTTCATTAAGTTTTGAGTATAAACTCTATTCCTTGTCAGTTGACAGTTCAATAATATGAATAAAAATGTTGTCCTTAAACATATTGAAATTGTTATTTATTTTTTTAATTAAGTTTTTATCAAACACCCAATTGCCTTGAGCACTATTTTGCCTGATAAAATAACAGTAAATAAGTTAACAATCAATATTTTAGGAATGTCCATAAGGGGTTAAGAATGAGTTCATGAGGAATCTCCATAGCCTTTGAATCTCTATGCAAATAGCGATAAACTGTTCCTAAAACAAGTTTTGTTGACATTTTGAACTAAGTACAACTCGCCTATCCCTGAAGCGTTTCACAAAACTCTCTTCCTCCATTTTCTCAGATGCTTTATAGGACATTTATAATTGTATAATACAACAAAAACTCAACTATTATAAAAGAACTTGTATAGTGACTGAATACCTTGTATAGTCTTATCTTACCTATTAAAAGTACTCTAGGTCCCCAATGTTCCGGTTGATTCCGTCCATTGGTCACATAATGCTACTTAAACTAAAATTATGCTTGAATAAACTAAGAGAATCCTATTACTTAGGGTGATACGATTTGAGGTTGTGTGGATTAGTGTGAAACGCAATAGCGTCAAAAACAGCTGTCCGGTCCCCGTCAAATGTTGACACACGTTAACCCAGAACAATCAAAATAAAAATGTTTATTATAAAAACATCCATGTTATATCTCTGACCCATTAGTTTCCAAAGTTTCAATGATAATCGTATAGCAGTAATATTGTTCAACATTCTTCCTGCCACTCATTAATTATGCAAACCGCATTTAAAATAAACATACTTTGACATTAAGTGGAGCTAACAATATAGGTTGGAATTAGTATTTTTGTAAGTCGTACGTTGTGGAATGAAAACACTTTTTTTTATTCGATAAGAATGAGCATAAGCCTAGTACACAATATAATGATACCCCCGTCACAGCAAACCTGTATACTCAGTGAATTTCCAATGGACATATACATGTCTTAATACTACATAAAGCCACTTACAAAGTTTCATAAAAATATATCCACAACTAAGCGATACATGCAATTGTAATTATTCTCCATAAAAATAACATTGGGGTTGAGTACGCAGGTTTACTGCAACAAGGAACACAATAAATGGGTTATTACGCTAATATCAATCGAACTTAACTAGGTGAAGTCGAATACCAGTTTTTATTCATTTATGTTCATAATTAAGGGAGACAGAGCATTCAAGTATTCTCCATAAGAATAACATGGGGGGTGAGTACACAGGTTTTCTGCGACGGGAGCCTTTGGCAAAAAATTGCTTTTTTGAGCAAATATCAATAGGCCACAACCAGATGAAGCCGTATACCAAGTTTCGTCAGTATTTGTTCATATATAAGCGAGGTATAAAATTTGTCTTTTCCTCCATAAGAATAACATTAGACAACGTACTGTGTTTAGCACTTTCAATATCTCGGTAACCAATTGATGTAGAGGAATTATCAAAATTGTGTGTTTTCTTAAGCTGAATCCAACGGTAAAAACTAATATTTGACTATTTCAAAAATTATATGTATAAAGTTCAAAAAAAAACATTTTTGGGGTACAAAACCACCCCAAAATGCCCCTTTGGATGGAGCGATCTGGCTGGTTTTCGAACTTGAAGTCACAAATGTTGCTTTACACGTTTATACCAAATTTCATCAAAATCGGATAATTTTTACGAGAGTTATCGTGCTCACGGACACATATATATATAAATACTATATATATATATAACTGTATATAATGTAATGTATATGTATATAACTGTAAACTGTATATATATATATATATATATACAGTTTCGAACGAATGGTTTTTTTGGGGTCTGGGGACCTCAAAACGAAAAGTTATCATGGTCCTGGGCCTAGGTCTTACCGTGCCGACTACGGTAATAGCTTCTTCCCTATAGGGGAAATTCGTTAAAAGGTTAAGATGACATCGCAACCCCTGCAACACAACAACACCTTTGACGGCATGTTTTATTACGAGGGCTTTATCATATTTGGTAAATGTAAGACGGTCATCATAATACGGACAGAAAGTCATTCACCCATATCCGCGCTCTCAACGCTTTGATTATAGTCTGTTTTACATACTACGATTATATCTACAATAACCAACACTAGACGTTGGTATGCAGATTATACTGATATCGTGGTACAAGTTCAAGGACACCGCTTTTTTTATCGCTTTTCATAAAGGTCTCAGGACCTCCTTCCGATGATGCCTGAAAAATTATAATTAATTGTTGTGATGGAAAGTATTTGTAATCTGTATTGTGTTCAAACGGAAACCCGAGTGTGGTCACCGAAGTGAATTGTATACAACTAGTTTGTACCAAATGCGAACCTTTAGGTCAACAGAAAAATCTAAATCCTATAATTACAATTAATTAAAACTAGTATGAACAATTTAACTCAAATTAAGCTTATTATAAATTTAATAAATCTGCTTATTGAAACTATTTTCCATAAAAAGGTAAACTGTGGTTTAATTGCTCACCTTCACTACTTTACCACATTTGCTAATATTCAGTATGTTTCTCAAACTGCTGTTTATAGTTAATTTTGAACTTATTTGTTTAGTTTCGTTTATGATTATTTTGACCTATTTGTTTAGTATTTTGCTACATAGTTGGGCAGATTAATGCAAACTGTTGATTGGATGTGGATACGCCGGACAAAAGCACCAATTTTGGTTTACGTACTAGTTGTATCATAAATTTTGAGTTTTGAGCAGGACACAGGGTGAGTCCACACCTTACCCGTCTAGCATGAATAACGGGAGAACGGTTTGGTCTAATGTCATCACACAAAATTCTTCCTAACTAAAAAGCATATGGGCAATCTATTTAAAATAAAATATTTTTAATAGATTCCCCATATGCGTTTTAGTTGGGAAGAATTTTTGTTTGACGACATTCACTCTCCCGTTATAGATGCTAGACGGATACGATCTGATTCACCCTGTATATATCAAGATGACTGTCATATGGGTAATAGGATTAAGTGGATCCTACCCCAAATTTTAAGCTTATGGTATGGGTAGTTAGTAAAAAAGTAAGGAACTTTTGTCCGACACGTCCACATGTTTTCATTAATCTGCCTGACCAACTCTCTCGAATATACTAATATATTTTCTTTAATAAGCAACTTTGATTGTTTTGGTGATTAATCGTACTTAAAACTAGATAGCATGAACCTATAACATCGGTTTACTTTTAGAATAAAACATGTTTACTGTCCGAGCAGTTCGGACATGTCTACCAAGCAGTGCGCCACACAGTGGGTCTGTCGCCGCATTTTTTTTAAATAAATGTTTGTTTATTTCAATGTGCAGGTTTCAGTGTTTTTACCGTTTGGACGACCTCGATATGAGTGACGTATGATGTTATGTAGGATCTGAAGAAGGGAAGCTGTTCCCGAAACGATTGTTATCCGATAACTGGATTACATAAAATCACTCGACAACCAGCTAATTTAACCTTTTTAACCGTTAGAAAAGTGATTCTGAGACTATAATGAAAAAAAATTAAAATATTTTACAGCTTATTGCTTTTCTTCTCATTAAAAACATCAATTGTTTAACAGTACAGTAGTATATCAAGCTTTACGTTACTCGCTTGAAAAATAATAGAACAGATTAGATCCTTTTCATGTTTTTAAGGCAATATCACTCGAAATCATTTCATGTTCTTTATAACGTTTACGATCTTTTAAAGCTAGGTAAATTTTAGTTGAATCCTGGCACTCCAATATTATTTATTTAAAATGTATTACGAACATAGTATGACACGAGTAAAATATTATATCAGAAATAATTTTAAACCATTCTTTGTCATCTGCTGGTTGCATGGTTGGCTGCAGTAAAAATCCTACATTACTGAAAAGTTTGAATGCCATGTGAAACAAAATAAATTACCGCTAAAGTATTTCTGTGATTTTATTTGTGTCCATTATGACAGGAAATACTTTCATAGCATACAAATTCATTTTTGCTTTTTTTAAATCCAACTATTAGTATTTATTTATAATATGATTGTAACTAAGGGAAAAATCTCGTTTAACAAATTATTACTTATGATTCCTGCGCATCAATGTCTACGTTTAAATGGCAATTTCTAATAATCTTTTTACTTGTATACCAAATGATACTGCATTACATTAAGGGTATTCACAACGTTTAAATATTTAAAACTATATATTCTTTCAAAAAGGTGCTAGACAATCTATCTGAATATACCTTAAATATTCATTATAGTAGTGATGTATACAGTATGAGTATACTTGTATGAGTATCCCTCAACAATAAATTCACGATGGAAAAAAGGGAGAAATATTAAAAATCGTTTAACCAAACACAAACAAACAACCATTGAAAGTAAATAATTAAAATTTATCAAAACTGTAGTTGCTGATTGGTGGGTGTTGTGAGTTTTGAAGTGTGGAATGATAAGATGCATGTTTTTGCATTCGTTTTAAACATATTATTAGAACCGATTAAAAGGGGAATCAAAAAAATACTTAATTGGGTCAATTTTTCTAATTGTGTGTAAATGGAAATAAAATTTTAAATTACTTGCCCTTAAAACTAAATAATATAAAATAAAAGAGTACATTATGATCTTCTCAAAAATTTACATTCTAAACCAAGTACCTGTACATGTATATTTGTATCTTAGGTTTAAGCTCCATGACAATGCGATTTTTTACATACAGTTTTTTTAAATACTACATATATAAAACCTATATTAGTATACACCTAAAATATGAAAATTGTATTTCTACGAGCAAAATTGTGAAGTAAAATAATCTTTTAGAATATTTAAATAACGTCCATTGGATTTATTGAGCAAAATATTGTAAAGACAACCTTTTAACACTTACATTGCCCCTCAAAACAACTTCCTCGACTAACAGACTTTTATAGCTTTCGGGTTTGTTTAACTTGCGATGGATTTAGTATCCGGATCATTGTAAACTAAGTATAACCGCCTGGTCACAGACATAATACTGTTGTTTTGTGTTTATAAATATGTTTTATTTGTTGTGGGTTTTCTTTTAAGAATTTTAAAATTCGAAATATATTTATACATAAGTACATAGTTACGTTACATCATAAATTAAATAAACTTGTATTAATTTAGAGATAGGCACTGGTTTTATTTAGCCAGGGTAGACAGTATCTTATTGCACTGACAACGAATGAAATACATAAAATAATTGTATATAAACACTTTATTAAATATCTTTGCTGTACTGTAATTTCCTTGCAATTATTTATTTTTACCAGCGTAAAATCTAAGGGCGTAGTAAAACGTCAGTGATTCGGATGGAAAAGCCCACATATTGACGAAATCAAATCCCATTTCAGGGTCCATACTGAGATTGTATCCGGCCCCTAACTCTTAAAATCGCTTTAGTCTATAACTGTCGACAACCAACGACTTAGATGAAAGTAATATTTTACAGCTAAACGTGTGTGTTTATGTAACAACATAATCTTAAAACAGTTGTGACATACATACTATGTGTATTCCCACATATTCTCATATTTATTTTTTCTTTTGACTTTGCTAAATCCAACAACCCCGCCATTCCCACATCACCAAAAATATTTGTGAAATTTGTATTTACTTTTGAACCCTGCTAGGTCTTGTTTTCTTCTTTCTTTTATTTTGTTTTAAAATTAAACTAGTATGAACTTCCATATTGCAGAATATTTTGGTTGAATTAAGTAATAGCTGAAATAAATTATTGAGTCAGCAAAGATGTAACTGATAGTTACAAGTCCATATATGCAGCAGCATGAGCAGAGTAAATATGGTCGATCAATTAAATTATATAATCACTAGATTCTGATTCACTATAAGAGGGGGGCTATAATTTAACAGGTGGCACAGTTTGTTTAGTTGGTCCATGTTTATTGCCTCTAATAATTACATCACTCTGGAATTTAAAAATAATTGTATCTTAGTTCTGTTGTCTTTATTTATTATAAAACTGGCTGTTTGAACAATAATGTCACAAAAATGAATAACTTTCCTATCAACTCACAGACTTCACTCAAACGTTAGCCTAACACAAACTTCCATTAAACATGTTTTCAGTATAAAAATACTGAGAAATCTAAGCTTGTACAAGAGGTTGTGTTTCTTTGGTGTACTTTGACTTTACAAAATCTAATGTTTTGTACTTTTTGTGACAGTTGCTGATATTAAACTTCAAGACACGGTGGTAATTTGCCCATTTTGTGGTCACCAGCCCCTTTAAGAGTATTAAGGTGTACCTTAACATTGATGTACAAACAATATGGTTATGTTAGTTGATAACATTTGGAATAAGAAGTAAAAATAGTTATTAATTTTCAGTAGATATATACGGCAACGAGTGTATATATATATATATATATATTTATTTATTTATTTATTTATTGTATATCTCCCCACCTGCAGCAGTGAGCGGCGACGGATGATGGCGGCCGGTGACAAAGCTTGTCAATTAGCAACTGAACAGTTGATTCATTTGACATGACGCGACGCAACAATAAATGCAGTATTTGGACCGAGGGGAAAAATACGCAGCGTTTTGTGGAGTCGTACCCGTGATAGATCCACATTTATATTATTTATTTGTTCCTCCTAAAACACTCCCATAATTTGAAAATCTATATATTTTTAAAACCCAATGAAAATATCCAGGTATTGAATACGACACATTACACAGGACAATTGCTCCATAATACATTCCTTGTTCTAGCCCCAACCATTGCAATGCCTCAACGCTGAATGAACACAACTTCCTTCATAACCTTCGACGTTTTTTCCTTACAATAACAGTTACATTTATTTACTTGTAAGCACAAATTTAAAGAATACCGGATTAGGAAGTTAAAGGGAAGACTGGGTATTGAACCAGCTGGGTTGGCAACAATGGGTGTGCGACGATTGAACTGAGCCTGTTACTTGGACAACTGATTCATGCAGTTCACCTGCAACAATTGCCTAGTATAATAATAAGGGCTGTCAACGAGTCGAAGCTTTAAGTCCCTGGTGGGCCGAGCTTTGCTCGGGGAAGGTCAGTGAGTTTGTAATATTGTGACAATTGTGACGTGGGGTAATATTTCACCACTTTCCCCAACTGATTATATGATTTGTATAGCTCATTTGACTCTTTTCTGAACTTTTAAGGTCCCTCCAGTTGTTATTTATTGCTCAATGTCCCTTTGATTTATTTCAGTTTTAACCACTCTACATATGCAATCTTCACTTAAAAGTTGTTGTCACTGCTCTCAGGAAACCACGTGTTAAACAATTATTATAAACAACACGAGACTTACTTTGACAGTTCCCTGGTTGATTATGAACAGCTGATACAATTCTTTTGTTTTGATTTTAAACTCCATAAATAAGCCCAATGTTAATTTTTTTAACTTTTCATTTTCGTTTTTTTACAATATTTGATTTTTCTTAGGGATGATACCTGTCTAAAACTTATTTTTATCCCAGAAATTAATTACTTCCAACATTCGAAGGAAATCGTTGGTGTCGTTTTTGAGATCAGAGTTACAAGCAAGCAAGCACACCTTACTCATATTAGAGTATAGGATATTGTTACCGTTAGTTTACAGGTAAAATTAGTGATTTTTCTGTTCATAAACTAAAATTTCTGGAATGTAGTCTTACCTATTGCGTCTTCAACAAAAGAACTAGCGAAGACCTGCTTCGGAAATATATAAAATTGCGAAACTTATATACTACTGCCTGGGGGGCCGAGCTTTGCTTGGGGGAAGGCCAGTCAGTTTGTTTAGATGACTTGGAGTTCCCCCTACTGATAATTAGATTTGTATAACTCATTTGCCTCTTTTCATTTTTAAGGTCACTCCAGTTGTTATTTATAGCTCAATGTCCCTTTGATTTATTTTACTTCTCTATAGATGTAATCTTCACTCAAATCTTTTAATCTCTGCTCTCAGGAAACCACATGTTAATAATCATAAACAACATGAGTATTACTTTGACAGTTCCCTGGTTGATTATGAACAGCTGTTACAATTCCTTTGTTTTGATTTGGAACTCCATAAGCCCAATGTTAATCTTTTTAACTTTTCATTAGTGAATTTCCTTTGGAAAGTGAACTATTAGCTTGACCTGCACGGTGAAACTTAAGCCCGGGACCACCATAGAAGTTCCTAACGTGACCCCCTGAACACGTTTTGGGGGGTCGTTCAAAATTGTATATATATATATATATATATATATATATATATATATATATATATAGACATATATATATGTGTTTGCACTCTAGCGGTCGCATTTTTTGTCCGATTTACTTCAAATTTGGTAGGGACGTTCCTTTCTCTAATCAGTTGGACAAGTTTGTTGGGCAAAACGATCGGAAAACTCTAAACCCCTTTTTTGGGAATTAATCTTTCAAATTTCAAGTTTTTGGGCCCAAAAAGGTTCATAAAAGCCTCAGATGTAAAATCAATGCATGTAAAAAGATGGGAATTAGAGAGTTGAAGTTTTAAGCCCTCTCTCGTCATTCTAGCATAAATATTTTCCGAGTTATTAAAGAAAATGTGTATCGACTAAACACAGTACGTTGTCTGATGGGGGTTTTACACTAGAAAAGTCTATTATTCCTTTGTTAGAGTACTTTTATCATCCCCAGCAACCTCATGCCTTCTTTCAAGCCTGCCTGGACCTTCTCCTAACCTTATAATATGAAAAATTGTATTCCCAGCTTTGCAAGTAAATGAAACCAGGAGTATCAGAACAGCCAAAAAAATCAATGTTTTCAGATTTCAATAAAAATTGGACCAATGTATGTTTTTACACTTATTTTGAGTTTTACAAGTTTTTATGTGTAAATTCACTTCCCTCACGTCAGCGTGCTGCGTGCGAACTCGTTTTACATTATTTGATTTTTCCTGGGGACGAGGCCTGTCTAGAACTTATTTTTCTCCCACAAATTAGTTAATTCGAACACTTGAAGGAAATCATTGGAGCCGTTTTTGAGATCAGTGTCGCAAGCAAGCAAGCAAACCTTACTCATATTAGAGTATAGGATATTGAGATATATTTTCCATTTTTAATGCATTTGGCTTCACTTTATTATCAATATTATTGGAGTTGTTGCATATATACTTCGCCATAAATGTGTATTTCTCCAGTTAGGAGTCAACAGTAACATAATTCTCTTGGGCGAGAAGAGTTGCTATCTCCTCACGCGCGTTAGCCCCATTGTCTCCCGAGTTGCATACTCCTGCCGGAGCTGAGATGTTAAAAACTCATGTATTATATGTATAATATAATATGTTGAATATCTTGCCAAATCATATGAACTCTAATTTAGTGAAATTTAGTTTCTGTAATTACTATTAATATTTTATTACTTCTCAGTCCTTCGCCACTTTATAACAGAATGAGTCCGATTACTTCTCTATGGTCCGAACAGTATTTTATTTTTAACAACGAATGTAAACAATATAAGCGCCCGTGTATGGAGTGAGGAGAGGATCACTTTGAACAGTAGTAAAGTGTAAGTCCACACTGACATGGCATGGTAAGAATTAGTTCCATATAAAATGGGGGAGCACCGGATATATGTGTGCCTATACTTATTCTGCAGGCGCAAGCTCCGAGCGTATCGCATCGTCGCGACAATATTCCTAGCCACTGGGCTAGCGCCTTCAATGATTGCAATGCAACTCAGTGTACTTAGGTGTATTGCGGACGAGTTCAGGATTTTATCTTGTGTACTCCCTACATTTAAATCCTTCACCTTTTTTATTTTATAAATACTTCAGAAATTTGTCTTCCTAATTTTACACCATTTGATATATTTTAGTCAACAGGTTACACACAATTAATCACGATTAAAAAATCCCCAAATCTTGGTAACTTGTTCCTTTTTAGCATATCTATAATTGTTATAAACATTTACATACAATTTCTGAAGTAGTTAAATTTCATACAAATTATTGAATACTTAAAAAATATTTTTCTTCATAGTTTTCTCATATTACAAAAAGGCTACATAGTCTTTGTTTTGTTTGTTATTTAATTTATAGCACATCTTCTCTGTGTTTATAGTTTAACATTTTACAGGATGTTGTTTTGCATTACTATTTATTGCGATACATTTACATAGGAACAATCTACATCTAATTGTTCTTTGATTTTACTTTATAACTTACTAAGTGCATATTGATAGAAGTTTAATAATTGAATGTCATGGATATTTTTTGTGTATTTTTAATTAAAGATGTTTTTGAACAATGGTTATACACTTCTGAGAATAAGTAGAAGATTTACAGGCATGGACTTTGAATGGATCAATTTAATTGGTTTGTAACTAATTTTGTAGTGGGTAAATAAATTAAACATAAAATAATTAATTAATATTTTGTATAGTAGCAATAAAATATTCCCAACCTTAGGTTTTTCTTTTTTCAAGAAACTAAACGCGAACGACTTAGTGGAGGTAACATTGCCCTCGGCTGAGAAGCTGAAAACCAAGTTACTTAACTCCAGTAATAAAATCTTACAACTTAGAACTCACTAACTTGAACACGTTACTGTTTATAAGATCTCCGATCACCGTCAAACTCCTTGTTCAAACAATAGGCCTACTAGAATACTAATCTTGTCAAATTTGTAATGTATATATTGTGAATGTTTTTTTTACATTACATAATTTTAAACTGAAAAAGTTCTTATGCGATTACTTAGCTGAATTTAATTTTTACCACAAGTTCATAAACACTATTTAAATTTATCAGCAACAAACAGTTTACAATATACGATTTACTAAGACTATAAAAGTAAAATACCCCCGTCGCAGCAAACCTGCGTACTCAGCGAATTTCCAATGCATATATATGTGACTCACTACTAGATAAAGCTATTTACCAAGTTTCACAAGAATACATCCATAAATAAGTGGTATATAGCATTTTAGTTATTCTCCATAACAATAACATTAGGGTTGAGGACGCAGGTTTGCTGCAACGAGGAAGATAAGTAATGTGTTTTTTTTAAATTATCAATACAACTGAACCAGGTGAAGCTACATACCAAGTTCTCTTAATGTAGGTTCATAATTAAGGGAGATATACAACTTTACTTATTCTCCATATGAATAACATGGGGCCGAGTATGCAGGTTTGCTGCTACGGGGACTATCAACAAAAAACTTGTTTTTTGTGCTAATATCAATATACCACAACTATTTGAAGCCACATACCAAGTTTCATCAATATACACTCAAAAATAATCGAGATATAGAATTTTATTTATTCTCCATAAGGATAACATTGGACAACGTACTGTGTTTAGCACTTTGAATATCTCTGCAACGGTTAGTAATATAATAAATGTCAGTAATATAATAAATTATTACGTTCTGATCGCGAGCGAAGCCGTGACAGGCTACTAGTAAAATTAAATAGATTAAGTGCACTTAATTATTTTTTTTAGTTAACACTGATGTTATTTATATTTAGTACCGACAAAAGTGGGCGTAAAAATATGCAGTGATTAATGATTAACTTTGGACAAAGGCTCCATTAGCTTGAGGACATCAAATCGATATCAACCATAATTCTTCATGTGAACTAGGTCAAGTTCCTTAATAATATCTACCTTCTCCGCATTGTTTTAAAATAAAGTACAAGGTAAAGTATGACATATACGTTTAGTAAAGTATATTTAGTAATGCGACATTTATTTTATTTTGATTTCCACCGGATCATTGATCCACGTCCGGATTTGAGACACGTACCTGCCGCTCCTTGAGGTTTTTTTGTATATTACTGAATTAATTTGTTGGTGTAATGATCATCCATTTGTGTATTTTTGTTCACGAATAGTTGATTTAAAGACTATTTAACAACCTTCTTCGAGCGATAACTTTATGTCTGGCTACAAATAGCAGAGTTGATTTGTATCAGTCTATTTTCGTTGTATTATTATTGAGTTGATTTATATGAGGACTAACCAGATCTATTGAGTTGCACGAATATTCTCATTAGATTGGCAGATTTTTTTCCGGATTTCATTCGATGTGTTAGATTTTGCTGGTGTCGCGTGCAATTCCAGCTATGAATGCATTTCTCTGTCGAGTCCCATTGCGTTGCGTCTCTTGTTAATAGTGTTCCAGACCAAAGAAAAAAACTCTACTGCAACATATCGACCACCAGTCGGGAAATGTTTAATTCAAACATACCATTGTTTAAGTGAGCGAGATGTACACGACTAGTTAAGTACACGGAACTACCAAGACCGTACATGTATATCGCCAGTATCAGTATCACACCTACACTGGGAGGTGATAACACCCAGACCCACTCTACAGCAGGGGTGCCAGTTATGGGGCTATCGAGCCCCTATAACTAACCTCCTTCAACTGCCGTTAGTCCAACTCAGGCTCGTAGTCAGACCATGGAGCTAACCTGGTTGGTTTGAGTGTACTCATCAAGATAGTTATGAATTGGTTAAAACTTACTAGAAATATATATCGTATTCAATAAATAAATACAAATAAAAAACATGCAATTAGCTTAAGGAGAACATATTGTGGGTTCGTAATAGTTTATAAAATACTGTAGTTTAAAAAATGTCATTTATTTTCATTGCTTGATCTGGCCCCAAAGATTTAGCTACACTGGTGACCAACCTTCAAATGCCAACGGAACACCAACGCACGAGTAGGTTAAGTGGTAAACACATCCACTACCTTTCTCTGCTACTTTTCTTTAGACGAATCTCGGTTTCTTTAGCCTGCCAGTGAAAGCTTTTCATTAATTGCGTGAAATCTCTTTACTGTTTACGATTATAAACGGTTTAAAAACCCAACGTAATCTGAACAAAAAAATAGAGAGCAAACAATGACATTTTTGAAATAACAAATTATTGTTTTTGTATATTATTAGGGATACATGTTCTATTCTTACAAAATCATTGATTTTATGTAGTTGTTGGTGCATTTCTTGTTTTGAACTCGCTCGTTCAAAAAAGGTATTTTTCCCTTTTTCCAAGTCATCGCTAATTCTAATGAGATATTTTATATGCGAAGACGTTTTCCACTGGTAAAACTACTTTCTATTAAATTCACCATTTACCAACCACTCAAATAACTCTTGCTCATGTAATATTTCAAGGGTACAGTGCACTTGGTTGAAGTAATGTGATATCAGTACCTCTGAGCTAAATTAACGATTATCCATCAATTGTTTTAGCATCTCAAAGCTCGCACATCTATTTTTAAAATCTGTTAATGTCCTATTCAAGACACTTTATGAACATTCTACTCCCGTTAACTGAGTTTTGAGGAACATTTACATGTAAAGTTTGGGGCTTTTAATCTTTATGCGGTACAAAAACATATTCGAACACACTAGACGGCAGGTTTACCAAAGCATCAGTTTTAGGTCAATATACTATCCAACTAACTGTACTTTTCCGTTATACCAACTGCAGTAAATTCTTTAATTAAACTGTGTAAGCTGTTTGTAATCATTAACACATTAGCAAACTTTTCGTGTTTTCAATACATCCCTGCACAATTTACATTTATGGTTAATTTTTTTATATAGAACCAGTCATACTTCTGAAATCGGCCCATGGTTTTGCCATAATGAATGAGGTCCAAATAATAGTTAATTAAAAATCTTCTGATACACATATTATTATTAAAAACAGGAACACAAATAATATAAACTTCGACTTTGAAATATTTCGTACTTTGTAAAAACCAGTCGTGAAGAATTCAAGTAGAAGAATTCTTCAAGTGGAAGAATTCTAAAGTTCATCCTTTTTTACGGAGGAACAGGGTTTATGTACTATTTCTCGTATGACAGAAAAGGGATTTAACTTGTCACGAGTAAAGAGCATACATTTCGTAAAGTCATGTTGGTTTTTGTATGGTGTGTAAGACACAATATTTACTTCCATGGCATAGTATATCTCTTTCAGTTTGAATTATTAGCTTCACGTATTCAATGTAAAATCAAATGTTCTCAATACGACTTAATAAGACACTTATTTCATTTCCTATTATTACTTAAGACTTGCCAAATATACAAAGATGGTAGGAGAGTTCCATTAGTAACTTGGTTATGAAGTATATGCAATAATATAGGTTTTAGAAAACAGTAATTGAAAATAAACTAAAGTGGCTTAGGGCAGGAACCTTATTAATAATATGGTACTTGCAGTATGGGGTTATTGATGTTCTATGGTCTCTGGTAGTTTTCCTGCTCTGACCTATCCGATCAGTGTTATCCTTGTGCACTGGTTATTTTTTATGTTAACTAAAAAACTGAAAATGAAATTAATACATACAAAATGGATTAAAATTAAAATTTAACATTAATATAATTTATTTTCTCAGTGGGGAAGCGACACAACTGTGGTGATAGAGGTGCACCAACCTTCGCAACTAATCCGACGCTATGATAATGTTTCGTCTTTTACATATATGTCAGAAACACAGTTCAGGAAATTTTTCCCGAGTTCATAAATTCTATGCTGAGACGTAAATTAACCTTTTGACATTAATAGTAATATAAATTATCAGTTTTGTACTTTTCAATTTTGTGTTTACAAATTTCTTAACCAATTCCACTTTTCTAGCGGAATCAATCACTAACAATAAAATTCTAATCGGTGTTAAAACAAAACTATCAAAATTGTTCATTTAAAAGTAAACTACGCAGGTCTAGTAATAAAACCTGACCGCTACCTCCACGCTAACTTCCTAACACATTACAGTTTACAAGATCTGTTACCGCCGCAGGGCTACCAACTTTGCTCGTTTTTCGAATTTCGTCTCTCTTCCTTAATTTTCCCAGCTACGCCAAATTATGTAGTGTTTAGGTGCAAATACATGCATGTAATTTTATAAAAAGACAGACTCAAAATAGTTTAGAAAGCTTAAATAAAAAAATCAACCCTGTCATTATCCTACATCAATTATCACCATTTACCAAATAGTTTTGGTAATTTGTAACATTGCGGCACAACTACGCATTGTTCTGTATATTTTTCCAAATGAGGAGACATACTATATGCACTGTATACTGCTTAGTATTTTTTCCTGAGTTATTTTTACGGTGAATAGTAGGTTAGAAGAGAATCCAGTTGCTCGAATTATAGCAAACAATTTGTTTTAAGGTCACGCAGCTCATATGCGATACTATTTGTTTTATTGAGACGCCATTCCAGAAGTTATCTTGAAACAACTGTTCTTGCTTCTGTACTGTGTTTTGTTAGTATCAACAGCTGCTGAATGATTAATTTTAATTTCTAATCTTCCATACAATTATCAACGCAACTTAGAAAATCCAGGGGGCGGAGCCCTGAAGGTAGACGTTTTCTAAAACCCCAAAAGGCACATCTTGGCGTAAAGGGTTTTCAAATAGTACATCAATCACAATTTAAGAGAAAATAGTTTCGTTGTTGGCCTCGTGACAAAAATCCAAATATTCTTTTGTTAAATAAGTTATGTGACGAACCGCTCCGTAACAACGTTGTCTGCTGAAGTAAGGAGCCGATTGCAAGGTTCGCTACAAGCAATATATTGTCATTACGTCTGAAACGTCTGAGCTCACACCCCGAAGATGAAGGTCTTGGCCGTTCATCCTGGTGGACGTCAATGTAAAATGTCATATATATCACATCGAGCTACAGGGGGCTTATTTCACACGTATTTTGATATGGGGGGCTTACTCTATAGCTAGTAATGCTACTACTACTAGCACTATTACTAGCACTACTACTAGAACTTGAACTTCTTTACTTACACTGTCGTAATGCTCTGTGAAAAAATATATCATAAAAATTTAGAATTTCTAAAATAACTTTTGCAATTTTTATAAATTAATTAAATTCATCCACCTTTCTGCACAATTGAGGTATATCATGGTGATGCTGTAAGCGCTCAAGAAGGTCGGATAAATACGCTCAGTTTATTGTGTATTGCTTGTGATAAAACATAAATATCGTAATCTGAAGTGACTAAACTTTTAAAATTACCTCACGTAAATAAAGTGGTTATTTTGTTAAGCTAAATCCTCTTTTGAGGACACATCTTACTTATTTGCAACGTAATGAAAGGTAATATATATTTACAACATTTAGTTGACATTTAATTGATTTTAACTAAACCTTTTTTAGGTATAAATATTTGAATCTTTAAACAAAGAATAACATCAGTTAAATAATAATTTATGGATAACTTTAACTGATGAAATAGTTTGACATGTTTTAAAACCCCGTTTACGGTTAGTATAATTTTTTAATGAAACTTACGTTGAACACAATGTAGTCTGCTTAGTGTATCAAACTATCATTTTAGAACGTCTCGCAACCAATTGCAATACA
Source organism: Allygus modestus (assembly GCA_963675035.1). NCBI lineage: Eukaryota > Metazoa > Arthropoda > Insecta > Hemiptera > Cicadellidae > Allygus > Allygus modestus. The sequence continues at coordinate 298,470,237 of OY776112.1, forward strand.
AGTAATTGAATACTTCGTCAATTATACTCTATATACAATACATATTAAATAGTCAGAATTAACTTTTGTTCCTTATTTTTATGTATTTTACTAGTAAAAGATTCAAAATCGATCTAAACTTAATAACATACATGTTTTATTATATCTATACAGTGTGTAAAGTTCGAGAAAACTTTAACCTGAGTTCAACATTTCGGAAAGTTTTAATATTATAAGCCAAGTTGGATCTGTCGCATTGTACTGGCGGCAAGTGTACGACACAATCAGCAAAACAATTTTTATTGTGTAATTGATCATTTTTATTTATTTTTCAGTTATTCATAAGATTGTATTTGTAACATTAATAATTTGTGAATTTCTTCTTTAACAAGCAAAAAAAGTTATAATATGCGTTGAAGTTGCTGAACTTTTCAGAAAGTGGAGACATTTGTTTACTGAACTTTCTACTTTTGCAAGTAAATGAAATCCTGGACCAATTCCCTTGAATATATGCTAAATAATGCTATAACTTCTCCCCATTACATAATGTAGGATTCCAGAATTTTCAAATCAGATCTTAATCCGTTCCATCACTTCCTTGATTCGGAATCATAACTCTTTATTGCAATACAATCATGTAATTACAAACATGCAATACTCAACGTCCATAGTGATCATAACAATGAGCATAATATCAATGTGATATGTTGAACAGATACAATGAAGAAACACAGGTGCAGATATAAAGAATGAACAGACTTTGCAAAAACAAATTCATTCAAGTTATAAAAAGGGTTTAGGCTTCGCCAGTCAGAACATTTTAACTTAAACGATAAGAGTTTGCTGTCAGTGTGCAACCTGTTAAATATTTTCAGACTAAGGAGTATATTTTTTCATTTACTTAACCAACTGTGTGGAACGTGTAACATGAATTGATTTCTAGCATCACGCTGATGTATATCTGATCTATAAACAAATAGGCCAACATTAAAATTATTTCTTACATATAATAAACATACAAATATATGCAATGTCAAAATTCTACTCTTAATAAGTAATGAATTGCAATGCTCTTAAATGAAGCCCGTTCATTGTTCTTAAATTTTATATCAGAATCAGCATCACTTTATCAACTATTTCATAGCAGCTAACTATAGCAACTATTTCGTAGCAGCTATAATTAGGTCATCGTTCACCACAGACTGAAAATATCCAATGTAGGCTGTTCTAACATAACATTGGTTCGTGCGTTTAAGATGTATAAAATATCAGTGGATGGATTGGACGTGTAGTGGCGTTACTTGAATATAAATAGCAACAATTTTTTTTATAAATTAAACCGTAAGTGCATGCGTATGAATTTGTTTACAATATGACTATAGCTGATATACACCAGTTAAAAGTCAGTAATTATTTTATTACAGTTATATTAATTCTTACAATCGCGTAACAGACGCATAATTCCGACGAAATTTAAAATTCTGGTATGAAATAAGAATCTCTTAAACACGTACGGACACCTCCTTTATTTGCGTAAAACTGATCAAATGTTCTATGTTGATTTTCCTCTAAGATTTGTAATCAATGAAAGATATTACCATTTAGTTGGTTTTTTAACTAACGGATATTAAACATAAATATTGGCGAGTTTCAGATGAATCAATGTCACCATGACAGCGTGTCGTCGCCTCATCGTTACTGTTGATTGGTGATGTTGACATCAACCAGCAATCAAGTTCCCGTGCCTATTTATTGCAGTCGTTCATTTTGATTTTCAATCTCCAGTTATTCATAATTTGAACGACGTATTTCATGTACTCAAACGAATTTTGTAATAAAGTATTGATGAGCTCAAAACATGTTTCGAAATATTTTGTTTTTAAAACATTGATTATTTTGATTTGAAATATTCTTGATGTGTGAAGAATGTTCATCCTCAGCATTGTCCAAGAGCTGTACACCGTGAACTGTTTCAAACCAATAATAATATGTTAACCCAATCAGGTTTTGCATATTTATTAAGAAGCTAGTAACCTTACAGTAAGCTAATACACTCAATGAATAGTTGAGCATATTTTTAGTCGGCAAATAAGGGGAACAAGTAACATTAACAGAGGATCGATAATTTATTGCCATTTAACAATATTGTTTCTATAAAAACCACAACTTTATTTTTTCCTGGAAATAAACAGTAGCTATATATACTTAACTATTGCTTATATACTAGCAACTTTGTTGGTTAATACGTTACCTAACGATAAGCGCTCTGCAGGCTGTTACCTAAAATGTTGAGAACCACAAAAACAAACAATCTTATTGTTTGTACTAAGGCCTCAAGTCACATATGGATCACTAGTCTGGTTGACAAAGGTGAACCAGACTACAGCCATAGCCAAACTCACTAGTTTACAAAGGTTGGGCACGCTTCTAGTCACTGGAGCTTTCAGGAGCAGCCCGTCAGCAGCTCTCGAAGTTGCTTGGATTACTGCCTTTGGATATCTTCATCAAGGCAGAAGCACGTAAATCAGCCTATCGATTAAAATTCGCAGGCCAATGGAGGGAAGGCCTGTCTGGAACATTGTACCATCACCAAAGCTGTTGCTCAAAGCCCTGTGCTTGATATGACATCAGATGTCATGAGTACGGAGATGGTTTTCACTAAACCTTTTTCTGTTGGATTCTGCTCCAGAGAAGAGTGGAATTCTGAGGAAGGGCCCTATTACAGGAAAGGCAGCCTTGTCTGGTACACGACGGCTCTCTCATTGAAGGAAAATCTGGCTACGGGGTGTACAGTGAATCACCTATAACAGAACTCTGTGCAAGTCTGTGACAACACTGTACTATTTTTCAAGCAGATATTTGTGGCATCATGGTTTGTGCCAATCTAGGCATTGCCAGACGCTATTACGACAAGCATATAGTAATCTTGTCAGATTGTCAGGCTGCCCTTAAGGCTCTTGACTCCAACGAAATCAAGTCAAAATTAGTGTAGGAATGTTACAACACACTCAGCAAACTCGCAACACGCAACTCGGTGCATCTTGGTTGGGTACCTGGCCATATAGGCATAGGTGGCAATGAGTGTGCAGATCAGCTTGCTAAAAGAGGTTCCGGTATGTCATTCTTTGGTCCAGAGCAAACCTGTGGCATAAGCAAAAGAAGGGTCCGTTGCACAACGTCAAGGTTTATAACGTAAAGTTCTATTTTTTTAAAAGCAACATTTCACAACGTAAAGTTTCATAAAGTAAAGTTGTCATTTAATACAATGAAATAAAAGCTGTTGTCAAAACGTAAAGTTTCAAAAGGTAAAGTGACTGATTTAATACAGATTAAATTTATAAGTGTTTCAAAACGTAAAGTGTCATAACGTAAAGTGAAAGAATTATAATTTAGTAAATATGTAGTGTTGCACAAAGTAAAGTAGCATAAAGTGAAGGTGTTATTTTGTTGAATTTAATCTAAAGCAGTTGTAATAACGTAAAGTTTCAAAACGTAAAGCTTTGATTTAAAATAAATTTAATAAATGGTTGTTTCACAAAGTAAAGTTTCATATTGTAAAGCTATAACCGTAAACGCCAAAGATAGTTCACTCCAGTCCGTTGTTGAATCGAATTCAATAATAAAATATTTGGAAATATTTTTAAAATATACTGTTTCAAAACGTAAAGTTTCAAAAAGTCAAGTACAGTCGAACTCAGAATTTCGTAGGGCTGGCTGCAGCAAACAATACATTGATATAACGCTTGCTGTTTCTCACATTATGAAGGCATAAAAGGTGCGGCTAACTTCAGCTCTACAAAGTAGTTACATGGATACTGTACCAGTATTGTCTTGATCACAGTTACAGTTTATAGTTTCTATAGTTACTGATACGATTAATAAATAAAATTCTATTAATAATAGCATTAATTATTAAGTAATATATACAAATGTATAAGCAAACCAAAATTAAAATGCTTTCTAAGTAAATATAGCATTTCCTCCTTCCCGTTGTGCACATAACGGTTGCTTAAATTTATAATTTAATTACTATATAATATCTGGAATAAATATATTTGAATAATAAAAACTATACTAATTATTTTCCTTAATATTGGACTCAAGATGTAAATATCATTTTTTGGTCGGAGCGAATATACTACTTTGTAACGACAGTTAGTTTAGTTTTTGCAGCACACTGAAGTGTGGGTAATGCATTTTCAAGTTGTAGTACATTTAACATTGTAGCTATTCAGATAGTCCCATATATATTTACCAGCCAATCATACGGAAGTAATGTTTTATTGTAGGAATTGTAACAATTATAATTAGACCATGACATTACTAATGAAACAACTCTAGATTAGAAAATGTGTTTTACAAAGAAACATTCCCCTAAGACAACGTGCTATCTTTTCTAAATTTATTTTTCTGTAACATCACATAAACAATTCTAGGAGGCTTACAAATTTACGTATTTTAGCGAATTTCCCCTATAGGGAAGAAGCTATTACCGTAGGTGGCATGGTAAGACTTAAGCCCGAGACCATGATAACTTTTTGTTTTGATGTCCCCAGATGCCAAAAACACTATTCTTTCAAATTTATATATATGTATATATATATACAAATATATAATATATATATATACATATATATATATGTGTGTGTGTCCGTTACCGCGATAACTTTTGAAAGAAACACCCGATTTTGATGAAATTTGGCACAAATATGGAGAGTAGCATTTATGACTTTAAGTTCGGAATCCAGGTCGATCGCACTATGGGAAGGGGGCTTTATGGGGGTTTACAATTTTCCAAAAATCGGTTTTTTGCAAATTTGACCACAAAATGTTAAAAACACTGAATTTTGGTTATAGCCATTTTATAGAGCTTAAAAAACAAATAATTTAGTATTTTGAATCATTAACCTAGGTTAAGTGGTTGCGGAGAAAATCCAAAAAAAACGTGTCACATGTTAATCTTATGGGAAAAAGGTTTTTAGATTTTTCTCAGATAGTTTTACTAAAAACTTCACATTTCTGTTTATTAATGTGTTTAGCTCAACAAAACAAACATTTTGGTGTTTTAATCATTGTTCTACGTCCAACCGTTGCAGAGATATTCAAAGTGCTAAACACAGTACGTTGTCCAATGTTATCCTTATGGAAAATAAATAAAATTCTATATCTCGATTATTTATGAATGTATATTGATGAAACTTGGTATGTGTCTTCAACTAGTTGTTGTATATTGATATTAGCACAAAAAACAAGTTTTTTGTTGATAGTCCCTGTAGCTGCAAACCTGCATACTCGGCCCCCATGTTATTCATATATAGAATAAGTAAAGTTGTATATCTCCCTTAATTATAAACCTACATTAAGAGAACTTGGTATGTAGCTTCACCTGGTTCAGTTGTTTTGATAATTGCAAAAAAAACACATTACTTATCTTCCTCGTTGCAGCAAACCTGCGTCCTCAACCCTAATGTTATTCTTATAGAGAATAAATAAAATGCTATATATCACTTATTTATGAATGTATTTTTGTGAAACTTGGTAAATAGCTCTATGTAGTAGTGAGTCACATATATGTGCATTGGAAATTCGCTGAGTACACAGGTTTTCTGCGACGGGGGTATTTTTGTTTAAAAAACTTTGAGTTAAATTTAAAGTAGTTTTGACTTACTGTTTGATTAAAATAAGTAAGTGTAATTCAAATGATTTTACCAGGGTACTAAAGTTTATTTACTTTTTGTTTATTATATCTCTCTCTCTCTCTATATATATATATGTGTGTGTGTGTGTGTGTGTGTGTGTGTGTCCGTTACCGTGATAACTTTTGAAAGAAGCGCCCGAATTTTATGAAATTTGGCACAAATGTGGAGAGTAACATTTATGACTTTAAGTTCGAAAACCAGATCGATCGGTTTGTGGGAAGGGGGTTTTATGGGGGTTTAAAATTTTCCAAAAATCAGTTTTTTTTAACTTTTTACCCTAAAAATTTTAAAACACTAGATTTTGGTTATAGCCGTTTTGTAGAGCTTAAAAAAATTTAGTATTTTGAATCATTAAGCTAGGCTTAGTGGTCGTGGAGAAAAGTCAAAAAATGTGTCCATAAAATTCCCCATGTTAATCTTATGGGAATACGGTTTTTAGATTTTCATCAGATAATTTCACCAAAAACTCCACATTTCTTTCTACCAATCAGTTTAGCTCTACAAAACAATCATTTTGGCGTTTTAATTGTTGTTTTACGTTCAACCGTTGCAGTGACATTCAAAGTGCTAAACACAGTACGTTGTCCAATGTCATATCTTATGGAGAATAAATAAAATGTTATATTTTGATTATTTATGTACGTATATTGATGAAACTTGGTATGTGGCTTCAACTAGTTGTGGTATATTGATAATAGCAAAACAAGTTTTTTGTTGATTTTTCCCGGCAGCAGCAAACCTGCATACCCGGCCCCCATGTTATTCATAGGGAGAATAAGTAAAGTTGTATATATCCCTTAGTTATGAACCTAAATTAATAAAACTTGGTATGTAGCTTCACCTGGTTGAGTTAATTGCAAAAAAAACACATATCTTATCTTCCTTATTGCAGCAAACCTGTGTACTCATTTATAATGTTATTCTTATGGAGAATAAATAAAATGTTATATATCACTTATTAATGAATGTATTTTTGTGAAACTTGGTAAGTGGCTCTAGGTAGTAGTGATACCCACATATTTGCATTGAAAATTCGCTTAGTAAGCAGGTTTGCTGCGACGGGGGTATTGAAGCTTTCTATTTTGTTATACAAAAACTACACAGGGACATATTTGTCCCTATTGAGCTCAAAGAGTCAAAAACTTTTAATACAACTCCATAATGGGGTCAAGCGTTTTCCGGTATTTATTCCCAGTGAATTGAGTGAACGAGTTTTAATCGTTAAAGGGAAAAGTTTAGCAATCAAATTTTAAGTAAATTGGACAAAAATATGACCGATAGAGTGCGAACATAGAGTGTGTTTATTTATCCTTATTCCTTATAATGTTCAAAATCTGAATGTTCGTTTTTTTTGTGGGTGACTTCATGACGCAAAAACCAGATGAGAAAATTATCTTCAATTTACCATGAACATATCTTACAAATCAGAATAAAAAATCAGGTGTGTTCTCAATTTTAACACTTCTTTAGGGCTATGCCGCAATGGGTATTTAAGAGCCGGCATGGGTCAAGGCGAATATGGGTTATTTTCAGCGCCTTCAAATGCACTAATACCGTATTTCCAGTAGCGGCGGCCGTTGGGCGAACTAAAAGCTGTCGGCGGAGAGCCACCGCCACCACCTGCCGCTTGCCGTTTCGTTTGCCCCCACCCACCAAAGTAGTGTGCGTGCTTGGCGCCTGGCGCGGCTTCCACATCCTCGCAGCGCAAGCCCAGAACCCGCGAAGCAGTGGCCCCCGTCCTCCAGTAAAACAACGCCATTCAGGATCACGGCCATAAGCGTGGTTTGAGTATTTTGTTTGGGCGACAAAATTATAGTAATTATTGATTATACCGTGACTTTTTTTATATATTACAACAAATTTCAAATTATTCGGGGAAACTGCTCCAGAGTATCCTGTCTGTCTTCAATTTATAAGATACTAACAGTTTCCCGGCGCGCGTTGCTGCGCCCAAATTAAGTTGTTTACTAATTAGAGCTGTTAATTTTGTAAACACTAAATTTCTAAAACCTAACACTGCACCCTTGTATGGCCTCTGGGTCGGAGCCCTTTAGACAGATTTGCACCATACTTCACACAAACCATCCTTGAATAATGCTTAATAATGCCTGAAAGTTTCATTTCAATCTGTCGAGCGGTTTCGGAGTCCATAGGCTATATATATATATATATACATACTTCCTCTTTTATATATTTAGACTAGCAGTTACCCTGTGCGCGTTGCTGCGCCCAAAACTTAGAATTTTTTAATTACAGCTGTTAATTAATTACAGCTGTTAATTTTGTAAACACTAAATTTCTAAAACCTGACACTGCACCCTTGTATGCCCTCTGGGTCGGAGCCCTTTGGACAGATTTGCACCAAACTTCACACAAACCATCCTTGAATAATGCTTAATAATTCCTGAAAGCTTCATTACAATCTGTCGAGCGGTTTCGGAGTCCATAGGCTACATACATATATACATACATACTTCCACTTTTATAGATATAGATGATCGAAAAAGATTTAAAGCGTTGTTTATGATTCCGTAAAATTCCAGCTTCTGGAACAACACATCATGGTCGACACAGTCAAAGGCCTTGCTCGGATCAATAAAGGTTGCGCAGGCAAAATCCCTGTTTTCATAGGCGTTTCTTTGACCATAACACCATATGGATTCTTTGACAATGGATGACATCAATTCCATCCACAGTGGACTTCTAAAGCCAAATTGATAGTTGTTAAATACATAATTTACTTCAAATAAAGTGCTTACCTGACTGTAGATAAAATGTTCTAGCACCTTGGATAAAACAGGTACTAAACGGATAAGGGGAACAAAGAAAGGGCAACAAAACAAATTTCAAACAACCTCATGGTCAGGACTGGTTAGATATTTATATTCGTTTTGTTTAGTCAAATGTTGTGTATATAAAATAATACGCAAAATCAATCCTCAAAAACCTTTAATACGCATATATTATCGATTGAGACTAATTAATAAACACCGCTATTATAAAAACGGCATCTGCCCGGCACATTGGGCAGCGGAGGCCGTGTTGCCCATTAGCTGCCTGCGCCCGTATTTCGTCTCCGCAGTCTCCGCAGAGACACTGGTGGCCGCAGGGTGCAACCACATGCGTCGCAGCATGTGCTCTGCATGCCACTCATTCAGGAATTGCTCGCTGAAAAATATTATTTTATAAATAGCGTGTTCGTAATTATAATTGCACATAAAATTAAAAATCGTTGGTTCGGCCGTCGGATAGTCCGGCCATGGAGGTGGTGTAAATGATTGATTTCGTGGGTAATGATTCCTCCATGGGTCCAGCTGGCCTCATAGAAATGAGAATACCGCCAGAGGAAGAGTTTTCCATGGAAAGTATCGACAGAAGTCAGTTTGTTTGTTTAATTTCAAGTCAAAATATAAACAAAATATATCAGTATAGCTGACGGGTGAATGTTGTTTATTTTGTAATTGCTAAGCACATTTAATAAGTATATTTTTCATAACTTGGATGTTATTATAGATCGGTGTTTTACAAATAACCCCAGCTGGTTCGGCCATTTTTTAATCCAGGTGAGGGTCCGGTCCTGAGGTGTTAGGAGTAGAGGGAGCTTGTATTTGAATTCAAATTAATTGGTACTAATGCTACAAAGAATTACAAATCATTTGACGCATACTTTTAACAAGGAGACACAATAATTTGTAATATTGATACAAACTATTACAAATAAGCTGTGACGCATACTTTTAACAAGACTCTATACAGGGATGTAATCTCAAGCCAACATTCCAACATTCCAATGTATGTAGTAGCCTTCCCTTTTTGACGAAAATTTATTAAAGTTTGTTCATGTCTCTTGTTAGTTCTCCGTTAGTTCCTGTTAGTTCCATCATAAATGCTGTTAGTTCTAACGAGAGACGTGAACAATTTTCAATAATCTTTCGTAAATATGGGTAGGCTACTACATCCACTGGAATGTTAGCTAACCAAAATTGAATTTTTGGCTGTGAAACCATTATTGTTACCTATTGAACTATCGGTATTTATGAGGGAACTAACAGGAACTAACGAAGAACTAATGAGAGATATGAACAAATTTCAATAATATTTCGTCAATATGGGTAGGCTCCTACATACATTGGAATGTCAGCTAACAAACATTGATTTTTTGACTGTAAACCCATTAATATTATTGAACCAACGGTATTTATGAGGGAACTAACAGGAACTAACGAATAACTAACTATAGACATAAAGAAATATGAATTATGTAGTTTAACTGTGGGTAAGCTACTTTTCATAGTGTGAAGTTGAGCTACCTATTGATTTAAGGCTTTAACAGGGTTAATATTGATGAACTAACGGTATTTATGAGGGAACTAACAGGAACTAACAAAGAAATAACGAGGGAGATGAACAAATTAATAACATTATTAAGGTGACATTTTTATTGATTGTATCAGGCTTTTGAATGGGGGTTTGTGTGGTGCGGGCCCCTGGGCGAGAGCCTAAGTAGGCTATGCTTTAATACGGCCCTGCGCTTGGTTTTAAAAAAGGCCAATTGGTGTTACTGGAGACGACACTCTGTAACAATAATGCGCTAGACTTCCTAATATATCTGGAGGTCTTATGTGGGGTTTGACTGTAATTTTTCTTCAGGTACTCCAAGACCGCCCTCCCACTAGGTCAAAGCCACTGCGTTGCATAGCCACTCGTCGACCACTTGACCTGTTGAAATTTCATTTAGACTTATGGAGCTCTTCATACTAGTGGGTCACAGCTACACTTGACACAGAATATCCTTCAGCTATGGGAACTGTATTAAGTTCGAACAGTTGGAGTAGAGAGAGATTTAGACCTCGGTCTAAATCTGTCATCAGTTGTTTCCATTATCTGTTCAGTCAACTAATTTTACTAGTATTGTTGTATTGTTGTTATGTAAACAAAATAACTGTTCATCAGTATTCAATTTTCAATAGCCCAGCTGGTTATCTCAGTCACCCCGGCAGTGGATATGCCGCATGAAATGTACCCACCTCGGTGGCAATCAAATCGACACTTTAAAAGTTAAATGTTACTCAGCTAATAAATATGTAACTTGTGATGAGGGGATTTGATTGGTTGATATGGGAGCAGAGTTTACAGAGGGGCAAAAAGGTGGCCAACCACGTAGGCTACACTTTTTACACGAGACGAGACTCCTTAGATATATTAACCTCGTTAGGGTCATCTGAGATGTCCCCATAACCATAGACTACATTCCCTAACCTCTCTATAGTCCAGCAATGTTCCCGTTAGAACGAGCCTTTAATGCTCTATAAACAATGATCGTAATATAGAGCGTACGCAACACGGTAAGCCTATGGCTCTGGGGGGTTGAAGGGTTCTGGTAATTATTTTTTAACCAAAATTGGTATACCCCCTATTTTTGGGGCGAGAAGTTCATTAAAACCATCGCCAACCCCCTACGACCCCCCCTTTTTTATTTAGGAGGTAAAAACCCCCCTTTTTTACTTTTTTCAAGTTGATTTTTTTTATTTGTTATTACATCCTAAGGAACACAGAACAACTTTAAATACACCCGTCGCAGCAAACCTGCATACTCAGCAAATTTCCAATGAATATATAATATAACACTTAACAGGATTCATAAGAAATGTATTCACAAACAAGCGATATTTAAAATATTAATTATTCTCCATAAGAATAACATTGGGGATGAGTACGCAGGTTTGCTGCAACAAGGCACACAAAATAATGGGTTTTTATGCAAATATCAATAGAACTCATCTTAGTGAAGTCACATACCAAGTTTCATCCATATACATTCATAAATAAGCGATATATAACATTTTAAGTATTTTCCATAAGAATAACATGGAGACCAAGTACCTAGGTTTGCTGCTACAGGAACCATAGGCGAAAAATTGTTTTTTTGTGCAAACAACAATAAACCATAACCAGATCAAGCCATATACCAAATTTTGCCAGTTTATGTTCATAAATAAGCGAGATATACAATTTTTCTTTTTCTCCATAAGAATAACATTAGACAACGTACTGTGTTTAGCACTTTCAATATCTCGGTAACCAATTGACGTAGAGCAATGATCAAAATACCAAATTGTTTGTTTTTTTAAGTTGAATTCAATGGTGTAAATTAAAATTTGATTTAAATTAAAATTACATGTGAAAACCCCAAAAAACACATTTTTGGGGTACAAAACCCCCCAAAAACCCCCCTTCGGATGGTGCGATTCATCTGGTTTTCGAACTTGTTCAAATAAATGGTACTTTACACATTTGTACCAAATTTCATTAAGATCGGACCTTTTTTACGAGAGTTATCGTGCTTACGGACACATATATATATATATATATATATATATATATATATATATATATATATATATATATATATATATATATATATATATATATATATATACATATATAAAAATTTGAACGAATGGTGTTTTTGGCATCTGGGGACCTCAAAATGAAAAGTTATCATGGTCTCGGGCTTAAGTCTTACCATGAGACCTACGGTAATAGCTTCTTCCCTATAGGGGAAATTCGCTAAAAATGATACTGTCCCCCTAATTATAGAATAGGGAGGTAAAACAGTTATCTGAACGTCTTTTATAGGTGTCTGGGGGGTCGGGGAGACCCGAACAAGAAGACGGCTTCAAATTTTGTATACCCCCTATTTTTGGGGCAATAAATTCAATAAAACCATCGCCATCCCTCTACGACCCCCCCTTTTACATTTAGGGGGGTAAAAAAACCTTTTTTTACTTTTTTCAAGTTGTTTTATTTTTATTTTTATTATTTTAATACAAACATTTTAAGCCCTCTCTCAAAGTTATAGCACCAAAATTAATAAATGTTCAAATGTAAGGATGTTCAGATAACTGTTTTACCCCCCTATTCTATAATTAGGGAGGCAGTATCATTTTTTAAAGTTGTTCTGTGTTCCTTAGGATGTAATAAAAAATTAAAAAATTAACTTGAAAAAAAGAAAAAAGGGGGGTTTACCCCCCCCCCCCTAAATAAAATACCCCCGTAGCAGCAAACCTGCGTACTCAGCGAATTTCCAATGCATAATATATGACTTAATACCACTTAAAGCCGCATACCAAGTTTCATAAAAATATATTAATAAATAAGCGATATATACAATTTTAATTATTCTCCATAAGAATAAAATTGGGGATGAGTACATAGGTTTGCTGAAACAAGGAATATAAACAATTGTTTTTTTATGCAAATATCAATATAACTCAACTAGGTGAAGCTACATACCTAGTTTCGTCAATATTCATTCATAAATAAGCGATATATTCCATTTTCATTAATCTCCATAAGAATAACATGGGGGGGGTGAGTACGCAGGTTTGCTGCATGAAGGAACACAAAAAATGGGTGTTTAGGCATATATCAATATAACTCAACTAGGTGAAGTCATATAAGAGGTTTTATTAATTCATGTTCATAATTAAGTGAGACATAGCATTTTAATTTTTCTCCATAAGAATAACATGGGGGCTGAGTACGCAGGTTTGCTGCTACGGGAACCTTTAGCAAAAAATTGTTTTTTTTTGAGGAAATAACAATAGACCACAACCAGATAAAGCCAGTATACTGACCTTTATGATTCGTCAGTATACGTTCATAAAGAAGCGAGATATAATTTTGTTCTTATTCTCCATAAGAATAACATTAGACAACGTACTGTGTTTAGCACTTCCAATATCTCGGTAGGTAACCTATTGACGTAGAGGAATGATCAAAATACCAAATTGTGTGTTTTTTAAAGCTGAATCCAATGGTAAAAACTAAAATTTGACTTTTTCAAAAATTATATGTAAAAAGCTCAAAAAACCCATTTTTGGGGTACAAACCCCCCCCCCAAAATACCCCTTAAAGTAGAGCGATATGGCTGGTTTTCGAACTTAAAGTCATAAATGTTTCTTTACACGTTTATACCAAATTTCATCAAAATCGGACCTTTTTTACGAGAGTTATCGCACCCACGGACACACACACACACACACACACATATATATATATATATATATATATATATATATATATGTATATATATATGTATATAGATATATACAGTTTCGAACGAATGGTGTTTTTGGGGTCTGGGGACCTCAAAACGAAAAGTTATCATGGTCCCGGGCCTAGGTCTTACCATGCCGACTACGGTAATAGCTTCTTCCCTATAGGGGAAATTCGCTAAAAGGGGGGTCGTAGAGGGATGGCGATGGTTTCATTGAATTTATCGCCCCAAAAATAGGGGGTATATAAAATTTGAAGCCGTCTTCTTGTTCGGGTCTCCCCGTTTACCAAAATAATCGGATATAAAATACATGACAACAGTGTAGTTGCGATACTGATTTTTTCGAGCCCCCAGCAAATATATTCTCAAAACCATCCCTAACTTACGCCACTGCCACAATTACACTATGATACATTGATATTACAGCTGAGATTGTCGAAAACAAAATTAAAATATTCCCTTCGCAGTAAACCTATGTACTCAGCGAATTGCCAATGCATATACATATATGTGTATCACTAATAGATAAATCCACTTACTAAGTTTCATACAAACAATTCATAAATAAGTGATACTGTATATAACATTTTATTTATTCTCCATAGTTTAGCCCTTTGAATATCTCTGCAATGGTTGGACGTAGAATAAACACCAAAATTATAGTATTTAACATTAATTTGTAAATATAACTAGTTTGACGTGTTCAGTACTGTATCAGTTTTTAGACAAATAAATGAGTTTGAGTTTGGGCAGGAACAAAGGAAGTTATTGACCTGAGACATTATGGATTTTATTAAGCTTTACGTCTTGATACTTGTCGGCTTAATTCTTTCTTAGGTATTTCATCCTTCATTGACGTGATGACATTTTATAAAAAAAGGATGGTGTTTGACACCTGCCGACTTTATTCTTAGGTATTATAAACTACATAGACTTGATCAAACTTTATTACAAACATTATACCGGTAGCCTAAACAATACGGGAACTGGCGTTATGTATCTGGAGCTTAGGAAACGGCTAGCTCATGCAACCTTATCCCAGAATATACTAATGGATAGGGTTAGGGTAAAACTGTTCGGGCGCTGGCCCGCGTTAATTTTTACACTTCAGCAAATATAGTCGAAAGCTAACACAGTTTTCCGCCGAAACTAAGCAAAAGAGTACCAGCAACTAATGGTAGCGATTACAGTCTACAGGGAAAGAGGGTTTAACTTGGCAATTGTTGAATGTCAAGTAAAGCTGTAAAGCTCTGTTCACGGTGCTTGGCACCTCGGAAAGGCGAGAAACTACTGAAATTTCTCGTTAATAAAAGTATACATTAAAAAAACAACCAAAAAAAGTTTTAAAATGAAATAAGTGATTTTTGCTTTCTGTTGAGAAAAGTAGACTGAAACACTAACGGTACCAAGCCAAATAGAGGCGAAAAGTCATTCCAGATCAGACGGTAACCAGATGCCGAGCATTGTTACCCGAACTGTATTACGCTTACTTCATTAATTTCATTATGCTTACTGGCATTTTTCACATATATAATATTATGTACATAATATAATACATTTATAATATTATAATATTATTATAATAATATAATACATATATATATATATATATATATATATATATATTTTCACATATTATGTCATCAATGTGCATAATGTCTGTGGTGGATGGGAGTTCCTTGAAGCTTTTTTAAATAAGAGTTGCAGAAAACAAATATGAAACTTATAATTTACGACAGCTGCCGGTTCAGCCAGTCCGGGACACGGTGGGTCATAGTTGGTGGATAATGAAAAGGCCCAAGGGCTGATTTATACCACGAAGTAAAACTGGTATTAAAAAATTTTATATTAACTATATAATGTTTAAAATTGGAGTGGATCGATTAAATAATATCGCATTCAAATCATTGAACATATCGTATTTGGAGTTTTATTACATTACACATTAATAATAAAGTAAATCTACTTTATCATATTATTATAGGCCGGTATAACAATAATAAACTATAAAACACCACTACATTTTGTAAGTGTAGAAATGATTAAACATAAGGGATTTAAAACAAGTAGATAAGTAGATAATGTATCTTTCGCGCTAGCCCAGGCTCTGCCGCCCTCGCGCTCCAAACATACCGTAGTTAACAGTTACGCATGTTCCTCACTTCTTAAAAACATTAATATTCATATATAAATGTGTTCAGAAATGTGTGTACAAACGGTTTTAGAGGAAGTGTTTTTCATTTATTATACGTATAACCAAAAATGAACATCAAAAACATAAATTTGAAACAACAAAAATAACTTTTTTTATTTATTTAGTTAATTTATCGTCAACAGTATCTGTATAAAAATGATAGCACATTTATCGACAAAAAGAACTAAAAAGAGTTAACCCTAAACAACGTTTTGTTAAAAAGTTATACTCGATAACATTAAAGTCTACGATTTCGAGCTTTGAGGGGGGGATAGGAGGGGAAGCACAATGCGGATTTTAGGGGACTTTTGAGAAAACACGTCTTTCAATATGGTCTATCAACTGAGAAAAGATCATCTTTACCAAAAAGAGTTCAGACACAAAACATTTATTGACTGGGCTACAAACGCCGCGGTCGCCGCGCTGGCGCTGAGCGCTGCCGACAGATCTCCACGTGCTCGAGACCGCCTGCAACTTGTGGAAGGCAACACGCAACAATGTATACGTGCTCAGGACCGCCTGCAACTTGTGGAAGGCAACACGCAGTACAATGTCTGGAGCGGACTGTACTTTACCTTGTGTCACTTTACGTTATGAAATAGTCTACTAAATTAAATTCAATGTTTTAAAACTCGACTTTTTGGAACATTCCCGTGTACTGAAATTGGATCGAACTGGAGTGAGTTTGTTAACTGGACGTTATGAAACTTTACGTTTTGAAACAGGTGGTTTTTAAAAATACAAACTTTATGTTTTGAAACTTTACCTTATGCAACTCTATCTCCGAATAGAACTAAAATTTGAATACTGGACGTTATGGTAATTTACTTTGTGAAACACTCACATATTTTATTTAAATTATAATAGCTACTTTACGTTATGAAACTTTACGTTTTGAAACGCATTTTAAATTAAACTATATTAATTGATAACTTTACGTTATGGAACTTTACTTTGTGAAATACTATATATTTAACACTTTATAATTATGAACTGGACGTTTTGAAACTTTACGATTTGAAATCGCTACATAGCAAAACTGTAAAAAATAGCTACTTTACTTTATGCACCTTGACGTTATGAATCGTCCCGCAAAAGAACTGCTTTTCACACAATAAACAAATGGTCCAGGGAATTACATCGCCAGCAATGGCAAGGTTACACTGGTCAATCACTTGGCAAAAGGCTGCTAGCAGACACTAGCTCTTACTTCACTAACTGGTTGGTGAGGTTGGGTAGAGGTCGGGTTAAGCAGTTGATTGCTTTGATAACTGGACACGGCCAATTCAGGAAACATCTCCACACTCTCGGACTCAGAAATGAAAGTCAGGTGTGTAGGCTTTGCAATCAGTCTGAAGAGACTGCCAAGCACATCATACTGGATTGCGAGAGACTCGGGGCAAGGAGAAGGGCTCTGTTTGGTTGTAAGCAAACAGGCGATGAAAAGGACGTTAGTATTGGTAAAAAACTCCTGGATCTCGTAAAGGGTACGGGCATTGGTTTGCCAAACTAACGGACTAGGGACACACAATAAGCTTCGGTTGACGTGTGAGGATCTTTGAATCTTTGGATCTCTGAATCCGTCCCTCCAACAACAAATAAACATAAACATAACTATTGCTTATATACTAGCAACTTTGTTGGTTAATACGTTACCTAACGATAAGCGCTCTGCAGGCTGTTACCTAAAATGTCGAGAACCACAAAAACATACAATCTAATTGTTTGTACTAATCAGTGATGGAAAATGTCCACAATAATCTCTTAAATAACATAAACTCACCAACAATGAATTTTAAACAAAGAATAGAAACCAATTACTAAAATTTCAAGTATGCAAGAACAGTTCATCATATTTTTTTTTTAATTACATTTCATAAACAAATACTATTAATAATAACATATTAATGTATTTTGTTTTGTTTTCAAAATACATTAAATGACAACAGCGATCATATGTTGTGTCACTAATTTATTATCAAAATGTTGTGTAGTAGGATATTTTTTCGTTTTCGTCTTCAAAAGTAGTCAATTTTGACCACTAAACATAGATCCTATAAAACTAAACATAAAATCGTGCTGGTGCAAAATAGTTTAAAAACACAATACAATATTAACAAATTTGTTATTTACAGTACTGTAGATTAATCGAGTACTATACCTACATCAAAAGCATAAGTAAATATCTTGTATACTTATATTTGCCGTATTGATGTATAAATCATTATAAGTTTAAAAGAACCTCTTTTATTTCATTGTTGGGGATTTGTATAAAGTCAAATTCTTCACTGGTTTTTATTTCTTTGTCCGTATACGTTAGTAGTCCCCAATTTAACATATATAAAAGGAAATTTGAGTCGTCACTTTTTTTACTAGTTTCACGCAAGCAATTTCGTATATCAACATCATTCGTTGACGATTGATGGAAAGGTTTTACAAGAATAATTTCTTCCTGTAATAATCTATCAAGTAGCATTTTTACTTCTGGTTTTTTAAGAATTTCTAAAACCTGAGGAGGATAATCATCAATTGTACAAAACCTTCCTGTTCTTTTAAGCTTTAAAAACATTAAAACCGAGTATAAACTGTATAATTCCACCCCACATTTACTGTGATATCCGTTGCAGCTCTTATGCACCAATTTTATTTCTTTAGGATCCAAGTAATTTTCAGACTTGTTAATTATTACATCCACTTCCTTTCTAGTAAAACCAAAATATTCACTGTAGTTGTGATTAGCTAAGAACTCATACATTTGAAAATTCGTTAGATTAAAGTCACTTATTGTCGGGACCGGCGAAACCCCAGTTATGAACGCGCCACGAACCACCTTGTTATTTTCATTCACAACATCACTGAGTATACCATAAACGAATCTAACAATCGCCTTCAGTTCTACGTCGTTCTCTACATCATAGCTAGCTCGCCTTATCAGAAAGTCATGATTGTCCACAAGGACGAACACCTTCCTTCCACTGAAGTGTTTATGCAAGAACTGCGATAGGCTCAGCAATCCGTAGGACATGAACATATTGTCTATCTTCGTCTTGTAGCTGTGTTCGTCACACCAAGTTCTGATGAGCTGTTTGTTTTCCAAGGAGAGCGCCTCGCTGTACAACAGGTACTCGTGAGCCTTGTAACAGTTGTGGACCACCTCTTTGCACACCTTAATGACATCGTGCAGACAACGAACCCCAGTTGGGGGCAATTTCCGTTTGAAATCAACACTTATCACTGGAGTCCTTCCAAGGTGAACCATTATATTTGAATTTTTCGTAATTTTAAGTTTATTATTTAAGAACCATAAAAGATTGTCCGTATCGTTAATATGACTGCTTGTAATATTCGCTTCGGTTTTTGGGTCTCCGAACTCATCCACTTCGATTTCTAAAAACGTCTTAATCATATCAATGTTTGTTGACTTTCCAAATTTGGGCGGTGCGGTGACTAGAATTTTATGTTTGCTCTCTAAAACGTGCTGTATCAGCATTGTTTTGTCCACGAATGCAGACGAGGATGCGACTGTTCTAAACTCTGTAGAGCCCACAGTAACTGTTGCCTCAGATTGTATCTGAAATAAAATAAAATGTTGTGAACCCATGGGTGGTAAAATCGTAATACATTTGTAATACCCTCCAGTCTTTAAAAAATAATAAATAGAGATAGCTTATGTTATTCAAAGGGGCGAAGCTCGATTTGGAGATTTCGTATTAATCTAGTTAAAGATGATTGTCATTCTTACTATAGTACATCCTATCCGCTAAATCATACAAAAAACTATTACGATTTCAATCCGAACGAGGTTAATTACTCCGTAGGCAAACATTAGCCAGCTAAACGGAGAACATTATACACTCCTAAATTACTGGATGTAAATGTAATTGTAAACACCTTTTACAACACTCCATAATACTATATATAGCTATTTAAAATGTACTTATAGACAAGACGCACATTGTAATTAATTGTTCTTTAAGTTTAAAGCAAATGGACATGAAATTAATACCTAATTTATAGATTGTAAATACTATATAACATTGCATTAGCTAAGACTAAGAAAAAACTTTCATGTAGCAATTTTTTATGATATTTGCAATAAAATAAATATAACTAGTCAGTCCTCTTACTCCAGTTACACTAAGATATATCATGTTATTTTTTAAACCTTTCTTTTGAGAACAGCTCAAACAGTTCTGAACAGTTCGTTCCGAGGAGAACGAACTTCTACACATAAACATTTATTTCATTATGATTTGATCAAATACAATTACCGTCAACAGTGGATAGACATTTAAAGGTTAAATTTAATGAGAGAAAGCCGTAAGATAAACCTATTTTATAAATAGCTTCTTCCCTATCGGGGAAATTCGCTAAAATGTTTCAGTATTTATACAGGTGGGAGTCATAACGAAGATTAACGGTTCTAAAACGATATCATTTGGTATAGCGGATTCCTCATTAATGGCATGTATTTAAAAATTATCGTTTCAAAATAAAGGATACAAAAGGGTACAATCGTAGTTATATAAACCAACATGTTCACAACACTTACCTTTAACAACGTAGAAAATATACATAAGTGTAAATACATTATAACTAAACATACTTTTAAACTGCTTTTGTCATAAATAAAATTTCTTTAGAATATTTACACCACAACTTTATTTATAAACAAACACTACAATGTACGAACTCCTCAAAATATCCAACAACAGTTTATAATGCTATAGTGATATCATGTTCAAGATCTAATCATAATCAAATCAACGTTTATTTCCCAATTGGATTTTAAAATTTGCTAATGTCAAATATACTTGAACAAATATGCATCATCTCCCTTTTAATTAACGCTTTCATAATATATTTAGTACTGAATTATTATGTATTTGGTCCGTCAACATTAGTATTGTATTAAATTTGGCAATTGATATCTTCCATAAGTGGACCTTTAAAAATTTCTCAAGATTTAATATTAACATAAGAGTAATGTCGTATAAATAATCCGGGTTTAAAGATATTTAGAAAGCATAATCGTTAGGAGTTTTTTTTTACTAAAATTTATAACTTACAACTCTGAAACTACAACTCTACTGTCTCGGAATAGGTTATGTACGATTGCTTACATAGTATTATTTATAAGCTCTCAACTTTCAAAATTGTTCATTTTAATGACTACTGTAAATTTTCATTTTCGTTTATTTCCAACGGATCACCCATTAGAATCTTGGGCATATTAATATATACAATAATTTTGTGTTATACTAAGTTAACAATAATCTAGTTGAGAATAGAGATAATGACTGGCCACTAAATATAAATGGTAATTGATTTTAATAAATAAATAGATGAATAAACCAGTCAACAATTACAAACTAAAACAGTAACAAACACCATTGAAATATGTAACAAATACAACAGGTAACAATGATACAATAACAAAACATAACAACTATAGTGCAATAATAACACATCATAACCACAAAATAGTACAATAATACGGTTAAATATAGTGCATAGTAATAGAGGTAATAATGATATTAACAAATATAACAGTTTAAACTATGACAGCAATATGTCTCTCCTGCAATGAGAGCACAACGACCCGGTCACACTCCGAACATGAACTTTAAAGGCACGATCAGGAAAATCACAGGGTAATTGGTCATACTTAAAAACGCACACCGGCATGGCCCTTTAAAGGCACCCCATCAACACTATAGCACTGTCCATGGGGCAATTTCAGGGCACGTGGGTAATGTTTGGTGTGATGGTCGATTAGGTCTGTGTAGTGGTGTCCTGCAGAGTTTTCTTGACAGAAGAAAAGGAAGATTAGAAGAAGTCCAGGTGCTCTGTTAATAAGTTTCCTTGCCATTGGATCCTCATCATGGTACTGTTCTTTGCGTAGAATATAGACACAGACATTTTAAGATCTGAGCAGTCAAGATGTCCATTAACTAACTTGTACATAAACAGTATGTCTTGAATGAAACGTCTCGATTCAAGAGAGGTGACGACATCTCCTGCATTGGAACTTCCAGATACCTAAACCCAAGACGCACTCCAGCGAGCCTCAGGAACAGTCTCTGCACTCTCTCAACATCATCCCTCAAGTACATCTGGTGAGGAGACCATACATCACTACAATACTCAAGGTGTGGTCTGACCAGAGAACAATATAGTAGCTTTAAGGCATTAAGGCTAGTAAAGGTGCTCCTGTAAAAAAAATAGGATACTCTAAAAATAAGGCCGAGAACCCTAAGAGCTTTACCCTAAATTAAATTTCTCCTCGTGGTGTGAAATAGATTTGTTCCAAAACTCTTTGATAATTATTTTTGTAGTCAACTTTGAGTAGTTTAAGTCTTAAAACATGTAATTAGGCATGATTCTAATAGTAATTGGCATAATAATAAACTATTTAGTACATCATGCATTTTATATAGTGCTTTTGAGAATTAAATGCAATTATCTGTATTTTTTTTATTTGCCTACAAACTTTTGAAACGGTACATATTACCTCTCAAACCAAATATTAGTGTCTACTATTACTCTTACCAACAATTGAGGTTTGGATCTTTTTTAAGAGAAACATTTCCTTCTACTAGTAGTTCGCACTTTTCCTTTGTCATTATAACAATTACACTATGAAAAATGTTTGGCGATTATAATCTGCACTGATATTTTACTTTACAACGTTAATTTTGCACACTAGTCTTTTGGTTTAAGGAAACCGAAGAACGAAAAACCATTTTCCACAAAAATATTTACTTTAAGTCGCCATACGTTCTAAACCCTTCTTGCCGATATAACCAATTATGTTTGCTTATATAGCAAAATATATCACAACCTTAACTGACTACAATACCTTTGCAATTCCTGTTGAAGTGACAGCATAAGTTTCGTGTAGTTCTTAAAACATAACCTGATGAAGTACTGTGAATAATTGTATGCTATGCGTCATATATTAAAAGGTTGTCACATTAACGAAACGTAAACAAATTGCAGTCACACATAGTTTTTGTCCTGGCCTGCACTGTCTTTATTTATTGACGATAGATTAAATTTGATTATTCTTCACTTTTTAAACCAGAGGTATGCGATATATTTACATTTTTAGATTATTTAATGAAATTGTCTACACATTTTAACAATATTTTCTTTTTTAGCCAATTAAAAACTACTGTCCCAAGTGTTTTAACCTGGGTGATTTGAGATGGACACCTCTATCCATTCAAACGAAATCTCATTTTTAACCCAATTTAAAATTAGGTTTCTTTGTTTAAGATATTCTCCAGTATAATGTATAACCTTAAATTTATAAATTATGCTTACTTCTTGGATGCGTGTGATTGCCTAGTCCCAGCACAGCCGCGGCACTCCACCTTACACAGCAATGTGCGATATTGGTCGCTTAATGGAGCTGACTCCCTATAAAGGTCTAGGGTGAGAAAATGGTCTCTCCACTTTCTAAAACGGATTAAAAAATGTTAAGAGTAACGGAGAAACACGAAATGGATTATAATGATGGTAGAATAACTGTAAACAGGAGTGATTAGGGATAATCTATTCCCAATCATGCCACTAAATGTATTACACTAATTTAACATTTACTTTAACCTTAGTCTGTGTCACCAAAGCATATTTAAAAGATATCATATTTATTCAGCTAAATTTTAGCTACTATCTTAACAATGACCTTTAATTAGTAAAATGATTTGAAACATTAACGAGCTGCTCCCCCTCAATATATTGCGGATATAATCCTTATAACGGCTGTTTATTTAATTATTAAAAAACACACTAATGCGATTTTAAAACTCGGAACGTAACCAAAATAAAAGTGTAAATCAAATATTTAGATTCACAACGACTTAGAACTTGAAATTATCTTTAAAATAAAAATGAATTATCAAAATCGGTTAGGTATTAACTTTAGGAAGTGAGTGAATATAAAGCAGGAATTGTGTACATATATAGAATATTAACTCTCACCTTCAGAAAACAGTGCAATAAACACAAGGCCTCTTGGACGAATTTCAGCCACCTACCCGACTCGAGATGTTCAAATCAGGATTGTGGACATTGAAATCACAAAGGGAACGTTTCGTCGGCTCCTTACCAAGGTTGCAGTTATCTCTGTTGGAGGGGAGAAGATGTAATCTGATCTAAATCAGATTTTCTGACAAGTGTTTATCTATTGCAATATGTTCTTGTTATTTTTCTATAACATGTGATTTTGTTTTATATGAATACATTGAGCTCTAAGAATAATACAAATAAATGTCCTTTTGTATTTTCTGTCTTGTCTGACCAATTATTTTAAATTGTTACACACCTCATATCAACATTTTCATTTTTCCTATCTTTAACAAAATAAGCTTTCTATTTTTTATACAGTTCTTAATTCAAAAGGTAAGTAATGTTTCCCAGTAATATAATATGCAGTTTTACTTGTTCTCCCTCTAAATAACATATAATAAAGTATTGTTCTTGTTGAAATTTTCGAATAAGAGATGTTGGTTGAAAGATATTTTTTCGATGTCACCTAAACACAAAAACGTTGTTTATAGGATGGTGATGTCTGTCTATCTATTTGTCTAGATGTGTTGAGATAGACCTTTAGACTACGCCCAGGTCCGACTTTGATTAAATTAATACTATTTCAAGGTATCTCAAGTAATTTTCTTATTTTCATATTTCTTTATTTAGGACTTTTATTTATTTTTCATGTTCCCCTAATTTCTCAAAACGGCTCTAGCAATTTTGATTCAAATTTTGGGTTTTCCTTCATGCCTCTTATGATAATAATATGACCAAAATGCCTGGGAATATTTGGTGTCGGAATATTAAAGCCTAAAATCTAAAAAAACTGTATTTTTCTAAAAAAAATTATTTATCTGAATGAAAATTAAAATCGCTATCAAAAATAGTGAAAAAACTAAATAATTTAGTACTTTTTAAATTTATTCTACGACAGTTAGTTGCGAAGAACATATAAATTGCATTGGTAAAAGTACCGCATCATTGTTATGAAGAATCAATAAACTAGCATGTCTCTCTTATTTCTTGATTATTTTCGTATAAACTTAAAATATGAGTTAAGCCAACATGTGTTGGTAGAAAATATTAATCAATCAAAGAAGAAACTTAGAAGGATGTAAACTTCTGATACAAAAAAGAATCACGATAAATCTGATTTAATCTAATGGAGCAACCGATCTAGTCGATGTGCTGCAAGGGAAATGAAATGGGCGATTCGGAAGGAAAAGTTAATGTATTTACGTTGCCTACTTAGTTTGAACTTATGCAAACAAATAGTTTAACTCGTTTACTTTTAGTTGTATTCTCCTTAAATACTATTACTAAAGATGAGGAATAATAATACTAATAATACTAATTTTCGTTTTTATCGCTTAATGTCTTACTTTCTTATGTAAAGCCGATCTACCTTTTATGCTTTATCTTTTATTTGTAGTCTTCCTAATGACGATTTATAACATACTTAACTTTTAAGACTTATTTTAATACCAATACATCAAACAATTTTATTTTGGTTCATTACGAAGGTAATCGTTCTAATTGATATTTTAACCCCATATGGAACAAGCTGCCAACCTCTTTAAACAAGTTAAAATATAATATTATTTACATTTTATATGAACTTTATTGTCTATTGCTACTAACGTTTACACTTTACACTTTAAAAATTATTAAATTAAAAAGCAATCACTTAATGCCTAAACGAGATGATGACCGTGAATTTAAAGTAAATCATATTAAGTTTATGAGTAAAATAGTTAAATATGTCGATTGGCGAAAATACAAAAAGTACAAACATTTCCTTCTGGAGACTTTAATAGCTATACTGTAATATTAAAAATGTGTTGCTGTAAAACCTACTCAACTTAATATTTATTTGATCATAAGATCGCACCTTACTTTATAAATAAACCATTCTAAAATTCTTCTAAAATTGCTCTGGTTTCATGCCTTTCCGCCCTTCAGGATAAAAACGTGGGGAAACCCACTATTATACATAAAATACCGTCACTGATTGTTTTCTAGATGCAAGGCAATTTATATTATGCTAAAGATAAACTATTCCTTCAGAGGCCCTTTTGTGAACAAAGATGTTGGTAGCGAGGGTAGCGGCGGAACGCTGTTGATCGTATTATTTGCCAAACACTTAAGCAACTCCGGCTCTCGTAATATTACAGTGGGTACTTAGTATTGTGTCCGTATCGTCAATGTTTGTCCGTTGGTCCCTAAGGATTATTCTCCGTCAACTTTCCCTACAGTGTTTTATGTTCTGTTTTTAGAGAAACTCTTCCTTCTTCAATTCAGTAAATTTTATCAAAGATCTATAATACACAAATAACACAGTAGCCTGTAGTGTAGGTAACTTGTTTTAGATTGTACGACTTAGTAGTACGAATCATTAGTCTATGCTGAATTTATTTTCATCGTAGGATATGTGTAAATGCGAGTTGAAACAGAGTTAGCTTCAAAGTTATTTCCTCTTGTTTTGTATACTCTTGCTGTCTTGGACCTATCCTGCTATTATGTATTACTCTGCACCTATGCAGCGTTCCGTTGGAAAATAAATACAGTAAATGTACAAATACCATGTTGTAAATAAATCTTTTAGTTTACTTTAGCTTACTATTCTACTTATGGAACATTGAAATTAACTCTTAAATTTAAATTAACTCTTTCTAGTATAAATATGAGTAGAGGAAATGAGAGACTAATTGAGATCCTCCATCCCCTGGTTCGTGGCGATGTCGTGAGTTAGATTATTTATGGTTTCGTGGGTTAATCTTTATCCAATTTTTCTAATAAACCAGACCAAAGACATAAAACTATTCCTGCTCAGATGATGCAAGACTCGTATTTACAAGTAAAAGATTTGTTTCAAACAATAATCCTATATATTAAAAAACTTTTGTCAAAACTAAAGACAGCGACCCTGACCGTTCTACTGGGTCGATTTGCAGTTATAAATTACAGTTATATTCTTTTTTTAAATTACAGGTAATTATACCTAGATATGTCTTCACCCATCCAAACTAGCATATCGTCAATGGACTTTACCCCAGTGGCTCTTAAAGTTCCCATCCCATGTTAATCTTATGGAGCTTATATATTAAAAACCAAAGACAGCGACCCTGACCGTTCTACTGGGTCGATTTGCATGATTATTTTTTTAAATGACAGGTAATAATGCCTTCATATGTCATCACCCATCCAAACTAACATACCGTCAATGGGCTTTACCCCAGTGGCTCTTAAAGTTCCCACGTTAATCTTATGGAGGAAGTTTGTTTACATCAGATAATTACTTAAAACATATGTTCATTAAGTAAGAGGGTTCATTTGGTTTGTCAAAGAATAATGCAGCAAAAAATAAAACTCCTTTCTTTTTCTCCTATCTACAGGTGTTTATATTTTTCTTAGTATCATCTTTCTTATATATTAAATGATATTAAACAACTTTTGCCAAAACTAAAGACAGCGACCCTGACCGATTTACTTGACCGATTCCGATTCTACTGGACCGATTTACTTGATATATGTGCCACATTTTTTTAACTACCTCTAAATGTATCATCAGACATTGAAAAAAGATTATGTTCACTTGGCTTTTCGTTACGCTTATTTTATTGTTTTTGCAATTTTTTTAGAAAGAGGACAAAAACAGTCATTCTGGCCGATTTACCCAACCGATTTTACTCAAACATGGCTCATTTTGATAAAAAATATGGGAAGATTCATTTTGAGACAATCATGGGTAATTTCTTAGGGGGTTACTAAGAGATATACTTATTACAATGACCTAAGTACATACGGGCCAAAAGTTTATGACAGCGAGCCTGACCATACTAATGGACCGATTTAGCTTACATATGTCTTATTTTAATTGTAACTACCTCTATATGTGTCACAGACATTGAAACAAAATTTAATATCTGATGATTTTCTCTTTTCGATTAAATTCTAAAACATTAGAAATACTATCATTACAATTTTTATTTTGTATAGTATATTCAAATTATATAAATTAACATAAGTTTTTTCATAAAATTATATTTAAACCGCTTGATAATTATTATCAGCTGATTATTAGTGAATTTCCTTTGGAAAGTGAACTATTAGCATGACCCGCACGGTGAAACTTAAGCCCGGGACCACCATAGAAGTTCCTAACGTGACCCCCTGAACACGTTTTGGGGGGTCGTTCAAAATTATATATATATATATATAGACATATATATATATATATATATATGTGTATGCACTCTAGCGGTCGCATTTTTTGTCCGATTTACTTCAAATTTGGTAGCGACGTTCCTTTCTATAACCTGTTGGACAAGTTCGTTGGGCAAAACAATCGGAAAATTGTAAACCCATTTTTTGGGGATTAATCTTTCAAATTTTGGGTTTTTGGGCCCAAAAAGGGTCAGAAAAGCCCCTGATGTAAAGTTAATGCATGTTAAAAGATGGGAATTAGAAAGACGAAAGTTTTAAGCCCTCTCTCGTCATTCTAGCATAAATATTTACCGAGTTATTAAAGAAAATGTGTATCGGGTAAACACAGTACGTTGTCTTATAGGGGGGCTTTACACTAGAAAAGCCTGTTATTCCTTTGTTAGAGTACTTTTATTATCCCCAGCAACCTCACGCCTACTTTCAAGCCTGTCTGGACCTTCTCCTAACCTTATAAGGCGTAAAAATGTGTTCCCAGCTTTGCAAGTAAATGAAACCAGGGGTATCAGAACAGCCAAAAAAACAATGTTTTCAGATTTCAATAAAAATTGGACAAATGTATGTTTTTACACTGATTTTGAGTTTTACAAGTTTTTATGTGGAAATTCACTTCCCTCACGTCAGCGTGCTGCGTGCGAACTCGTTATTTATTTTGAAGGTTACTATGGCATACTTTTAAATATCATCTGATAATTTAGTAATACTAAAAAATATTTGTATCCCAATCTCCCTTCACTAATCTTTCATAATCTTCAGATTTATTAAAAACTAATAAATTCAATATGAATTCCTCCTTGTTATGAGCAAAGCAAGCAAGCGGAGCTTTGCGCTGCACACGGGTACTCTAGTATTGTTTTAAATTCAGTTTTATAACATTTGTTATTTTAAAATTTGTGTCTCAGAAGCAAGTGAATAAGAACGACAACTTAACAGATTTTTAAGTTTATAAGGCTACGTTTATAACACAACAATTAATTTACAAAATTATTGTTTATAAGGAAAACCCATGATTTTACCTATAGTATACAACTTAATTATTTTATTAGGTGATCTCCGATAAAATTTTTAAAACAAATGCTACCAACAACACTTGCAGTATTTACATATGTGTGTAATTTTATCTTTATTTTTCTGGTTTCTTTTTGTTTGTTTTTTGGTATGATTAGTTGCAGACACATTATTTTTTTTAAATTTCAACCACGAAAAAATGTTCTGTTCATTTGAACCGGTTTTGATTCCTTAAAAATATTGAAATTGCATACTTCTATGTAAAACATAATTTAAGTCTTACTGGAAAAATGAGTACCTGTTATATTCAGGAAAACCCAGAGCTGATACGTATTGGTAAAATCAAAGAAACTATGAGGAAGAAGTGGCCGAGAGAAATTTGCGGTCAGTAGGGTACGTGAGCTGGCGCGGAGTGGAAGAGCAAACATTTAGTGTGGAATTAGCGGTCATCACCACCTCAATGTTAGGTTTGTTCCCGAGGTAGAAGAGGTCTCAGAATTGTGGGGGAGTGCTGGGTGGGAGGATAAGTACTGTATTGCTTGTACCTATCTGTACTCGAAGATTTTACAAGCATTCTATCAATTTAGCTAAATATAGAAACCATAATTTATTTGAAAGTTACCCTTTCATAAAATAAATAAATCAAGCTAGGACCTGTATAAGTCCATAAGGCCATGGATAAAGTAATTTTATACCTGCTAAAAGACCAAAATAGTATTAATTACATTGTGCCTTAATGGCAAAACAGGTATGCATGGTCAGCAACAGTTTCTGTTTTTCTCTGTAGTTGAGAGGGAAAACAAATGCACGTAATTATTTTGAACTAGTTTTTCAATAAATTGCCCTACAACCTAATATTCAGTTTTAATTTTAAACAAAAGTATAACCTAAATTGCATATATTACACAAACTGATTTTGTTCTTTATAAATGCATTTGTTTGTAATGCCAAACATGCTTAGTGGTTTCGTATTATTAAACTTTATTACGAAGATGCTTAAAGCATTACTAACTACCACTTCAATATCACCAACTACATTAGGCAGCAGTATCTATTGTGTTGTGGGAACCCTTCTTTAGATTTTATATAATATCACTGCACTCATTAGGTAACGTAAATGATATCATTCATCGTGTGAGCGACCTTTATATTATTGAAAGAGGTCGAACTGAGAAACCTTATAATATTTACATTTAAAGACTGATAGTTTTGGCCCTAAGGGGCCATACACATATTACGTAACGCACTTGAGGGGGGAGGGGATATGGAGTATCGTTATGCTGCGTTATGTGGGGGAGGGGTGGGGAGTTTGGATCAACGTTACGTAACTCACACATAGTAACCCTAAGAGCTGGTGCACTCTCGTATCTATTGATACTTTTTTAAATCTTTCAAAATTAAAAAGTAATCAAATTATTAAAGGTTACAGTTAGTTCTTTAAAAATACTTCCGTCATACTATTTTGTGTTGTTTTAGAGTGTAAAATCATGACTTGATACAGTATTGCTCAACGCCACCCACATGTTTAGTTTCAGCGAATTTCCCCTATAGGGAAGAAGCTATTACCGTAGGTCTCATGGTAAGACTTAAACCCAAAACCATGTTAATTTTTTGTTTTAAGGTCCCCAGATTAAAAAACACTATTGGTTCAAATTTATAAATATGTATATATATATATATATATATATATATATATATATGTGTGTGTGTGTGTGTGTGTGTGTGTGTGTGTGTGTGTGTGTGTGTGTGTGTGTGTGTGTGTGTGTGTGTGTGTGTGTGTGTGTGTGTGTGTGTGTCCGGGAATGCGATAATTTGAGTAAAAAACGTTCGATTTCGATAAAATTTGGCTCAAATGTGTAAAGTGACATTTATGACTTTAAGTTCGAAAACCAGAAAAATCGGTAAATGGGAAAGGGGGTTTATATGGGTTTTAAATTTTCCAAAAATCAGTTGTTTGCATTTTTCACCCTAAAACTTTTAAAACACTTATTTTTGATTTAGACCATGTTATAGATCTTAAAAATAAAACAATATAGTATTTTAAATTATTAATCTAGGTTAAGTGGTTGCGGAGAAAATCCAAAAAAACCTGCTCATAAAATCTCCCATGTTAATCTTATGGGAAAAAGGTTTTTTGCTTTTCCTCAGTTCATTTTAATGCAAAGTTCACATTTTTTTACCAATCAGTTTAGCTCCACAAAACAATCATTTTGGTATTTAAATTTTGATTCTACGTTCAACCGTTGGCGTTGCACAGATATTCAAAGTGCTAAACACAGTACGTTGTCAAATCTTATCCTTATGGAGAATCAATCAAATTTTATATCTGCATTATGTATGAATGTATATTGATGAAAAATGGTACATGGCTTCATTTAGTATTGGTATATTGATATTTGCACAAAAAATGGATTTTTTGTTGATTATCCCCTTAGCAGCAAACCTGCATTCTCGGCCCTAGTGTTATTCTTATGGAGAATAAGTAAAGTTTTATATCTCCCTTAATTATGAACATAAATTAATAAAACTTAGTATGTAGCTTCACCTGGTTGAATTATATTGATAATTTTTAAAAAAAACATTTTTTATCTTCCTCGTTGCAGCAAACCTGCGTACTCAGCTCTAAAAAAATAAAATGCTATAGATCACTTATTTATTTATGTATTTTTATGAAACTTGGTAAGTGGCTTTATGTGGTAGTGAGAAACATATGCATGCATTGGAAATTCGCTAAGTACGCAGGTTTGCTGCGAGGGGGTATTTTAAGTTGTTTTGTATTTGTATTAGTTTTAAATTAAATTTGTTACGTTTTAGCTGGGATATTGTATTTAGTTGTTTATATTATTATAAACAACTTAATAATATGGGATGGGAAATGTATACGTTTTGCTTTGAAATAAGTTATTACAAAATGTTGTTAAAAGAAAGTTATTTAAAGTTTAATGATTCATTGAAATCCATAATCCAAATTGCTAATAAAACAATGTTTAAAAGGTTTAAGCTGTTTTAAAATCTACTACGATTGAGTTACGTAACACATTGGGGGGTGGGGGGGTTTGGTCAAGCGTTATAGTGCGTTACATGGCAGAGTTGGGGTCTGAAATTACGAAAAAATGCGTTACGTGATATGTGTGTGGCCCCTAAGGCTATCGTCGGAGTCATGTGCATTAATCTATTACCTGGTGAATATCTTATTTCCGTTGGAATTTTTAAGTAAATCTTATTCCCAGCCATATAATATTATCAAACATTAAAAACCGACGCAACAATTTTCATTAATGGAAATTCATACACGCTTTCAGGGCAAACAAAGATAAATACCCCCGTCACAGCAAACCTGCATACTCAGCGAATTTCCAATGGAGATATAAATGTCTTAATACTACATAAAGCCACTTACCAAGTTTCATAAAAATATATTCACAACTAAGTGATACTCTCCATAAGAATAACATTGGGGATGAGTACGCAGATTTGCTGCAACAAGGAACACAATAAATGGGTTTTTACGCTAATATCAATAGAACTTAACTAGGTGAAGTCGTATACCAGTTTTTATTCATTTATGTTCATATTTAAGAGAGACATAGCATTTAATTATTCTCCATGAGAATAACATGGGGGTGAGTACGCAGGTTTGCTACTACGGAAGCATTTGGCAAAAATCTTTTTTGAGCAAATATCAATAGACCACAACCAGATGAAGCCGTATACCAAGTTTCGTCAGTATACGTTCATAAATAAGCGAGATATAAAATTAGTCTTTTCCTCCATAAGAATAACATTAGGCAACGTACTGTGTTTAGCACTTACTCAATATCTCGGTAACCAATTGACGTAGATAAATGATCAAAATACCAAATTTTGTGTTTTTTAAGCTGAATCCAATGGTAAAAACTTATATTTGACTATTTCAAAAAGTATGTGTAAAAAGTTCAAAAAACCCATTGAACCCATTAATAGCTTCTTCCCTATAGGGGAAATGGGCTAAAACCCCCATTGCAGTAAACCTGCATACTCAAAGAATTTCAAATGGTACTTCATTACATCATGAAGCCACTTACCAACTTTCATCAAAGCGTGTTCACAAATAAGCGAAATATGACATTTTGTTTATTCTCCATAAGAAAAAAAATTAGGACTGAGTATGCAGGGTTACTGAATATAGGACCACAAAAATCAGGGTTTTATCCAAATACCAATGGATCACCACCAGGTGAAGCAACATGCCAAGTTTTACCAATTTATGTTCATAAACAATCAAGATATCACATGTTTCTTATTCTCCATAAGAATAGCATTTTGGCTGCTGAGTACCTAGGTTTGCTGCCATGGGGAGCACAAAAATGAGTTTTGTATGCAAATATCAGTAAACCTTAACCATATGAAGCCACAGACCAAGTTGCATTACTATATGTTCATTAACAAGTGAGATATCAAATTGTACTTATTCTCCATAAGATTAACATTAGCACTTTCAATTACTCGGTAACCAATTGACATAGAGCAATGAACAAAATATTGATCTGTTTGTTTTTTTAAGCTGAATTCAATAGTGCAAACTAAAGTTTGGCTTTAAAAATAATTATATGTAAAGAGTTCAAAAAATTCCACTTTTGAGGTACAAACCCCCCCCCCCAAACAAAAACCCTTCGGATGGTCTGATCCGTATGGTTTTCAAACTCGTTCACATAAATGCTACTTTGCACATTTCTACTAAATTTCACTAAAAACGGGCTCTTTTTACAAGGGTTATCGTGCTTACGGACACATATATATAAATAATATATATATATATATATATATATATATAGGCTATATATATATATATATATATATATTTATAAAAATTTTAATGAATGGTGTTTTTTTCCATCTGGGGGCCTCAAAACAAAAAGATATCATGGTCTCGGGCTCAAATGCCACCTACGGTAATAGCTTCTTCCCTATTGGATAAATTCGTTAATAAACTGTTAAGTCCACATTCGTCGAAAGCTTAAATTCAGTCCAAATCACAGTTCTGGCATCCAAGTAGTTTCACGGTCCGGGGAAACGTCCGGTTCCGAACGTGCCGGGTCAGTTTCGCTTTCGTCGCCGCCACCGCGGGTCGGCGCGTGTCGTCGCGACGCGGCACGGCGCATGCGTGTTGGCGTGGCACGGCGCGGCGCAGGCGCGTTACAATTCAGGCGCAGTAGGGCGGCATTGTGGCGCGGCGCACGTCTGGCGCAAGTGGATCAGGAAAGTAGATCGATGATTGTTATCTACGTCTTCATCTTCAAACACGCGTTCTTTTACCTGTCTTTCCTCGTAGTCACGTGATCAGGGGTTGGACTTTCAATAAGTAAACTGTACGAAATATACTTTCCTTCATGATCATGTATCATACAATTTTGACTACCTTACAACTGATTTGTATAGGATATTTTAAAATAAATAAATAAATAAATATCGTTACTTCAGGTAATCGTCACCACTTAATCACTGTATAAAGCGCCGACGTAACTAGGGCGTATTTTAACGCGAATATGAATGAATGATGGGTGTGCAACGGGTTAGATCATTTGTGTAGCCTTGTTACTGACTAAGACCAACTGATTCTTTAACCAGGATCATTAATTAATAGCCCAGTGTCCAATGGCAGCTGCATACAGTGTCGAACCTTCACAAAATTGTCTCAGGATTCGATCAGGATCGACTTTATTACAATTTTATAATAGTCTTTCATTGAATTTTTAAGTAATATTTTTTTATTCTAATAAATCGCATATCCTGTTAATCGAACCCTAGAATTTTTTTTATAAAGTATTGTTCATGCTGCGTGGTTATTCCAGTTGTTGTTTTATATTTTTAAAGTATCATCAGTTCTGACTACAGCAGTATTGTGCTGCGTTTTGATCCTGTATCCACAGCTGATAATATTCTAATTATTTGAGTTCTGTTATTCTATAAGAATGACAATGAAGCTTTGAAGGTTTGTAAGACGGATCCCTAAACACAGGTAACAATGTGGAATTTCGTCAAATCTACACCTAAGAGGCCTGGGGTTCCATCAAGCATAACAATCTGTTCAGAAGTGCCTCTAAATTCACTCTTATTTTTACTAAATATTCAGAATCCATTTTAATTGTCATATTCTAAGGCGATTTTTGTAACCAGATCTCCTTCGTTACTTCTAAACCGATTTCAGTTCTTAAGGTGTGAAACAGTATCCTCGATCCGTAGTTGTGCAAAGGGGTTTTTAATTATCAATTCCATTCCATTGAAATTTGGTTTTCGTCCATAATGATAATATAGAGATAGATTAATGCTTGTGTTTGTTTTCATCCCATAATAACCGTTTTGTCATCATCCTTTTTACGTGGAACATTATAATTAATCAATTGAGGTAAATCTAAATGTAGTTTCTTTAAATTATTATTATTCCCAGTGCTTAGCACATGAATCAACTGTTTTCCTGTTATTCTTTTGAGAAGTGGACGTCATTTGTTTTAATATCTCTAAAAGCTCATTTAAGTGCGGTAAAATTAATTACACTTAATTTAAAACACATCAATTCACAATTATATACAGTCCAGGAATTCCGGGAAAAGCTAAAACAAAAATGTACTGTCCATTATAAATTCTAATAAAACCGCTTTCAATGTAACACAGAGTTTTTTCCGTCCACATGAAAATATGTTTAGCTGGGAGATTGCTAGGTCTAGATTAAAACAATGGAGTATATACATTAAGGCGGTTCCACACTTCTCGCGAACAGGCCTGAACATTCGGCCGAACATTCTCCAGAATGTTCACTGAACATTCCGTCCCGTATGTTTTCGTATGTTTTCAAAAGTCCGTGCAGCTCCCACACTTCTCGCGAATACTCCGAACATTCGGAGTTCGGTCGAATGTTCGGGCGTGATCGCGAGAAGTGTGGGACCGCCTTTACCTAGGTAAAATGAGTTGTTATTGAGTAAAACTGTTATTGTTGTTAAAACAAGGAGTGTAATTCCACCACAGCCACAGATCAGTAATGTTGGTGCTGGTCGAAATTGGCAGTCTGAGAACGAAACTGTGCAACTTAGTGGATAATCGTGCTTAACAATACGTGGGCCGGAGAACCTGGTTCCAGCTGCCTTTGAACATTGGGCTATTGATTAATAATTCTTGCTAAAAAATCAGTCAGTCAGTAACAAGGCTATACAACGCATGTCACCCATTTTACACTCGTCATTCATTCAGATTAGCCTTAAAATCCGCCCTAGTTGCGATGGGGTCTTGTAAAAATATTAAATTTTGAATAATGGGGAAAATACTACAGCAAAAACGTAACTAAATTAATCCTTAAAATAAAGTTTGAAAAATCCGCCTGCATTCTATACCTCAACAAATCTCTCGCCACACGAACTAATGCCAAATCATCACTGCGAGGTGAGGGTTATTAAACCATAAGAGGCAAGAGGATGAGACCAGAAACCGGATATTTACGTAATATAACGGAACGTTAGAAAGCCGGCGTGGCCGCACCGGCCGAAAACCGGAAGGAACGAGAAGTTGTGGAGGGAGAAGAAACTGGAACAATGAGTGGAAGTGGAAGTGGTGATCGTGGCTGTGGTTGTGGTCTGAGTGCGACCTTGACAGCACCCGCGTCAGCACGTCCGAGTCCAACCGTTAGCCGGGAGTCGCTGCCGCGAGTGGAAAGTGAAGTCTGACCCACTGCACCAATGTCCCGCGACTGGTGATCAGGCGATCAATGAGCGATGTGATCGTGTCCAGTGCGGACGGACCATGCTGTTCCTCCTGATCGCTCTCCTGCAGTCCGCCGCCGGGTCCGTAGAACCTCCCGCGAGCATCGACTACCACTCGGGCAACCCGAACCTCCTCCTGAACAAGAGCTACTGCACGGGACTGACCACGTGCTTGGACTACGCGCTGAACGTGATACATACCAGCGACCGGTACAACCTGTTCGAGAGTCTGTGGTTCGACGCTATCAACGGGACCAACCACAGCTACGTTGTCACCAGCAGCGACCCCAAGAACTTCGCCCAGCTGGTCAAGAAGGCGACGCACCTGTTCGACACGCACTACCTCATCTGGAAGATCGCGCCGGGCCTCAATGTCAAGGTGTTCAAGAAGGACGAAGATAAGTTCGGAATGTCGGTTCTCAGGGACGTCTATCCCGTCAAAAACGGTAAGGATTTGTTCCTGTTAGCTTAAAGAGTTCTATTATTTAAGTGCATGATAACAATATTCAATTAATACCGCAAGTAATCAAATAACCTTTCAACGAGTCACTTATCTGACATGAACCACATCGCTTTAAAATAACTACTCAAGAATATTATTGTGTTAGATGTATATTTATGCGAAACTGTGCCATATAGTTGTCAAATGTTTGTTTTAAACAAGTTTTCTATACATGATGTGTGTCATTTTTATGATATTATATGTTAAAAGAAGTATTTTTAATCATTTCATTCATACAGATTTTGACCAAAACTTTGCATGTAGCTCGAAGTAAAACTGTCACAACACAATTTTGGCAATTTCAATTTTTTAAAGTCTTTAGTATAATTTATCAATCATTTACTTCTTTAAAATTTTACACAACTATTCATGGTTTTGATCGGTCAGTGAAATTTTAAAAATTGAATATATTGTATAATCGATTTTCATTAAAGTAATATAAATTTGTAATAGAGACATTCAAGGTTATAACTTTAAAATGTCTTATTAATGATAAAACCCCAATGATAGGAGGAGCCAGCATTCCGCTCCATTGCGAGTATTAGATACCTGTAGTCGGTAGAACAGATAGTAGGAGCCAGCATTCCGCTCCATTGCGAGTATTGGATACCTGTAGTCGGTAGAACAGATAGTAGGAGCCAGCATTCCGCTCCATTGCGAGTATTGGATACCTGTAGTCGGTAGAACAGATAGTAGGAGCCAGCATTCCGCTCCATTGCGAGTATTGGATACCTGTAGTCGGTAGAACAGATACCATAATAACAAGACAAGCAATGTTCCATGATTACTATAAATTGGGTTTCCCGATTAGTGCCTAAACTACTGTTGATACTACGTTTGAAAAATAAAAATAAAATCAAAAGTATAAAAGTAATTTAATAAAACTGTTATATTACTAAAGGTAACAATACAGTTATTGGAAATAATGCACTTTTGTACAAATTAATAACTGTTTTATGACTTTATATGAGTTGAAAACAAAATTTGAGTTTCGCGGAAAGCTAAATTAGTTATTCGAATCTAGATTTAAATTTGGTACTTTATTATAATATAATAAATGGTACATATACATTACAGTATATGGTACATATAGTTTACAGTAAATACATTTTCGATCAATAATATATATATATATTTATATATGTATAGAGAAATAATATGAAAAATAAAGGTTTAATAAGCACATATTGATTTTTGAATTTACAGCATAGGCCTAGCCGTATTTGAGCAAAATCTGCAGAGATTACTACAAACCATAAAAGATAACCCTATCATATGCATAAACTTTTTTCACAAAATAACACAGAATTTGAATAGAATAAAATAAATAAAACGCGATTAGGTATATTTTTAGATAAAGTAAAAAAGTTAAAATTTTCAAATTTCAAGAAAGACCCTTGACATTTTCAATAACGCACATTTGAACATAAACGAGTTCGCACGCAGCACGCTGACGTGAGGGAAGTGAATTTCCACATAAAAACTTGTAAAACTCAAAATAAGTGTAAAAACATACATTTGTCCAATTTTTATTGAAATCTGAAAACATTGATTTTTTGGCTGTTCTGATACTTCTGGTTTCATTTACTTGAAAAGCTGGGAATACAATTTTGCGCATTATAAGGTTAGAAGAAGGTCCAGACAGGCTTGAAAGTAGGCGTTAGGTTGCTGGGGATGATAAAAGTACTCTAACAAAGGAATAATAGGCTTTTCTAGTGTAAAACCCCCATAAGACAACGTACTGTGTTTAGTCGATACACACTTTCTTTAATAACTCGGTAAATATTTATGCTAGAATGACGAGAGAGGGCTTAAAACTTTCGCCTCTCTAATTCCCATCTTTTTACATGCATTGATTTTACATCCGGGGCTTTCATGATCCTTTTTGGGCCCAAAAACTCGAAATTTTAAAGATTAATCCCCAAAAAAGGGGTTTAGAGTTTTCCAATTGCTTTGCCAACGAACTTGTCCAACTGATTACAGAAAGGAACGTCCCTACCAAATTTGAAGTAAATCGGAAAAAAATGCGACCGCTAGAGTGCAAACACATATATATAAAATTTTGAACGACCCCCCAAAACGTGTTCAGGGGGTCACGTTAGGAACTTCTATGGTGGTCCCGGGCTTAAGTTTCACCGTGCGGGTCATGCTAATAGTTCACTTTCCAAAGGAAATTCACTAATAATAATATTTACCTATAGTAATATGGATAAATGTTACTAACTCATACACTACATGACAATACACTTGTTTATCACTAAAACACTAAAATGTGACAGTAAAATACGGAGTATAACCTACTCTCACTAAAAAGTCACATATTGACTTTGGCTTGGCTAGCAGAAAGAATCTCTGATTTGTTATTACTTACACGAGTCATCACCTGACGTTCCATACAGTAATTCAGCAGTACAGAGAGAAAGAACCTTTTCCTGGCTTCAGAGAGGTATGACTTATGTCACGCTAAATTAATTATCGAGCTATTTATTTTGGATTTAAAATTGCCCAGATTTCCTGCTAATGGGGCAAATGAACAGCTGACATAACAGTTGATTTTAAAAGTTCTTTCCCAGACTTTCTGAAGTCGTATGACAAAGTTCTTATCACGAAAAGAAAGAACAACTAGTGCTTTTTCCAATGGTACCAATCGCTTTCTGTTTGAGCCAAAATACAGACACTAGGCTTTTTTTGAAGAACACGTGTTGTACAAGATTTCGCCGCTCGCGAGTCGAGCTAAATTTCGTTCAAATTGTAATAGCAATTATATTGATCTGTTACTGCTACGAGGTTCGTTTATATATATGAAAATGAAAGTTTAGAATCTCCTCTTTAAGATTAAATCAATATTATTACGTTTCTGGTTCATTTTCAATGCGTTTTGAGCAGTGGCGTAACTGATTCTTTTGGGCCTACCGCAAACTTACTTTCAGCCCCCCCTCCCCCCCAGTTATCATAATCGTACAATTTCACCCTATCCCTATCCATTATACTAGATTCTGGGATAAAGTTGCATGAGCCAAAAGTTTCCTAACCTCCAAATACATTACGTCATTCCAGCATTACGTAGTTTAGTGATTTAATAATCCCCCAAGGTTTTTATTTAGGCTATAATGTTTTTAATAGTTTCATCACGCCAATGTAGTGGTATGAACTACCTAAGAATTAAGTCGACAAGTGTAGAGTTAAAACATGAAGCCTCATAACGTCCAGAAGGTCAGTAACTCGTTCTGTTCTGTTCATGCCCAAATGTGAAAAAGATATTTGGAGTGGATTCAGATTTACTTTGGAGTTAAATGGTCGTTATACGTTTACGGTTGTACTTTTAGGTTTTGAAACGGATCCTATCATGCAAGTATGGACCTTGCCTATCATGAGCCCCCGATTTATCATTTATCATTATCCTAATGCTGATTCACCCTCAAAAACATTGTTCAAAAACTAAAGTGACACTACTAACAACTGTTTTAAAGTTGTTATGCAAAATGGTGAAATATTTGTTAAAATATATCACTTTAAAGTTTACTTTTAAAGTAATTAGAATTTATAATAAATAAAATAATAAAACTTATTGCAGTTGTAAATTGTGTCATTTATTAAACACTAAGCACAACGAATGAAAGATCTATTACTAGGCTAAAAATAAATTAATATTTCAAGTTTTACCAACAACGTTATTGCTAATTTGAAATGTTTTCAAAATTAAATATAACAATTTCAACCCATTATGCGGGCCCGCCAGAGCTTTTCCCTCGGCCCGCGGGCCCCGCCGCCTCGGCTCGCGT
The DNA here is from genome assembly GCA_963675035.1 of Allygus modestus. NCBI lineage: Eukaryota > Metazoa > Arthropoda > Insecta > Hemiptera > Cicadellidae > Allygus > Allygus modestus. The sequence goes on from OY776112.1 coordinate 298,511,457, forward strand.
TGTGAATTTCTCAGTACAGCGGTGCAGCGTTTTCTTTTGATGTGCTATTGTCTTACTTTATATTTTCACTCTAGTTCCTCTAGTTTCATAGTTTCACGACATTGTTGCCTTCCCGTTATACTATTTTCTAGGTCTACCGAACAACAATTCTTTGCGAGATTTAGCATTTCTGCAACTAGTAGTCTGGTAATCTGAGCCATAAAATATTAAGAATAGCTATGATTTTTGGGTGGCTAGAAAGTAATAAAAACGCATTTGGAAGTGGTTATTTCTGGAATTCAACGACTCTACATAGTATTTTTAAGTATTGTGTAAATAGTTTATTATCATTTAAGGGCATCTGACTTGTTACAAGAAGTCTTATTGTTTATAAAAAAGGACGAGACGTGACTGCAGAATAACGCGACCTCGCACTGAATTTACCTGGTATGGAAATCATTATCAAGCGGCCCATTTATAAAATACTTCCATAGGCACCATATTGGTAATATACCGTACAGTTGTACCATACTGCACGTTTTTCACCGACGATTGTACAATATGTTCTACCTAAGGATATAAGACATTTCTTGAACAAATCACTCAACACACTGAACATTTGTACCGTGTAAAAGAGTAGTTTTTTTATATTTAGTTTCCAGTCTAATGGGTTTTTTCAATACGCTGAATAGAAATCCATTATTTGTATAATTTAGCTATCTTTAAAAAAATCTAAATGTCCTTTTATGGAAAATATTACGATTCAAAGCATTAAAGATATGCTCCTATATAGTTAGTTTAATACTAAGTTAGGCTCTTAATTTATTTCATTTACTGGCTTTAAAAATCATAAAACTTTAAATCCAATAACGCGCATTTGAAATAATAATAAATAAATAAAACCATACAGTACTTGGTTATATCTCTATTCCTTAACGGTTGGTTGGTTCTTGTTTGCATATCGTATGCTGGTTCCTGTTTACCAACTTGTTTTTGCACTTACAAGTAGATTAGTAGAAGGAAATCAGTAATTGGGAGACTCAGTCGGTAACTCAGACCGCATGTAACGCTGTTCCAGAGCGGCGGACCTTCGGCATCGGCAAGCGGCGTATCATGATGGCGCTGCTCCCCATCATGTACAAGCTGGGGGTGATAACCACGCTGCTGGTGGCGCTCACCATCATCACGCTCAAGGGGCTGACCATCGGCGTCGTGCTGCTCATGCTGTCGTTCGGCGGCATCCTCACCAAGCTCAAGGGTTCCCATGGCGACCACGGGCCCCAGAAGGACATCCACATCCACGTCCACCCCTTCCCCGGGGGGAAGGAGCACTACCCCAGCTACCATGCGGAGTACTCCCCCTGGAGCCGGGACGGGGAGGCGACCCCGGAGGAGACCAGTCAGGCTCCCAGCACCTTGGCTCCCTCGGCGTGGGCCTCCGGGTACCTCCCTCCCTTCATAACCTACTGAGAGGTGACAGTCGTTGCTCACGTATTAGGTATCATAGTATCAATGGACACATAGTAAGTATTGACTTGGCGGAGTACAAATATACGTTTTAAAATTAAGGCTGAAGGCTCCCCTTTACCCCTGCCGCACTGCACTTTTTTAATGAACAAAACACTCTGCTCTCTGTGTTCTAACTTTTTTAAATATTTGTCGAAAAATAAGTTCTTATAAAAAAGGCAGAAACATTGATTTGAAACTGTAAAAAACTTAACGAGAATCGTTGACTTTTTAAGATTACATTACAATGTTTTGTTAACTTAAGCATTGTATTGTAACCGCAAACGGTTATCATCCAGTTAGTACGTAAGATTGTAAGAAGGTTTGTGCCAACATTTCTATAACAATTTTGTAAAAACGTTTCCCATATAAACCTTTTGCAAGATTATAAAAACAACCTTACAATGGAGACCCCTGGACCCATGGAAACATTATGTAAGTCCTAATAAAAACCTTGCTCCTAATAACAACCTTTATTTAAACATTATCACCTGCAACAAGGCCCTTTTCATATCCTTATCGCCAATATTTTCGTCAAAGTTTCAATTTTCATTGACAAAGTTATGTAAACCTTGAAACTTGTCGTGGATAGCCTTTTAAAAACCTTGTTAAAAGGTTAAATTGCGTGCTGGGATTGTGGACCTCTGCAACGCTCCTTTTCCCTATCTTATTTACACGCAGCGACGCAGATTATTTTAATTCGGCAGAGCCCGAATAGTTAGTTTATTCTACTATATTTAATTTATTATGTCCTTGTTGTGTTTGCCTCACAAAACTATATACAACATTGTATCAATCCTACGTTTGTGTCAACTTTACTTGTGAAATACTGTTTTTGTGCACGAATGTACTTAAGTGTCTCTTAGGTGTGGATAACCATAGTTGAATAGTGGACTGTATTTGTGAGTGTTTGCATTGTATTAATACTGCTTGGATAATTGTGTTTTGTAAATAGTTCTACACATTTCTAGAGTATTTTTTTATTATAGTTTTTCAAGTATAAACGCTGATAACCCAGTAGGGAATATTACATTATACCTCATGAAAATGGGCATTTTATTTAAGATAATACAGGTAACATAAATGACCAAACTAGAGATAGTAGTTCTCTGGTTTAGAGACAGTCCTTTTCGTCACATAAATCGCTATTATTTTTTGTTTCGTATATACAGCATACCTAACTAAAAGTGGGTTCAACCAAGGTTAAAACCATTTCACATTAAGGGAGTTACACCGGAAACTGACAATATAGCAAACTAAGTTTACTGACATGTCTATTATTAAAACCTTAATATATTAGATATTATCAAAACTAATTACGTTTTGGTTTACAATTTCACAAAACATTGTCTCTGATACATAATTTTATCAATTAAATCCATCCAACAAAATAAAAAAGTACACAAATGTCATCAGCTGACAGTCTAAATCAAGTATAAACCAATAGCTGACTAGAGCATTTTAATTATTTATTTGATTGTATATATTTATTTATTTGATTTATATTTATATACAAAAACTCCATCCTAATTCGTCCTAATTCGTCCGTCCTAATTTTTTTCCACAATACGGTAAAATGAAAATATATTTTCATTTTAGTTTTACCTGTTTCTAGAAAAAATTTAAATCTGTAAGCTGCTAGACCTTTGTCAGCTACCAGTGCGCTTACCTTACTTTATAAGACATTTTCGAATAAAGGCATCTTTTATAAGACCACCTTCATCTTTTCGAATTAAAAGATGAAGGGGTAAATTTACTTTTTGTTCGAATACATTAAATCTAGTTCTAAATCATTTATTCGACCAGTTTTTGCCCCGGGAGAACCTGCACGGTAGGAGTAATCCCAATTATAGCACTACCCTGCTAACCTACCGCATCTGATGAGGCCCGTTACTCGTCCTAATATCAGCTGAGAAGCGTGCTACTTGTCAATTATTCATGCTTGATTGTATGCAGAGAGGCCCACACACCACACACTCCACACACTCCACACACTCCACGCACGAGGCGTTAGTAGTCACATTAGCCCACATGAGGTGTGAGCCAGGAGTCAAACACTGTCGCGACTGATCAACGATAATGGACCGGTGAATGAGGACAATGTGACACCTTCTCGTTTGGATAATTTCTCTATTTGAATTTTAAATATGTGATCCATAATGTAAATGATAATCGGTACTGTCTAAAATGGTGCTGGTTATATCTATTATAAATACAACCTTCTATTCAAATGCAATGTTTATTGAAAATATCTCTCAATGTCATACTGTCGTTAAAAATGTGCATTTCTTATGATACACCTTATCATTTAGCTTATGTTTATGTTTCGCTGCAGTATTGGGTATTAATCGAGCGTTAGCTCTAGTTTCATTAGAGTAAGTTAAGTTAAAGGTGTCCGAGTGGTTTTACATATTAACAATTTCCAAATATTTATGAAAATGTATTTAATGTAGTAATGTGATACGTATAATTCTCCTGGTGATAAACTATGTGCTTGCCGTGTACATAACGAAATATGATGTTATAGTGGCATTAAATGTTTCCGAAGATTTTATTTTTTATCAATCCTAATGATTTATAAAACCTTTACGTATTAAAAACTCGAAAAATGTTCCCGAACCCCTCGGTTTGATACACTGAAAACTAGTCACCCATTACAGATGTTATACGCCTTTAAGTGTCATTTGATTTCAACAATACAAAAATTATTTATTTAATTTCTAAACGATATTGTACTGTATTTAATGTTATGAAGATTGTAATGCAATATTTTGTTGTTTTTGGACTGTAATCTTTGTTTCACATTATGTTTCTATGAACCCCAAAGTCAACTCAAGATTGCGCGGGAGATTGACTGTAGCTCTTCACCTATATAATATGCTATACAAGTTAATTCAAACTAATTTGGGAAGTAAACCCTACGTAAAATAGATGTTTATTTCAAACCGTGTTGTGAGTAACACACTCAGTCTTCTCTGTCCCATAGTTATAAATGAGCTTTGAAACTTATTTTGTCTATGGGCAATAGCAAATATCCGCACTAACTTCTAAGGGATATAAATTCATCATCATTAATAATGGATTTTTAAAAGAATTAAGTAGAATGCGGCTATTTTCTAATAAAATCTAAAACTATTTTTGCTTTGAGGTGCGAGTCAGTATTGTGAACAAGAATCACTTTTACTTAATTGATTGTATAGATTTTTTTGCAAATAAAAATCAAATACCATTTTATACTAATAAATTATTTTTGTATTGTGATAATATATTCACTGAAATATTAATATTATGTATACTTATGAATTTATCGTACATAGATTATTAAATACTATAGTAGCTGAACACTTCGATTTAAAGCAATATATTTATATGAAACCACATGTTATTGTTATTGTAAAGTGATATGTTAGAAGAAGATAATATTGCCAATTAATGTACCACATTAAGTCGTAGAAGTGTACCAAAGTGTTATTTATTGTTGTATTTATTACTGTAGTTTAGAAGTGATAGTTGTAGTAGTAGAGTTGTTACCGAGTAAGGTTTTGTTGTGGAATGTAACATATTCCTGATGGATCGTTCACTTAACTAAATATACTCAGTGTTGTAAAACCATTAGTGATAATTGTGCGATACATGTTGCAATAAACATTCTAAAAACGGAAGGTTTATTTATCCACCCATTGGAATTTTTCACCTCTATAGTCCGTCGCCAAGGACCAAGAAGCTCATGTGGTAAAGATAAGACGGTGAGATATCGTAACGGGATTATGTCCAAGTCGTAGTCGGCATGGTCCTATAATTTTAGTTTTTAAAAGCTGTTCGTCTAATACCTACATAATAAATGAATTCAAATTTTGTAACTTTTCTTTGTGTTCTAAAATTATCCCTTCTATAAAACTCAATGCATGTTTCTAAACTTGATTCGTAGATTCTAGGAATTACTTTTGTGTACTTTTGATTTATTTAACAGTTCACTTTGTTTAATTTGAAAGTAAAATATTCTCTGTTTAATTAATTTGACGAAGGATTAGACGCAAATATGTTATTGTGAAGTATTAACGAATATTACTGTTCGTAAAAAATACATAGTTATCACCCCAGAACAAACCTACAACTAATATGACTCGTGTCGCCTCGAATTGATTATATCGTAGTACTAAAAGAAAATATAAATAATATCAGAAAACTGACAAATTCTATCTCCCATTTGATAAACAAATTCTATCTCTTTTGATAAAAACATTTCTTTGTACTTATTTTTTACTTTCTCCCCCTATACATAGTATATGGAGAAAGTATTGTTTTCGTAAAAATTTTCGAATTTGAGTTGTTAGTGGCAATATTCGTTTTGGTGCTCCCTGAACCCAAAAAAAGTGGTTTTTACGTGATGTCTGTCTGTGTGTGTGTGTGTGTGTGTGTGTGTGTGTGTGTGTGTGTGTGTGTTCGTGAGAGTGTGTGTCTCCGTGTGTGTGTGTGTGTCTGTATGGATGTGTACAGAGCTAGAGCCCTAACCTATGGGCCGATTTTTATGAAATTTGGTATGTAGGTACTAATCCACGATATCTCCAGATTTTTTTTCATTTTTTTGAATTTTTGATTTTTAAGGGTAATTATCTCCCAAAAACCGCCAAAAAACATGAAAAATCCAAATTTCTCAAAAACGGCTCCAACGATTTTGATTAAACTTTAGTGGTTTGTAGAACTTTAGGTTTCCAACAAAATGACACCACCCGCATTTCTGTAAAAATTCTGGTTCAGAAATTACAGGACTTTAAACATCCAAAATTCAGTTTTTTGGATTTTTCATAAAAAATCATAAATGTTAAAAAAGATTACTATTCACCATTAAAAAGAGCTCAAAAAACTAAATAAATTAGTATTTTAAATTACTATTCTACGATTGCTAGTTGTGGAGAAAATTGAAATTTTCATTTAGCGGTAAACGCAGTACGTTCTCCAATGTTATTCTTATGGGGAATACTAAAATAACTATTTCTCTCTTATTTACTGATCAATTTCATTAAAATTTGATATGCAGGTCAAGACAAACAAATGATGTTCAAAATGTGTTGCTATTTAACCCTGGGGGGGCATTTCCCCTCTCAAAACCACTGTGTGTAGCAACGGACTCTATAGTGCCTCCCAAAAAGGGATTTGGGTGGATATTTCTGAAAATAACTATTTTAGAAAATGTTCTGTACATTTATTTATACTTCATATTCTATATTTAATATTTAGTAAATAACAAATGTTTTTGTCATTAAAGTTTGGCTTAAAGGGAGAAAGTGTGTATCAGTTTCCTGATACCGTTTATTTAAAGAATATAATGTAAGGGGTAACCTACATCAAAAATGTTTAGTAAATGATTTATTTAGAAATGTTTTCCCAAATCCCGTTTTTTGGAATAACAGAATTATTTGCTGCACACAGTAGTTGTAATGGGAAAGTCCTCTCCACCCCTCCCAAAGGTTAGGTGACAACATGCTCAGAATATCTTCTATAGTTCAATGTTAGTTCAACATATATACCAATTATAGTTTTTGGGGATGATTACGCTTGAAAATCAAAATGTATAAATTCGAAAACTCTTGGAGATTCCTTGGTATAGTGCATAAATACCAAATTGTATCTCAATCAGGCCATTGATAGGGCTTCTAGGTCTGCCCACATACATGTAGTCAAATAGACACCAATTCAAACGGTTTTTTTGTTCAGTAGGCACTAAATCGAATATGCCCATCGTTAACTCAAATTTTAAAATGTTAACAAAAATAATAATTTTTCCTTACACCATGTGTAGGAGGTAGAAAGTAAAATTTGCATTATTTTATTTTATTACTTATAAATTAAACTTATTTGCATTTCCATGGCAATTATTTACACTTACACTGAATCAGCAGGATTATTTTTCTGGCTAGCTCCAAAACTTTACCGTAGGTAATGTATTACTAGAGTGTGTTTAGCTGTTGCAAAGGATCTACGCAAAACAATGAATGCAACAAAACTGATCAGATACCAAAGCGACGAGTTAGCGGGCTGCGCTCATCTCCGGGAACAAAGGTTAACGGAATTATTCAAGTTTACCTTACAATCTGATTCTTCCGCCCGAGTTGCTTTCCACTCTCGCCCTCCCATTCCTCTCCTTTGATTGCTATCAAGACCTTTCCACAACATAACTCTCACCCCGCGTACTTGCTGTTGACCTGTTGTTTAACAGGTCTTCTTGGGCGCAGATTATTGTGATGTGTGAATTTGTATTACAGATATATCGACTCTTAAAATACCCTAAAAGAAGATAAGAAGAAAAGACCCCACAAGTGTGATGATCTTTTAAAAGACCCTTAAAAGTTAGTCCACAGGCCAAATATGATTAATCCGTATTTTATATAACAGTATAATGACATTTGAATTATTATTAGTGAATTACCTTTGGAAACTGAACTATAAGCATGATCCGCACGGTGAAACTTAAGCCCGGGACCACCATAGAAGTTCCTAACGTGACCCCCTGAACACGTTTTGGGGGGTCGTTCAAAATTGTATATATATATATATATATATATATATGTGTGTGTGTAGACGTATATATGTGTGTGTGTGTGTGTGTGTGTGTGTGTGTGTGTGTGTGTGTGTGTGTGTGTGTGTGTGTGTGTGTGTGTGTGTGTGTGTGTGTGTGTGTGTGTGTGTGTGTGTGTGTGTGTGTGTGTGTGTGTGTGTGTGTGTGTGTGTTTGCACTCTAGCGGTCGCATTTTTTGTCCGATTTACTTCAAATTTGGTAGGGACATTCTTTTCTGTAATCAGTTGGACAAGTTCGTTGGGCAAAACAATCGGAAAACTCTAAACCCCATTTTTGGGGATTAATCTTTCAAATTTTGAGTTTTTGGGCCCAAAAAGGGTCATAAAAGCCCCACATGTAAAATCAATGCATGTAAAAAGATGGGAAATAGTGCGGAAAAAGTTTTAACCGCTCTCTCGTCATTCCAGCATACATATTTACTGAGTTATTAAAGAAAATGTGTATCGACTAAACACAGTACGTTGTCTTATGGGGATTTTACCCTATAAAAGCCTGTTATTCCTTTGATAGAGTACTTTTATCATCCCCAGCAACCTCACGCCTACTTTCAAGCCTGTCCGAACCATCTCCTAACATTATAATGCCCAAAATTGTATTCCCAGCTTTGCAGGTAAATGAAACCAGGAGCATCATAACAGCCAAAAAATCACTGTTTTCAGATTTCAATAAAAAATTGGAATAAATGTATGTTATTACATTGATTTGGAGTTTTAAAAGTTTGTATGTGGAAATTCACTTCCCTCACGTCAGCGTGCTGCGTGTGAACTCGTTTATACTTAATACCAGTGACGTAGTAAGATTTAAGGTTAACATACGTTTTATGGTTGATTTTGTAATTTTAACTATCAAATATACGGGGTATTTAAAAAGTCCCGCAAACCCTAAATATTTTGCTTGTAAATAAACGTAGAGTGATGAAACTCTAGGGTTACATCCTCGTAGTTGTTAGTGACTATTTGGTTGATGTAACGGCCATATGTCGCTATAGGAGGAAGTCTCGAATATCTTGAATGTAGTACATCGGTCGAATTATGCTTTATTTGAAAGGTGTTTTTAGGATATCATAATGCCACAAACCCGACTGAAAAAGGACTATTCATTTGAAAATAGTATCTTATTAAAGTTACTTCAATTTTAATGTGAATGACCCAAATGACGTTGTAATAACGTTGTAGAAAAGTCAGAGTAACTTCCTTGAGTTATAAAACAAACAAAAGAATATTATAATTGTTTGAAATTCACTTGAAAAGCGAAAACATAAACTGATCATGTTATTAAGCTGGGGATTTGCTGATCTGTTATTTACAATGTCATTCACATTAAAATTGAACAAACTTTGTTAGGCTACTATTTGCAAAAGAATATTCCTTTTTCAGTCGGGTTTGCGGCATTTTGTTCCCCAAACAAAGACCTTAAAAATTTAACCTATGATTATTTTTATGATTTTTTAGCCAACCCCCAAAGGACGTCCCCCAGCGACGACATATGGCCGTTACATTAACCAACTGGTCATCATCTACAATGAGGACGTAACCCCAGAGTTTCATCATTCTACTTTCATTCATAAACAAAATATTCGGGGTTGTGGAACTTTTTGGACACTCTATGAGCAACTCGTGAGTATAGGGATTTGTTTACGCTTTTGAATATAAATTTGGATTTGTTATTATACTTAAACCTGTGTCGACATAAGCTGCTTATTTGTTTTGAAAATGGGAGACTATATGACGATGCTACAGGCTGCGTATGCGCTATTCCAACATATAGAGTAGTTCGAGTCTGCCTGCATGGGGCTTGCACACGGCACACAGCACTCAGCGCCGCAGCTTGCACACGGCGCGCACTCAGTGCCGCAGGTCAACCGTTAAACGACCGCCTCGGAATGTCTTATGAGTCATGAGAGAAACTATTCCACGAATCAAATAAAACACTTTTCATTATTTTCCACAGTCGAGTTTCACAATCAAAGGGCGGCTCTCTCTCCAGGGGGTTTGCCGAGTATCGCGTCGTTCACATTGTGTACAAAAGATTTGAACCATGCAGTTGGATTTTTTCATCACCAGTAAACACAAATGTCTTATAGTTTTCCGTCCTTTAGGACCGATATTTCTAGCTAGGCAGTTGAGTCCAGATTAAGGGTAACTAACGTCTGAGTGAAGTTGTAACAGATGAATTACGGTAACAGAACAGAATATAGTTATTTTTATATTTAAAATCAATTTATGTGGGATATTAATTGCTTTAACTAAAAGGCATACTTTTTTTATACTGACGATTTTAAAGATACAAACTCTAAAACTTGTAGTTAAATTTTCGTGTTGTCTAATAATATGAAACTGCGTGCATTGATTTTATTTCGATATGTAAATAAGATGCCTAGTATTATTTCCTTAACAAGCAGTACGTTTTAAAGTTACATCGCAGGCAATAGAATTTACCGAGTCTGTATAGTAAAAACATTAAGATTACATAAATGTTTTACCCCTTTAGTTAAGAGTTATAGTATAGTTGACTGACAACTACTTTGGATTCTATGAAGATTAAGATATAAAACAAGATACATTTGCAAAGTTAAAGAAAGCTTTATCGTTCAAATTGTTTTTGCGTTAAAGAATGCACTTATAAAACGTAGCTTGTATTAGTCTCGCAATAACTTTACTTTACATACATAACCAGGCCATATAGCATCCAAGCACAACACAAATACACAGTAAGATATGCCTAGAGAGAGGCAGAGTTGTTCGCAAAATAATGTGTTGAATAGCGTCACAATAACCGTTTCTACCACAAGCTAAGATGAAGGTTAGTGTTAGTATTGCAGCTCCAGTCAGAATTTGATAAAGTACGCAGTATATTATTACTTTCCAGAGAACATCCGACAAACACCGTAAATTAAGGTTTATCATATGTGAAAAATTTTCCCTAACCAACACCGGATGGTGGTTTGTTTGTTTAGTTTTTGTATGCTTGTTTTTCCTACACAAAGGTGTCCTGCTGAGTCCTAAGGAAAAATTAAATTGCTTCCTAAACATATATAGGAACATCCTTTCAATTTGACATTCAGTTGCCAAAATTGGACATAAAATAAAAACGTATCTGACCGCACAAACAAATCCTTAAGGAAATAATATTAAATTACATCTCGGAACACTTTAAAATATATTAACACTTATAGTGCACTTTCGTACAAGGTGGTAAGTATACACAAAATACGGTTCTAGGCGAACGATTTCTACCAGTTACACCGGTCATCAGGCCCAATAGCAGAATGATTGATAAGAGTAAATATAGTGCTGTGAGAAGTAGTTTGTTGTATCCTGTTAATTGTAACAAAACTTATCATGCTACTCAATAAATTATTTGAAGTAAGATTATAAACAAAAATATATATTTTATATAGTAGTAAAAGTTCCTTCCAAAACATGAAAATGGTTTTTAAAACATCCATATTTATTCAGCTCACCAAGCAAAATCGCGGTTATTAGCAATATACACACATAAGCTTATTTAACTGAATAATTCGTAATATTCACATTTAAAAAGTAACAATGTGTCTCAGTCCTGCTAAAGATTTCCCGAGATATAGCACTTTTCTCCCGGTTCAGCCATTTTGCCTCCCTAACAGCCCATTATTCAGATGGATTGGGCCGTAAATGTAAGGTTAGCTTTAATTATGTAACCTTAGCTTTTATGTTGTTGAATATATTCTTTCTTCGAGAACCGCTATTTAAAAATACTCCCCGTTGCTTTCTAGCTTTACTAGTATTCATCATACACTCTATTATTTTAATTTGGTTAATAATTTTAACTAGTAACCCGTTCTTGTCTGGAATTCTGTGGTTTAATCTGATCAGCCAGCTGAATCAACGATGGGGAAATGAAACAGAGATGCACTCTGTAGTGAAATATTTAATAAATTATTATCACTTTAAAATTATTTATTGTAAATTTGCCAGATTTTAATATAGAACAGAGGTGCACTATAGTTGTAAAAGGTGTAGTGGGCGACATGCTTAACTGTCATGCGTTACACCTGTACAGCATACTGTGTGTGTAATCTGTACGATGGTTCGAAATAGCCTAACGATTTCCCACAGAATAGTAAACAATTGTCAATGGAAAGCAGGTTTACCAAAATCAATAAATCCCGTCAATGGAAAGCAGGTTTACCAAAGTCAATAAATCCTAATCCCATTAAAAATATACAAAATCTGACTGAGCACAACAGGCAGGCAAACGAATATTTCGTTAACACCGATTTCGACTTCTCTGATGCTTGGCAAATAATAGTATTCAGATTCCATAAGCTTTGTGCAGCATATAGATAACTGAAATCACTGAAACAACTAAGTGTATTCATGAGTATCTCAACAAAAACATGTACATTTATTGGCGTTACTTAATAATTGTTTTAACAGCTCTTGATATATGTGTTTGAAGTCTACGAGATAAACAAACATAAATATAAAAACTTTGCCAGGAAAGAGTTTAACGAATCTGTCCTCCTCGCAGAGTATATAATTTCACATGTTGAAGGCTGATGAAAGATTACATGTCATGTGTATTGATAACACACATCTTTCCGTAATGCAGGACGTGTATTCAGCTGACGATTTTTCAAAGATAATCAATCAAAAACGAGATCCCAGTATTTATATCCAAAGCCTAGTGAAAATCCCTTTTAGATAAACGGTATCAGGAAACTATCACATACGATCTCCTTTTCAGCGAAACTTTAATGAATAAATTATCTTTTATTTACTAAATATAGAATGTAAAGTACATCAGAATTTACAGAAAATCTTCTTAAAAACTTGTTTCAGATATATCCACCCGAATCCGTTTTTGGAGGCACTGCAGAATCCTTGCTACACACACTGTGTTTGAAGAGGGGAAATACCCCCTCATCCCCCCCAGGGTTAAGGGGCAACATATTTTGAATATTCTCTGTTTTTTTAATGCAAACTTTACCATCATACCAAGTTTTAATGAAATTGATCAGTAAATAAGAGAGAAATTGTAAAGTCTGTACTATCCAAAAGAATAATCTTGGACAACGTATAGGCCTACTGCGTTTACCGCTACTTGAAGATTTCAGTTTTCTCTTCAACCAGTAATCGTAGAATACTAATTCAAAATACCAAATTATTTAGTTTTTGATCTTTTTAATGGTGATGAGTAAATCTAACCGGAAGAGACCTCGTAAAAACAGCTGGAAGGTCACGTGATCACCAATCCAATTTGCAGTGTTGCTGTAAACACGATATTTATCGTACGAGTACCATATTTTCCTCATCATTGTAATTAGAATTAACATCGTTTAACTGCTTACATTCCATGATAAGCTGTTATTTTATGCAAGTAATATATTGTTTTGATCTATTTGTATTATTAGATTAATCGATTAAGGGTTTAAATTTTGTTTCTGCATGTCCAGTGACAATTTAAAAAAGCTGTACCATTATTATACCCTTAAGGTTGGCAACACTTTATGGTATGTTGTTGATTTATGAATCAGCTGGACGCCCTCGTAAGACATCTTTGCTGCGAACATTACTCTTATGTAAATAATCACACCTGGTCTGAAAGCTCTACGAACCTTGATATTACCATAGGTGGCATGGTAAGACTTAAGATAACTTTTTGTTTTGAGGTCCCCAGATGCCAAAAACACTATTTGTTCAAATTTATATATATGTATAATATATGTGACCGTTACCGCGATAACTTTTGAAAGAAACGCACGATTTTGATGAAATTTGGCACAAATGTGTAGAGTAACATTTATGACTTTAAGTTCGAAAACCGGATCGATCGGAATATGGGAAGGAGGTTTTATGGGGATTTTAAATTTTCCAAAAATCAGTTTTTTTGAATTTTCCCCCTAAAATTTTAAATCACTTAATTCTGGTTATTGCCATGTTATAGAGCTTAAAAAACAAAACAAATAATTTGGTATTTTGAATCATTAATCTAGGTTAAGTGGTTGTAGAGAAAAGTCAAAAAACGCGTTCATAAAATTTCCCATGTTAATCTTATGGGAAAAAGGTTTTTGGATTTTCCTCAGATAATTTTACTAAAAACTTCACATTTAGTTTTACCAATCAGTTTAGCTATAAAAAACAATCATTTTGGTGTTTTAATTGTTGTTCTACGTCCAAGCGTTGCAGAGTTATTCAAAGTGATAAACATAGTACGTTGTCCAATGTTATCCTTATGGAGGATAAATCAAATTTGATATCTCGATTATTTATGAATGTGTATATTGGTGAAACTTGGTATGTGGGTTCAACTAGTTGTAGTATATTAATATTTGCACAAAAATGGTTTTTTGTTGGTTTCCCCGTAGCAGCAAACCTGCATACTCGGCCCCCATGTTATTCATATGGAGAATAAGTAAATTTGTATATTTTCCTTAGTTATGAACCTAAATTAATAAAACTTGGTATGTAGCTTCACCTGGTTGAGTTATATTGATAATTGCAAAAAAACACATTTCTTATCTTCCTTGTTGCAGCAAACCTGCGTACTCAATTATAATGTTATTCTGATGGAGAATAAATAAAATGCTATAGATCACATATTTATGAACGTATTTTTGTGAACTTGGTAAGTGGCTCTATGTAGTAGTGAGACACATATACATGCATTGAAAATACGCTGAGTACGGAGGTTTGCTGCAACGGGGGTATTTATATTTGATATTTTTACTTCATAAAAAATATACTTCTCGTATTTATGTTGGTTTCTTCTACACGACTAAATTTACACCTTTTATAATTAATTACATCACGACTGTAGATGCAACAACAGCAACATTACCTGTAGTGTCGTCCATTTTGCCACGACGTCACGAAAATGCTCGTAGGACACGACGGACAATGCGCCAACGGCTGATAAAATTGTATTTAATATTTTCGAGGGAATTTTCTCTTGAACATTCGGCCGAATGTTCTGGAGAATGTTTGGCCGAATGTTCAGGCCTGTTCGCGAGAAGTGTGGGGCCCCCTTTAAAGGTAAACGGATTCTGCTGGATTCAGGGCTTGCGTCCCTTCTTCAACTCAGCTGCACTATGCGTCAGTGTGTCGAGGCAGTGTGTTAGTTTCGAATCATTCAGTTCATACAAGCACGTGTTTTCGTGGCGGCAGATTGAGGCCAACCTCAGTAATGGACAAATTGAATTATTTATAGAAGAGATAAAAATAAATCCTGCAATACAGAACCCTTGATTTTTGCCCCTATATATTCTTTATTTAAGTAGTAGTTGATTTCCTTCCATACTCCATAATCAGTTCCGGACACAGTGGTGAAGGGGGGACATCTACTCGGGGGAAAAAATTTTGTTCGTGGTCACAACACCCAAACGTATCTGTCTTACCAGGTTAATCAGGCCTGATTAAAATCATAACACTATCCAAGTTTATCAACTAGGCTTTTAACATATTATTTGATATTCAAGAGAATTGTCGACATCTGTAAATACGATAATCCGATAATTCCCCAGGCCAAACCTCTACACCTACAACCACGAAATTTGGCACGTGTACTCTTTCCATAACGTAGGTAACCACTAAGAAAGGATTTTAAGAAATACCCATCGGACTCCACCCCACGTTGAGTCAAAGTTCCAATCCTGGTGTTATTCTTATGGACATTCACTTTAGTTTGAGCTGATGAGAATTCAAACAGCTGATGATGACTCGTAGTAGTTCAACGGGTTAGCTACCGAATGCAGCACAAACAACTGTTGTACTCTGGGGTAAAACCGGGTACGATCAACGAGGGGTACGATGACAGCTAGTTTTCTATAAACAGTTGTGGCATTGTTTCTGAGCTAAAATTTGTCACTCGGACTCCAAACAAAATGCTGCATATTTGCTGCATAACTTTATCTATTGACTAGCCGTTCCCGCAGGCTTCGCCCCGCAAATAATTTAAAAAAAAAAACTATGACAGTTGTGTGTGCTGTATTCTGTGGTTAGCCCGTGGAACTAGTACGAATCAAGATCAGCTGTTTGTATTTTCATTAGCTCAAACAAAATTGAATGTCCATAAGGAATACATGGGAACTTTGTTGGAGCCCTAAGGTCAGATCAAGATGAAAAACATTTAGTTTTCCTATTTTATGCCTAAAGAATCAGTGTACAAAATGCCAGCTCTCTATCTACATGGGAAGGTGGAGAATTAGTGATGAGTGAGTCAGTCAGTCAGTGAGTCAGTCAGCCAGGGCTTTGCCTTTTATAGATATAGATTAATGGTAAGTGATCAGCACGACTTTAATTAGAAACAAACAATTTGATGAAACTGATCAATCCAAGAAGTGCTGGAGAGAAGATATGCAAATTAAAAACTATTTATTAAGTTATATTCTAACGTAATACCATTAAAAAAGGTGTACATAGTGCAAATAAATGTAGAATTAACACAATTTTGAATAATGAGCTCGTTTTAAATATCAATAAGAATAAAAAAATCAAAACAAATTTCTAATAGACCATCTAAATTTATTGAAGTTTACGGTACTTTGACTTCCTCCCCCTGTACAAACCCCTGTTTATGGAGAGAGTATGTTGATTTCGTCAACATTTTTGAATTTGAGTTGTTTGTGGACATATTTTTTTTGGTGCTCCCTGAACCCAAAAATTGGTTTTCGGAGTGATGTCTATATGTGTTACCGTGTGTGTGGATGTTTACAGACGACACCAGTGGTCAGATTTTTAAGAAAATTGGTATGTACGTACTAATCCACGATACCCCCAGGTATTTTTAATTATTTTGAATTTTGAATTTTAATCCTTCAAAACTGCTAAAAACCATGAAAGTAGTGTGGGTTTGCCGGTTTTGCGCCAGAAGTGACGTCACATCCGGTCAGTGACCGGATGCTCTGAGTGAAAAAATACGTCATCTGAGGCTGAGCCAGTGACGTAGGCGGTTTTGTGACGTAATGAGGTAAAGTTCAAAGTTCAAGGTCACGGTGAAGTTTTTTTAAAAAAATCTACCTCGCACTCGTACAATCGATTGTGATTCGATAGTTAATCGATAAGAAATATCGAATGAAACAATCGAATGAAGCAATCGAATGATACGAGTGCGAGGTAGTACTATTACAAATATTACTTTATTTTATTACTTTATTTTATTTACAATAATTCATGTTTACAATAGTTCCTCGTTGTTCGTTGTCATCGATGTTGTTGATCCGGACGAGATGCGGCCATCACTTCGCTTTCTGATGAAAGACGGTAGATACTTCGATTCCTGCGCAGAGTCCATGTTGTTTTTTGATGCGTAAAGTTCCAAAGATAAATCGTAACCGGACGCAATGAGAAGTCTTAACTCTTCATTAAAAACCTCGAGGTCTTGGAAAGTCGCCAGATGAATAGAGTCATAATGAATACACCTAATTTTGATGGACATTTCAACAGAGAGCTCGATGTACACTGGTCAAGAGCTGGAGGTGTACTGACTATTCGCTAGCTAGCGTTTTGGTATCAAACAAAATGGTGGGGGTAAAAGTGTGGTGGGGCGGAGCAGATGGCGGACGGCAGATGGCAGGCGGCAGGTGGCAGCTGGTGCGAGGCAGATGGTTGATACTACATTCGCCGCCACAGTAATGCAATCCGTCGGCGTAATTCTTGTAATTTATCTTGTCGGTTCATTTGATACGTTTTACATCTACATATGCAATAGCTGAAACACCTGCACTTACGACAAGCTTTCCCGTCAACTTGATCACCTGGTATTTTAAAACATTGTAACTCGCAACAATATGTATTCAAATTGTTATCGAATGATAAATTGTTCATCGGTGGCACCGACATGTTAGCTGCAGCGTGTGTTAGACAAGACTGAGACTAACTTCACTGCTCCCCTCTCTTTTATACCTCTTCATAATTTAACCCTGAATGGAAGTTCAAGGTCATCCGTTTGAATTTTAAAAAAGCAACACAGCAGTATATAAAATAATATACTGCTGTGTTGCTGTTTTTTTTTCTTTTTTTCTTTTCTTTATTAAACAAACATATTACAATACAATAAGCTTAAGTCTAACATTAATGACTAGAAATACAAACAGAGAAATACAAACAGAGACATTATGTACAAGGATGCGTGATGTGCAGAGTGAGTTCCGTCGAGTTGTTGCCGCTTACACCGTGTGATACCAAATACAACGTCCCCGGTTGAATATCTCGCAAATCTTCATTTTGTAGCAGTTGAACAAATCGTTTTGGAAGAAATACTTGAAACTTCGGCTCATCTCCTGGAGTGAAAGGTCCTTCGCTCAATGAAACTAGAATTGCTTCTCCATGTGTGGTTTCCACTTTCTTGATGTTATGAATAATGTAGTGTTTTTGTTCTTTTAGTTCTGAACACTTTTTAGTTAGCAGAAGGTCGGATTTTGAATGAGTGTTGAATTGATCAACCAGTGTTTGTAGAAACTGTTGTGATGCCATCTTTGTCAGTGGTGGCTGTGGTGTCTTCTGTGATGTTGCCTCTTCGGAGTCTCGAATAATACTCGTGCTGGAGCGGTGCTGTCTCCTCGTATTTATAGGCCCCGCTACCCCCACCACATTTCTGTTCTCCGCTACCCCCACCACATTCCTGCGTTTGTTTCAAATAAGCAGCCAAACGATATGCGTTGTACAATGCACAGTTTGTTTGGCCGTGTTTAAGATCTTTTGCAGCGACACAAATATTACCGAGATTAATGTTAAAGTCCTTACTGATAGTTATATCGAAAACATCACCGTGCGTGTACTTTTGTATCAAGTTATTTTTTTCTAATCCTCTTGTGTATATATGTGAATATTGTTTGCAAAAGTTAAACATAATACTGTGCAGATTACTGTAGCTTATAAATCCTTCATACCAATGTATGTGATGAAAGTAGTTTGTTATCCATTTGTTTGTACTTTTTGCTTTGGTGTTAAGTTTGTTAAAAGAAAAAGGAGCTTCAAACGTGAATGGGTAGGCTACAAACGTAAGCAAGTCTAAAATTACTAATTCCTTGATAATAAACCTATCATCATTATTTCGAAATGCTTGAAATTCTATTACACAAGGCTTTACACTCACTTCTTCATCCCCTCCGCTCATCATGGCACCTAGCGATCAACTAAACTGTTTTCCACACCACGGTAGGTTAAATACCAGGCCGTACAGTTGCAGGCGCGTTGGTGTATATTTAACGTGGGCACCGTCCCCAATAGGCCTACCCCACGTGTGTTCTTCTTTACTAAGTCAAACTTTAGTCTTTTTTAACTACTTCTTCTTGTGTTTCGTTTTCTTCTTCTTCTTGTTTCTCCGTTTCTTCTTCCTGTGTTGTTTCTTCTGTAGCTTCTGTAGCGATTTCTACAAGTGGTTCAAAATCCTTTAACTTTCTCCACATGCAAACTTCATGAGGAATTCTATTAAAAATAGATGTATCCACAGGTCCGTACACGATGGTGCTATCAGGTTGTTTTTCCAAAGTATCGACCAAATATTCTTTAATAATAGCGCTTGCAAATACCAACTGTCTCATGTACCTTGTAATAGGTTATGTTGCGTAGTTTAAAACGTAGAATTCTTCACGTGACAGTAGAACCTTATTTTCATGTTGAGTCAAGTCTCTAATTCGCACTTGTAGTTGTCCGCGATGTTTAACAATATCGATTTCATTGTCACAATCCAAAAGTCGAATATGTGTTTTCCTTCCACACAAACTGTTAGTTAAATAACATTCTATTAAATGTACATGTTTCAAAAATGACTCCCAAGCATTTTGCGAAAATAAAACCTTTTTTGTTCCATGGTGTAGTATTACTGTAGGGGAATAATCCAATGACTTCATCAATCCAACTGATACACTTTTACTGATGCATGCTGAGATGGGGTAAAAGATTCGCAAAAAAACTTCAGTTAAAATGTGAGGAGGAATATTTTCTTCAACTTTCTTCTTCCTCTTTGGTACTACCTTTGATGGGTCTGAATTACTTTCCTCCTCTCTATCTCTTTTACCAAACTTTAAAAATGCAGTTATTTCCTTGATGATTTCTGCTTCACTAGTATTATCACGTTCCAATAACGGTGCTACCTCTGCATCACCTTGTACAACAGATGGAGAACTCATTTTGTAGAAGATGTTACCCATGCGCCGATAGACGATCAACTGAAGACCTGCATTGTTGCTCCGCTATTTATAGGTTAGCGACAGTGGCGGTGCCGGTGGTGGTACAAAGTTTTACAATACTGTCTTTACAATACCGGTCAACGGTGTGTATGTAACAATTTTATCGTGCAAAATTAAACAATACGCAGATGTATTTGCAGGTACGTTTTCTTGAAATTCCATTTCTATTTTTATATCAACACTAGACGATTTTACAGATTCATTTTGTTTGGAACAATCAATTACAACAATCGGAGCTTTCGATTCAAACTGTACGGGAGATAGTAGAGGTGTATTTGTTTTGCCGTAATATGAATTTTGGAACCTAGCGTACATGTCGTATAAAACACTGTATCTTTTTTTATCAAAAGAAATATTAAAGTTATCGTAGGGAAAGAATTGTGAATTCAGGAACACTTTACAGTTTGTTAATTTACAATGGTCAAATTCACCAGCATTTTCAGTTATTATACTTTTCTTCTTCGTTTGTAATCCAAATATTACATATCTCGCTTTCTCCAAATGAGTAGAAGTTTTTACAGTCCATGTATGCCGTTGTGTTGTAGGTAAAACGGGGTATTCATGAAACTCCCAGCTTCTGAATGGCATTACAATGTCTCGATCTGATTTTAACTTTCTTAATAATGTAATCCTGTGTTCATCATTTAGTCGCACATGTGGTACTCTCCAAACAATCTTGTCTAATGTTAATTTCCAGTCTAAATTGGCATCAGTTGTTCCAGCAGCTGCTTTAATAATATCATTATCGTTTGATGATCTTAATAAAACTAGTTCTTGTTTTACATTTATTATTATTCTTCTGTAGTCTTCAGCAAATCCTAGGAGTAATCTTAAAGGTACGTAGAAATCAAAGTTTCCCGAAGAGTCAGGAGCGATTGTACTTTTGTCTGATGCAACCCATCCTGCAACAGCTAACAGATTCTTCTCATTTGGTGTTAAAGACGCTAATCCTTTCAATGTACTGGAAATTCCAACCTTTTTTGTTGAATCGACTGTAACTCCTGAAATTTCATATCTAATCTCGTCAAATAAAAATGCCATAGGATTATTTATGAACGGAACAGTGGTTCCAGCAGTACCATCAGTTTTTGTTACTTTTCCTTCAATATATAAATAACTTTCGCATGGAAGAGTATAAATGTCTTGTTGTTGTATAGGAATCCTAATTTCATCGTTATTGTTTAATTTGGACGAAGCGTAAGGGTTGTGCGTGTGATATTCCTTTTCCCATAAGGTCTCGTCGAATGTTGGACCCTGCGCTATATCCAGTATATCCATTGTTAATGACCTTTAATCCAATTTCTTCTAGAAAACGAATGTTGTCACTTGTTAATCCTTCTACAGCTGATGAGCTACTCACCTCTTTGCTGGTTGGCTCTCTCTTTTTAAATGATAACCCCATTGTCTAAGCGGATGATTTTATATGTATTCTTACAGTAATAGCTTCTCCTCTAAAGTCAATAAGGTTTCCGTCTTGATCCACTATGTTCAGCACGATGTCTGAAATGAAACTGGTGTTTAACGGTAGGTACACAAGGTTTTGAGGCTTTTCTACTATCTTGAAACCTGGTGCAACTGATGGGTAGAATGTGTGTAATATATGACGATTTTCTCCATCTCTGTAGGATCCTTGTACAATGTTACATGTAATATCTATGCTGTTAACTTTGATGATCGTCACAGTTTTATTCCCAGAATGAGTTTTATTAGGTTCTAATACTTTTGTTTCCTTAGAAAACCCCAATAAACTACCAATTGAATGTTCTTGACTAAAATCAATATAATACTTAGACGTAATTTCGGCTTTCATTGTATTGTTATTGCCTTTTATCGTTATATTTTCTTTTCCCATATGTTTTTGTATAACTTCATTTATATTATCAATTTCATAAGCTCCTGTTGGTAAACTGAATTCTTCCAAAGCTGAATACTTTCCTTTATCATCTTTTGTCTTGTAATAATGTATTTTGTTATTAATTCCTTCACTAACATTTGGAATAGAGTTATATGTTGTTAAATCCAATAATGCGGCTTCCCATAGTCTTCCTTTTTGCAAACGTAGCGCTGGAAACAGAATACTGCGCAAAGTACATGAGTTACCGGTTAATGACACTGTATACGAAGACATCTTAAAGTTGACTAACACTTTTAGCTAAAAAGTCTAAACATAAATGACCGCAAATGGATGTATCATCAGGTTGTTTTCTTGTATGATTGTAAAAAACATTTTCTGCCGCACGAAAGTATTGTTGAAGTTCTTTCGGTGGTGTAAGGTCTCCAAAACTGTCGAAATAATAAATGGTTTTACCAAGTTTCTTGTAACACACCCAATGAGGGCCTAATCCTTCACTATTATCCAAATTTACAATACCAGTCTCATTTTTCCACATTTTAACCGGTAATTCATCTTTCATAAATACTCCTCTAAAAAATGGGATTTTCAAACAAGAAGCATATGTAATCAGTTCTTCATTGGTCAGTTCTTTGTTTTTAATTATTAATTGCTCTTTCTTATTTAATACACACGATACGGTCTTAGGTATAATCCTCCTCCCTTTTTTATCATTGACCATATTGTTGGTTTCTTTTTAGCTTTACCACTGGTAGATCGACGTTTTCTTCTGATATTACCTCCTTGTTTCTTAGCGGGTTTTTTCCCACGCCCTCTTCTCTTTCCTCCTCTAAACGTAGTTTTTGCTTTCATTGCTGCTGTTACTGCTAAAGACGCTGTTTTTTCACCAATACTCGCGTCACTAGATTTTACTCTTTGCCAAGCTTTCTCAGCAAGTGCTTTATCCGCTATTGGTCTATTTTTAATATCACCAAATTTGGAATACGCTATATCGTGCTGTTTACAAGCCGATCGAGCTTATTTATTCCAGGATCTCCTCTAGCAAGGCGTTTCTCTAATTTGGTTCCAGGACCACAATATTGATATCCTCCAGGTAAATGTAATTCCACAGGTAATAAATCAATCGCCTTGTTAACTATAGCTCCAACCGGTTTACTCAATAGAGAAAATGCTGTTGATGCTATTCCCCTTCCTCTCTGTAATCTCTCTCGATTATGACTGATGCGTTTAACCCTCGACATGACTATTTATAGCAAAACCTACAATCAGTAGGTGCACTCTATAAATGTTTTACAATGAATTTAATATCAATTTTGGTTTCTTGTATTATATACTGTTTAAAATCCATTTATTATATAGAAATGGATTTATTAATTAAATGTAGACATATTAAATAAAAGTAGTAAAAATAGAAATAAGGTGTAATTGAAGATGTTCCAGATGTTTCTCCGCTGGTGATGGTATCGTTGTCTTCGGTAAAATGAATAAACTTTAAATAGTTGTCATGTTCCCTTAGAAACTTGCCACTTAATCGTTGGTAATTGAATAACACATCCCAGTCTAGTTTATCTTTAAAATTGTCAATGTAATTCTCAGAGAGATTTTGATATTTACTTATTACTTCCCAACAGTTATTAAAATTTGATGTCATCTCTACGAGGAAGTCTTCTGAAAACTGTTGTCTTTGTAAAATATGGATCCAGTTAACTCTGTGAAAATAAATTCTTAACATAGTCATTGTAAAGAGGTAGTGTATGGAAAGTTGTTCCCAATCCATATATCTATCAAACCGTTGAACAAAACCATCTGTCAACACTCCTTGGGGAAATCTCGGCTCTTGAGATATTAAACTCCACGCAGTAATATTGGATTCCATCATCCTCTCTGTATCGTCTCTCGAATATGACTGATGCTTTATCCCTTATCATGGGTATTTTAAATTATTTTTTCTCTTATGTAATCTTCATTGTTTTCTGTTGGTTCATTAATCACATTCACTTTATCCTCCTTTCCTAATGTCTTGACTTTAGAAGGCTCAGACGGTTTATCTCGTTGATTAGGATTTTCTGGATTGTGTATATTTTTCCAGTCTAAATAATTGTGACTGTTAACATCTGAAGCTGCATCTCTTCCTTAAGCCCGATGGATATAATGGAATAGAGCTGCACCAAACCTTTCCAAATGTTTTTCATATTCCGTAGTCCATTTCTTGTGTACAGTATCAAACATTTTCTTATTTACAGCGTCTCCATCCTGCTCACAATCACCTACATTTGATAATTTTAATTTTTTTACATCGTAGCTTGTATCAGTTTTATTCCTTTTGTAAATCGTTAACAATTTTAGAGTAGCTAAATTTACTGCTTCACCATCATAAATGGGATATTGTATATCGCTTAACCTTTTACCGGAAAACCCCCAATGATCTTCGTGTACAGTTGGGGTTCTTTTTTTCATGTACTGTACCGTAACCGCATCAGACGACATAAGCGGATCACCAACATTTTGAATTACTTTTCCTTCAAAATTATAGTTGCCGTCAGGTGTTAACGGAAACCCAGCTCTTTTTTCACTATATCCAGATTTTACTCCAAACTCGGAATACCGTCCAAACTTGTCCACACTCATGATGTAACTGAATCGCTATCGTTTAGGTTCTTATTATATATACGTCTACTGAACAATTATTCCTTGTTTTCGCAGTTCATCAACCAAAGCTACCCATTCGTTTTCTAAACGAGTGTGCCCGGCTTCCATAGCTTCATGTAATAACCTCATTCGATCAACTAAATTATTTATATTGTTGTAATATATTATATTAGTTTTATACAAGTTTTTCAATAATCCCCATCCAGATGTGGTAGGATCAGTTGTTTTTCTCTTTTTATGCAAAACATTTAATTCAGCAGAAGATAAAGCTCTTCTTTTAATTGGAGCTTTTTTTGATTTCGAGGGGAAAAGACTAGATATAATACTTGTATATTTTATTGACCGATTTCTATGAATAGGTAGGCCTTTGGAATACTTTTTTCTATGTGAATTTGTATACTCTAATATATTTTTAAACAATTGTAAATCCCTTTTAGTATATTTACCCGGATTATTTTTAAAGATGAGTTCAAACAAACCTTTTGTACCTTTATATTTCTTATCTCCAATAACTATATCATCATTTTCGTTTATATCTAACTTGCTATCTCCAATCATTAATCCTTTATCCTCTATTCTAGCTCCATAGGTATGATAATTATGATTAGCATGTGCGGCGTGTAACATTTTTAACGTATATGTTCTTCCAAGTGTTCCTTTAAACATAATATCCGTGCCTAATTTGCTTAAGTTGGATGGGTTAATATCCTCTTCTTCCGCTCTTCTATCTTCTACACTTGTATCTTCTGTACTTGTATCTTCTGCAATGTCCTTTTCCTTTAAATCCTCTATATCTCCGCTTTCTTCATACTCGTCGCTTTCTTCAGATGTTTGTAACTGGCCAAAACTTTCATCATTCTGAAATTCTTCTTCATATTTGGAAATTGGTAGCATTTTGTCTCCTTCGAAGCGAATTGAAGGTTTTTCCATATTTTGTGCTAATCGCTTAAAGGTTTAATAACAGGTTTGAACGTTGTTTCTAAAAATTGCTCTCTTTCATTTATACCTGATTTTAAAGCTCGGTTTTTTTGTCTAATAGAATCACTAAGTGATTTTATTTCCTTTAATAGCTTTTCCTGGTTAACCATCTTCACACCTTGACGACTTGTACAGTAATACCGCTAATCAGTGAATTAAAACAAATTTATCAAAACCTATTCTATAACGACCATCTTTTATAGCTTGATCTTTCATAATAACCAAAAATCCATACTTTTCCGCCCATGCTTTTCCGCAAAGCTCTTTAAACTTTTCAAATGGCATCTCCGCATTCACATGATCGTTATATATATGTTTTAGGTTAGTATCATCTTGTTTGAATACAATTAGAATATTTGCATTATCTCTGATAAGTTGTTTTGGGATTTTGCTATAAGTTTGTCCTATATATATGCTGTCGATGTTATTATGTCTTCCCATGGCAAAGTAGTTTCTAATAGTATCCTGAGTTTCACAAGATACATCGTCAAATATAAATACAGAATACGGTTTCGCTTCGTTTGGTTGCATAATACTATCACTAGCGTTAAATTTGTAAAAATTAACATCAGACACATCAGATAGGATTTTATCCAGCAATTGATACTTTGGTTGATGTAGAGACTTTGAAAAAATATATAGGTTATTAAACCTTAATCCCTGCGGATTAGTGATCAAATTAAAGACAACATTGGTCTTTCCGCAGTTTGAGGGGCCACTTACTATACATCAAACAGTGTTTGGAAGTAAACTACCGTGTTTACCATTGTTGATTTTAACGTTATCCACAGTTAAATCATCTATGTTATTAATATTGAATCGATCTTTATGGTGAATAATCTCCATCCTGCTCAAAGGTTAACGATGAAATGAGTTGCTTGCATTAAACCAAGTCCTTTATAGATATCCATGAATCCTCAGTTTTGTTAAACCCTAACCACCGCACTTTAACTGCGTCCTTTTTTCTTTGTAATACTTTTTCAACAAGATATACATCACCTACTGTTGACTTTAACATTTCATGTCCATAAAATGCACCTTGCAACAAATCTCCTTTGTTATCTTTTAGGATATACGTTTCAGGTACAGTCGGTTGCACTTTAAACACTGTAAAAACTTCATTCGTCCAATTGGGAAGGTATTTCTTGGTAAACACTCCCTTATATTTACTAATCCGTACTTTATCACTTACATTAAATTTTCTTGGCTGCATTTTTTCTACTTTAGGCTTTGTATTTTTCTTTATGCGTTTTAATACATCTTTTGCATTTCTTCTATTTACTTTGTTAGGTTTCATACCAATAGTTCTATGAAACCTGTTGTTATAATCATTTATTAATTGTGGTAAAACATCATACCATACGTAAGAACCTCTTTTTGAAAATTGTTTATACAGTGCTCCTTTTAAGGTTCTATTAAATCTTTCTACAATAGCTGCTTTTTTCTCTGAATTTGTAGAATAATGATTTATTTTATATTTATTCATTAACTGTGCAAAGTTTGTATTAAAGTATTCTGTTCCATCATCAGTTTGTAAATGTTTAATTTTGTTTTTATCTCTTTTTATGGCTATTTCCATGGCTTCTGTTACGCTTTTACCAGTCTTGTCCTTTAGAGGCAAAGCGTCTGCAACTTTTGTAAAACAATTAATAATTGTGAGTATATATTTAAATCCTTTGTTTATTCTGCTATGCGGTCGCATTTCAATTAGATCCGCTTGATATAGATCATTTATCCCTTTTATAACAGTATTTCTTCTTGGAAACTTTATTCTTGCAGGTTTGTGTAGTTCATTAATAATCTTCTCCTTCAGGTCTGACATGATGGTTTCACGAAGGCAGCTGATATGGTATTAAATATTCTTTGGTATAAATCTGCTTATATATACATATAGTTCAAGGTCATTCAAAACTTGTGTAAAAAAAGGGGAAACACAGCTTAACATTGCTGTGTTTCCCCTTTTTTACGGAAAGGAAAAGGATAAAGGATCTAGGACGATGAAAAGGTTACTCGTCAATAGGGTTGAGGGAGTAGTGGCCGAATGGCAATGTGTTGATTTTGTCTGGAAGGGTTTGTCTTTTGTCGTCATTACAGGATAGCGCCTTTTTAACTTCAGTCACGCTGTACAGCTGATGGTTAAAACTTCTGATGGTGTTGAATTTAGCTGTAATGATGTTATCCTCAAATAAGCATTGCTTGTAGTGTTCAAAATGCACTTTCTTCTTTAAATATAAACCCTTTACACCTTTAGCTTTCTTAATATAGCTATTCTTCTTTTCTTCTTCTTTTTCATTATAGAGTTTCAAAGAATATAGTTTAGACATCAGTGCAACAATCTCTTCAAGCAGAACACCATTAGCCTCATCCTTGAATTTGCCTAGTACTTTTTTGTGTCTGTCATTGTCGTAGTTTGGATGATCTTTTGGATAATCGGAGAAATCAAAATCGTTCTTGTAAATAAATGTACGTAAATCTTTATACATGTCCAATGTTACTATACGATATATGAAAGCGTCAGTGTCCATATATGTAATAGATATATTTTCTCTTCCGTAGAACGCCACCATTTTGTTGTAGTGAAAATCGTACATGTGTGTTTTTGAGATGTCCAAGATTGACATGCCTATATACAAAGGACGATCCATCTTCACACTCGTCTTCTTCATGGACACTGCTACAAGTTGTTCATTAAAAATTATAGATGTTCCAAAATTTGGCTGCTGTACTAGTTTCTGAAATTGTTTGCGTCGGTAACAAGTTTAACATTTTTGTGTCTTCTTTTGTTTTCCAATGTTTTTCCAAATATCGCATTATTCATTAATTTAAAAAAATCTTTTTGAAAGTCTGATGTAGCTGCTGCTCTTCTGATGGTATTTGAATCAATGTAGGGTTTCAACCAGCATGATTGAGAAAATTCCAAAACTCTATTAATTTTTGTTAGACGTAGTCCTAATTCGATAGCTTGTTGAACCACCCAAAAGTGAGCCACGAAGCGTTGTTTATTATTTAATGTCATCATTAATTTGGGGTGTTTTCCAATTGGTGAAATTTCTGTTTTAGCAAGAAGTGGAAGGTCATAATGAAGATCATGTAAATTTTCTGGGTATTCAAAATCGCAATCCAAAATATATCCAGTGTCACCATGTTTCGGAATTTGTAAAATATCGCCAATAGAGTCGGGATTAATCCATATCAAAAGGAAGTGGGTTTGACATTGCCCATCCGTACAGGTTATTTGCATCGAAATATCCTAAATAGGTTGACGGTTTGGTTTCATCGTAATCGGGAAGGTATTTGTTGTTGGCTTTGACATGTCTGGTAACACTTTGGGTCAATCCGCCTCTTACTCCAGCTTCAACCATTAAAACCATGTCAATGTCTGTTAAAAGTTGGAGTTTGCATTTTGTTTCTTTTAACATGGCTTGCCAAGCTAATCCTGGTGAAGTATACGAATGTAGAGGGTCCAAACCGTATGCAGCAAAACAGGTGTTTCGGAATTCTTCCATTACATCACAAAGAAGAGTTACATCTAGTTTGACATAAAAGTCCGAGTAATCTCCTAAGGTCTTCATATCTAACTCGTTCCATACTCGACGTGTGTGTTGATAGTCCTCAAGTGATATTTCCGAATCATTAAGTTTGTTTTTGAAGTGTTCTGGTGGAGGTAGTGATGTTTCATCAAATCTATGCAGTCCATCTATGTAATCATATGGGAATACTCCTTTTCGAAGAACCAAATTCATTTTACTGTTTGGTACAATTTTGCTTGTTTCGATCAAATCTTCTCTTCTTAAATTTTCTGATAATTTCATAAGGCTGAAAGGCATAAATCTATAGGAATCAATGAATCTAAGTTTTATATTGCCGATTTTTTTAGAAAAGCTAATAAATTTTTCCATGGTTGTTGCCAAGACATCTATTGCTCCATTATCTCTCCCTAATTCCGGGATTATAAAGTGAGAGTCGTATCCACTAAGATTATGTAAAACAACGGGGATAAAATTTGGAAGTTTGTAGTTTAAGTTGCAAGAGTTACAGGCTGCACCTCTGTAAGCTCCTGTAAGATGATCATGGTCTCGCACTTTAACATTACCCGGTGTAAAGGTGTTAGTACACAGATAACATGTTGTTGCTGAATCATGTTGTTGAAGTTCACCTTCAGTCATAGGTGTCATCGGTAACACATTTCTATACATTTCTTCCACCTTTTCAGCTATGTTATATAAATCATCGACAAAGTGTCGAGCTGCTTCATCACCACGATAAATTTTCGGCGTAGACGACAGTTCATATTTACAAAGATTATCTTCAGAAAGCGTGGACTTTACTATTAAACAATAGCTGTTTGGTGTGTGCTGCTGGTATTTGCTCCTTCTTGTTACGTTCTCTTCTTGATGTTCGAGCGGAAGTAAAGACGCTTCAAAATCAGCGTATACAGCAACAGGTACACGGTATTGTTGTATTACTTTATCAAATTTTATCTGCGCTCTGCTGGGATGTGGCAATTTAACTCTAACCTCATAGTTTCCATTACATAACCTTTGATGTTCTACTAACCATTCTGAACCTCCCCTTTTTAATGGTTTGTCTACATGACAAAAACATCTTTTGCAAATTGTCATCTTTTTTTCATGCTTAGATAATTGTTTAGAAACAAGACTTTCAAATTTTTTGATATACACAAAGTGGGAAATATCGCCTTTAGTAATCAATAACAAATCGGTATGATCTCTGCGCTCATTTGGTGTTATACGCAAGGGGTACACATTGTTTGACGAATCCAATCCGAATAGGTTGAAGGAAGCTGAAGGATTTTGTTTTTCAAATTTTGAAACGTCTGTTATAGCAACAGGGTAAGTCATCCCTTGAAAATTATATCTATGTTGTACTTCTTCATAATAGTGACTTGGTCTTTTCGGATGAATTGTTACATATTTGGCCAACATAGCATATTTAAAACACTCAGTATCTTGATTTTGTACGTTGACGCAGGATAAGGTATTTCTAATCTTTGTTGGTAGAGGGATGTAGCTACTTCCTCGAATTCCATAGCCGTGTTTGTGTACTCTTAAGTCTAGCCCTGTGATGCTTAACAAACTCCATCCAGAGCCTCTTCCTTCATGTTCTTGTATTTTTGTCATTAGCTCTTCAAAACATTCAGATACGATTGAATCAATATCTGACGAAAACATAATAGTTCGGTTTTTTGTTAAAAACCCTCTCGGTGAAGTTTCATTCTGAATGTTTGTAAATAAACCATCTAGTAATAGGCCAAATTTGATAAAATTTAATCTTTTTAATTCATTTTGCAGAGTTTTACTTACCAATCCTTTTGCGTTATTTAAAAATTCTTCGAGTTGTAATTTTGCATTGTCAATTTTAAAGTGGGTTACTACATTACCCGGAAGTGCTCGGGCATGTAGTTCTACATTTACTGCTGTTGATGCTGAAGGACGGTGAAGTGTAGACAGAGCATGCGTAGAACTCGATGCAGCTGATGATGTTGAAGGACGATGAAGTGTAGACAGAGCAGGCGTAGAAGTCGATGCAGCTGATGATGTTGAAGGAAGGTGAAGTGTAGACAGAGCAGAGGTAGAAGTCGATGTTGATGGTGCATATTGAATTACAGTTGGTCTGGAATGTTGGTGTTGAGCTAACATGTGATCTATTTCTTTCAATTCTTCTTCTTCATATTTTTCATCTTGGTTGTTGTTATGTTTTAGTTCATTATGAATCATTAAAAGAAATTCATCCTTAAATGAAGACTTGCAAATATCGCAGCGATGCATAATGTAGGTGCGATCTCCACAAAGGTCAAGGCAATAATGAACAACACTGCAAATGCCCCTCTATTTATACCCTAGCAAAAGTGGTGGGGGTACGTATTACGTTAAGTTTACTAACTTTTTTTGCATTTTATATTTACTATTGTAGCTGAAGGCTACAAAGTTCTGTATTTAGGTCAAGGTCATTGAACATATTTGCCAAAACGGGGAATAGAGCAGTAAATGATTTCATATAAAACCATAAACTGATCTATTCCCCGCTCTGTATTTAACTAAGACAATTTTCTCTAACAGGAACATTTGATAGATTTTAAACTCGGATGTGAAGTCGGATTGTACACATTGCATCTCGATCAACTAAAAATTTCATAAAACAATAGGGATCTTCAGTTGTAGATTCATCTTTAACATATTCGATGGTCAACATTGCAGAACGAAGATCATGTGGAATTACATCGACTTTTATTAGTCGCCTTTCGATTTCAAACCGTTTTGTTATTGATGTAAGTTTTATCACATCATCGATATCGAGGAGGGAAAAGCTGTAACAAACGGAGTTTCCTGGTGGGTTCATAATGCCGATATGATAAATATACACTGTTGCATCGTCTTTAAATCGACGTTCCCCCACCATTAAATGTATAAGTTACCCCACTTTTTCAGTCATGTAAATGGGTCAAGGTCATACAACGATATTACCAAAACGGGGAATAGAGCAGTAAGTGATTCTCACTATAACCACAAACTGATCTATTCCCCGCTTTGTATTTAAAGTAAACTATTTGAAGACAACAAAGACTTATTCAGATTCTTCCGATGATAATGATGATGATGATGAGCTCATATCACTAAATAAGCGACGACGAACACAAAAGTTCCCTGTGACTGGATCTAGAACTACATCATCGATATTAATACTGCTTGGAGGGGTTTCACTATCAACAAGGTCCATTTCCTCCAAACAGAGCAACTGATGATGACGTTCTGGTTCATTATCATCGTCGTCGTCGTCGTCAGTCAACAGCTCCAACAGCTCCATCTCTCCAAGATATGGTTCACTGCTAGCAAACGCACTCATTAGTTCAAGATCACTAAATAGTTCATCTTCCATCTCTGAATCGTCTTCGTCTTCATCTTCGTTTATATTTACTGGAATATTTTGAATCAATTCCAGTATAGTCTTCTTAGAAGGGAAAATGTTATCTCTGGGCGACATGATTCCAAGTAGCAGACTGGTTTTACCACTAATACGAAACCACCTTTTATACCTGATTTTGGTGGTGGGGGGGGTAAGTGTTGAAAGTGCAAGTGGTAGGGAAAAGTGATAGGGAAGAGGTATTATTGTAACACAAATGATTAAGTCCTGTAAGTGGGTCAAGGTCACCTTATCCTATTACCAGAACGGGGAATAGAGCAGTAAGAGATTCTTATTCAAACCTCAAACTGATCTATTCCCCGTTCTGTATTCCCCCCTTCGGCCTTTTATGTAGTTTATGAGGTTGTGTAATAAAGGCACAGGATGTAGCCTTCTCGTAATAATTGGTCAATTTTTTTCTTCAAAGGGATTGGTTTTACATCTATTTTTACTTCTTCTGTTCCACGAATACCCAATCCTTTGACCTGAACATGTTGGTACTCCGTTAACAGTTAGTAAACACGCTGGATAAAAGTATCCGCTTTAGCAGTAGAGTCAATATAGTGGAGGTATACCATGGTAGATGCTCTCTTGATGCAATTCAGAACCAAAGTGATAATTGTCTCTGCAACATCGGGCTTATATACCCATCGTTTTTTTTTGTTTTTTTTTTGCTTTAGTTACAGGTTTGAAACAATATAAAATG
Organism: Allygus modestus; assembly: GCA_963675035.1. Taxonomy (NCBI): domain Eukaryota; kingdom Metazoa; phylum Arthropoda; class Insecta; order Hemiptera; family Cicadellidae; genus Allygus; species Allygus modestus. The sequence continues at coordinate 298,544,797 of OY776112.1, forward strand.
TTATGTTAATGTTCCATCCATTATCGACTAACCTTACCATATTGCCAAAGATTTTATATAACTTTCTACTATAGTTTGTTTCAAATGCTTCATTTTCACTACTATAAACTTCACTTGTTGGTCTCCATATGTACAATTGACAACTAACCTCTATATCAAGATACCGTAGCAGTAATCTCCTTACAGCAAGCAACTGATCAATGTTTTCGACCCGTCGGCTAATTATTATAGTTGCTGCAGAGATAGAAGGAGTGGATGCACTCATTTTCAGCAGAGTACTAATTTTTACCAACGATGGAGAACCTCCTTTATACTTAGTTTAAGTGGTGGTGGGGGTTAGGAAGGGATATTGTTGTTGTAAGAAATAAGATCTTTCATTATTTTTTATCAAACGAATATTTTCTAAGTCCCAAGGTCATTTACACCTGTTGCCAGAACGGGGAATAGAGCAGTAAGTGGTTCTTACTTTGACCGCAAACTGATCTATTCCCCGTTCTGTATTCTTCCGTTCAGTATTTCCAAACCATCTTTAGTCAGTTGAAACAAATTGATCAATTTCGAATGTTAGAATTTCATTAAGAATTTTTTCTATTGCAACATCACCATCATCAAGAAAAACTTCTTTAAGAGTTGAGTTGGAGATTGGTTGATCAGGCAGTTGAGGCGAAGTCAATGGTTTTTCCAACTCCATTTGTAAAGTTTTAATGTATTTTGTCGCGTGTTGTATAATTGATAATCTTGACATTTTTGGATTAACAAATGGTAGTTTTGAATGTAGTATCTTGTATGCTTTATTTACTTTTAGCACCCTTTTCTGCTCTCGGACATTTCTAGGCTCTCTATGTAAGTTGGATGATCCAGCTTGACTGTCCATAGCTGACTAATTACTAAGTTCTGGAGCGGTCGCTTAAATACCCCGCTTACCTATACCATTAGAGTGGGGGTAGGTAGTAGAGTGGGGGGTAGGTAGTAGAGTGGGGGTAGGTAGTAGAGAAGGAAAGTTTTATTTAACATATCTATCCTATCCGCAGATTTTCTAAGTCTGTGAGTGGGTCAAGGTCGTCTGAACATATTGCCAAAACGGGGAATAGAGCAGTAAGAGGTTCTCACTTTGACCTCAAACTGATCTATTCCCCGCTTTGTATTTCAAAGGACTTTAGTTTTTTTTTAAGATAGTTACTCGTCCTGATCTTCATCCATGAGGAAGATTTGTTTGTAAGCTGAAGGTTCTTCAGCGAAAAAATGTTGGTCCGCTAACTCATCCTCTTTAAGAAAAACGGCTTCAAAAGGTGGAGGGTTGTGTAAGACTTCTTTGTGAATTGAGGACGGTTCTTGAAGCTGCGATTGAAGGTTTGCAATGTATTTTATTGTCTTTTGTAAAGTGGTTAATTTAGAATCATACGGATTGGAGGATGGTAATATGCTTCTTAATACTTTATAACGGTCAGCGATCCTTGTTCTCATTTTCCGAGAACTAGCATTGTTTCTCTCGGTTTTGAGAGATCTCGAGTTTAAGTTTGGCGAAGTATTACCAGTCTCTGGAACAATGTGGGATAGAATCATAGCCTGGACAAGTATCGATGGGGCAGCAGAAGATGAAACAGTACAAGAAGAGGCGGCAGAAGTTGGTTTTCTGATGTGCTCCATGGTGTCTGAGGTGGGCGAATACAAGCAGCAGACTGATTTTACCATCGATAAGGTGTCTCTTTTATACCCAATGGAAGTGGTGGGGGTGCAAGTTTTAGGGAGGAGATATTTTAGTAAGAAATATATATATATATATATATATATATATATATATATCAATGTTGTTTTTTACCAAACGAAAATTTTCTAAATCCCAAGGTCATCTGAACAAGTTGCCAAAACGGGGAATAGAGCAGTAAGTGGTTCTCACTTGGACCGCAAACTGATCTATTCCCCGCTCTGTATTTTAAAGTAAACAATAACTCTTCTCACTATTGAGCAGCCTTTGTTCTTTGAAGCTCAAGTTCTAAGTCTGCAACCAGGCGAAAGTCTGCATCGTGCTCCTCCCATTGTTCAGGAGAACGCGGTTGACCACACCACTTTGTAAAGGCGTACCTCATCACCTCATTATACTCCTCCAGGATAAAATGATAGGGTCTTGGTTGTTGCGTTGTAGACTGCATCGATGATGTAGTTTGTTGCGGTTGAGACTGAGCACCATTCTCCGCAACCTTATCAATCTTATAAACCTCAGTCATTTCAGCAGCCTCAGCAATCGCGTACAACTCCTCTTCGCTAATTTGCTTTCCCCATGTGTTGCTGTTGACGCTCATGACGATACAACTAATAGTTATATTCCGAATCGCTCGCTTAAATACCCGCTTACCCCCTCCCCTCTTTACTGTTGAATAATGTTTTTAGTATAATATTTCTCCTTTTTCCTTTTAAGTTTTATCTTTGACTTAGTGTACAATATCTAATTCCGTTATCTAGGTCAAGGTCGTTGTAACATTGTAAAAAAAAAGTGTGGACAACCTATTTACACTCTGCAACATATGCTACAGATTGTAAATAGGTTGTCCACACTTTTTTTAATTTGGAAAAAACTATTTTAATTTGGAATACACTTTTTTGATCTTTTTTATTTTAATGTTTTCCACACAGTGAAACCTGAATCATTTCGAATTAAATAGTCCTGTTTGGTAAGTTCTTTGACGTGGAGGTCCATGGCTCTAGAAAACTCTACATTTTACAATTTACCTTCCCATTGAACCACCACCTTTGCAAAGCCCTTTGATTTAACAAAAATGTATCGTTTATTTCTACAAAGCCTATTAATTCGAATTTTGGTCGGTCTCACTGTTGGATGCGGTGTAGAAAGAGAAACGGTACCCTTGTGGTTTTGTTTTAAATGTAATCTGCATTCTTTTTCATTTAAAACACAAGACTTAGCACAACGTTCCCCTTTCCTTGCACCTTTTTTAAAACTGTAGCTGCATCTTGGTGCAGGAAGTATAGACTGCCGTCTCAAGGCTTTTAATTGTTTAAATTTCTCTGAAGGAGGTTCGTTGTTAATGCAGATTACTGAAGGACGGGAAGGAACACTTGAAGAAGATGTAGAAGGTTTGGTGGGAGAAGAAGGAAATAGACTTGCAGATGGTGTTGAAGAACCTGGTGTAGAAGGCGGAAGAATGCTTGCCAGCGCCTGCTGAAGAAGCGAAGGAGCTGGTGAAGCCAAAGATGGTGCAGGTGTTTGCTCATCCTTCCTCGGTGATGGAGAAGGTGAGCAAGAAGTAGCCGAAGATGAAGACGATGAAGAAGATGAAGAAGATGAGGAAGATGAAGAAGATGAAGAAGCTGACGGGGGAGTAACGAGGTTTTCTTGAAGTGGTTGCGGTCGTGGTGCAGGCTCCTCAGAAACAATACACGATAAAATCAACGCCTGCCGAAGGATGGAAGGAGCTGGCGGAGCAGATGACGGAGCAGGTGAAGAGTGCTCAACCTTTTTTGGCAAAAGTTGCTTCCTGCGGTCAGACATCTCGGGAACAGAATTGCACTCGTGATGTGTAAGCAGCAGAATGATTTTACCACTGGTGGAAACCCTCCTTTTATACCCAGTTGTAGTAAGGGGAAAGGAAAAAGAAGAGGGGGGGGTAGGTTAGGGAAGAAATATTGTTGTAATGTTTTACCAAACGAAGATTTTCTAAGTCCCTTTAGCAGGTCAAGGTCCTCTGAACGTGAAGCCAAAGCGGGGAATAGAGCATAACATACTGCTCTATTCCCCGTTCTGTATTTGGGAAGGGGGGCAAAAGACAACAAACAAGAGACTGATTTTAAACAAGAGACTAACTTTATATTTTACAAAGGTTTCTCAGGCTAAGATGGGTAATGTCAACCGGTTTACGCACCGTATTGACACAAGGTCGGTTTGCGCGCCATACCTTAGAGGGGTTAGGAAAAGGATGAGAAGCAAGATACATTACTTTGAAAATAAAGACTTTACCAGCAACTATGAAAACAAAATTAATCAGTTAACGTTACTTTTACAAGAACATCCGAGGTCGGTTTTGCAAAGGAAAACAGTATCACTGAAACCCGGTGGGACGTAGACCCAAACACCCGGCGTCAGGCTGCTGCGAACCCAAGTTTTGACCAAGGTTGTTGAGGGACCTGTAGGGCCGGGAGTACATATGTTATTAGTAAATAAAACACTTCAAACCGATACCAAACACTAACATATATTAGACTAACTACATAACCTAGCAGCAAACTACAAGCGTTATCTAACATGCTTAAACAAACTAACTAAACATGCAAGGGCGCGGATCTCTTAATTGCGCGTCGGGCCCAACGCACACTTAACAGACCTACGCTGCAGCAGAGTGCAACCCACTGGGACGTATATCCAAACAACGGGCGGCAAGCTACTGCGACGAGACTGCGGACTGCTCCCGCTTATAAAGGCAAAGTGACGTCACCGAAGCGGAAGGGGGGAGGTCGAAGGGGGGGACCTTGAACATGACCCAAAAAAGGGGGGAGGGGGGAGGTTATGTCACGGGGGGGAGGGGGGTGTGGTTACGTCACGGGGGGGATGTTACGTCAAGGGGGGGGGGGGGTTGTGTCGTCACGGGGGTAGGGGAACCGGATGTAGACCGGTCTTTAGCTTTCTACCCGTATATGGAAATGTCACGGTTACACTTGGCGACCCGCTTTGCTCCGTCTGGTACCTCATTCCAGCTTTGCCTTGCGAACTGTATACACCTCTGCGCTATGTCTTCTCCCATCACACACGAGAAACTGCAACGTTTGAAGGAGACTTTGAAGAAGTCTTCGGAGAAAAGGAGCGGTTTCAAAAGACCTAGTTCTTTTAGGTCTTCTATACAAAGAACTTTTCGGAACCACCCACTTTACTTTGAACAACGGCCTTCGACGTCTTCCGCATCTCCGCCATCGACATCGCCTCGCCCTTCATCGCCTCGACCTTCATCGCCGCCTCCAACTGTTGAGGAAATAATGACGAGGACGGCTATGGTGAAACTTACCGAGTTGGTAACGCCGCTGGAGTCTGTCACCGTCAAGTTTGCTCAGTTGAAATTGAACATGGAGTACTTATTTGTGGGGAAGATCGGCGATGAGTACCTACTCCAACACCTCTTTGGCGACCGTTACGTCAAGGTCCACCTTCCAAGGTCCACTCTGCCACCTCCTGAGACCGAGTGCGACTTGTTTTTGGTACGACAGAAGGGTCAAGTAAAGTGGGTTACAAATAAATAAAGTAAACACTGTCCAACGCTCCTTATCCACCATCTCCTTCAAACACAAACGGTCCTTTTCAGGACCACCCTAAGCATTTCAAGTTAGGGACTTGGCCTGTACATAGGCAGGAGACTGTTAGTCTTATGTTTGTGTGCAGCCCACTTTGTGGAAATTTCTAAGTCCCAAGGTCCTTGACCTTGACCTTGACCTTGAACATGACCCAAAAAGGGGGGAGGGGGGGTACAAAGTTTGTGCAAAGTATGTCATGTGGGTACTCAAATTACACGGATTGATCAGACGAACAAGTTGGTGCAAACAGAATTCAGATCCGACCAAAGGTATAGCGGTAATAGCCAAAAAACAACTATTTCAAGGGTCAAACCTAAATAACTTCTTTATTTACGGTTTAAAATATATTGAGTGGGTACTCAAATTACGCGGATTAATCAGATGAACAAGGTGGTGCAAACAAAATTCAGATCCGACAAAGGGTATAGCAGCAACAGGGAAAAAATAACTATTTTCAAGGACAAACCTATATAACTTCTTTGTTTTTGGTTCAAAGTATAACATGTGGGTACTTCAATTACGCGGCTTGACAAGACAAACAAGAAGGCGCAATCTAAATTTAAATCTAACCAACAGTATAGCATCCGTAGCGTAAAAACGATGGTTTGAAGGACAAGGTAACGTTGTGGTGGGGGTTAGGTGCCTTTCATACACGATAACGCTACATCATTATTCTTCCAGCTCTTGACGGATGAACATCTACCTAGAGGGTCTGAAAAATGTCGCAGTTTTACAGGAACATGAGGAAGGTGACCTTCAGTAGTCCCCTTGACACTACTTTCTACTTCCCTGACAATGAAGACAGAAGGTCTACACTTTTAGTGGACAATGAGCGGTTTTGTCGAAGAATAATCGAGGTTGAAACACTTTTAGCCAGTTGTTTGCTACGCAAAAAGAACCATATGAATACATGCACCGGTTTAGATCATAGTAGCTGTTATACGTATACAGCGTTGAAGCGCAAACATTATTGAAGTTTTTAGTTACGGAGGTAAGGTCTTGACAGTCTAAGAGCTAAACCCTAACTAACATATGTAAACTAGTTATTGTGCGATGTAAAACTTGGTGGGGAGACTGGTGTAGTGGGGGGACTGGTGTAGTGGGGGGACTACCATCTGCCGCACACTTGCCACCTGCCGCCTGCCACCTGCCGCCAGCCATCTGCCGTCCGCCATCTGCTTCGTTCTACTACACTTTTACCCCCACCATTTTTTTTTGATACCAGAACGCTAGCTAGCGAATAGTCAGTACACCTCCGGCTCTCGACCGGTGAACATCGAGCTCTCCAAGACGCTCTTCACAAACTAACAATATTATTTCACTCAAGATCTGATAGATTTTTCTATTTCATTGCCGTTAGGTATTATTTTCCACCTGACAGCATTGAAATGCAAACACCTGACAGAACAGATAGGTGTTAAAAACACAACATGGACTCTGCGCAGGAATCGAAGTATCTACCGTCTTTCATCAGAAAGCGAAGTGATGGCCGCATCTCGTCCGGATCAACAACATCGATGACAACGAACAACGGGGAACTATTGTAAACATGAATTATTGTAAATAAAATAAAGTAATATTTGTAATAGTACTACCTCGCACTCGTATCATTCGATTGCTTCATTCGATTGTTTCATTCGATATTTCTTATCGATTAACTATCGAATCACAATTGATTTTACGAGTGCTAGGTAGATTTTTTTTAAAAAACTTCACCGTGACCTTGAACTTTGAACTTTACCTCATTACGTCACAAAACCGCCTACGTCACTGGCTCAGCCTCAGATGACGTATTTTTTCACTCAGCGCATCCGGTCACTGACCGGATGTGACGTCACTTCCGGCGCAAAACCGGCAAACCCACACTACTCATGAATACTCCAAATTTCTTAAAAATTACTCAATTAATTTAAATGTTTGATTTAGATTCATAACCAAATGACACCCACACGAATTTCTGAGGAAATTCAGGTTTCGATATAACAGGACTTTCGAAATTATAAGGTTCAAAAATATAGTTTTTTGACTTTCCATAAAAACCATTAACTTTAAATAAGATTTACTCATCACCATTAAAAATCTCAAAAAACTAAATAATTTGGTATTATTCTACGATTACTGGTTGAAGAGAAAACTGAAATCTTCAAGTAGCGGTAAACGCAGTAGGCCTATACGTTGTCTAGGTTCTTCTTTTGGATAGTACAGACTTTACAATTTCTCTCTTATTTACTGTTCAATTTCATTAAAACTTGGTATGTTGGTAAATTTTGCATTAAAAAACAGAGAATATTCAAAATATGTTGCCCCTTAACCCTGGGGGGGATGATGGGGTATTTCCCCTCTTCAAACACAGTGTGTGTAGCAAAGGATTCTGCAGTGCCTACAAAACGGATTTGGGTGGGTATATCTGAAACATGTTTTTAAGAAGATTTTCTGTAAATTCTAACGTACTTTACATTCTATATTTAGTAAATAAAAGATAATTTATTCATTAAAGTTTGGCTAAAAGGGAGATCGTATGTGATAGTTTCCTGATACCGTTTATATAAAAGGGGTTTTCACTAGGCTTTGGATATAAATACTGGGATCTCGTTTTTGATTGATTATCTTTGAAAAATCGTCAGCTGAATACACGACCTGCATTACGGGGAGATGTGTGTTAGTAGTAGGGAAAGGGGACTTTTGGGCCAAGTGATTTATGGCTTCCGGTCACGTGACCGGAAGCGCTGAGTCATGAAAGACGTCATCTGAGGCTGAGCCAGTGACGTAGGCGGTTTTGTGACGAAATGAGTAAAAGTTCAAAGTTCAAGGTCACGGTGAAGTTTTTTAAAAAAAATCTACCTCGCACTCGTAAAAACGATTGTGATTCGATAGTTAATCGATAATAAATATCGAATGAAAATTATCGAATGAAACAATCGAATGATACGAGTGCGAGGTAGAACAATTACAAATATTACTTTATTTTATTAACAATAATTCATATTACAAATATTACTTTATTTTATTTACAATAATTCATGTTTACAATAGTTCCCCGTTGTTGGTTGTCATCGATGTTGTTGATCCGGACGAGTTGCGGCCATCACTTTGCTTTCTGAAGAAAGACGGTAGATACTTCGTTCCCTGCGCAGAGTCCATGTTGTTTTTTGATGCGTAAAGTTCCAAAGATAAATCGTAACCGGACGCAATAAGAAGTCTTAACTCTTCACTAAACACCTCGAGGTCTTGGTAAGTCGCAAGATGAATAGAGTCATAATGAATACACCTAATTTTAATGGACATTTTAATATAATGTTTTACGTTTGTGAAGAGCACTCGATGTTCACCAGTCGAGAGCCGGAGGTGTACTGACTATTCGCTAGCTAGCGTTCTGGTATGAAACGAAATGGTGGGGGTAAAAGTGTGGTGGGGCGGAGAAGATGGCGGACAGCAGATGGCAGGCGGCAGGTGGTGCGAGGCAGATGGTTGCTACTACATTCGCCGCCACAGTAATGCAATCCTTCGGCGTAATTCTTGTATTTTATCTTGTCGGTTCATTTGATACGTTTTACATCTACATATGCAATAGCTAAAACACTTGCACTTACGACAAGCTTTCCCGTCAACTTGATCGCCTGGTATTTTAAAACATTGTAACTCGCAACAATATGTCTTCAAATTGTTATCGAAAAATAAATTGTTCATAGGTGGCACCGACATGTTAGCTGCAGCGTGTGTTAGACAAGACTGAGACTAACTTCACTGCTCCCTCTCTTTTATACCTCTTCATAAGTTAACCCTGAATGAAAGTTCAAGGTCATCCATTTGAATTTTAAAAAAAGCAACACAGCAGTATATAAAATAATATACTGCTGTGTTGCTGTTTTTATTTTTTTTATATTTTTTTAATATTTTCTTTATTAAACAAACATCTTACAATACAATAAGCTTAAGTCTAACATTGATGACTAGAAATACAAACAGAAAAATACAAACAAAGACATTATGTACAAGGATGCGTGATGTGCAGAGTGAGTTCCGTCGAGTTGTTGCCGCTTACACCGTGTGATACCAAATACAACGTCCCCGGTTGAATATCTCGCAAATCTTCATTTTGTAGCAGTTGAACAAATCGTTTTGGAAGAAATACTTGAAACTTCGGCTCATCTCCTGGAGTGAAAGGTCCTTCGCTCAATGAAACTAGAATTGCTTCTCCATGTGTGGTTTCCACTTTCTTGATGTTATGAATAATGTAGTGTTTTTGTTCTTTTAGTTCTGAACACTTTTTAGTTAGCAGAAGGTCGGATTTTGAATGAGTGTTGAATTGATCAACCAGTGTTTGTAGAAACTGTTGTGATGCCATCTTCGTCAGTGGTGGTTGTGGTGTCTTCTGTGATGTTGCCTCTTCGGAGTCTCGAATAATACTCGTGCTGGAGCGGTGCTGTCTCCTCGTATTTATAGGCCCCGCTACCCCCACCACATTTCTGTTCTCCGCTACCCCCACCACATTCCTGCGTTTGTTTCAAGTAAGCAGCCAAACGATACGCGTTGTACAATGCACAGTTTGTTTGGCCGTGTTTAAGATCTTTTGCAGCGACACAAATATTACCGAGATTAATGTTAAAGTCCTTACTGATAGTTATATCGAAAACATCACCGTGCGTGTACTTTTGTATCCAGTTCTTTTTTTCTAATCCTCTTGTGTATATATGTGAATATTGTTTGCAAAAGTTAAACATAATACTGTGCAGATTACTGTAGCTTATAAATCCTTCATACCAATGTATGTGATGAAAGTAGTTTGTTATCCATTTGTTTGTACTTTTTGCTTTGGTGTTAAGTTTGTTAAAAGAAAAAGGAGCATCAAACGTGAATGGGTAGGCTACAAATGTAAGCAAGTCTAAAATTACTAATTCCTTGATAATAAACCTATCATCATTATTTCGAAATGCTTGAAATTCTATTACACAAGGCTTTACACTCACTTCTTCATCCCCTCCGCTCATCATGGCACCTAGCGATCAACTAAACTGTTTTCCACACCACGGTAGGTTAAATACCAGGCCGTACAGTTGCAGGCGCGTTGGTGTATATTTAACGTGGGCACCGTCCCCAATAGGCCTACCCCACGTGTGTTCTTCTTTACTAAGTCAAACTTTAGTCTTTTTTAACTTCTTCTTCTTTTGTTTCGTTTTCTTCTTCTTCTTGTTTCTCCGTTTCTTCTTCCTGTGTTGTTTCTTCTGTAGCTTCTGTAGCGATTTCTACAAGTGGTTCAAAATCCTTTAACTTTCTCCACATGCAAACTTCATGAGGTATTCTATTAAAAATAGATGTATCCACAGGTCCGTACACGATGGTGCTATCAGGTTGTTTTTCCAAAGTATCGACCAAATATTCTTTAATAATAGCGCTTGCAAATACCAACTGTCTCATGTACCTTGTAATAGGTTCTGTTGCGTAGTTTAAAACGTAGAATTCTTCACGTGACAGTAGAACCTTATTTTCATGTTGAGTCAAGTCTCTAATTCGCACTTGTAGTTGTCCACGATGTTTAACAATATCGATTTCATTGTCACAATCCAAAAGTCGAATATGTGTTTTCCTTCCACACAAACTGTTAGTTAAATAACATTCTATTAAATGTACATGTTTCAGAAATGACTCCCAAGCATTTTGCGAAAATAAAACCTTTTTTGTTCCATGGTGTAGTATTACTGTAGGGGAATAATCCAATGACTTCATCAATCCAACTGATACACTTTTACTGATGCATGCTGAGATGGGGTAAAAGATTCGCAAAAAAACTTCAGTTAAAATGTGAGGAGGAATATTTTCTTCAACTTTCTTCTTCCTCTTTGGTACTACCTTTGATGGGTCTGCATTACTTTCCTCCTCTCTATCTCTTTTACCAAACTTTAAAAATGCAGTTATTTCCTTGATGATTTCTTCTTCACTAGTATTATCACGTTCCAATAACGGTGCTACCTCTGCATCACCTTGTACAACAGATGGAGAACTCATTTTGTAGAAGATGTTGCCCATGCGACGATAGACGATCAACTGAAGACCTGCATTGTTGCTCCGCTATTTATAGGTTAGCGACAGTGGCGGTGCCGGTGGTGGTACAACGTTTTACAATACCGTCTTTACGATACCAGTCAACGGTGTGTATGTAACAATTTTATCGTGCAAAATTAAACAATACGCAGATGTATTTGCAGGTACGTTTTCTTGAAATTCCATTTCTATTTTTATATCAACACTAGACGATTTTACAGATTCGTTTTGTTTGGAGCAATCAATTACAACAATCGGAGCTTTCGATTCAAACTGTACGGGAGATAGTAGAGGTGTGTTTGTTTTGCCGTAATATGAATTTTGGAACCTAGCGTACATATCGTATAAAACACTGTACCTTTTTTTATCAAAAGAGATATTAAAGTTGTCGTAGGGAAAGAATTGTGAATTCAGGAACACTTTACAGTTTGTTAATTTACAATGGTCAAATTCACCAGCATTTTCAGTTAATATACTTTTTTTCTTTGTTTGTAATCCAAAGATTACATATCTCGCTTTTTCCAAATGAGTAGAAGTTTTTACAGTCCATGTATGCCGTTGTGTTGAAGGTAAAACGGGGTATTCATGAAACTCCCAGCTTCTGAATGGCATTACAATGTCTCGATCTGATTTTAACTTTCTTAATAATGTAATCCTGTGTTCATCATTTAGTCGCACATGTGGTACTCTCCAAACAATCTTGTCTAATGTTAGTTTCCAGTCTAAATTGGCTTCAGTTGTTCCAGCAGATGCTTTAATAATATCATTATCGTTTGATGACCTTAATAAAACTAGTTCTTGTTTTACATTTATTATTATTCTTCTGTAATCTTCAGCAAATCCTAAAAGTAATCTTAAAGGTACGTAAAAATCAAAGTTTCCCGAAGCGTCAGGAGTAATTATACTTTTGTCTGGTGCAACCCATCCTGCAACAGCTAACAGATTCTTCTCATTTGGTGTTAAAGACGCTAATCCTTTTAATGTACTGGAAATTCCAACCTTTTTTGTTGAATCGACTGTAACTCCTGAAATTTCATATCTAATCTCGTCAAACAAAAATGCCATAGGATTATTTATGAACGGAACAGTGGTTCCAACAGTACCGTCAGCTTTTGTTACTTTTCCTTCAATATATAAATAACTTTCGCATGGAAGAGTATAAATGTCTTGTTGTTGTATAGGAATCCTAATTTCATCGTTATTGTTTAATTTGGACGAAGCGTAAGGGTTGTGCGTGTGATATTCCTTTTCCCATAAGGTCTCGTCGAATGTTGGCCCCTGCGCTATATCCAGTATATCCATTGTTAATGACCTTTAATCCAATTTCTTCTATAAAACGAATGTTGTCACTTGTTAATCCTTCTACAGCTGATGAGCTACTGACCTCTTTGCTGGTTGGCTCTCTCTTTTTAAATGATAACCCCATTATCTAAGCGGATGATTTTATATGTATTCTTACAGTAATAGCTTCTCCTCGAAAGTCAATAAGGTTTCCGTCTTGATCCACTATGTTCAGCACGATGTCTGAAATGAAACTGGTGTTTAACGGTAGGTACACAAGGTTTTGAGGCTTTTCTACTATCTTGAAACCCGGTGCGACTGATGGGTAGAATGTGTGTAATATATGCCGATTTTCTCCATCTCTGTAGGATCCTTGTATAATGTTACATGTAATGTCTATGCTGTTTACTTTGATGATCGTCACAGTTCTATTCCCAGAATGAGTTGTATTAGGTTCTAATACCTTTGTTTCCTTAGAAAACCCCAATAAACTACCAATTGAACGTTCTTGGCCAAAATCAATATAATACTTAGAAGTAATTTCGGCTTTCATTGTATTGTTATTGCCTTTTATCGTTATATTTTCTTTTCCCATATGTTTTTGTATAACTTCATTTATATTATCAATTTCATAAGCTCCTGTTGGTAAACTGAATTCTTCCAAAGCTGAATATTTTCCTTTATTATCTTTTGTCTTGTAATAATGTATTTTGTTATTAATTCCTTCACTAACGTTTGGAATAGAGTTATATGTTGTTAAATCCAATAATGCGGCTTCCCATAGTCTTCCTTTTTGCAAACGTAGCGCTGGAAACAGAATACTGCGCAAAGTACATGAGTTACCGGTTAATGACACTGTATACGAAGACATCTTAAAGTTGACTAACACTTTTAGCTAAAAAGTCTAAACATAAATGACCGCAAATGGATGTATCATCAGGTTGTTTTCTTGTATAATTGTAAAAAACATTTTCTGCCGCACGAAAGTATTGTTGAAGTTCTTTCGGTGGTGGAAGGTTTCCAAAACTGTCGAAATAATAAATCGTTTCACCAAGTTTCTTGTAACACACCCAATGAGTGCCTAATCCTTCACTATTATCCAAATTTACTATACCAGTCTCATTTTTCCACATTTTAACCGGTAATTCATCTTTCATAAATACTCCTCTAAAAAATGGGATTTTCAAACAAGAAGCATATGTAATCAGTTCTTCATTGGTTAATTCTTTGTTTTTAATTATTAATTGCTCTTTCTTATTTAATACACACGATACGGTCTTAGGTATAGTCCTCCTCCCTTTTTTATCATTGACCATATTGTTGGTTTCTTTTTACCTTTACCACTAGTAGATCGACGTTTTCTTCTGATATTACCTCCTTGTTTCTTAGCGGGTCTTTTCCCACGCCTTCTTCTCTTTCCTCCTCCAAACGTAGTTTTTGCTTTCATTGCTGCTGTTACTGCTAAAGACGCTGCTTTTTCACCAATACTCGCGTCACTAGATTTTACTCTTTGCCAAGCTTTCTCAGAAAGTGCTCTATCTGCTATTGATCTATTTTTTGTATCACCAAATTTGGAATACGCTATATCGTGCTGTTTACAGGCCTGATCAAGCTTATTTATTCCAGGATCTAATCTAGCAAGCCGTTTCTCTAATTTGGTTCCAGGACCACAATATTGATATCCTCCAGGTAAATGTAATTCCACAGGTAATAAATCAATCGCCTTGTTAACTATAGCTCCAACCGGTTTACTTAATAGAGAAAATGCTGTTGATGCTATTCCCCTTCCTCTCTGTAATCTCTCTCGATTATGACTGATGCGTTTAGCCCTCGGCATGACTATTTATAGCCAAACTTACAATCAGTAGGTGCACTCTATAAATGTTTTACAATGAATGTAATATTAGTCTTGGCTTCTTGTATTATATATACTGTTTAAAATCAATTTATTATATAGAAATGGATTAATTAATTAAATGTAGACATAATAAATAAAAGTAGTAAAAATAGAAATAAGGTGTAATTGAAGATGTTTCAAATGTTTCTCCGCTGGTGATGGTATCGTTGTTTTCGGTAAAATGAATAAAATCTAAATAGTTGTCATGTTCCCTTAAAAACTTGCCACTTAATCGTTGGTAATTAAATAACACATTCCAGTCTAGTTTATCTTTAAAATTGTCAATGTAATTTTCAGAGAGATTTTGATATTTACTTATTACTTCCCAACAGTTATTAAAATTTGATGTCATCTCTACAAGGAAGTCTTCTGAAAACTGTTGTCTTTGTAAAATATGAATCCAGTTAACTCTGTGAAAATAAATTCTTAACATAGTCATTGTGAAGAGGTAGTGTATGGAAAGTTGTTCCCAATCCATATATCTATCAAACCGTTGAACAAAACCATCTGTCAGCACTCCTTGGGGAAATCTCGGCTCTTGAGATATTAAACTCCACGCAGTAATATTGGATTCCATCATCCTCTCTGTATTATCTCTCGAATATGACTGATGCTTTATCCCTTATCATGGGTATTTAAATTCTTTTTTCTCTTATATAATCTTCATCGTTTTCTGTTGGTTCATTAATCACATTCACTTTATCCCCCTTTCCTAATGTCTTGACTTTAGAAGGCTCAGACGGTTTATCTAATTGATTAGGTTTTTCTGGATTGTGTATCTTTTTCCAGTCTAAATAATTGTGGCTGTCAACATCTGAAGCTACAGCTCTTCCTGAAGCCCGATGGATATAATTAAATAAAGCTGCACCAAACCTTTCCATATGTTTTTCATATTCTGTAGTCCATTTCTTGTGTACTATATCAAATATTTTCTTATTTACAGCGTCTCCATCCTGCTCACAATCACCTACATTTGACAATTTTAATTTTTTTACATCATAGCTTGTATCAGTTTCATTCTTTTTGTAAATCGTTAACAATTTTAAAGTCGCTAAATTTACTGCTTCACCATCATAAATGGGATGTTTTATATTGCTTAACCTTTTACCGGAAAATCCCCAATGGTCTTCGTGTACAATCGGGGTTCTTTTATCCATATATTGTACCGTAACCGCATCAGAAGACAAAAGCGGATCACCAACATTTTGAATTACTTTTCCTTCAAAATTATAATTACCATCAGGTGTTAACGGAAACCCAGCTCTTTTTTCACTATATCCAGATTTTACTCCAAACTCGGAATACCGTCCAAACTTGTCCACACTCATGATGTAACTGAATCGCTATCGTTTAGGTTCTTACTATATATATACGTCTACTGAACAATTATTTCTCGTTTTCGCAGTTCATCAACCAAAGCTACCCATTCGTTTTCTAAACCAGTGTGCCCGGCTTCCATAGCTTCATGTAATAACCTCATTCGATCAACTAACTTATTTATATCGTTGTAATATATTATATTGGTTTTATACAAATTTTTTAATAATCCCCTTCCAGATGTAGTAGGATCAATTGTTTTTCTTTTTTTATGCAAAACATTTAATTCAGCAGAAGATAAAGCTCTTCTTTTAATTGGAGCTTTATTTGATTTCGAGGGGAAAAGACTAGATATAATGTTTGTGTATTTTATTGACCTGTTTCTATGAATAGGTAGGTCTTTGGAATATTTTTTTCTATGTGCATTTGTATACTCTAGTATATTTTTAAACAATTGTAAATCCTTTTTAGTATATTTACCAGGATTATTTTTAAAGATGAGTTCAAACAAACCTGTTGTACCTTTATATTTCTTATCACCAATAACTATATCATCATTTTCGTTTATATCTAACTTTCTATCTCCAATCATTAATCCTTTATCCTCTATTCTAGCTCCATATGTATGATAATTTCGATTAGCATGTGTGCCATGTAACA
Source organism: Allygus modestus (assembly GCA_963675035.1). Classification (NCBI taxonomy): domain Eukaryota; kingdom Metazoa; phylum Arthropoda; class Insecta; order Hemiptera; family Cicadellidae; genus Allygus; species Allygus modestus. Next base: position 298,561,283 of record OY776112.1, read on the forward strand.
TTTTTAATGTATATTTTCTTCCAAGTGTTCCTTTAAACATAATATCTGTGCCTAATTTGCTTAAGTTGGATGGGTTGATATCCTCTTCTTCTGCTCTTGTATCTTCCGCACTTGTATCTTCTGTACTTGTATCTCCTGCAATGTTCTTTTCCCTTAAATCTCCTATATCTCCGCTTTCTTCATACTCGTCGCTTTCTTCAGATGTTTGTAACTGGTCAGAACTTTCATCATTCTGAAATTCTTCTTCATATTTGGAAATTGGTAGCATTTTGTCTCCTTCGAAGCGAATTGAAGGTTTTTCCATATTTTGTGCTAATCGCTTTAAAGGTTCAGTAACAGGTTTGAATGTTGTTTCTAAAAATTGCTCTCTTTCATTTATACCTGATTTTAAAGCTCGGTTTTTTTGTCTAATAGAATCACTAAGTGATTTTATTTCCTTTAATAGCTTTTCCTGGTTAACCATCTTCACACCTTGACGACTTGTACAGTAATACCGCTAATCAGTGTATTAAAACGAATTTATCAAAACCTATTCTATAACGACCATCTTTTATAGCTTGATCTTTCATAATAACCAAAAATCCATACTTTTCCGCCCATGCTTTTCCGCAAAGCTCTTTAAACTTTTCAAATGGCATATCCGCATTCACATGATCGTTATATATATGTTTTAGGTTAGTATCATCTTGTTTGAATACAATTAGAATATTTGCATTATCTCTGATAAGTTGTTTTGGGATTTTGCTATAAGTTTGTCCTATATATATGCTGTCGATGTTATTATGTCTTCCCATGGCAAAGTAGTTTCTAATAGTATCCTGATTTTCACAAGATACATCGTCAAATATAAATACAGAATACGGTTTCGCTTCGTTTGGTTGCATAATGCTATCACTAGCGTTAAATTTGTAAAAATTAACATCAGACACATCAGATAGGATTTTATCCAGCAATTGATACTTTGGTTGATGTAGAGACTTTGAAAAAATATATAGGTTACTAAACCTTAATCCCTGCGGATTAGTGATCAAATTAAAGACAACATTGGTCTTTCCACAGTTTGAGGGGCCACTTACTATACATCGAACAGTGTTTGGAAGTAAACTACCGTGTTTACCATTGTTGATTTTAACGTTATCCACAGTTAAATCATCTATGTTATTAATATTGAATCGATCTTTATGGTGAATAATCTCCATCCTGCTCAAAGGTTAACGATGAAATGAGTTGCTTGTATTAAACCAAGTCCTTTATAGGTATCCATGAATCCTCAGTTTTGTTAAACCCTAACCACCGCACTTTAACTGCGTCCTTTTTTCTTTGTAACACTTTTTCAACAAGATATACATCACCTACTGTTGACTTTAACATTTCATGTCCATAAAATGCACCTTGCAACAAATCTCCTTTGTTATCTTTTAGGATATACGTTTCAGGTACAGTCGGTTGCACTTTATACACTGTAAAAACTTCATTCGTCCAATTGGGAAGGTATTTTTTGGTAAACACTCCCTTATATTTACTAATCCGTACTTTATCACTTACATTAAATTTTCTTGGCTGCATTTTTTCTACTTTAGGCTTTGTATTTTTCTTTATGCGTTTTAATACATCTTTTGCATTTCTTCTATTTACTTTGTTAGGTTTCATACCAATAGTTCTATGAAACCTGTTGTTATAATCATTTATTAATTGTGGTAAAACATCATACCATACGTAAGAACCTCTTTTTGAAAATTGTTTATACAGTGCTCCTTTTAAGGTTCTATTAAATCTTTCTACAATAGCAGCTTTTTTCTCTGAATTTGTAGAATAATGATTTATTTTATATTTATTCATTAACTGTGCAAAGTTTGTATTAAAGTATTCTGTTCCATCATCAGTTTGTAAATGTTTAATTTTGTTTTTATCTCTTTTTATGGCTATTTCCATGGCTTCTGTTACGCTTTTACCAGTCTTGTCCTTTAGAGGCAAAGCGTCTGCAACTTTTGTAAAACAATTAATAATTGTGAGTATATATTTAAATCCTTTGTTTATTCTGCTATGCGGTCGCATTTCAATTAGATCCGCTTGATATAGATCATTTATCCCTTTTATAACAGTATTTCTTCTTGGAAACTTTATTCTTGCAGGTTTGTGTAGTTCATTAATAATCTTCTCCTTCAGGTCTGACATGATGGTTTCACGAAGGCAGCTGATATGGTATTAAATATTCTTTGGTATAAATCTGCTTATATATACATATAGTTCAAGGTCATTCAAAACTTGTGTAAAAAAAGGGGAAACACAGCTTAACATTGCTGTGTTTCCCCTTTTTTTACGGAAAGGAAAAGGATCAAGGATCTAGGACGATGAAAAGGTTACTCGTCAATAGGGTTGAGGGAGTAGTGGCCGAATGGCAATGTGTTGATTTTGTCTGGAAGGGTTTGTCTTTTGTCGTCATTACAGGATAGCGCCTTTTTAACTTCAGTCACGCTGTACAGCTGATGGTTAAAACTTCTGATGGTGTTGAATTTAGCTGTAATGATGTTATCCTCAAATAAGCATTGCTTGTAGTGTTCAAAATGCACTTTCTTCTTTAAATATAAACTCTTTACACCTTTAGCTTTCTTAATATAGCTATTCTTCTTTTCTTCTTCTTCTTCTTCTTTTTCATTATAGAGTTTCAAAGAATATAGTTTAGACATCAGTGCAACAATCTCTTCAAGTAGAACACCATTAGCCTCATCCTTGAATTTGCCTAGTACTTTTTTGTGTCTGCCATTATCGTAGTTTGGATGATCTTTTGGATAATCGGAGAAATCAAAGTCGTTCTTGTAAATAAATGTACGTAAATCTTTATACATGTCCAATGTTACTATGCGATATATGAAAGCGTCAGTGTCCATATATGTAATAGATATATTTTCTCTTCCGTAGAACGCCACCATTTTGTTGTAGTGAAAATCGTACATGTGTGTTTTTGAGATGTCCAAGATTGACATGCCTATATACAAAGGACGATCCATCTTCACACTCGTCTTCTTCATGGACACTGCTACAAGTTTTTCATTAATAATTATCGATGTTCCAAAATTTGGCTGCTGTACTAGTTTCTGTAATTTTTTTGCGTCGGTAACAAGTTTAACATTTTTATGTCTTCTTTTGTTTTCCAATGTTTTTCCAAATATCGCATTATTCATTAATTTAAAGAAATCTTTTTGAAAGTCTGATGTAGCTGCTGCTCTTCTGATGGTATTTGAATCAATGTAGGGTTTCAACCAGCATGATTGAGAAAATTCCAAAACTCTATTAATTTTTGTAAAACGTAGTCCTAATTCGATAGCTTGTTGAACCACCCAAAAGTGAGCCACGTAGCGTTGTTTATTATTTAATGTCATCATTAATTTGGGGTGTTTTCCAATTGGTGAAATTTCTGTTTTAGCAAGAAGTGGTAGGTCATAATGAAGATCATGTAAATTTTCTGGGTATTCAAAATCGCAATCCAAAATATATCCAGTGTCACCATGTTTCGGAATTTGTAAAATATCGCCAATAGAGTCGGGATTAATCCATTTAAAGTTATCAAAAGGAAGTGGGTTTGACATTGCCCAACCGTACAGGTTATTTGCATCGAAATATCCTAAATAGGTTGACGGTTTGGTTTCATCATAATCGGGTAGGTATTTGTTGTTGGCTTTGACATGTCTGGTAACACTTTGGGTCAATCCGCCTCTTACTCCAGCTTCAACCATTAAAACCATGTCAATGTCTGTTAAAAGTTGGAGTTTGCATTTTGTTTCTTTTAACATGGCTTGCCAAGCTAATCCTGGTGAAGTATACGAATGTAGAGGGTCCAAACCGTATGCAGCAAAACAAGTGTTTCGGAATTCTTCCATTACATCACAAAGAAGAGTTACATCTAGTTTGACATAAAAGTCCGAGTAATCTCCTAAGGTCTTCATATCTAACTCGTTCCATACTCGACGTGCGTGTTGATAGTCCTCAAGTGATATTTCCGAATCATTAAGTTTGTTTTTGAAGTTTTCTGGTGGAGGTAGTGATGTTTCATCAAATCTATGCAGTCCATCGATGTAATCATAGGGGAAGACTCCTTTTCGAAGAACCAAATCCATTTTACTATTGGGTACAATTTTGCTTGTTTCTATCAAATCTGTTCTTCTTAGATTTTCAGATAATTTCATGAGGCTTGAAGGCATAAATCTAAATGAATCAACAAACCTTAATTTAATTTTACCCACCTTTTTTGAAAAGCTTATAAATTTTTCCATTGTAGTAGCCAAAACGTCTATTGCTCCATTATCTCTTCCTAGTTCGGGGATTATGAAGTGCGAATCATATCCACTCAGATTGTGCAGAACTACGGGGATGAAATATGGTATTTTGTAGTTCAAGTTGCAAGCGTTACAGGCTGCACCTCTATATGCTCCCGTAAGATGATCGTGGTCACGAACTTTAACGTTATCCAGTGTAAAGGTGTTATTACACAAATAACACGTTGTTGTTGAATAATAATGTTGAAGCTCTTCTTCTTCCATAGGTGTCATGGGTACCTTTGTTCCATACAGTTCTTCTACCTTTGCAGCTATTTCATACAGATCATCGACAAAGTATTTGGCTGCTTCTTCACCGCGATAAATCTTTGGAGAAGATGATAGTCCATATTTTTGAAGATGGTCTTCAGTCAACGTGGATTTAATTAGTATGCAATAACTGTTTGGTGAATGAAGTTGGTATTTGCTTCTTCTTGTAACGTCCTCTTCTTGTTGTTCAAGTGGATGTAAAGAAGACTCAAAATCAGCGTAAACAGCAACAGGTACACGGTATTGTTGTATTATTTTATCAAATTTTATCTGCGCTCTGCTGGAATGTGGCAATTTAATTCTAACCTCATAGTTTCCATTACATAACCTTTGATGTTCTACTAACCATTCTGAACCTCCCCTTTTTAATGGTTTGCCTACATGACAAAAACATCTTTTACAAATGGTTTTCTCTCCGTGTTTTTTTGATATTTGTTTAGATACAAGAGCTGCAAAGTTTTTTATGTAGACATAGTGGGATATGTCCCCTTTAGTGATCAATAGCAAATCCGTATGATCTCTGCGCTCAATAGGTGTTATGCGCAAGGGGTACGCATTGTTTGACGAATCTAAGCCGAAAATGTTGACAGAAGCTGAAGGATTTCGCTTTTCAAATTTTGATATATCAGTAATTGCAACAGGGTAAGTCATTCCCTGAAAATTATACTTATGTTGAACTTCTTCATATGCTTGACTTGGTCTTTCAGGATGGTTTTTTACATATTTAGCCAACATAACGTATTTAAAACATTCATTATTTTCATTTTGCACATTAATACAGGATAAGGTATTTCTAATCTTTGTTGGTAAAGGGATATAGCTACTGCCACGAATTCCATAACCGTGTTTGTGCACTCTTAAGTCTAGCCCTGTGATGCTTAACAAACTCCATCCAGATCCTCTTCCTTCGTGTTCTTGTATTTTTGTCATTAGCTCTTCAAAACATTCAGATACGATTGAATCAATATCTGAGGAAGACATAATAGTTCGGTTTTTTGTTAAGAAACCTCTCGGTGAAGTTTCATTCTGAATGTTTGTAAATAAACCATCTAGTAATAGGCCAAATTTGATAAAATTTAATCTTTTTAATTCATTTTGCAGAGTTTTACTTACCAATCCTTTTGCGTTATTTAAAAATTCTTCAAGTTGTAATTTTGCATTGTCAATTTTAAAGTGGGTTACTACATTACCCGGAAGTGCTCGGGCATGTAGTTCTACATTTACTGCTGTTGATGCTGAAGGACGGTGAAGTGTAGACAGAGCATGCGTAGAACTCGATGCAGCTGATGATGTTGAAGGACGATGAAGTGTAGACAGAGCAGGCGTAGAAGTCGATGCAGCTGATGATGTTGAAGGACGGTGAAGTGTAGACAGAGCAGAGGTAGAAGTCGATGTTGATGGTGCATATTGAATTACAGTTGGTCTGGAATGTTGGTGTTGAGCTAACATTTGATCTATTTCTTTCAATTCTTCTTCTTCATATTTTTCATCTTGGTTGTTGTTATGTTTCAGTTCATTATGAATCATTAAAAGAAATTCATCCTTAAATGAAGACTTGCAAATATCGCAGCGATGCATAATGTAGGTGCGATCTCCACAAAGGTCAAGGCAATAATGAACAACACTGCAAATGCCCCTCTATTTATACCCTAGCAAAAGTGGTGGGGGTACGTATTACGTTAAGTTTACTATTTTTTTGCATTTTATATTTACTATTGTAGCTGAAGGCTACAAAGTTCTGTATTTAGGTCAAGGTCATTGAACATATTTGCCAAAACGGGGAATAGAGCAGTAAATGATTTCATATCAAACCATAAACTGATCTATTCCCCGCTCTGTATTTAACTAAGACAATTTTCTCCAACAGGAACATTTGATAGATTTTAAACTCGGATGTGAAGTCGGATTGTACACATTGCATCTCGATCAACTAAAAATTTCATAAAACAATAGGGATCTTCAGTTGTAGATTCATCTTTAACATATTCGATGGTCAACATTGCAGAACGAAGATCTTGTGGAATTACGTCGACTTTTATGAGTCGCCTTTCGAGTTCAAACCGTTTTGTTATTGATGTAAGTTTTATCACATCATCGATATCGATGAGGGGAAAGCTGTAGCAAACGGAGTTTCCTGGTGGGTTCATCATGCCGATATGATAAATATACACTGTTGCATCGACATTAAATAGACGTTCCCCCACCATTAAATTTATAAGTTACCCCCACTTTTTCTAAACAAAAAAAAGCAAAAAAAAAAAAAAAAAAAAATTGAAAGCTGGTAAATATTTTCTGTCTTGTAACTGGGTCAAGGTTATACAACGATATTACCAAAACGGGGAATAGAGCAGTAAGTAGTTCTCACTTTGACTACAAACTGATCTATTCCCCGCTCTGTATTTAAAGTTTGTCAGTTGACAAGAAAAAGACAACACTTAATCAGACTCATTTGATGAATCGGAATCAGTTGTATCAGAAGCATCGGAAAGAAATAGTCGTCGACGAATATGATATACCCCTCGTGCACTATCTAAAAATAACCCATCCAAACTACTACTACTAGTGGTTGGAGTTTCATCATGTATTTCTTCAGAACAGAGAAGATGCTGATAGATTCTATAGGTTTCAGATTCCCCGTCACTTAACGGTTCAATTTGTTCCATATATCCTGCTTCAAGATCATCACTGTTTATATCACTTAATAATTCAAAATCTTCCATTGCATCCATATCACTTAATAATTCAAAATCTTCCAATTCGTCTTCATTTTCATCCTCACTTTCAATCACAATATGTTTTATAATTCCTACGATTGATTTTGCAGAAGGAAATATATTATCCTTTGGTGACATAGCTGCTATATATTCTAGTGCTAACACAAGTAGCAGAATGAGATAAGCACTGATGAGAAATCTCTTTTTATATTCCCCGATTTAAGTGGTGGGGGTAACTAGTGATAAGAAATGGGTATTATTGTATCAAATATATGTAACAATGTTTATGAAACAAGGATGTTTAAGTCCTGTAAGTAGGTCAAGGTCGTTTTAACTTATTACCAGAACGGGGAATAGAGCAGTAAGCGATTCTCACTTTGACCGCAAACTGATCTATTCCCCGTTCTGTTTCCCCCCGTTCAGTATTTCCAAAACATCTTTAGTCAATTACGAATGCTAGAAGGTCTTCAGGAAGATCTTGTTGAAGTGATGCACCTTCTAACAACGTTTCTAACGCATTAATGTATTTTATCGCCTGTATCAAAATGGCATGCCTTGAACTTTTTTTATCCATAAACGGTAATTTTGATTGTAATAACTTATATGTTTGATTTATTTTTTTAATCCTTCCTCTTTCTCTAGCATTCCTTCTTCTTGCCTCATCATTCTTTTCCTTGTTATTTGTTGTAGGCTGCATCGATGTTGTAGGCTGCGTCGATGTTGTAGGCTGCATCAACTCTGCTGGGCTATTCATAGCTGAATAACTATACTCTAAAGCTGTACGCCTTATATATGTTTACCCCCACTATTAAAGTCAAAGGATTTAGATGGTGGGGGGGGGGTGTAAGTGATAGGGAAAGGATATGTTATTTAACAATTACTATCCGCAAATTTTTTCCAAGTCTTGTCAGTGGGTCACGGTCACTTAAACATATTGCCAAAACGGGGAATAGAGCAGTAAGCGGTTTCACTTTGACCGCAAGAAATAAATACATTTTCCAATATCTTACCAAACAAAGATTTTCTATGTCCCGAAGTGGGTCAAGGTCATCTGAACATGTTGCCAAAACGGGGAATAGAGCAGTAAGTGATTCTCACTTGGACCACAAACTGCTCTATTCCCCGCTCTGTATTAGGGAAGTGAATTTTGAAGAAAGGTCACAGTTATAGGCAATAAACCTGATAACAGAACCTTTTATTAATTTATCCAAACAAAAGGAAGTTACAGATAGTTTGCAGGGAGTATTTGCAAAAGTTTCTCGAGGGTAAGATGGGTAATGTCAACCGGTTTGCATGGCCGTATTGACAAAGGTCGGTTTTCGTGCCATACCTTTTTGTAAGGGGTTAGGAAAAGGATGAGAAACATACTGATCAGTTAAAGTTAATTTTACAAAGACCAACCAAGGTCGGTTTTACAAAGGTCAACAGCATCCTGAAACCCAGTCGGACGTTGGTCAGTAACGGGCGTCAGGCAACTGTGAACCAAAGTTTTGACCAAGGTTAGTTATAGCGTGTAAGAAAAGGACATACCAACCAAGGTCGGTTTTACAAAGGTCAACAACATCCTGAAACCCAGTCGGACGTTGGTCAGTAACGGACGCCAGGCAACTGCGAACCAAAGTTTTGACCAAGATCAGTTTTAAAGCGTGAAAGAAAAGTACATATTTCATTAGTAAATAAAACACTTCAAAGACCAACACCACAAATAATTACAAACACCAACACTAACTACATTTTCTAGCAGCAAACTACAAGCTATAATCTAACAAACTAACATGCATAACATACTAATATGCTAAGGTAGAATCTTTAGTATACAGGGGTACCACCTATATACTAAAGATGCTATTACAGACAGCTAAGGCGAACAGCTAGCTAGGCTGTCAGCCTGAGACTGTGAGACCTCTGCGGTCAGCCCCCGCTTTTATAGCCGACGATCCGTGGTGGGAGGTAAAGGGAGGTGGGGGGGGGGTTACACTATTGTCGCGACGATATAAAGTGCACATTGATATATTCCAAGTTCGTTAACTGGGTCAAGGTCAAGTAAACTGTTTTGTAAAATAGCAAAGGATTTACCTTTGCTATTTTACTTTTTAAGAAACGCAAGATAGCTCTAAGATCAAACAAGGGTTATAGTTATCCGTTTTACACAACATTCATTGTACAATGATTTGATAAAATGGAAAATTTCCATGTTGGAAGGTGATTGCCATATCATCAAAACACAATACACATCATTTCTGTGTAACGGTCTAAGCTCCATCTCTACTTTTAAGTTAATCCCTCGATACTCAAAAGCAAGGATAGTGAGAAATGCTTCTGACAAAGCAAGCTCAGAAGGAACAAGCCAAGTGTTTACACCTACAGCTTCCATAGCGATATGATGATTTTTACCACGCTGTTGCAGTATATAAAACATTTCCCCCTCCAGTATAATATTTCGCCTTTTTTTCCTTTTAAGTTTTATCTTTGACTTAGTGTAAAATATCTAAGTCCGTTATCTAGGTCAAGGTCGTTGTAACATTGTAAAAAAAGGTGTGGACAACCTATTTACACTCTGCAGCATATGCTACAAATTGTAAATAGGTTGTCCACACTTTTTTTTTAATTTGGAAAAAACTTTATTTAATTTGGAAAGAATGTTTTTTTTTTTTTTTTACAATTTTCTCCACACAGTGGTTCCTGAATCGCCTCGGATTAGATAGTGCTTTTTCGTAGGGTTTTTGGGATGACGCATGCCTTTAGGTAATCTTAAAATGTAAAGACGGTCTCCACATTTTAACATGACCTTCAGGAATCCCATTATTTTTACAAAGACGTATTGTTTGTTTTTAGCTAGCCTATTAATCCGAGTCTTAGCTGGTTTCACTGTCGGATGTGGTGAAGAAGGAGAAGCGGTATTTTTTAAATGAAGATTGCACAGTTCTTCATTTAAAGTACACTGTTTTGCACAGCGTTCGCCTTTCTTTGCACCTTTTTTGAACACATAATTACATAGTTGTGCAGGACGTATGCACCTCCTATGCAATGACTTTAATTGATTGAATTTCTCTGAAGGAGATTGAATATTTGTGCAAATTACTGAAGGTCTGGTTGAACTAGTGGAAGGTGGAATTTCAATTGGGGGTCTTGTAAATATTTTAGAGCTTGAGGTGGAGCTTGATCTTGAGGTGGGTGATAAGGAGGAGCTCGAAGAAGACCTTGATCTCGAGGTAGATGATGAGGAGGAGGAGCTCGACGAAGGCCTTGATCTCGAGGTGGATGACGAGGAGGAGCTCGACGAAGACCTTGATCTTGAGGATGATGGTGAAGGAGAAGTTGAACGTGAGCGAGATGTTGAACGATCCATGATGGGTGGTGAAGTTGTCTTTTCAGGGATGATCAGGGCCATTAAAAGAGCCTGACGAAGAATTGAACCAGCAGCCGAAGTCGAGGGTGATGCAGAAGTCGAGGGTGATGCAGAAGTCGAGGGTGATGCAGAAGTCGGCAGTGATATCGGGTGTGACTCCATAGTTCTGAGTGTGAGCAAGCACAAGCAGCAGAATGATCTTACCAGTGATGGGAAGCCTCTTTTATACCTAATATAAGTGGAAGGGGGGGGATGGAGATAGGCTATGGTTTAAAATATTAATCTTTCTATATGTGACCAGACAAAAGTTTATAAGTCCTGTCAGTGGGTCAAGGTCATCTGAACTTGTTGCCAAAGCGGGGAATAGAGCACAAATTGGTGCTCTATTCCCCGCTCTGTATTAGGGGACAGGGAATTACAAGCAATGATTTTAATAACGAAAAATAAAGAAAAACCCAAAAAAGAAAAAATCACAACAGTTTCTCAGGCTAAGAAAGGTAATGTCAACCGGTTTACATGGCCGTATTGACAAGTCCGGTTTTCAGGGCCGAACCTATTTGTCAGGGGTTAGGAAAGGAGGAGAAACATGTTACTTTGAAACAAAAATAAAGACTTTACCCGCAAATATTTAAACAAATTGAACAGTTAAAGTTAAAGTTTATTTTTCAAAGATCAACCAAGGTCGGTTGTACAAAGGTCAACAGCAAACTGGAACCCAGTCGGACGTGGGTCAGTAACGGGCGCCAATCTACTGCGAACCCAAGTTTTGACCAAGGTAGAATTACAAGGACCGATTTTATATTTACAAGTTATTTTTCAAGGATCAAACCAAGGTCGGTTGTACAAAGGTCAACAGCACACTGGAACCCAGTCGGACGTGGGTCAGTAACGGGCGCCAATCTACTGCGAACCCAAGTTTCGACCAAGGTAGGATTACAAGGACCGATTTTATATTTACAAGTTAAACCCCACGGATAAAAATAGGGACACTTTACCCAGTTTGGATCAATATCCATAAGAAAAGGGAGCTGTAGGGAAGGTACATATTAGTAAATAAAACACTTCAAACACCAACACCAACACAAACATTAATTACAAACACTAACTACATTTACTAGCAAACTACAAGCGTTAATCTAACAATCTACCATGCATAACAAACTAACAAACACATGCAAGGGCGCGGATCTGTTAATTGCGCGTCGGGCCCAACGCACACTTAACAGACCTACGCTGCAGCAGAATGCAACCCAGTCGGACGTTGGTCAGTAAAGGGCGGCAAGCTACTGCGAAGAGACCGCGGACTGCTCCGCTTATAAAGGCGGCGGTCAGTGGTGGGAGGTGACTCCGCCCCGTGACGTCAGGGGGGGGGGGACCTTGAACATGACCCAAAAAACGGGGGACCTTGGGGGGGGGGACCTTGAACATGGCCCAAAGGGGGGGGGGAGAGAGAGACCTTGAGGGGGGAGACCTTGAGGGGGGGGGACCGGTTCTAGAACCTGTCTCAGCTTTCTAACCATATATGGATAGGGCAAGGTTTTACCTTGCGACTCGATTTACTCCTTCCGCCACCTCATTCCAGCTTCAACCATTGACTGGTACACTTCACAGCTCTCGCTCTCTCTCTCTTCTTACAAAATGACTTCGCCGATAACCAACGAGAAACTGAAAAGGATTAAGGAATCCTTGAAGAAGACAGCTCCAAAGACAAGCGGATTTAAACAACCTTCTTCCCTCAGAATGAGGCTAAAGAGGGATTTTAAAAACCACCCTCTTTACTACAAACAAGGTTCTTCTGGTTCGACTTCTTCATCAACAACGGAACGACACTCTGCCACACGGGATCATCTGGACGTGTTGCAGAAGATGAAGACCTTGACGGAAGACGAATTGGTATCTCCCATTGCAGTTACCAAAACAAAATTCAAACATTTGAGAAGAAACTTCCCGTACAGAGCGGTGCTGAAGAACGGAAGCACCTACTACTTAACTGCCGGTGAAGTTCTCTTTGAGGTGGAATTGCCACGATCAATTCCGGCACCACCAGAAGTGTCATACAAACAGACCTTGTCCTTGGTAAAAGAAGAGAGTAGAGTGAAGTGGACTGTAAAGTAAAATCCCTTACCATCCCACCCTCCCTCCACAAACGGTCCTTTTCAGGACCACCCTAAGCATTTCAAGTTAGGGACTTGGCCTGTACATAGGCAGGAGACTATTAGTCTTATGTTTGTGTGCAGCCCACTTTGTGAAAATTTCTAAGTCCCAAGGTCCTTGACCTTGACCTTGACCTTGAACATGACCCAAAAAAGGGGGGGGAAGGGGGGGGTACACAGTTTGAGCAAAGTATGTCATGTGGGTACTCAAATTACGCGGATTGATCAGACGAACAAGTTGGCGCAAACAGAATTCAGATCCGACAAAGGGTATAGCAGCAACAGCGGAAAACAACTATTTTCAAGGGCAAGCCTAAATAACTTCTTTATTTACGGTTTAAAATATATTAAGTGGGTACTCAAATTACGCGGATTGATCAGACGAACAAGTTGGTGCAAACAGAATTCAGATCCAACAAAGGGTATAGCAGCAACAGCGAAAAAACAACTATTTTCAAGGACAAACCTAAATAACTTCTTTGTTTTTGGTTCAAGGTCTAACATGTGGGTACTTCAATTACGCAGCTTGACAAGGCGAACAAGTAGGTGCAATTTAAATTTAAATCTAACCAACAGTATAGCATCCGTGGCGTAAAAACGATGGTTTGAAGGACAAGGTAACGTTGTGGTGGGGGTAGATGCCTATTATACACGATAACGCTACATCATTATTCTTCCAGCTCTTGTCGTATGAACATCTACCTAGACGGTCTGAAAAATGTCGCAGTTTTACAGGAACATGAGGAAGGTGACCTTCAGTAGTCCCCTTGACACTACTTTCTACTTCCCTGACGATGAAGACAGAAGGTCTACACTTTTAGTGGACAATGAGCGGTTTCGTCGAAGAATAATTGAGGTTGAAACACTTTTAACCAGTTGTTTGCTACGCAAAAAGAACCATATGAATACATGCACCGGTTTAGATCATAGTAGCTGTTATACTTATACAGCGTTGAAGCGCAAACATTATTGAGGTTTTTAGTTACGGAGGTAAGGTCTTGACAGTCTAAGAGCTAAACCCTAACTAACACATGTAAACTAGTTATTGTGCGATGTAAAACTTGGTGGGGAGACTGGTGTAGTGGGGGACTGGTGTAGTGGGGGACTACCATCTGCCGCACACTTGCCACCTGCCACCTGCCACCTGCCGCCGCCCATCTGCTGTCCACCATCTGCTTCGTTCTACTACACTTTTACCCCCACCATTTTGTTTGATACCAAAAACGCTAGCTAGCGAATAGTCAGTACACCTCCGGCTCTCGACCGGTGAACATCGAGCTCTCCGAGACGCTCTTCACAAAATAACAATATCATTTCACTCAAGGTCTGATAGATGTTTCTATTTCATTGCCGTCACGTATTCTTTCCTCCTGACAGCAATGAAATGCAAACACCTAACAGAACAGATAGGTGTCAAAAACACAACATGGACTCTGCGCAGGGATCGAAGTATCTACCGTCTTTCATCAGAAAGCAAAGTGATGGCCGCAACTCGTCCGGATCAACAACATCGATGACAACCAACAACGGGGAACTATTGTAAACATGAATTATTGTAAACATAACTTATTGTAAATAAAATAAAGTAATATTTGTAATTGTACTACCTCGCACTCGTATCATTCGATTGCTTCATTCGATTGTTTCATTCGATAATTTTCATTCGATATTTATTATCGATTAACTATCGAATCACAATCGTTTTACGAGTGCGAGGTAGATTTTTTTTAAAAAACTTCACCGTGACCTTGAACTTTGAACTTTTACTCATTTCGTCACAAAACCGCCTACGTCACTGGCTCAGCCTCAGATGACGTCTTTCATGACTCAGCGCTTCCGGTCACGTGACCGGAAGCCATAAATCACTTGGCCCAAAAGTCCCCTTTCCCTACTACTTGTGTTATCAATACACATGACATGTAATCTTTCATCAGCCTTCAACATGTGAAATTATATACTCTGCGAGGAGGACAGATTCGTTAAACTCTTTCCTGGCAAAGTTTTTATATTTATGTTTGTTTATCTTGTAGACTTCAAACACATAATATATCAAGAGCTGTTAAAACAATTATTAAGTAACGCCAATAAATGTACATGTTTTTGTTGAGATACTCATGAATACAGTTAGTTGTTTCAGTCATTTCAGTTATTTCTATGCTGCACAAAGCTTATGGAATCTGAATACTATTATTTGCTAAGCATCAGAGAAGTCGAAATCGGTGTTAACGAAATATTCGTTTGTCTGCCTGTTATGCTCAGTCAGATTTTGTATATTTTTAATGAGATTAGGATTTATTGACTTTGGTAAACCTGCTTTCCATTGACGGGATTTATTGATTTTCGTAAACCTGTTTTCCATTGACAATAATTGTTTACTATTCTGTAGGAAATCGTTAGGCTATTTCGAACCATCGTACAGATTACACACACAGTATGCTGTACAGGTGTAACGCATGACAGTTAAGCATGTCGCCCACTACACCTATTACAACTATAGTGCACCTCTGTTCTATATTAAAATCTGGCAAATTTACAATAAATAATTTTAAAGAGATAATAATTTATTAAATATTTCACTACAGAGTGCATCACTGTTTCATTTCCCCATCAGGAAATTGTTTTCATTAAGCTAGCTGATCAGATTAAACCACAGAATTCCAGACAAGAACGGGTCACTAGAGTAGGAGCGGCACCCTGTTGCCGCTAACATGTAGTTATATGGGGAACAGCTGATGTGGTGGCTTCACTCAGAGGGTCAACCACGTGACCAAAAAAAAGGGGGCCATGACCTCAAAAAATTACCAGTGGTACCAACTCAAGAAAAAAAGATATTACCAACTTAAGAAAAGAAAATTCCCAGAGTGTTATACTGCGTAGTAATTATACTACATAGTAATTATATATATACATAGTAATTATATATACATAATTATATTATATATTATACTACGAGAGAGTGAGTGACTGCGCAGACCTGCGCGTCACGCCTCAGCGCCCGCGCGTCACACCTCAGAGCCCACCCCAGGTAATCAAGACACAGAGTGTGGTGAATAATTAATGTAATTGATCTAAAGTGTACATGGTGACGGTGAGTGGTGCAGGTGGTGCAGGTGGCAGGTGGTGCTGGGCTCCGCCATCGCTGGTGCGGTGATGGAGCCGTGGGCGCGTGATGGTGGAGTCGGTGAGCGGGGGCCGGGGGGCGGTGGGGTGCAGGTGGAGCCGTGGAGTCGGTGAGCGGGGGCCGGGGGGCGGTGGGGTCCTGTAACATAACAAATAATGTGATCAGCAATCTCTACGTGATTGGTCGGAATAAGGATATATGCTAATGGTTATAATTAGCGTTCTGCGCTCTGATTGGTTTACACAAATACAGAGAACAAAAATTAACATTGTTACTCCATCACTCTGCCTCTGGCCTTCGTGCAGGTAAGAGCCATTACTGATTGTTGCTATCGGCGTAACTGTTGGCTTATTTTGTATGTGTTGAGATTAATTGTATGTGTTGAGATTAATTGTGTATATTTCGCCATTGGAAAATGGCAGGAAACCCTGTTGAAATTATAAGTACCGATGATACATATATTAGACACTTTAGACTTTACGGAACAAAAACTATTTTCAAATTCACAAAACCTCCTGCAAAAACAAACGAAATTGATTGGCTCAGACAAGGTTTTGCCAAAATTGTAAATGAGATGAAGGGCCAAGCCTATGAAAATGATCAGCTCGGATTTACACTACAATCTCTAAACTTAAAAAGTACAGAGCCCGGGTATATTGCTTTTCGGCCCGCAGGTGAAATTAATGAAGATATCCTTTGGCAAATTTTCGGGGGAATTGTTCAATCAAATTCCGAAACTATTAAATCTACCGACACATTTAAAGTGGAATGTACCCAAGTTAATCTCCCTGTAGGTTCCGGGTCTCACAAAAGACCTGGCTTTTACAACACCTTTGTCGAAGAGTGTAAAGCCAGGAAGGGAATTGTAGTGATTAATAATAAAGACAATTTATGTCTCCCTCGGGCTTTGGTAGTAGCTATGGCTAAAGTGACTAATGATCCTCAGTACAAAGCAATCCGAGACGACAAGGGTAAAAGACAAACTTTCAGGGCCAAGGAACTTATTCGGTGGGCTAGGGTAGAGATCTCTGAGGAAGGTGCAGGAATCCCCGAATTGGAAAAAATTCAGGACTTGTTAAAAGATTACAAAATCACAGTTTATAATTATGATAGAAAAGGCCGAGATGTCTACTTTGAAGGCCGTGTTGAAAATCCTAAATTTAAAATAAATCTGCTCTTTCACAATCGGCACTATAACGTAATCAACAGTTTGACCGCTGCTTTCGCCTGCAACTACTTTTGCGAAGCATGTCATGTCCCCTATGATCACAAAGCTAAACACAGATGTACTAATATTTGTCCTCAATGCCAAACTATCTCGCCTCCCTGTAAACTTGAACATGGGGGAATAATTTGCCCGGACTGTAACATGACTTTGAGAAACCAGCACTGTTTTATTGCCCATCAGGTTGACAAATGCAAAACAATAAAAAAGTGTCTTGACTGTGGAAAATTGATTAACTTAAAAGAGAGATCAGGACCTCACAAATGCGGGGAAGTTTATTGTAAACCTTGTGAAGCGTTCAAAGACCCCAATCATAAATGCTACATGCAACCCAATAATGGAAAACCTAAATCTAAAGACTTCCTGTTTATTTTCTTTGACTTTGAAACAAGGCAGGACGAGTCTCTCCCCTCAGATCCAGATAAAAAAGTTCACAAAGTTAACCTGTGCGTCTCGCAACAATATTGCAATCAGTGTATAGAAGGTAAAATTTGTACGACGTGTAACAACCGTACAAGAGTCTTCAACTATGACCCGGTTAAAGATTTTATAGACTATGTAATGAGTGTTAGAAAACAGTTTAAAAATGTTTGTGTGATTGCTCACAACGGGCAAGGATTTGATTTTCAGTTTTTGTTAAAGTACATCATGGAAGAAACAAAATTCACGCCGGAGCTGGTAATGAGGGGAACTAAAATCATTCTTATGGAACTGGACAATTTGAGATTTGTTGACTCACTTAGTTATTTTCCCATGTCCCTCGCTGCACTTCCTAAAGCTTTTGATCTGCCTCCCGAGAAAAAGAAAGGTTATTTCCCGCATCTTTTTAACACTGTGGCAAATCAAAATTATGTAGGCCCGATACCCGACAAAAAGTATTACTGCCCGGAATCAATGTTTGAGAAACCTCACGAAGCTTTCGAGATTTGGTACGACGAGCAAGTGGCGAGTAACTACGTGTTTGATTTTAAAAAAGAAATCTTGGAGTATTGTATCTCTGACGTGGAAATCCTAGCTCAAGCGTGTATAAAATTTAGAGCCTTGCTTCTTGAACAATGTAACGTAGATCCTTTTCTCGAGGCCGTAACTATTGCTAGCGCCTGTAACTTAGATTTTCGGCGTAACTTTCTAAAACCAAACACAATAGGTTTGATTCCTAAAAACGGTTACAGACTGACTGACAATCAGTCAGCCGTTGCTTTACAATGGTTAGCATGGGAGGAGGAGAAACGAGGGTTGAGGATTCAACACGCGGGCCGGGGTAAAGAAGTAAAAATTAAACGAATGAAAGTTGATGGGTTTGACGGTGAGAGGATTTACGAGTTTCACGGGTGTTACTGGCACGGGTGCCCGAAATGTTTTCCTTATAACAGAGAGGCTCCTCTGAAGGAGGATCCCTCTGATTCACTCGACTTAAGATATGAAAGAACTTTGAAAAAAATGGCAAAAATGAGTGACTACGAAACTATAGAAATGTGGGAGTGTGAATTTAGAGCATTAAAAAAAGATAACAAACTTAAACATTTAAATAACCTTCCGATTCTCAACAATCTTCCCCTTGACCCTAGGCAAGCGTTCTTTGGAGGCAGAACGGGCAATACAAAAACATATCATAAATGTAAAGAGGGAGAAACAATACAGTATGTAGATGTTTGCTCCCTTTATCCGTTTGTAAATAAATATGGAAAATATCCTTTGGGCCACCCTTCAATCTATGTGGGAGATAGGGAGTGCAGGCAGAGAGGTATGCAGGTAGATGGTTTGTTAAAATGCAAGATTCTGCCACCTCGAGATCTCTACCACCCCGTACTCCCCGCTAAAATGAATAATAAATTAATGTTTGTTTTGTGTAAAACTTGTGGGGAAACATTAAACCAAGAAGATTGTGAACATGAGAGTGAGGAAAGGGCAATGGTAGGAACATGGACCATGGATGAAATTAGAAAAGCTATAGAGAAAGGTTACGTTGTGCTGGACATGTACGAGTTGTGGGAGTACGAGGTAGCCACATATGAAAACGGAGGTTTGTTTACAAATTTTATAAATCAATTTTTAAAAATCAAGCAGGAAGCCTCAGGCTATCCCTCTTGGTGTAAGACTGAACATGATAAAGAAAAGTACATTTCAGACTATTTCCAACACGAGGGAGTTAAATTAGACAAAGACAAAATTGCTAAAAACGGGGGTTTGAGGCAATTGGCTAAATTAATGTTAAACAGTTTTTGGGGAAAATTCGGACAGAGGGAGAACCAAACTAAGGCAATGATTGTAAGAGATCCCAAAACACTCTTTGAAATGATGACAAACCCAGAAGTAAAAGTCAACAGGATTCAGATAATTAATGAGACGGTAGTGGTTGTTAGTTGGGAGTATCTCGAAGAGGTTGGGGAACCTTTGAGAAATGTAAATGTTGTGATTGCGGCCTACACTACAGCCCAGGCTAGATTAAAGTTGTATGAACATCTAGATGCTTTAGGAGGCCAAGTAATTTATTATGATACCGACTCGACCCTGTACGTATACCGTGGTGGTTTGTACAGAGTCCCTACGGGGGATTACCTCGGGGAAATGACGGACGAATTGGCAAGCGAGTACGGGCCCGGCTCTTATATTGTAGAGTTTGTTTCTGGGGGACCAAAGACCTACGCTTACCTTGTCTGGTCAACCAAGAAGCAAAAGTTAGAATCAGTTTGTAAAATTAAGGGTCTAACATTAAACATGAAAACCTCCGAAACATTAAACTTTGAAGCTCTAAAAAAGATGGTCCTCAGTGAAACAAAAGAGATACTAGAAATTGAAGAGAATAGAATCAGGAGAACTAAAGACAAAAATATAGTAACAGTGAGTGAAATTAAAAAGTTTAGAATTACAGGACCAAAAAGGAGGCTCGAGAGCGAGTATGAAACTTTACCTTACGGATATCAAAAGAGTCAAAGATTGGAGTAACCCCCACCCCGCCCCAAGGGGGAGCAGTCAACTGCCCCCCCTTTGTACATATAATATCCAGCTTTCGTTGCGATCAGACGTGTGTCAGTTTGCTGTCCAATGTGTGAGGATTGGGAACAAAATATTGGTTGGATCTTTATAAATATCCCAGGCGTAAAGTTACTCTTCCCGGACTATACCAGGCTGACCTAGTTGAAATGAAGCCTTATTCCAGAGTCAATAAAGGGTTCAAGTACATATTGACAATGATTAACTGTTTATCCAAACTAGCTTTTGCCGTTCCGTTAAAAAACAAGTCAGGGCCAGAAGTGGCAAAGGCACTCGCTCCTATTTTAGCTAAATATAAAATGACGCATTTCCAAACAGATCAGGGAACAGACTTTTTCAATAAACACGTAAATGCTTTAATGAAAAAATACAAAATCAACCATTATCATACATTTTCCGAACTTAAAGCTAGTATAGTGGAAAGATTAAACAGAACTATCAAGACAAAAATGTACAAGTTATTTACTGCCCGTGGAAGTTACGAATGGTTAAGTATTTTGCCAAAAATTTTAAATTCTTACAACAATACAAAGCACAGGACTATAGGTATGAAACCACGGGATGTCAAAAAAAAGCACTTTCAAGATATTCTGAATAGAATAAATAGAGTTGGCAACGCAAAAAATCTTAAACACAAATTTAAGGTAGGCGACATTGTTAGAATCAGTAAAACCAAACGAGTGTTCAAAAAAAGCTATTTACAAAATTGGTCAAATGAGACGTTTACAGTATACGCGATTAAACCAACAAGACCAGCAACATACATATTACAAGACAACAGAGGAGAGATACTTAAAGGAGGGTTTTACGCTGAAGAACTTAGCAAGTCAAAAACAGGTAATGTTTACTTGATTGAAAAAATCTTAAAGCGGAAGGGTAATTTAGCACTTGTTCAATGGTCTGGTTTTCCTTCTTCTCATAATTCTTGGATAAAGGTGAATGCACTAACTCCTGGGTCATCGCACTAATGTCCAACAAACCGTAAATCCTGCACGTGTGCCGCTAAATGGGAAAAAGTTTCATGTGAAACCCGCATAAAAGCCCGCATGTCACTCTACCGTGAAGTGATTACTTAAAAAGCAGAGCAATTAGTAGTATGTAACCAGTCACAATGCGGGTTATTAAGCAGAAAGTCAAGTTCTCTGTAAAAAACTTTGACAATTATTTCTCGGGGGCCGGAATGGTTAAACAGAACAAACATGGCGCTTTACTGCCAGATTCAATACGTTGTATAATCGCGGGGCCGAGTTCCTGTGGGAAGACCAATGTTTTATTTAATTTATTATTTGACCCAAACGGTCTAAAATTTGAGAATATCTATATATTTTCAAAATCCCTCTATCAGCCTAAATACAAATTACTTAAACAGGTTATGCCTAAAGAGGTTGGGTATCATGAATTTGACGATAATAGTTTAGTTATACACCCAAATCAAGCTAAACCAAACTCTATAATGATTTTTGATGATATATCGGCAGAAAAACATAACAATATACGCAACTTTTTTACTATGGGGAGACACAACAATTTAGATTCATTCTATCTGGGACAGACATATAGCGCTATTCCCAAGCAGCTGGTGAGGGACAATTGTAACTTTGTTATTTTATTCAAACAAGACGAAATGAACCTAAGACATGTATACAACGATCATATCACCACAGACATGTCATTTGAAAAATTTAGAGAAATATGCGCTCAGGCGTGGCGTGACAATTTTGGATTTCTAGTTATTGACAAGACTCTAGATCCATTTAAGGGAAGGTACAGAGTGGGAATGGACACTTTTATAGCAGAGGTATAATGGTACGCATCTACTATTATAATGATTTAAGGGGATTTGATAAGAAACTTCATAACGTAAGGTCTAACCTGTGTTCTTTTTATTACAAGGACAAAAATAAATTCTGTAGTAATTATTGCAGTAGAAAGGGTAAACACGGCCATCCCTTCAATAACAGATGCTGGAGACATAAAAAACCTCCAAGGACTGCGAGGCTACCACCTGTAGTTTTATTAATGATATCTGCGAGTGAGAGAACTTATAATAGAGATACTTGGTTAAACTTTTTACAAAAGTGTGAAGAACAGAGTGTACCCTTAGAACTAGTGATTTATCATGAAGATATGAGAAATTCAACAGTGAGAGACCCCCAAAATTTAATATCTAGATTTAGACCCTTTCCGGATATATTTGGTAAAGTATTGCCTTTAAGAAACCTGCATGGTAGTATTAATTTTGCTCAGATAGTTTTAAAAATGTTGGAGTATGGTTGCAAAATACCTCACGCGGCCAGATGTATAGTTTTGACAGAGAGAACTATACCCATCAGGTCCCCTGTCAAAATTTATAAAATGGCTTTATCCCTCAAATGTTATATTGACATTAGTTATAATACAGCCTGGGGGCCAATTCCTGACGATACTCCCAAAGGGCCGAGGGGTAAACCTTTTGCTGCTGTAAATAACTACTGCCAAGGATTATATACTACAGAGTTTTTAAGAGCAGCCCTGCCCACAGTGGCCTCACAGTGTGAGAGATTTGGTATTAGTTTAAAAAACGGTGTATATAGAGTGACAAATCAAACATTATTTGAACAGTGGAAAAGATTTACTGGAACCAACCCGTGCGAATTTTGGCTTCTTAACTCGTATTTAATGTACAACAGACATCATGACAAACCATTGAGAATGTTGAGCAAATATATGCAAAAAACCATTGAGAACGACAAGTACATAGTAACACATGTCTCACAATGGAGGGACAATGTAAAGCGAGCCTTTGTTTTTAAAAGTTACACAAATCGTTATATAATACCGAGACACAGTCTTGTAAGGGAGGAAGCTAGGTATTATAAAGGATTAGACTTGAGCGCCGGTATTTCGCTTCTAGATGTTACGCGTTACATGAAAAGATGCAAAATGCGTGCCTTGTTTTTCAGGCAAGTCGAAATGCCTTAAATTTAAACGTGTTGGTTTAAATATATCATTTGCGACTATGAAGCGAAACAGTAAGCAACTGACTAATCGACTGATACAGCTGCGTAATGCTATTAAGAGAAAGTATAAAATGTTTAAGGAAGGATCCGAGGAAAGTGATATTATGCTTGAGAAACAGTATAAACCAATTATTCAAGAACTTAGAAAAACAAACACAGCAGACATAAAAACAGAACCTGAAACCTTTAAAGAAGAGCCAATGGACTATAGTACGACAGATGATGAAGCTGAATTTATACCGCAGAGTGTATCTACGCCTGAAAGCAGTGGGTTAAAACAAATTGTATCGACTCCTTCGGGACTGGAAACAGCGTCGCGATATATTGAAAGTCAGTTTAGTAACCCCATTACGGTGAGATATATGACAATGCTTTTAAAGGATGCTAGCGGTAAGGTCCGAGTAATTTATCATGACTATGGCCCTAGATACGAAGGCAGTACTTTAATGATGGGAGATAAGGTGTTAGACTTTGACAACGATGGAACTATACTAATAAACAACACAAGGTATAGTCCAACCGAAGGCTTGTATGAGCTCATATTTAAGAGAACCCCTGACGAGGAAATATACGACGAAGAAGACCTTAAGACCTATAAGAGTATTATTGTTGCCACCAACGCACACAAGAAAGGATACAAATTCCACAATGTAATTAGAAGGGACAAAAATCTAAAGTACAGAAGAATGATTAAAGACCTATTCCCGGTTAAAGCGGGCAAAGGTTTAGCGTGGAAGAATGCACGATCTCGTGACATTATACACTGGGATGATGCCAATGAATTGGTGGACAGATTACGACACATTGCCATGTCAACAGAGACTGGAAACAGAGTCCATAGCAATGAAATACTAAGTATCGTGGAGGAACTGAGAGAGGCTGGTTACATAAAAGGATCTGGAAACAGTAGATTTAAAGCATTATTATAATGACTATTGACAAGTTTGGACGTAGTAGCCGAAAATCCCGAGGTGAGGCCGCCAAAGGTCCCAAGGGTGATGGCTTTAATTTAACGCCCGACGGTGATTACGATATACAAAATAAGCGATTATGTAATTTAAAAAGACCTGCAGAGGATAACGACGCGGTGACTAAAATATTTATGTGTGACAATACCTTAATTTTAGATGGAAAAAAGAGTATTTTGACGCTAATAAATGTGTTATTCGACATGTAAAATCACCACAAAATTCTGATGATGCTGCCACAAAATTTTACGTAGACTACAAATGTATTCCTTTTACAGGAGAACATTATATCTTAGGGAACAAAATACTAAGAGACGTGCGAGATGGCGAACAAGAATATGACGCTGTAAACTTGCGGATGTTAAAATCAGCCTTAATGCTGGTAGATAACACTTTTTATGATTGTCAGTCAAAACAAATAAAAAATTGCTCGGATCCAACTGATTTTCAAGACGTATTAAACTTAAATTATATTGTAAGACTATTGAGTAAAGTTGTATTTGACATTTACAATACCTTAGGAGCTCCAATACAGACAGACAAGGACGATTGGATAAGATTAAATGTTATCAATAAATACTTTTTAGACGAAAATACACGACAATTTCGTAATAAAGATGATCCCTATGAAGAGGAATTAATTGAAGACACAGACCCTTTCCCCAGTTTCCTGAGGACGGGATCCGGCTTAAAAACACATTAACTGGCAAACACTAATTAGTCTACGCCGATCCACTCAACATGCGGGTTGTTTTATTGATTTTTCTACCTCTTGCCTCGTGCAACAAGTCGGTAGATTTTCTAACTTATTACGGGTATTTGGAGAAAAACGCTTTGACACAAAACATTACTTCTGCAGTAAGACAATTTCAAGAGTACTTTCGTCTTGAACCAACGGGAGTGTTTGATAACGATACATTGGCCCTCATGGGAACGCCTAGGTGCGGCCATCGCGACAATATATTACCATTCTCAGCTTTACCCAATAGAAAGTGGAACACTACAGAAATAACCTGGTATCAATACGGCCCTTCTCAACACCCCGACATAATTCAAAAAGCTTTTGATGTATGGGCCAAACACGCAAATTTAACTTTTAAAAAAAACATAAATAATCCCACAATAATCATATCATTTTCAACATCTAGAAAACATGTATTCTACTCGAGACAGGATAATTGTCCCTATGATTTTGATGGACCCGGGTTAGTTCTCGCCCACGGGTATTTACCCCATATTGGGTATAACCAAACGGACATACACTTTGATTCGGAAGAAAATTGGGATTTTACTATGAATTTACCACGAAATGGAAAAATTTCATTTTTCCTAACATTGGTTCATGAGATTGGACATTCCCTTGGTTTGGATCATTCAGGTGATGATAAATCAGTAATGTTCCCTTTCAACAGGGACCCTACAGGGATTGTTGACTTTAACGAATACGAGCTAGGCAATGATGACAGACTCGCTATGGAGATTCTGTACGGCAGGTCCACTAAGACATTTGCAACCATTCCAAAAATGAATACGACAACATCCACAACCACACATACCACACCAACAACATCCACTACCACGCCAACCACAGCAGTAACACCACCCGAGATATTTGAAAAACGCGATATTTGCGAATTAAAAGATCAGATTGATATGTTCGTTATTGTAAACAAAAGGATATTTGCTTTCTTTAGAGACTATGTATGGATTATTAGTTTAAATCCTACAGAGAGAATTCCTGAGGACTTAACACGGCCAAGAAGAATATCACACTGGCTTAAATTTTTACCGCGAAACTTTACTGAAATATCTGCCATTTACCAAAGGCCTAACGGGGAAATTGCTCTTTTTTTTGGCAATGATGTATTTTTATTTAGATACCCTTCACTGTCCTTGATTACAATGTATAATGTCAATAACATAGCCGGTAGAATGGTACATAAAGTAAACGCGGCCTTTGCAACTAACACGGGAAAGAGCTACATGATTATTGATGATTGGTATCTGATTGAAATTAACGAGTGCGACTTTACTGGTACATTTATGGGAATGGTCTCGTCTACGCTTTACGGTATCCCTGCCCACAGTCACGGTGCTTTTAGGTATATAAACGGGATGATTTACTTTATAACTGACAGTGGGGTCTTGGAGTACAGCGATTTTACTAACTCGGTATCTCGCACGTTGCCTGACGTGTTTGAAGCTTTAAAAATACCGTGTATACGCGAGACTCTATTAACTAAACTTTACGAAGTGATTAAATATTTACAATAAAATGGCTAACACAAGAAGGAAACCTCTCAGATGTAAGCAAGCGGTTGTGCGAGGCGGAGGTATTGTTTCATCAGTGCTGAACAAAGCTATAGACCTCCTACCTATCGAACTCCATTTACCTGGAGGTTATCGGTATTGCGGCCCCGGCACGAAATTAAAAGAGAGATTAGCTAGAGGTGACAAAGGAATAAACGGGCTAGACGAAGCTTGTAAACAACACGATATAGCATACTCGCGGTACTCCGACAACGAGTGGCGAAGGCAAGCTGACAAAGAGTTGGCGGAGCGCGCTTGGCAGAGGTTCAAAGCATCAGACGCATCTTTGGGCGAAAAAGCAGCTTCTTGGATGGTCACCACAGCAATGAAGGCCAAGACTAAATTGGGGGGAGGTCGTAAAAAGAAACGACCCGTTAAACGTCCTAAAGGTAGAGGTTTATATCTTAGACCCTATAAAAAGCAAGGGGCCGGCAAGAGGAAGAAAAGGCAAACGAAAAAAAAGCATCTCGATACCAATAAAACCACTGACAAATTACGATATAATCAAATACGCGAGATTATTAAAAATTCCAAACTTTAGAGGAGTTTACATGAGGGATAGTTTACCAAAACGCTCGAGAAAGTGTGAATCTGCTATAGTTAACTTGGACAGTACAACCGGCCCAGGCACGCACTGGGTATGTTACAGGAAGATTAATAATAAAGCCTATTATTATGACAGTTTTGGCAATTTAAGACCACCACTAGAAATAACACGATATTTGGCGGGATGTGAACTCTACTATAATTACGAGAGACAACAGAATTTTGATACAGTGGTGTGTGGTCATTTGTGCTTACATTTTCTCTGCAGTAATGTTCTGCCTCACGGGAACGACTAGTATACTATCCCATGAGCTAGCATTTCCCATAGATGTTAGCAAGGGTGAATGGGAGCTAGGTTTAATTGAACTGACAACTTATAATTCTATTCCAAACATTGAAAAAGACAATAATGATAAGTTTTACTACGGTGAAAATAACAGCATTACAATCCCTGAAGGATCTTACGAGATTGAAGATATACAGACATATATACAATCTCAACTGCCAAAAGAAACCAAGTTTACATTAAAACCAAATAACAACACTTTAAAGGCTACGATATGTTGTTCTCAAAAAATTGATTTTACTAAAGAACATTCATTGGGAACACTCTTGGGATTTAAAAAACAAATATACGAGGCTAATAAACAACATGTTTCCGAACTGCCTGTAGATATAATTAAAGTTAATTCTATACGGGTGGAATGTAATATCACACGCGGGTCGTACCTAAATGGAGTCGAGGGTCATGTGATACACGAATTCTACCCGGCGGAACCACCGGGCTATAAAATAGTTGAGCTCCCGAGAAACGTGATTTATTTACCGGTAATAAGTCAAAGGATCAATACCTTAACAATCTCTCTCAAAGATCAAGACGGAAATCTTGTTAATTTTCGCGGAGAAAGAATCTCGGTTAGATTACATCTAAGGCAAAGCAATGGGGCTACTATTTAATTCCAGCCCAACAGTTCAACAAGCCAGTAGTCTTCAGAAAGCAAAGGTGTTAACTTGTAAGAATATAAAGTTTCTCCGTTCCCTCGGTTTTAAAGTTGTAAAAAATGGCTCTTTTAGAAATTGACAATCACGCTAATTACGATGATTTGATAACAGGAATGGAATTCCATGCTCATCTACCATACGCTAATACAACTTATAATAATAATGATGAAATAAGAATACCAATATTACAGCAGGACATTATAACTGCGCCTTTTGAAAGCTTTATTGTGATTCACGGTAAAGTTAGCGCTAAAAAAGCGAACGATACTGCTCTGAATGTATCCTTTGTAAATAACGCAGTGGCTTTTATGTTTGAAGAAATCCGCTACGAGATTTGTGGGAAGGAAATTGATAGGACGAGAAATGTAGGCATTAGTACTACTTTAAAAAATATTTTATCCATTCGCTCGGAAGAAACAAATATATTGAAAAACGCGTGTTGGAAAAGCCCCGGGGTATCTGAACAGGTGACAGATTTTATATATTCGATCCCGCTAAAACTCTGGTTAGGGTCTGCCGAAGATTATAGAAAGGTTTTAGTAAACGTCAAACAAGAATTAATATTTTTACGCTCGGCTTCGGATATTAACGCTGTAAAAACTACAGAGGCTGGTACTTTAACATTAACAATTGACAAAATCTACTGGCGTATACCTCATATTACAGTCAACGACGCCTGTAAACTAAAATTGTACAAGTTTATTGAGAAAGACCCCGCAATACATGTTCCCTTCCGTCAGTGGGACATGATTGAATACCCGAACCTACCAAGAACAGACACATTATCTTGGACACTAAAAACATCTAACCAAACAGAAAAACCCCGGTTTGTTGTTCTCGCCTTTCAGACAGACAGAAAGAATGATTTAACAAAAGATATGTCACTATTTGATGCCTGCGACATAACTGATGTAAAGCTTAATTCAAACTTTTATCCTTATGATAATATTCGTGGGAACACAGCCTTGTTCTATGACATGTATGCTACATTCCAAAATTCGTATTACGGACGAATCGGGTCACCGGTATTAAACTTTGATGATTTTAAAACAAAATGCCCTCTGTACGTAATTGATTGTTCAAAGCAGGACGATACTATTAAGACCGGCCCCGTAGATGTAAGGCTTGAGATTCAAGCTAAAACAGTAATTCCAGCTAATACTTGGGCATACTGCCTCATAATCCACGACTGTCATTATACATACACACCAATCACGGGAGATGTCAGAAAAATCTCGAGTTAGTTTCTCCGACCCAGTAGTTACAAAAATATACATTCTACCCACAGAAGAAGACAGGAAATCAGATTGGGAACAGTTAGCAAGGGACAGAACCAGATTTTTAAGACGTATTAAACTGACACAAGAGAAAATCTCCAATGTAATTTTTAAACAGTGGACCCTCCGGGTCAGACACTTGGAATGAATACAAAGGGGGCTCCGATTTGGAGCCTCCTTGGGGTGGGGTGGGGAAGGGGTAAAAAAGTACATTTATATAAATAAAATAGATATCTAATCAGTCTGTAGTTAGCGTTCAGTGAGTAAACATGAATTATTTTGGTTGGATTAAAATTGAATATTACAAAGAAGGAGTTTTAATTAAAAAGGATATTTTAGACAGTTATAAATTTAATAGCGTCGAGGAAAAATTTCAATTGCCCACGGGGGCTGATAGCATTATAGTTAAATGGCGTACAGAATTAAACTACAGTGATTATGAAAATTCAGAGGAATCTGACTGAAACTATGGAAGAATTTATAGTCATTCCCAAAGGTAAAGAACCTATAGATTTAATGACTGGTGTATTTTTAAAGTCAGTCCATTTCTTGGACCCTGAGCTCACCAAGTGCGTAGTATCGGGTATTTTTAAAAACAGGGACAATAGTCTGGGTGTATTGATTAAAGGGAGAAAAGGTATTGTATTTTGGAGTTACGACTCGTTTTGCCAGCTAATTGACAGGTTTAACGAAGTGACGTTAGCTCTCTTGAGTAAAAATCAGTGTTTAATATCTATAGAGTCTGGAGCTAATATTAAACTGACACATATTTTTGGACATCAGTACGTCTGTGTCTCTGATGGAGTACACTCCTTAGCACTAAACTTTAATGAATGGGATCAACTTGTGAAAAATATTCCTTTAATCGGGCGCGAGGTTTTGCAATTATTTTATATTGAGGATATTATACAAGTTTTTTTTAATCAGGTTTCAGCCGGTGCTGAAACCTGTACAGATCAATTGCCACCTCACGTAGCCGAGCGACTTTATCAGGAAATTTTATTATGGAAGCAATAGTGGAGTTTCACGCGTTTAAAGACATTTCTAATAGATTTATTATTAAAGAACTTGCTATAGTTGGAAGGTCGTATAAAACACAGATTGTGTTCCGACCTCCATACTGTTTTAATATTTTGAATAGTAAAATGCAAAGAACAGCTCGCTGGCTGACTCGTCATTATCACCACATAAAATGGAATGAAGGTGAGGTACATTACAGTGAAGAGCTTTTATGCTCACTCTGTAAACCTTTTGAAACTATTTATACAAAAGGTTTGGAAAAGGCTCAATTCCTTCGGGAATTTCACCCTAATGTTAAAGAAATAAATATTGTAAATAGTAGCGATAGTTATGAACTTGTAGATTGTATTGTACATGGAAATAAAAATGAAAACTGCGCTTTGAAGTCCGCAAAGTACTACGCTCGAGAAATATTTTCGAGTGGGGCCTAATAAAAATAAGGCCCGACAGTCGCTCATCTATCAGGCGGAGCTAACCCTTTATAAGTCCAGGGATGTGGGGAGGTCTGGTTAAACCCTATAAAGCATTGTGCTTTCCTCCGACTGTCAGGGAAAAACGGATGGAAAAGCGCAACAAAAAATATAAAAAGTAAAAATTCTCTGTCTATTTTCTAGGCTAAAATGAACGGACATGGTCTTAGTAAATAGCCTACCAGGATAAACAGAGAACAAAAAAAATATAAAAAAATCGGAGGCAGCATTTTTAATGGATTGGCTGTCACGAATCACTGCGTTGGTTGGGGCAGTGATTAAAAAAACATAGTGTTACATACCTCATAAAGAGAAATCCATCCAACCGGTGGAGAACACACAACCACAATCTAAACAGAGGTAGTCCAGCTTCCACGAGTAGCGGAGCTGGACTTGCAAAATGGAGTTGCGTGGATAGTGATACCACACTTTTAAATGTGGCGTCACTTCCACGCAGTGGTCGTCCTCACACCACCCATACCTCCAAAACGGCTCAAAAGAGGAGCTCATTAACGTAAAGTCTGCGCAGTGTGAGGACATGGTGAAGACTGGCCGTTTTGCCAGTAAAACTACCGGGGGTGTTAAGTCAAGCATAGCTCATGCGGGTTACGTAAAAACTACATTAGCCATTTTACCGTGACGGTTTTCAACTTACAGTAATCCTCGTGCTCACACGGTTCCGGAGGCGGTTTTGTGTTATAGTCCTCCGGGTCCAGATACATGCAGCGGCAACACAGGTCCCACCCCCGACCCTCAAAAATTACTAACATTGTGCACGAGCACAATTTCTCGCACGACTCGCACAAGTTGTAAGTAAGAGGCATCGCGACTAACTGGAGACTAACTAACCGACTCTAGGAACCCGGCGCTAGCCCGCATAACGACAGGTGGATTAAAAAACGGGTTTTTACAGTGAAACGCTTTTGATGTAATTGTACTCACCTAGTCGTTATCTTCAAAGAATCTGAGGACCTTCGCAGTCCAAGCCTCTTCCGTCACGTTTGCCTCAAAGTCGAGGCAGTAGCAGCGGATGAGAATCGGATTTATTCTCTTCCGCTTCCAACAGGCAATACACCTTTGGAGCGGAGGTCGAGGCTCAGAGAGAGAATAACCTACCGACTCCACCTTCGTGTACCTCGTCTCATTTACCAACTCGTCTCCCTGTAACATAAAACAAGAATAAAACAACAATAATAACTAATAAAGGATTTGCTTACCTTTCATTACTTTAATAAACCTACCCAGTAGCACTCTGAACAAGTCTCTAATAAGTTATATTCAAAATAATGAAAATGTTGTTTTAAAATCCAGCAATGATTGTGATGTTCTGATATTAGTAATTGTTTAATTAAAAATGGTACGTCTAAATTTTGAATTTGGAAAAGTCTAGGGTTATCTGAACAGATTTGCTGACAGCAAAGCTGAGTTAGGCTAGGCGGAGTGTTCATCATGAAGTGAGAGAGGAGCACAGTGTGGGGGCGGGAGTACGTAGATTGTGGGCGGGGAGCACAGAATATGCGGGCGCTGATTGGTGGGTTGATTAAAGCAGTGCTGGAAGGGATTTTGCGTATAAATACGGGTCTCTGACCTGGTATCATTGTACTATGCACATTACAGTGTTTATAACAGTAGTGATGTTGTTACAAGTTTTAGCTCTCGTGTGCCTTCGCTTGGTGATTGGTTTCGACCAGGATGAGAACATCCCGCCCAATAATCAGGTAATCAAAGTCTCTTGCAATTTCACTATAGATTTACCCACTATAGATTTAGTAGTTTACTTAGTTATTAATTGTTTTCAGGATCTACCGGCTACTACCTCACGAGATGAACAAACACTTAGTCAAGATATGTTTTTTGCGGATGATCTCGACGTGCTATCTATTCGTGCAGTGAGTTTTTTATTTTTATTTATAGGTAGTCTCATATATAGCGATAGTTCAAAGGGGGTTTAACAATAGATCCCCCTTTGGAGAGTATATTTAACGCGTTTGTTTTTTGTTTTCAGAGCGGGTCTCACGTATCCTTGAGCGACATATCTCAGCGTGTGTCACAACAGGTAGGAATTATCGAGTAATTCTTTTAAATGTTTTTTAGTCATTTTTTATAATTTGATACGGGATTAACAATTATTGTCTTCTTTACAGAGCGGTTCGAGCGGGTCATCTGGGTTGCGATCTATCACTCAGGTGTGTTTTTTATTTATGCTTTATTATTATTATATCTATCTTTTAAGAGTGTTGTTTATACATGTTTTTCTCTATATTCTAGGAAGAATATAACGGAAGAATAACACAGATTTTAAGATTGTCTGGCGAGTCTGGGATTTATATCGAGACCTCGCGGACCTTCCTTGATGACGGCAGTTTATTGACCAGAAATAGGTTTATGGTTAGTATTGGGTTATTATCTGTATTTTGCTCACTTGTGATTTTTTTCTATTTGTCGTAATTTTAATAATTTTGTTACAGGACGATATTGCCGGTCTGAGTCCTGAAGCTAGGGAGTCCATCTCTCGCGGGCTAGAAAATGTAAGTATAAATTTTATTTTTATTTGTCTGTTGCAGTATGATCTTGGTGTAAGTCCTGAGCTTGTAGAGGCTAGCATGCGAGCATTGGGAACTGTAAGTTTTATTTTTTGTGTAGCTTAGTTTACTGGTCTGATACGCTATGGGTTAGGGGGAGATTTTCGCTCCCCCATACTTCCGGTATAGTTTTCTCAAACTCTAATATTTTTTTCAGTGGGAGAGGCCTGCGTCTCCAATCAGGCGGACCATGCCTAACATTCTGAGACGTACCAGGGAGACACAATCTCTACCAAACAATACGAGAGTACTCCCCTGCTGGATGACTGTCAGGAGTAGTGAACCTCCACAGAATAATATTGTAAGTAACTACTTTAGAATTGTTATTAGATAGGTGGGACCCATCTTGGGTCCCACGTACTTTTGGTTGAGTTGACTTGTACATTTCATTGATTTTTAGGTTTTAATAATATTTTAATTATTTACAGGTGAGGGAGGCAGCAGCAGCTTGTAGTTCAAGTGCTACGATACGGCCCGATACGCCAGCTCCTGTCTTACCGTTTGCCGATCAAACGGTTAGTACGATTAGCCGTAATGATAGTTTTTGTTTAGTCGTGCTTTTAGTAGTGCTTTTAGTAGTGATGTTAATTCTATCTTGTTTTTTTTTCAGAGGCGGGTTTTAACCAATGCTAGAGATGCGGGTGTGGATGAATGCGGAATATACCCGGATGGAGACCCTCGCATCGGGCGTGGTTTCCGTCTACAGGTAAAAGTTTATGTCTTTTTTTTCTATCTTTTATTTTTATGTCATATGTAAACTACTGTTGGTTACACCTTAATGTTGTTTTCAGGAGCGAGAGGAGGAGGAAGACGTGTTTGCGTTTCACCCGACCGTTGAGGCACGGATTAGAGCTTCAAGAGCCTCCAGACATTCGGTAATTTTATTTTTGATATATTTTGTTGTATGTTGTTTTTTTTACTGAATTATATCTTACTGTGTAATTGATTGTTTGTTTTTACAGTCAATACCAGAGGTCCGCATTGCCGCCTTGGAAGAGCGTATGAACCGCGCCGAAAGTTCTGCGCCCACATGACCACCATCTAGACGAGTTGAACCTGTTGTAAGTATCTCTATCGGGGATAGGGGTTTATTTTGTTTTGTGAACTTGTATTATATTTAATTTGTAATGTTTCAGAATTTACGGTGTGAGGAGCAGGGTTTAATTTTGTTTTGTGAACTTGTATTATATTTAATTTGTAATGTTTCAGAATTTACGGTGTGAGGAGCGGATGCCCGCGGCCGATCCCCCAGCGTGCAGTGTCTGCCATAGAGAGGAAGGCATTATGCGGCTGAGGAGGCGAATGTTTGAGATGGTAAGATAACTGAGGGTATTGTGTTTTTACAGGCTTATCTTACTGTATTATTAATACTTACCTGGTGTGTTTTTACAGGCTTATCTTACTGTATTATTAATACTTACCTTGTGTGGTTTTACAGCAGAGAGGATCAAACACTACCTCGGAGGTTCATGTAATGGTGGCTCGTCTGGCTACGGTGAGAACAGAGCTGGGCGAGGCGCTGGCTTTGGCGAGGAATGTCCTCGAAGACACCGCAGACCACCAAGTGCGAGAGGTTTCTCCAGCCGTCTGGGAGGATATCCGCGCCACTATGGAGAGGATCCTCGCTTACAACGACCGGCGGATGGACAACCTAATCACACGAGGCGTGCCACCACCCACAGAACAGCCGAGGTACGTCGTGTGTCACATTTGCCTTGATGCGTTACCGACAGTGGCGTTATATTGTGGGCATACATTATGCCCGGCCTGCAGTCGTCGGGTGACGTGTTGCCCCTTCTGTCGAAGTGTCGTGAGCGGCCGCGCAAGACTATTTTTTGATCAGTGATGTTTGTGTTCAAGTGTAAATTGCATTTTTCTACTTGTTAATTTTCATGTATGGAAATATTTAAAGTATTGAACTGTTAGTTTTTAATTGTATAAAGTCTTGACTTGTATTACAAATGTTTAAAGTATTGAACTGTATTACAAATGTTTAAAGTATTGAACTGTTAGTTGTGTCACATATTTTAAAGTATTGAACTGTTAATTTTACTGTATAAAGTTTTAAAGTGAAGTCAATAAATTAATTATTCACCACACTCTGTGTCTTGATTACCTGGGGTGGGCTCTGAGGTGTGACGCGCGGGCGCTGAGGCGTGACGCGCAGGTCTGCGCAGTCACTCACTCTCTCGTAGTATAATATATAATATAATTATGTATATATAATTACTATGTATATATATAATTACTATGTAGTATAATTACTACGCAGTATAACACTCTGGGAATTTTCTTTTCTGAAGTTGGTAATATCTTTTTTTCTTGAGTTGGTACCACTGGTAATTTTTTGAGGTCATGGCCCCCTTTTTTTTGGTCACGTGGTTGACCCTCTGAGTGAAGCCACCACATCAGCTGTTCCCCATATAACTACATGTTAGCGGCAACAGGGTGCCGCTCCTACTCACTAGTTACAATTATTAACCAAATTAAAGTAATAGAGTGAATGATGAATACTAGTAAAGCTATAAAGCAACGGGGAGTATTTTTAAATAGCGGTTCTCGAAGAAGGAATATATTCAACAACATAAAAGCTAAGGTTACATAATTAAAGCTAACCTTACATTTACGGCCCAACCCATCTGAATAATGGGCTGTTAGGGAGGCAAAATGGCTGAACCGGGAGAAAAGTGCTATATCTCGGGAAATATTTAGCAGGACTGAGACACATTGTTACTTTTTAAATGTGAATATTACGAATTATTCAGTTATAATAAGCTTATGTGTGTATATTGCTAATAACCGCAATTTTGCTTGGTGAGCTGAATAAATATGGATGTTTTAAAAACCATTTTCATGATTTGGAAGGAACATTTACTACTATAGAAAATATATATTTTTGTTTATAATCTTACTTCAAATAATTTATTGAGTAGCATGGTAAGTGTTGTTACAATTAACAGGATACAACAAACTACTTCTCACAGCACTATATTTACTCTTATCGATCATTCTGTTATTGGGCCTGATGACCGGTGTAACTGGTAGAAATCGTTCGCCTAGTACCGTATTTTGTGTATACTTACCACCTTGTACGAAAGTGCACTATAAGTGTTAATATATTTTAAAATGTTGCGAGAAGTAATTTAATATTATTTCCTTAAGGATTTGTTTGTGCGGTCAGATACGTTTTTATTTCATGTCCAATTTTGACAACTGAGTGTCAAATTGAAAGGATGTTCCTATATATGTTTAGGAAGCAATTTAATTTTTCCTTATGCCTCAGCAGGACACCTTTGTGTAGGAAAAACAAGCATACAAAAACTAAACAAACAAACCACCATCCGATGTTAGTTAGTGATATTTTTCACATATGCTAAACCTTAATTTACGGTGTTTGTCGGATGTGCTCTGGGAAATTAATATACTGCATTTATAAGATGCGTACTTTATCAAATTCTGACTGGAGCTGCAATACTAACACCAACCTTCATCTTGTTCTTGTAGTAGAAAGGGTTATTGTGATGCTATTCAACACATTATTAACCAATCACTTGCGAACAACTCTACCTCTCTCTAGTCATATCTTACTGTGTATTTGTGTTGTGCTTGGATGCTATATGGTCTGGTTATGTATGTAAAGAAATATTATTGCGAGACTAATACAAGCTACGTTTTATAAGTGCATTATTTAAAGCAAAACAAATTCGATCGATAAAGTGCATTCTTTGCAAATGTATCTTGTTTTATATTTTAATCTTTATAGAATCCAAAGTAGTTGTCAGTCAACTCTACTAAAGCTTTTAACCAAATGGGTAAAACATTAATTTATTTAATCTTAACGCTTTTACTATACAGACTCGGTAAATTCTATTGCCCGCGCTGTAACTGTATAATGTACTGCTTGTTGAGGAAATAATGCTAGGCATCTTACTTACATATCGAAATAAAATCAGTGTACGCAGTTTCATATTTTTAGACAACACGAAAATTTAACTAAAAGTTTTGGAGGTTGTATCTTTAAAATCGTCAAAATAAAAAAGAACGCCTTTTAGTTAAGTAATTAATATCACACATAAATTGATTTGAAACATAAAATACCTCCGTCGCAGCAAACTTGCGTACTCAGCGAATTTCCGATGAATATATATGTCTTAGTTAGACATTAAGCCACTTACCAGGATTCATAAGAAATATATTCACAAACAAGCGATATTTAAAATATTAAGTATTCCCCATAACAATAACATTGGGGATGAGTACGCAAGTTTGCTGCAACAAGGAACACAAAATAATGGGGTGTTATACAAATATCAATAGAACCCATTGACCGTGAAGTCACATACTAAGTTTCATCCATATACATTCATTAATAAGCGTAATATAACATTTTATTATTCTCCATAAGGATAACATGGGGACCGAGTACCTAGGTTTGCTGCTATGGGGACCATAGGCGAAAACGTGTTTTTTTGTGCAAACAACAATAACACACAACCAGCTGAAGCCATGTACCAAGTTTCGTCAGTTTAAGCGAGATATAAAATTTATATTTTTCTCCAAAAGAATAACATTAGACAACGTACTGTGTTTAGCACTTTCAATATCTCAGTAACCAATTGACGTAGAGCAATGATCGAAGTACCAAATTGTTTGTTTTTTAAGCTGAATTCAATGGTGGACATTAAAATTTGATTTAAATAAAAATCACATGTGAAAACCCCCAAAACCCATTTTTCGGGTACAAAACTCTCCAATAATCTCCCTTTGCATGGTGCGATTCATCTGGTTTTCGAACTCGTTCAAATGTTGTTTCAATGTTGCTTTACACGTTTATACCAAATTTCATCAAAATCGGATCATCTTTACGAGAGTTATCGTGCTCACGGACACACACACACACACACACACACACACACACACACACACACACACCTATATATATATATATATATATATCACAATTTGAACGAATGGTGTTTTTGGCATCTGGGTATCTCAAAACAAAAAGTTATCATGGTTTCGGGCTTCAGTCTTACCATGAGACCTACGGTAATAGCTTCCTTATAGGGGAAATTCGTTAAAATAACTATATTCTGTTCTGTTACCGTAATTCATCAGTTACTGTTACATCTTCTCTCAGACGTTAGTTACCCTTAATCTGGACTCAACTGCCTAGCTAGAAATATCGGTCCTAAAGGACGGAAAACTATGAAACACAGTTGTGTTTACTGGTGATGAAAAAAATCCGACTGCATGGTTAGAATCTTTCGTACACAACGTGAACGACGCGATACTCGGCAAACCCCCTGGAGAGAGAGCCGCCCTTTGATTGTGAAACTCGACTGTGGAAAATAATGAAAAGTGTTTTATTTGATTCGTGGAATAGTTTCTCTCATGACTCATAAGACATTCCGAGGCGGTCGTTTAACGGTTGACCTGCGGCACTGAGTGCGCGCCGTGTGCAAGCTGCGGCGCTGAGTGCTGTGTGCCGTGTGCAAGCCCCATGCAGGCAGACTCGAACTACTCTATATGTTGGAATAGCGCATACGCAGCCTGTAGCATCGTCATATAGTCTCCCATTTTCAAAACAAATAAGCAGCTTATGTCGACACAGGTTTAAGTATAATAACAAATCCAAATTTATATTCAAAAGCGTAAACAAATCCCTATACTCACGAGTTGCTCATAGAGTGTCCAAAAAGTTCCACAACCCCTGAATATTTTGTTTATGAATAAACGTAGAATGATGAAACTCTGGGGTTACGTCCTCATTGTAGATGATGACTAGTTGGTTAATGTAACGGCCATATGTCGCTGGGGGGACGTCCTTTGGGGGTAGACTAAAAAATAATAAAATTAATCATAGGTTAAATTTTTAAGGTCTTTGTTAGGAGAACAAAATGCCGCAAACCCGACTGAAAAAGGAATATTCTTTTGAAAATGGTAACCTAACAAAGTTTGTTCAATTTTAATGTGAATGACATTGTAAATAACAGATCAGCAAATCCCCAGCTTATTAACATAATCAGTTTATGTTTTCGCTTTTAAAAAGAGTTTCAAACAATTATAATATTCTTTTGTTTGTTTTATAACTCAAGGAAGTTACTCTGACTTCTCTACAACGTTATTACAACGTCTTTTACGTCATTCACATTAAAATTGAAGTAACTTTAATAAGCTACTATTTTCAAATGGATAGTCCTTTTTCAGTCGGGTTTGCAGCATTATGATATCCTAAAAAACACCTTTAAAATAAAGCATAATTCGACCGATGTACTTACATTCAAGATATTTGAGACTTCCTCCACAGGACGTCCTCCTATAGCAACATATGGCCACACACACATCAATCAAACAGTCACTATCTACTACGAGGATGTAACCCTAGAGTTTCATCTCTCTACGTTTATTTACAAGCAAAATATTTAGGGTTTGCAGGACTTTTTAAATACCCAGTATAAAATTACTAAATCAACCATAAAACGTATGTTAACCATAAATCTTACTACGCCACTGGTATTAAGCATGATTAATAATTCAAATGTCATTATACTGTTATATGAAATACGGATTAATCATATTTGGCCTGGGGACTAACTTTTAAGGGTCTATCAATAGTAGATATATCTGTAATACAAATTCACACACCACAATAATCTGCGCCCAAGAAGACCTGTTAAACAACAGGTCAACAGCAAGTACGCGGGGTGAGAGTTATGTTGTGGAAAGGTCTTGATAGCAATCAAAGGGGAGGAATGGGAGGGCGAGAGTGGAAAGCAACTCGGGCGGAAGAATCAGATTGTAAGGTAAACTTGAATAATTCCGTTAACCTTTGTTCCCGGAGATGAGCGCAGCCCGCTAACTCGTCGCTTTGGTATCTGATCAGTTTTGTTGCATTCATTGTTTTGCGTAGATCCTTTGCAACAGCTAAACACACTCTAGTAATACATAAAATAATGCGAATTTTACTTTCTACCTCTTATACATGGTGTAATGAAAAATTATTGTTTTTGTTAACATTTTCAAATTTGAGTTATCGATGGGCATATACGATTTAGTGCCCACTGAACAAAAAAATTGTTTGAATTGGTGTCTATTTTACTACATGTATGTGGGCAGACCTAGATGCCCTATCAATGGCCTGATTGAGATACAATTTGGTATTTATGCACTATACCAAGGAATCTCCAAGAGTTTTCGAATTTATACATTTTGATTTTCAAGCGTAATCATCCCCAAAAACTATAATTGGTATATATGTTGAACTAACATTGAACTATAGAAGATATTCTGAGCATGTTGTCACCTAACCTTTGGGAGGGGGTGGAGAGGACTTTCCCATTACAACTACTGTGTGCAGCATATAATCCTGTTATTCCAAAATATACCCCCGTCGCAGCAAACCTGCATACTCAGCGAATTTCCAATGGAGATATAAATGTCTTAATACTACATAAAGCCACTTACCAAGTTTCATAAAAATATATTCACAAATAAGCGATATATACAATTTTAATTATTCTCCATAAGAATAACATTGGGGCTGAGTACGCAGGTTTGCTGCAACAAGGAACACAAAAAATGGGTTTTTATGCTAATATCAATATAACTCAACTAGGTGAAGTCGTATACCAGTTTGCCCCTCGTTTGAAAGTATATCCCTCGAGAGCGAGTATGAAACTTTACCTTACGGATATCAAAAGAGTCAAAGATTGGAGTAACCCCCACCCCGCCCCAAGGGGGAGCAGTCAACTGCCCCCCCTTTGTACATATAATATCCAGCTTTCGTTGCGATCAGACGTGTGTCAGTTTGCTGTCCAATGTGTGAGGATTGGGAACAAAATATTGGTTGGATCTTTATAAATATATTTTGTGATGGAAGACCTGTACGAAAAATAAAATTTGAAGGAAAACCATTAAAATTGTTATCAAATGCAGACTTTGACAGGATAGAAGTTGAATTTTTGAGTGGTAAGGCGATGCTAAATAGCGGATTCTCTAAAGAAAGGGTTATGAAAAAAGTAGCTAAATTTTCCAAGTACGATGAATTAGAATATAACATTTATTTTGACAGCGGTGCAAAAAAACTAGGATGTCTGACTGACTCATTTGTGTTAAATGACGAGTGGGGCGAACCGGAAGATCGCCCATGCATCGACCTTACAATTTATGATGAATTTAATAAAGAACACGTGCACCATGTGTTAATTAAATTTAAAAAACCTGACAACTAGTTGTAACCTGTTAAAATACTGCTCTGTAATTGGTTATAATAAAAATGCATTCTATTGGTTGTAATTAGCGTTCTGTGCCGTGATTGGTCGAGACTTTTTAGTGCTTTTTATTCTCAAGAGTTAACTTCACTCTGCCCCTTGCAGCTGCACAGGTAAGAGCTTCCAGCGATACAAATAAAAATGTCTCACTTAACCTCTTATATATTTAATGATCAACCCGTTGCTGTACTGTTTGACAGCAGTGATGATCCTTGGTTTAAAGCAAAAGATGTTGCTAAAATCTTGGGTTATATTAGACCACGAAAAGCAATCCGAACTCATGTAAGAGAAAGATATCGTAAAACAACACCGGAAGTAATAGGCAAACTCCCCTTCCCCACCCCGCCCCAAGGAGGCTCCAAATTGGAGCCCCCTTTGAACTATCAATCTCATACAGTTTACATTAATGAACCTGGTCTATATCAATTAATTATGAAATCCAAATTGCCCATTGCTGAGAAATTCCAAGACTGGGTTTTTTACAAGATGTCTTGCCTTCCATAAGAAAATATGGAATGTATAAAATAAAACAGGAGAATAATCAGTTGTTAAAATCACTTACAAAATTAACAAACAACTGGAAAAAGAAAAAGAATCTATAAATAAAATGTTAACTGACCAAGCACCTAAACTGGCAGTTTTTCCTAAAGAAGAAGACCTTAGCCACGTATTGTGTATTCTTATTAAAGACACAATGTTGCAGTTGTACGGTATAAAACTAATGTTTACCGAATAAATAAGTTATTTTGACAATGGACGCTATAGCTAACGAACTACACCGGCCTGCCAGGAGAAATTATCCCAGGCGTAAAGTTACTCTTCCCGGACTATACCAGGCTGACCTAGTTGAAATGAAGCCTTATTCCAGAGTCAATAAAGGGTTCAAGTACATATTGACAATGATTAACTGTTTATCCAAACTAGCTTTTGCCGTTCCGTTAAAAAACAAGTCAGGGCCAGAAGTGGCAAAGGCACTCGCTCCTATTTTAGCTAAATATAAAATGACGCATTTCCAAACAGATCAGGGAACAGACTTTTTCAATAAACACGTAAATGCTTTAATGAAAAAATACAAAATCAACCATTATCATACATTTTCCGAACTTAAAGCTAGTATAGTGGAAAGATTAAACAGAACTATCAAGACAAAAATGTACAAGTTATTTACTGCCCGTGGAAGTTACGAATGGTTAAGTATTTTGCCAAAAATTTTAAATTCTTACAACAATACAAAGCACAGGACTATAGGTATGAAACCACGGGATGTCAAAAAAAAGCACTTTCAAGATATTCTGAATAGAATAAATAGAGTTGGCAACGCAAAAAATCTTAAACACAAATTTAAGGTAGGCGACATTGTTAGAATCAGTAAAACCAAACGAGTGTTCAAAAAAAGCTATTTACAAAATTGGTCAAATGAGACGTTTACAGTATACGCGATTAAACCAACAAGACCAGCAACATACATATTACAAGACAACAGAGGAGAGATACTTAAAGGAGGGTTTTACGCTGAAGAACTTAGCAAGTCAAAAACAGGTAATGTTTACTTGATTGAAAAAATCTTAAAGCGGAAGGGTAATTTAGCACTTGTTCAATGGTCTGGTTTTCCTTCTTCTCATAATTCTTGGATAAAGGTGAATGCACTAACTCCTGGGTCATCGCACTAATGTCCAACAAAGCGTAAATCCTGCACGTGTGCCGCTAAATGGGAAAAGGTTTCATGTGAAACCCGCATAAAAGCCCGCATGTCACTCTACCGTGAAGTGATTACTTAAAAAGCAGAGCAATTAGTAGTATGTAACCAGTCACAATGCGGGTTATTAAGCAGAAAGTCAAGTTCTCTGTAAAAAACTTTGACAATTATTTCTCGGGGGCCGGAATGGTTAAACAGAACAAACATGGCGCTTTACTGCCAGATTCAATACGTTGTATAATCGCGGGGCCGAGTTCCTGTGGGAAGACCAATGTTTTATTTAATTTATTATTTGACCCAAACGGTCTAAGATTTGAGAATATCTATATATTTTCAAAATCCCTCTATCAGCCTAAATACAAATTACTTAAACAGGTTATGCCTAAAGAGGTTGGGTATCATGAATTTGACGATAATAGTTTAGTTATACACCCAAATCAAGCTAAACTAAACTCTATAATGATTTTTGATGATATATCGGCAGAAAAACATAACAATATACGCAACTTTTTTACTATGGGGAGACACAACAATTTAGATTCATTCTATCTGGGACAGACATATAGCGCTATTCCCAAGCAGCTGGTGAGGGACAATTGTAACTTTGTTATTTTATTCAAACAAGACGAAATGAACCTAAGACATGTATACAACGATCATATCACCACAGACATGTCATTTGAAAAATTTAGAGAAATATGCGCTCAGGCGTGGCGTGACAA
This sequence comes from Allygus modestus, assembly GCA_963675035.1. Classification (NCBI taxonomy): domain Eukaryota; kingdom Metazoa; phylum Arthropoda; class Insecta; order Hemiptera; family Cicadellidae; genus Allygus; species Allygus modestus. The sequence continues at coordinate 298,605,287 of OY776112.1, forward strand.
TTTTGGATTTCTAGTTATTGACAAGACTCTAGATCCATTTAAGGGAAGGTACAGAGTGGGAATGGACACTTTTATAGCAGAGGTATAATGGTACGCATCTACTATTATAATGATTTAAGGGGATTTGATAAGAAACTTCATAACGTAAGGTCTAACCTGTGTTCTTTTTATTACAAGGACAAAAATAAATTCTGTAGTAATTATTGCAGTAGAAAGGGTAAACACGGCCATCCCTTCAATAACAGATGCTGGAGACATAAAAAACCTCCAAGCACTGCGAGGCTACCACCTGTAGTTTTATTAATGATATCTGCGAGTGAGAGAACTTATAATAGAGATACTTGGTTAAACTTTTTACAAAAGTGTGAAGAACAGAGTGTACCCTTAGAACTAGTGATTTATCATGAAGATATGAGAAATTCAACAGTGAGAGACCCCCAAAATTTAATATCTAGATTTAGACCCTTTCCGGATATATTTGGTAAAGTATTGCCTTTAAGAAACCTGCGTGGTAGTATTAATTTTGCTCAGATAGTTTTAAAAATGTTGGAGTATGGTTGCAAAATACCTCACGCGGCCAGATGTATAGTTTTGACAGAGAGAACTATACCCATCAGGTCCCCTGTCAAAATTTATAAAATGGCTTTATCCCTCAAATGTTATATTGACATTAGTTATAATACAGCCTGGGGGCCAATTCCTGACGATACTCCCAAAGGGCCGAGGGGTAAACCTTTTGCTGCTGTAAATAACTACTGCCAAGGATTATATACTACAGAGTTTTTAAGAGCAGCCCTGCCCACAGTGGCCTCACAGTGTGAGAGATTTGGTATTAGTTTAAAAAACGGTGTATATAGAGTGACAAATCAAACATTATTTGAACAGTGGAAAAAATTTACTGGAACCAACCCGTGCGAATTTTGGCTTCTTAACTCGTATTTAATGTACAACAGACATCATGACAAACCATTGAGAATGTTGAGCAAATATATGCAAAAAACCATTGAGAACGACAAGTACATAGTAACACATGTCTCACAATGGAGGGACAATGTAAAGCGAGCCTTTGTTTTTAAAAGTTACACAAATCGTTATATAATACCGAGACACAGTCTTGTAAGGGAGGAAGCTAGGTATTATAAAGGATTAGACTTGAGCGCCGGTATTTCGCTTCTAGATGTTACGCGTTACATGAAAAGATGCAAAATGCGTGCCTTGTTTTTCAGGCAAGTCGAAATGCCTTAAATTTAAACGTGTTGGTTTAAATATATCATTTGCGACTATGAAGCGAAACAGTAAGCAACTGACTAATCGACTGATACAGCTGCGTAATGCTATTAAGAGAAAGTATAAAATGTTTAAGGAAGGATCCGAGGAAAGTGATATTATGCTTGAGAAACAGTATAAACCAATTATTCAAGAACTTAGAAAAACAAACACAGCAGACATAAAAACAGAACCTGAAACCTTTAAAGAAGAGCCAATGGACTATAGTACGACAGATGATGAAGCTGAATTTATACCGCAGAGTGTATCTACGCCTGAAAGCAGTGGGTTAAAACAAATTGTATCGACTCCTTCGGGACTGGAAACAGCGTCGCGATATATTGAAAGTCAGTTTAGTAACCCCATTACGGTGAGATATATGACAATGCTTTTAAAGGATGCTAGCGGTAAGGTCCGAGTAATTTATCATGACTATGGCCCTAGATACGAAGGCAGTACTTTAATGATGGGAGATAAGGTGTTAGACTTTGACAACGATGGAACTATACTAATAAACAACACAAGGTATAGTCCAACCGAAGGCTTGTATGAGCTCATATTTAAGAGAACCCCTGACGAGGAAATATACGACGAAGAAGACCTTAAGACCTATAAGAGTATTATTGTTGCCACCAACGCACACAAGAAAGGATACAAATTCCACAATGTAATTAGAAGGGACAAAAATCTAAAGTACAGAAGAATGATTAAAGACCTATTCCCGGTTAAAGCGGGCAAAGGTTTAGCGTGGAAGAATGCACGATCTCGTGACATTATACACTGGGATGATGCCAATGAATTGGTGGACAGATTACGACACATTGCCATGTCAACAGAGACTGGAAACAGAGTCCATAGCAATGAAATACTAAGTATCGTGGAGGAACTGAGAGAGGCTGGTTACATAAAAGGATCTGGAAACAGTAGATTTAAAGCATTATTATAATGACTATTGACAAGTTTGGACGTAGTAGCCGAAAATCCCGAGGTGAGGCCGCCAAAGGTCCCAAGGGTGATGGCTTTAATTTAACGCCCGACGGTGATTACGATATACAAAATAAGCGATTATGTAATTTAAAAAGACCTGCAGAGGATAACGACGCGGTGACTAAAATATTTATGTGTGACAATACCTTAATTTTAGATGGAAAAAAAGAGTATTTTGACGCTAATAAATGTGTTATTCGACATGTAAAATCACCACAAAATTCTGATGATGCTGCCACAAAATTTTACGTAGACTACAAATGTATTCCTTTTACAGGAGAACATTATATCTTAGGGAACAAAATACTAAGAGACGTGCGAGATGGCGAACAAGAATATGACGCTGTAAACTTGCGGATGTTAAAATCAGCCTTAATGCTGGTAGATAACACTTTTTATGATTGTCAGTCAAAACAAATAAAAAATTGCTCGGATCCAACTGATTTTCAAGACGTATTAAACTTAAATTATATTGTAAGACTATTGAGTAAAGTTGTATTTGACATTTACAATACCTTAGGAGCTCCAATACAGACAGACAAGGACGATTGGATAAGATTAAATGTTATCAATAAATACTTTTTAGACGAAAATACACGACAATTTCGTAATAAAGATGATCCCTATGAAGAGGAATTAATTGAAGACACAGACCCTTTCCCCAGTTTCCTGAGGACGGGATCCGGATTAAAAACACATTAACTGGCAAACACTAATTAGTCTACGCCGATCCACTCAACATGCGGGTTGTTTTATTGATTTTTCTACCTCTTGCCTCGTGCAACAAGTCGGTAGATTTTCTAACTTATTACGGGTATTTGGAGAAAAACGCTTTGACACAAAACATTACTTCTGCAGTAAGACAATTTCAAGAGTACTTTCGTCTTGAACCAACGGGAGTGTTTGATAACGATACATTGGCCCTCATGGGAACGCCTAGGTGCGGCCATCGCGACAATATATTACCATTCTCAGCTTTACCCAATAGAAAGTGGAACACTACAGAAATAACCTGGTATCAATACGGCCCTTCTCAACACCCCGACATAATTCAAAAAGCTTTTGATGTATGGGCCAAACACGCAAATTTAACTTTAAAAAAAAAACATAAATAATCCCACAATAATCATATCATTTTCAACATCTAGAAAACATGTATTCTACTCGAGACAGGATAATTGTCCCTATGATTTTGATGGACCCGGGTTAGTTCTCGCCCACGGGTATTTACCCCATATTGGGTATAACCAAACGGACATACACTTTGATTCGGAGGAAAATTGGGATTTTACTATGAATTTACCACGAAATGGAAAAATTTCATTTTTCCTAACATTGGTTCATGAGATTGGACATTCCCTTGGTTTGGATCATTCAGGTGATGATAAATCAGTAATGTTCCCTTTCAACAGGGACCCTACAGGGATTGTTGACTTTAACGAATACGAGCTAGGCAATGATGACAGACTCGCTATGGAGTTTCTGTACGGCAGGTCCACTAAGACATTTGCAACCATTCCAAAAATGAATACGACAACATCCACAACCACACATACCACACCAACAACATCCACTACCACGCCAACCACAGCAGTAACACCACCCGAGATATTTGAAAAACGCGATATTTGCGAATTAAAAGATCAGATTGATATGTTCGTTATTGTAAACAAAAGGATATTTGCTTTCTTTAGAGACTATGTATGGATTATTAGTTTAAATCCTACAGAGAGAATTCCTGAGGACTTAACACGGCCAAGAAGAATATCACACTGGCTTAAATTTTTACCGCGAAACTTTACTGAAATATCTGCCATTTACCAAAGGCCTAATGGGGAAATTGCTCTTTTTTTTGGCAATGATGTATTTTTATTTAGATACCCTTCACTGTCCTTGATTACAATGTATAATGTCAATAACATAGCCGGTAGAATGGTACATAAAGTAAACGCGGCCTTTGCAACTAACACGGGAAAGAGCTACATGATTATTGATGATTGGTATCTGATTGAAATTAACGAGTGCGACTTTACTGGTACATTTATGGGAATGGTCTCGTCTACGCTTTACGGTATCCCTGCCCACAGTCACGGTGCTTTTAGGTATATAAACGGGATGATTTACTTTATAACTGACAGTGGGATCTTGGAGTACAGCGATTTTACTAACTCGGTATCTCGCACGTTGCCTGACGTGTTTGAAGCTTTAAAAATACCGTGTATACGCGAGACTCTATTAACTAAACTTTACGAAGTGATTAAATATTTACAATAAAATGGCTAACACAAGAAGGAAACCTCTCAGATGTAAGCAAGCGGTTGTGCGAGGCGGAGGTATTGTTTCATCAGTGCTGAACAAAGCTATAGACCTCCTACCTATCGAACTCCATTTACCTGGAGGTTATCGGTATTGCGGCCCCGGCACGAAATTAAAAGAGAGATTAGCTAGAGGTGACAAAGGAATAAACGGGCTAGACGAAGCTTGTAAACAACACGATATAGCATACTCTCGGTACTCCGACAACGAGCGGCGAAGGCAAGCTGACAAAGAGTTGGCGGAGCGCGCTTGGCAGAGGTTCAAAGCATCAGACGCATCTTTGGGCGAAAAAGCAGCTTCTTGGATGGTCACCACAGCAATGAAGGCCAAGACTAAATTGGGGGGAGGTCGTAAAAAGAAACGACCCGTTAAACGTCCTAAAGGTAGAGGTTTATATCTTAGACCCTATAAAAAGCAAGGGGCCGGCAAGAGGAAGAAAAGGCAAACGAAAAAAAAGCATCTCGATACCAATAAAACCACTGACAAATTACGATATAATCAAATACGCGAGATTATTAAAAATTCCAAACTTTAGAGGAGTTTACATGAGGGATAGTTTACCAAAACGCTCGAGAAAGTGTGAATCTGCTATAGTTAACTTGGACAGTACAACCGGCCCAGGCACGCACTGGGTATGTTACAGGAAGATTAATAATAAAGCCTATTATTATGACAGTTTTGGCAATTTAAGACCACCACTAGAAATAACACGATATTTGGCGGGATGTGAACTCTACTATAATTACGAGAGACAACAGAATTTTGATACAGTGGTGTGTGGTCATTTGTGCTTACATTTTCTCTGCAGTAATGTTCTGCCTCACGGGAACGACTATTATACTATCCCATGAGCTAGCATTTCCCATAGATGTTAGCAAGGGTGAATGGGAGCTAGGTTTAATTGAACTGACAACTTATAATTCTATTCCAAACATTGAAAAAGACAATAATGATAAGTTTTACTACGGTGAAAATAACAGCATTACAATCCCTGAAGGATCTTACGAGATTGAAGATATACAGACATATATACAATCTCAACTGCCAAAAGAAACCAAGTTTACATTAAAACCAAATAACAACACTTTAAAGGCTACGATATGTTGTTCTCAAAAAATTGATTTTACTAAAGAACATTCATTGGGAACACTCTTGGGATTTAAAAAACAAATATACGAGGCTAATAAACAACATGTTTCCGAACTGCCTGTAGATATAATTAAAGTTAATTCTATACGGGTGGAATGTAATATCACACGCGGGTCGTACCTAAATGGAGTCGAGGGTCATGTGATACACGAATTCTACCCGGCGGAACCACCGGGCTATAAAATAGTTGAGCTCCCGAGAAACGTGATTTATTTACCGGTAATAAGTCAAAGGATCAATACCTTAACAATCTCTCTCAAAGATCAAGACGGAAATCTTGTTAATTTTCGCGGAGAAAGAATCTCGGTTAGATTACATCTAAGGCAAAGCAATGGGGCTACTATTTAATTCCAGCCCAACAGTTCAACAAGCCAGTAGTCTTCAGAAAGCAAAGGTGTTAACTTGTAAGAATATAAAGTTTCTCCGTTCCCTCGGTTTTAAAGTTGTAAAAAATGGCTCTTTTAGAAATTGACAATCACGCTAATTACGATGATTTGATAACAGGAATGGAATTCCATGCTCATCTACCATACGCTAATACAACTTATAATAATAATGATGAAATAAGAATACCAATATTACAGCAGGACATTATAACTGCGCCTTTTGAAAGCTTTATTGTGATTCACGGTAAAGTTAGCGCTAAAAAAGCGAACGATACTGCTCTGAATGTATCCTTTGTAAATAACGCAGTGGCTTTTATGTTTGAAGAAATCCGCTACGAGATTTGTGGGAAGGAAATTGATAGGACGAGAAATGTAGGCATTAGTACTACTTTAAAAAATATTTTATCCATTCGCTCGGAAGAAACAAATATATTGAAAAACGCGTGTTGGAAAAGCCCCGGGGTATCTGAACAGGTGACAGATTTTATATATTCGATCCCGCTAAAACTCTGGTTAGGGTCTGCCGAAGATTATAGAAAGGTTTTAGTAAACGTCAAACAAGAATTAATATTTTTACGCTCGGCTTCGGATATTAACGCTGTAAAAACTACAGAGGCTGGTACTTTAACATTAACAATTGACAAAATCTACTGGCGTATACCTCATATTACAGTCAACGACGCCTGTAAACTAAAATTGTACAAGTTTATTGAGAAAGACCCCGCAATACATGTTCCCTTCCGTCAGTGGGACATGATTGAATACCCGAACCTACCAAGAACAGACACATTATCTTGGACACTAAAAACATCTAACCAAACAGAAAAACCCCGGTTTGTTGTTCTCGCCTTTCAGACAGACAGAAAGAATGATTTAACAAAAGATATGTCACTATTTGATGCCTGCGACATAACTGATGTAAAGCTTTATTTAAATTCAAACTTTTATCCTTATGATAATATTCGTGGGAACACAGCCTTGTTCTATGACATGTATGCTACATTCCAAAATTCGTATTACGGACGAATCGGGTCATCGGTATTAAACTTTGATGATTTTAAAACAAAATGCCCTCTGTACGTAATTGATTGTTCAAAGCAGGACGATACTATTAAGACCGGCCCCGTAGATGTAAGGCTTGAGATTCAAGCTAAAACAGTAATTCCAGCTAATACTTGGGCATACTGCCTCATAATCCACGACTGTCATTATACATACACACCAATCACGGGAGATGTCAGAAAAATCTCGAGTTAGTTTCTCCGACCCAGTAGTTACAAAAATATACATTCTACCCACAGAAGAAGACAGGAAATCAGATTGGGAACAGTTAGCAAGGGACAGAACCAGATTTTTAAGACGTATTAAACTGACACAAGAGAAAATCTCCAATGTAATTTTTAAACAGTGGACCCTCCGGGTCAGACACTTGGAATGAATACAAAGGGGGCTCCGATTTGGAGCCTCCTTGGGGTGGGGTGGGGAAGGAGTAAAAAAGTACATTTATATAAATAAAATAGATATCTAATCAGTCTGTAGTTAGCGTTCAGTGAGTAAACATGAATTATTTTGGTTGGATTAAAATTGAATATTACAAAGAAGGAGTTTTAATTAAAAAGGATATTTTAGACAGTTATAAATTTAATAGCGTCGAGGAAAAATTTCAATTGCCCACGGGGGCTGATAGCATTATAGTTAAATGGCGTACAGAATTAAACTACAGTGATTATGAAAATTCAGAGGAATCTGACTGAAACTATGGAAGAATTTATAGTCATTCCCAAAGGTAAAGAACCTATAGATTTAATGACTGGTGTATTTTTAAAGTCAGTCCATTTCTTGGACCCTGAGCTCACCAAGTGCGTAGTATCGGGTATTTTTAAAAACAGGGACAATAGTCTGGGTGTATTGATTAAAGGGAGAAAAGGTATTGTATTTTGGAGTTACGACTCGTTTTGCCAGCTAATTGACAGGTTTAACGAAGTGACGTTAGCTCTCTTGAGTAAAAATCAGTGTTTAATATCTATAGAGTCTGGAGCTAATATTAAACTGACACATATTTTTGGACATCAGTACGTCTGTGTCTCTGATGGAGTACACTCCTTAGCACTAAACTTTAATGAATGGGATCAACTTGTGAAAAATATTCCTTTAATCGGTCGCGAGGTTTTGCAATTATTTTATATTGAGGATATTATAAAAGTTTTTTTTAATCAGGTTTCAGCCGGTGCTGAAACCTGTACAGATCAATTGCCACCTCACGTAGCCGAGCGACTTTATCAGGAAATTTTATTATGGAAGCAATAGTGGAGTTTCACGCGTTTAAAGACAATTCTAATAGATTTATTATTAAAGAACTTGCTATAGTTGGAAGGTCGTATAAAACACAGATTGTGTTCCGACCTCCATACTGTTTTAATATTTTGAATAGTAAAATGCAAAGAACAGCTCTCTGGCTGACTCGTCATTATCACCACATAAAATGGAATGAAGGTGAGGTACATTACAGCGAAGAGCTTTTATGCTCACTCTGTAAACCTTTTGAAACTATTTATACAAAAGGTTTGGAAAAGGCTCAATTCCTTCGGGAATTTCACCCTAATGTTAAAGAAATAAATATTGTAAATAGTAGCGATAGTTATGAACTTGTAGATTGTATTGTACATGGAAATAAAAATGAAAACTGCGCTTTGAAGTCCGCAAAGTACTACGCTCGAGAAATATTTTCGAGTGGGGCCTAATAAAAAAAAGGCCCGACAGTCGCTCATCTATCAGGCGGAGCTAACCCTTTATAAGTCCAGGGATGTGGGGAGGTCTGGTTAAACCCTATAAAGCATTGTGCTTTCCTCCGACTGTCAGGGAAAAACGGATGGAAAAGCGCAACAAAAAAATATAAAAAGTAAAAATTCTCTGTCTATTTTCTAGGCTAAAATGAACGGACATGGTCTTAGTAAATAGCCTACCAGGATAAACAGAGAACAAAAAATATATAAAAAAATCGGAGGCAGCATTTTTAATGGATTGGCTGTCACGAATCACTGCGTTGGTTGGGGCAGTGATTAAAAAAACATAGTGTTACATACCTCATAAAGAGAAATCCATCCAACCGGTGGAGAACACACAACCACAATCTAAACAGAGGTAGTCCAGCTTCCACGAGTAGCGGAGCTGGACTTGCAAAATGGAGTTGCGTGGATAGTGATACCACACTTTTAAATGTGGCGTCACTTCCACGCAGTGGTCGTCCTCACACCACCCATACCTCCAAAACGGCTCAAAAGAGGAGCTCATTAACGTAAAGTCTGCGCAGTGTGAGGACATGGTGAAGACTGGCCGTTTTGCCAGTAAAACTACCGGGGGTGTTAAGTCAAGCATAGCTCATGCGGGTTACGTAAAAACTACATTAGCCATTTTACCGTGACGGTTTTCAACTTACAGTAATCCTCGTGCTCGCACGGTTCCGGAGGCGGTTTTGTGTTATAGTCCTCCGGGTCCAGATACATGCAGCGGCAACACAGGTCCCACCCCCGACCCTCAAAAATTACTAACATTGTGCACGAGCACAATTTCTCGCACGACTCGCACAAGTTGTAAGTAAGAGGCATCGCGACTAACTGGAGACTAACTAACCGACTCTAGGAACCCGGCGCTAGCCCGCATAACGACAGGTGGATTAAAAAACGGGTTTTTACAGTGAAACGCTTTTGATGTAATTGTACTCACCTAGTCGTTATCTTCAAAGAATCTGAGGACCTTCGCAGTCCAAGCCTCTTCCGTCACGTTTGCCTCAAAGTCGAGGCAGTAGCAGCGGATGAGAATCGGATTTATTCTCTTCCGCTTCCAACAGGCAATACACCTTTGGAGCGGAGGTCGAGGCTCAGAGAGAGAATAACCTACCGACTCCACCTTCGTGTACCTCGTCTCATTTACCAACTCGTCTCCCTGTAACATAAAACAAGAATAAAACAACAATAATAACTAATAAAGGATTTGCTTACCTTTCATTACTTTAATAAACTTACCCAGTAGCACTCTGAACAAGTCTCTAATAAGTTATATTCAAAATAATGAAAATGTTGTTTTAAAATCCAGCAATGATTGTGATGTTCTGATATTAGTAATTGTTTAATTAAAAATGGTACGTCTAAATTTTGAATTTGGAAAAGTCTAGGGTTATCTGAACAGATTTGCTGACAGCAAAGCTGAGTTAGGCTAGGCGGAGTGTTCATCATGAAGTGAGAGAGGAGCACAGTGTGGGGGCGGGAGTACGTAGATTGTGGGCGGGGAGCACAGAATATGCGGGCGCTGATTGGTTGGTTGATTAAAGCAGTGCTGGAAGGGATTTTGCGTATAAATACGGGTCTCTGACCTGGTATCATTGTACTATGCACATTACAGTGTTTATAACAGTAGTGATGTTGTTACAAGTTTTAGCTCTCGTGTGCCTTCGCTTGGTGATTGGTTTCGACCAGGATGAGAACATCCCGCCCAATAATCAGGTAATCAAAGTTTCTTGCAATTTCACTATAGATTTACCCACTATATATTTAGTAGTTTACTTAGTTATTAATTGTTTTCAGGATCTACCGGCTACTACCTCACGAGATGAATAAACACTTAGTCAAGATATGTTTTTTGCGGATGATCTCGACGTGCTATCTATTCGTGCAGTGAGTTTTTTATTTTTATTTATAGGTAGTCTCATATATAGCGATAGTTCAAAGGGGGTTTAACGATAGATCCCCCTTTGGAGAGTATATTTAACGCGTTTGTTTTTTGTTTTCAGAGCGGGTCTCACGTATCCTTGAGCGACATATCTCAGCGTGTGTCACAACAGGTAGGAATTATCGAGTAATTCTTTTAAATGTTTTTTAGTCATTTTTTATAATTTGATACGGGATTAACAATTATTGTCTTCTTTACAGAGCGGTTCGAGCGGGTCATCTGGGTTGCGATCTATCACTCAGGTGTGTTTTTTATTTATGCTTTATTATTATTATATCTATCTTTTAAGAGTGTTGTTTATACATGTTTTTCTCTATATTCTAGGAAGAATATAACGGAAGAATAACACAGATGTTAAGATTGTCTGGCGAGTCTGGGATTTATATCGAGACCTCGCGGACCTTCCTTGATGACGGCAGTTTATTGACCAGAAATAGGTTTATGGTTAGTATTGGGTTATTATCTGTATTTTGCTCACTTGTGATTTTTTTTCTATTTGTCGTAATTTTAATAATTTTGTTACAGGACGATATTGCCGGTCTGAGTCCTGAAGCTAGGGAGTCCATCTCTCGCGGGCTAGAAAATGTAAGTATAAATTTTATTTTTATTTGTCTGTTGCAGTATGATCTTGGTGTAAGTCCTGAGCTTGTAGAGGCTAGCATGCGAGCATTGGGAACTGTAAGTTTTATTTTTTGTGTAGCTTAGTTTACTGGTCTGATACGCTATGGGTTAGGGGGAGATTTTCGCTCCCCCATACTTCCGGTATAGTTTTCTCAAACTCTAATATTTTTTTCAGTGGGAGGGGCCTGCGTCTCCAATCAGGCGGACCATGCCTAACATTCTGAGACGTACCAGGGAGACACAATCTCTACCAAACAATACGAGAGTACTCCCCTGCTGGATGACTGTTAGGAGTAGTGAACCTCCACAGAATAATATTGTAAGTAACTACTTTAGAATTGTTATTAGATAGGTGGGACCCATCTTGGGTCCCACGTACTTTTGGTTGAGTTGACTTGTATATTTCATTGATTTTTAGGTTTTAATAATATTTTAATTATTTACAGGTGAGGGAGGCAGCAGCAGCTTGTAGTTCAAGTGCTACGATACGGCCCGATACGCCAGCTCCTGTCTTACCGTTTGCCGATCAAACAGTTAGTACGATTAGCCGTAATGATAGTTTTTGTTTAGTCGTGCTTTTAGTAGTGCTTTTAGTAGTGATGTTAATTCTATCTTGTTTTTTTTCAGAGGCGGGTTTTAACCAATGCTAGAGATGCGGGTGTGGATGAATGCGGAATATACCCGGATGGAGACCCGCGCATCGGGCGTGGTTTCCGTCTACAGGTAAAAGTTTATGTCTTTTTTTTCTATCTTTTATTTTTATGTCATATGTAAACTACTGTTGGTTACACCTTAATGTTGTTTTCAGGAGCGAGAGGAGGAGGAAGACGTGTTTGCGTTTCACCCGACCGTTGAGGCACGGATTAGAGCTTCAAGAGCCTCCAGACATTCGGTAATTTTATTTTTGATATATTTTGTTGTATGTTGTTTTTTTTACTGAATTATATCTTACTGTGTAATTGATTGTTTGTTTTTACAGTCAATACCAGAGGTCCGCATTGCCGCCTTGGAAGAGCGTATGAACCGCGCCGAAAGTTCTGCGCCCACATGACCACCATCTAGACGAGTTGAACCTGTTGTAAGTATCTCTATCGGGGATAGGGGTTTATTTTGTTTTGTGAACTTGTATTATATTTAATTTGTAATGTTTCAGAATTTACGGTGTGAGGAGCAGGGTTTAATTTTGTTTTGTGAACTTGTATTATATTTAATTTGTAATGTTTCAGAATTTACGGTGTGAGGAGCGGATGCCCGCGGCCGATCCCCCAGCGTGCAGTGTCTGTCATAGAGAGGAAGGCATTATGCGGCTGAGGAGGCGAATGTTTGAGATGGTAAGATAACTGAGGGTATTGTGTTTTTACAGGCTTATCTTACTGTATTATTAATACTTACCTGGTGTGTTTTTACAGGCTTATCTTACTGTATTATTAATACTTACCTTGTGTGGTTTTACAGCAGAGAGGATCAAACACTACCTCGGAGGTTCATGTAATGGTGGCTCGTCTGGCTACGGTGAGAAAAGAGCTGGGCGAGGCGCTGGCTTTGGCGAGGAATGTCCTCGAAGACACCGCAGACCACCAAGTGCGAGAGGTTGCTCCAGCCGTCTGGGAGGATATCCGCGCCACTATGGAGAGGATCCTCGCTTACAACGACCGGCGGATGGACAACCTAATCACACGAGGCGTGCCACCACCCACAGAACAGCCGAGGTACGTCGTGTGTCACATTTGCCTTGATGCGTTACCGACAGTGGCGCTATCTTGTGGGCATACATTATGCCCGGCCTGCAGTCGTCGGGTGACGTGTTGCCCCTTCTGTCGAAGTGTCGTGAGCGGCCGCGCAAGACTATTTTTTGATCAGTGATGTTTGTGTTCAAGTGTAAATTGCATTTTTCTACTTGTTAATTTTCATGTATGGAAATATTTAAAGTATTGAACTGTTAGTTTTTAATTGTATAAAGTCTTGACTTGTATTACAAATGTTTAAAGTATTGAACTGTATTACAAATGTTTAAAGTATTGAACTGTTAGTTGTGTCACATATTTTAAAGTATTGAACTGTTAATTTTACTGTATAAAGTTTTAAAGTGAAGTCAATAAATTAATTATTCACCACACTCTGTGTCTTGATTACCTGGGGTGGGCTCTGAGGTGTGACGCGCGGGCGCTGAGGCGTGACGCACAGGTCTGCGCAGTCACTCACTCTCTCGTAGTATAATATATAATATAATTATGTATATATAATTACTATGTATATATATAATTACTATGTAGTATAATTACTACGCAGTATAACACTCTGGGAATTTTCTTTTCTTAAGTTGGTAATATCTTTTTTTCTTGAGTTGGTACCACTGGTAATTTTTTGAGGTCATGGCCCCCTTTTTTTTGGTCACGTGGTTGACCCTCTGAGTGAAGCCACCACATCAGCTGTTCCCCATATAACTACATGTTAGCGGCAACAGGGTGCCGCTCCTACTCACTAGTTACAATTATTAACCAAATTAAAGTAATAGAGTGAATGATGAATACTAGTAAAGCTATAAAGCAACGGGGAGTATTTTTAAATAGCGGTTCTCGAAGAAGGAATATATTCAACAACATAAAAGCTAAGGTTACATAATTAAAGCTAACCTTACATTTACGGCCCAATCCATCTGAATAATGGGCTGTTAGGGAGGCAAAATGGCTGAACCGGGAGAAAAGTGCTATATCTCGGGAAATCTTTAGCAGGACTGAGACACATTGTTACTTTTTAAATGTGAATATTACGAATTATTCAGTTATAATAAGCTTATGTGTGTATATTGCTAATAACCGCAATTTTGCTTGGTGAGCTGAATAAATATGGATGTTTTAAAAACCATTTTCATGATTTGGAAGGAACATTTACTACTATAGAAAATATATATTTTTGTTTATAATCTTACTTCAAATAATTTATTGAGTAGCATGGTAAGTGTTGTTACAATTAACAGGATACAACAAACTACTTCTCACAGCACTATATTTACTCTTATCGATCATTCTGTTATTGGGCCTGATGACCGGTGTAACTGGTAGAAATCGTTCGCCTAGTACCGTATTTTGTGTATACTTACCACCTTGTACGAAAGTGCACTATAAGTGTTAATATATTTTAAAATGTTGCGAGAAGTAATTTAATATTATTTCCTTAAGGATTTGTTTGTGCGGTCAGATACGTTTTTATTTCATGTCCAATTTTGACAACTGAGTGTCAAATTGAAAGGATGTTCCTATATATGTTTAGGAAGCAATTTAATTTTTCCTTATGCCTCAGCAGGACACCTTTGTGTAGGAAAAACAAGCATACAAAAACTAAACAAACAAACCACCATCCGATGTTAGTTAGTGATATTTTTCACATATGCTAAACCTTAATTTACGGTGTTTGTCGGATGTGCTCTGGGAAATTAATATACTGCATTTATAAGATGCGTACTTTATCAAATTCTGACTGGAGCTGCAATACTAACACCAACCTTCATCTTGTTCTTGTAGTAGAAAGGGTTATTGTGATGCTATTCAACACATTATTAACCAATCACTTGCGAACAACTCTACCTCTCTCTAGTCATATCTTACTGTGTATTTGTGTTGTGCTTGGATGCTATATGGTCTGGTTATGTATGTAAAGAAATATTATTGCGAGACTAATACAAGCTACGTTTTATAAGTGCATTATTTAAAGCAAAACAAATTCGATCGATAAAGTGCATTCTTTGCAAATGTATCTTGTTTTATATTTTAATCTTTATAGAATCCAAAGTAGTTGTCAGTCAACTCTACTAAAGCTTTTAACCAAATGGGTAAAACATTAATTTATTTAATCTTAACGCTTTTACTATACAGACTCGGTAAATTCTATTGCCCGCGCTGTAACTGTATAATGTACTGCTTGTTGAGGAAATAATGCTAGGCATCTTACTTACATATCGAAATAAAATCAGTGTACGCAGTTTCATATTTTTAGACAACACGAAAATTTAACTAAAAGTTTTGGAGGTTGTATCTTTAAAATCGTCAAAATAAAAAAGAACGCCTTTTAGTTAAGTAATTAATATCACACATAAATTGATTTGAAACATAAAATACCTCCGTCGCAGCAAACTTGCGTACTCAGCGAATTTCCGATGAATATATATGTCTTAGTTAGACATTAAGCCACTTACCAGGATTCATAAGAAATATATTCACAAACAAGCGATATTTAAAATATTAAGTATTCCCCATAACAATAACATTGGGGATGAGTACGCAAGTTTGCTGCAACAAGGAACACAAAATAATGGGGTGTTATACAAATATCAATAGAACCCATTGACCGTGAAGTCACATACTAAGTTTCATCCATATACATTCATTAATAAGCGTAATATAACATTTTATTATTCTCCATAAGGATAACATGGGGACCGAGTACCTAGGTTTGCTGCTATGGGGACCATAGGCGAAAACGTGTTTTTTGTGCAAACAACAATAACACACAACCAGCTGAAGCCATGTACCAAGTTTCGTCAGTTTAAGCGAGATATAAAATTTATATTTTTCTCCAAAAGAATAACATTAGACAACGTACTGTGTTTAGCACTTTCAATATCTCAGTAACCAATTGACGTAGAGCAATGATCGAAGTACCAAATTGTTTGTTTTTTAAGCTGAATTCAATGGTGGACATTAAAATTTGATTTAAATAAAAATCACATGTGAAAACCCCCAAAACCCATTTTTCGGGTACAAAACTCTCCAATAATCTCCCTTTGCATGGTGCGATTCATCTGGTTTTCGAACTCGTTCAAATGTTGTTTCAATGTTGCTTTACACGTTTATACCAAATTTCATCAAAATCGGATCATCTTTACGAGAGTTATCGTGCTCACGGACACACACACACACACACACACACACACACACACACACACACACCTATATATATATATATATATATATATATATATATATATCACAATTTGAACGAATGGTGTTTTTGGCATCTGGGTATCTCAAAACAAAAAGTTATCATGGTTTCGGGCTTCAGTCTTACCATGAGACCTACGGTAATAGCTTCCTTATAGGGGAAATTCGTTAAAATAACTATATTCTGTTCTGTTACCGTAATTCATCAGTTACTGTTACATCTTCTCTCAGACGTTAGTTACCCTTAATCTGGACTCAACTGCCTAGCTAGAAATATCGGTCCTAAAGGACGGAAAACTATGAAACACAGTTGTGTTTACTGGTGATGAAAAAAATCCGACTGCATGGTTAGAATCTTTCGTACACAACGTGAACGACGCGATACTCGGCAAACCCCCTGGAGAGAGAGCCGCCCTTTGATTGTGAAACTCGACTGTGGAAAATAATGAAAAGTGTTTTATTTGATTCGTGGAATAGTTTCTCTCATGACTCATAAGACATTCCGAGGCGGTCGTTTAACGGTTGACCTGCGGCACTGAGTGCGCGCCGTGTGCAAGCTGCGGCGCTGAGTGCTGTGTGCCGTGTGCAAGCCCCATGCAGGCAGACTCGAACTACTCTATATGTTGGAATAGCGCATACGCAGCCTGTAGCATCGTCATATAGTCTCCCATTTGCTTTCAAAACAAATAAGCAGCTTATGCCGACACAGGTTTAAGTATAATAACAAATCCAAATTTATATTCAAAAGTGTAAACAAATCCCTATACTCACGAGTTGCTCATAGAGTGTCCAAAAAGTTCCACAACCCCTGAATATTTTGTTTATGAATAAACGTAGAATGATGAAACTCTGGGGTTACGTCCTCATTGTAGATGATGACTAGTTGGTTAATGTAACGGCCATATGTCGCTGGGGGGACGTCCTTTGGGGGTAGACTAAAAAATAATAAAATTAATCATAGGTTAAATTTTTAAGGTCTTTGTTAGGAGAACAAAATGCCGCAAACCCGACTGAAAAAGGAATATTCTTTTGAAAATGGTAGCCTAACAAAGTTTGTTCAATTTTAATGTGAATGACATTGTAAATAACAGATCAGCAAATCCCCAGCTTATTAACATAATCAGTTTATGTTTTCGCTTTTAAAAAGAGTTTCAAACAATTATAATATTCTTTTGTTTGTTTTATAACTCAAGGAAGTTACTCTGACTTCTCTACAACGTTATTACAACGTCTTTTACGTCATTCACATTAAAATTGAAGTAACTTTAATAAGCTACTATTTTCAAATGGATAGTCCTTTTTCAGTCGGGTTTGCAGCATTATGATATCCTAAAAAACACCTTTAAAATAAAGCATAATTCGACCGATGTACTTACATTCAAGATATTTGAGACTTCCTCCACAGGACGTCCTCCTATAGCAACATATGGCCACACACACATCAATCAAACAGTCACTATCTACTACGAGGATGTAACCCTAGAGTTTCATCTCTCTACGTTTATTTACAAGCAAAATATTTAGGGTTTGCAGGACTTTTTAAATACCCAGTATAAAATTACTAAATCAACCATAAAACGTATGTTAACCATAAATCTTACTACGCCACTGGTATTAAGCATGATTAATAATTCAAATGTCATTATACTGTTATATGAAATACGGATTAATCATATTTGGCCTGGGGACTAACTTTTAAGGGTCTATCAATAGTAGATATATCTGTAATACAAATTCACACACCACAATAATCTGCGCCCAAGAAGACCTGTTAAACAACAGGTCAACAGCAAGTACGCGGGGTGAGAGTTATGTTGTGGAAAGGTCTTGATAGCAATCAAAGGGGAGGAATGGGAGGGCGAGAGTGGAAAGCAACTCGGGCGGAAGAATCAGATTGTAAGGTAAACTTGAATAATTCCGTTAACCTTTGTTCCCGGAGATGAGCGCAGCCCGCTAACTCGTCGCTTTGGTATCTGATCAGTTTTGTTGCATTCATTGTTTTGCGTAGATCCTTTGCAACAGCTAAACACACTCTAGTAATACATAAAATAATGCAAATTTTACTTTCTACCTCTTATACATGGTGTAATGAAAAATTATTGTTTTTGTTAACATTTTCAAATTTGAGTTATCGATGGGCATATACGATTTAGTGCCCACTGAACAAAAAAATTGTTTGAATTGGTGTCTATTTTACTACATGTATGTGGGCAGACCTAGATGCCCTATCAATGGCCTGATTGAGATACAATTTGGTATTTATGCACTATACCAAGGAATCTCCAAGAGTTTTCGAATTTATACATTTTGATTTTCAAGCGTAATCATCCCCAAAAACTATAATTGGTATATATGTTGAACTAACATTGAACTATAGAAGATATTCTGAGCATGTTGTCACCTAACCTTTGGGAGGGGGTGGAGAGGACTTTCCCATTACAACTACTGTGTGCAGCATATAATCCTGTTATTCCAAAATATACCCCCGTCGCAGCAAACCTGCATACTCAGCGAATTTCCAATGGAGATATAAATGTCTTAATACTACATAAAGCCACTTACCAAGTTTCATAAAAATATATTCACAAATAAGCGATATATACAATTTTAATTATTCTCCATAAGAATAACATTGGGGCTGAGTACGCAGGTTTGCTGCAACAAGGAACACAAAAAAATGGGTTTTTATGCTAATATCAATATAACTCAACTAGGTGAAGTCGTATACCAGTTTTTAATCATTTATGTTCATAATTAAGGGAGACAGAGCATTTAATTATTATCCATAAGAATAACATGGGGACTAAGTACGCAGGTTTGCTGCTACGGGAGAATTATGCAAAAAAGATTTTTTGGAGCAAATATCAATAGACCTCAACGAGATGAAGCTGTATACCAAGTTTCGTCAGTATACGTTCATAAATAAGCGAGATACAAAAATTGTCTTTTCCTCCATAAGAATAACATTAGACAACGTACTGTGTTTAGCACTTTCAATATCTCAGTAACCAATTGACGTAGAGGAATGATCGAAATACCAAATTGTGTGTTTTTTAAGCTGAATCAAATGGTCAAAACTAAAATTTGACTTTTTCAAAAATTATATGTAAAAAAGTCAAAAAACCCATTTTTGGGGTACAAAACTCCCCCAAAATACCCCCACGGACAGGTCGATCTGTCTGGTTTTCGAACTTAGTCATAAATGCTGCTTTACATGTTTATACCAAATTTCGTCAAAATCGGATCATTTTTACGAGAGTTATCGAGCTCACGGACACATATATATATATATATATATATATATATATATATATATATATATATATATATATATATAAATATATACAGTATCGAACGAATGGTGTTTTTGGGGTCTGGGGACCTCAAAACGAAAAGTTATCATGGTCCCGGGCCTAGGTCTTACCAAGCCGACTACGGTAATAGCTTCTTCCCTATAGGGGAAATTCGCTAAAACGGGATTTGGGAAAACATTTCTAAAGAAATTATTTACTAAACATTTTTGATGTAGGTTACCCCATACATTATATTCTTTAAAAAATAAGTACAAAGAAATGTTTTTATTAAAAGAGGGTTAAAAGGGAGAAAGAATGTGTCAGTTTTCTGATAATATTTATATTTGCTTAATTTTAGTACTACGATATAATCAATTCGAGTCGACACGAGTGATATTAGTTGTAGGTTTATTCTGGGGTGATAACTATGTATTTTTTACGAACAGTAATATTCGTTAATACTTCACAATAACATATTTGCGTCTAATCCTTCGTCAAATTAATTAAACAGAGAATATTTTACTTTTAAATTAAACAAAGTGTACTGTTAAACAAATAAAAAGTACACGAAAGGAATTCGTAGAATCTACGAATCAAGTTAAGAAAAATGCATTGTGTTTTATAGAAGGGATAATTTTAGAACCCAAAGAAAATTTCCAAAATTTTAATTGATTTATTATGTAGGTATTAAACGAACAGCTTTTAAAAATTAAAATTATAGGACCACGCAGGCTTGGATATAATCCCGTTACGATATCTCACCGTCTTATCTTTACCACATGAGCTTCTTGGTCCTTGGCGACGGACTATAGAGGTGAAAAATTCCAATGGGTGGATAAATAAACCTTCCGTTTTTAGAATGTTTATTGCAACATGTATCGCACAATTATCACTAATGGTTTTACAACACTGAGTATATTAAGGGTGCGCCCTACCTGCCTTCCGCACGATAAATAAGGGGTTTGCATCTCTCAAATTGTAGGCTCAATTGTTAACCTATTAAAAATAATTTGTTGTTATTTTATTCACTAAATGTTCATCTATAGATCATACGATTTAATAATCGTGATTTTAATCCAAAATAAGTGGTAGGCCATTAGTAAAGTTCTCAAATTAAGCGTTTTTCTAAAGCTTCCTAACGTAAGGAGAAAAATTATTTTTGAAAAAATGAATCTTACAATCTCTAGATTGGAATCTGAAAAGTGTGAAACTGCAAATAGTTTGGTAGAAATCTGTAAAATAACAGTGCGATTGAGGAGAACTAAAAGGTTTACAAGCGTAAATATTCATGGCCCTGCTTGGTGGCGCAGCCAAGCGGATACCGCGGAAAGCTGTCTGCAGCTCCCCCACCTCTTCCGGCTGGAAACTTTCCCTCTCCCCGCTTTGTTAGTGAATTTCCTTTGGAAAGTGAACTATTAGCATGACCCGCACGGTGAAACTTAAGCCCGGGACCACCATAGAAATTCCTAACGTGACCCCCTGAACACGTTTTGGGGGGTCGTTCAAAATTTTATATATATATACACACATATATATATGTGTATGCACTCTAGCGGTCGCATTTTTTGTCCGATTTACTTCAAATTTGGTAGGGACGTTCCTTTCTATAACCTGTTGGACAAGTTCGTTGGGCAAAACAATCAGAAAACTCTAAACCCATTTTTTGGGGATTAATCTTTCAAATTTCGAGTTTTTGGGCCCAAAAAGGGTCAGAAAAGCCCCAGATGTAAAATTAATGCTTTTTAAAAGATGGGAATTAGAAATTCTCTCTCGTCATTCTAGCATAAATATTTACCGAGTTATTAAAGAAAATGTGTATCGGCTAAACACAGTACGTTGTCTTATGGGGGTTTTACACTAGAAAAGCCTGTTATTCCTTTGTTAGAGTACTTTTATTATCCCCAGCAACCTCAGGCCTACTTTCAAGCCTGTCTGGACCTTCTCCTAACCTTATAATGCGTAAAATTGTATTCCCAGCTTTGCAAGTAAATGAAACCAGGAGTATCAGAACAGCCAAAAAAACAATGTTTTCAGATTTCAATAAAAATTGAACAAATGGATGTTTTTACACCGATTTTGAGTTTTACAAGTTTTTATGTGGAAATTCACTTCCCTCACGTCAGCGTGCTGCGTGCGAACTCGTTTTGGTTTTACTGCGGCGCTTTCTTTTACTGCGAATGTTAATTTTATGATAACAATATAGTTATGTAGTTGAAAGATGCCAAATGCAAGGAAAACAGATAAGGCTCATCTCCCATCAAGGGCTCGAAGGAGAAACAAATGGCAAAGTATATGTTGCTGGAATGAAGGAATAAGAAAAAATGACGGACAAAGGTGATCTAATAATTATCTTGAAATGTATAAAGTTAACTTTGTATAAGTTAATATTTGATTTAACTGATAAAGTTAAATTATTGTTATTATCGAGTGTATTAACTGATTGTTAAGTAAGTTACCCCATTCCTCTACGTGTTTATCGAAGTCGTGTGGGTTGCTTACTATGGGCACAGACAAAGGAATCTATAGATTCGTTTCTCTGTGCTATGGGCTACTCACTCGCATTTTACCTGGGCCTATGACAGCATGACAGGTAAAATTAGGAAATCAGCAACGAAAAACCAGGTGTAGGCCTATTACCTGTTTAAGGAGCAGTGATTAAAGCCCATTTCAGAGTAAATTGTATAGTAAGTTTGCAAGCCAATAGCTGCAAACAACCTAGGTTACTGAAGCTAGGCCACATATATGATAACTAAAGAAACGAGTTCGCACGCAGCACGCTGGCGTGAGGGAAGTGAATTTCCACTTAAAAACTTTTAAAACTCAAAATCAGTGGAAAATATACATTTATTCCAATTTTTATTAAAATCTGAAAACAGTGATTTTTTGGCTGTTCTGATGCTCCTGGTTTCATTTACCTGCAAAGCTGGGAATTCAATTTTGCGCATTATAATGTTAGGAGAAGGTCCAGACAGGCTTGAAAGTAGGCGTGAGGTTGCTGGGGATGATAAAAGTACTCTAACAAAGGAATAACAGGCTTTTCTAGTGTAAAACCCCCATAAGACAACGTACTGTGTTTAGTCGAAACACATTTTCTTTAATAACTTGGTAAATATTAATGCTAGAATGACGAGAGAGGGCTTAAAACTTTCGCCTCACTAATTCCCATCTTTTTAGATGAATTAATTTTACATACGGGGCTTTTCCAACCCTTTTTGGGCCCAAAAACTCAAAATTTGAAAGATTAATCCCCATAAAAGGGGTTTAGAGTTTTCCGATTGTTTTGCCCAACGAACTTGTCCAACTGATTACAGAAAGGAACGTCCCTACCAAATTTGAAGTAAATCGGACAAAAAATGCGACCGCTAGAGTGCAAACATATATATATATATATATATATATATATATATATATATATATAATTTTGAACGACCCCCCAAAACGTGTTCAGGGGGTCACGTTAGGAACTTCTATGGTGGTCCCGGGCTTAAGTTTCACCGTGCGGGTCATGCTAATAGTTCACTTTCCAAATGAAATTCACTAATAATAGTTCTGGAATTTCAAGGTTTGCTGTTTTACAAACAGCTTATTAAATGATTTCATTTGACTGCAAATATTCAGTTTGGCATATGATTCGTAAAGCTTGATGGCTTGATATGTTTCAAGAATGTTTAGCTTTGATTATATGGTATACGGCCAAAGTTTATAGGCCTATATGACTCTTCACGGTTTACGGTTATAACCAAAATAGGCAAAAGATTAAAAAAGAGAATTTTTGCTAGCCTAAACACTGTAAATGTAATAATTATTGTAAACTGAGTACCATGTGAGTTAAAACTTACAATGTGTAGGTTTACGATCATTTTTTTAAATGGGCAATAGTTCCCCGATTAACTTAGGACTAAAACTGGAAAATCTAATTAATTTTTAATAGCTACCGGTAACTTAATAAAGTTATATATCATTAACTTGAAGTATAACCAATAAATTTATAAACAACAACGGCATTATATAATGTTTAATCGTAATTAACTGTATCCAGTAAAGAAAAGAACAGGCGGCACGGGCTGGGATCGAACACGAGACTTTTGAGTGAGGATTTTCGTACGCTACCGAATCAGCTATCAAGCGTAGAAAATCGTGGAGTTGCGCTGTACATAAGGTGTCTCAGTTCTTAAAAACGTAGATTGTACAAATTCACAAAACTTGATTTATTTAATATTAATTCTACATTTGCTAACTTGGTTTTAGAAAAAAAAGCAATAACTTATTAGTACTTAAGGTTGTTCATATTAACAATTAACATATTTGACAAATTGGTAAGCTTTGTTTCATTTCCTTGCCCACCGGCACACAGAGCGATTAAGGGTGTTTGGCCGCTAGGCTAGTCTGGCGGTGAGGAGCAGTAGTTCTACAAGTCGCCACCGCGCGCCGCTAGGAAGACAACTCGGGCAGTGCTGTGAGTGTGTGTGATCTGGCTGGGGGGAGAGAGGACCGCGTTCTCCTCATTTCTCCCCCTCCCCCCACGCAGCACTGTCTTTCCGTCTACTCCCTTCTTCGTCGGTCCGAGTCCGAGGCACACGGTACACAGCCCCGGCCCCGGCCCGCGGCTCGACTGGTACAGTAGTAAACAGTAGTAGTAGGGTTGGGTTGCTTACTATTTTCCACTGATGTGCCTTTCAATGTCGCCAACAACTAATCTTAAATATATTTTTATTTTGAGCGTTCGCTTTATAGTTTTGATGAGTACATTTCTTGTAGCCTGTACAGATTTTATCATAAAAAATGTTTGACAAGGTTGTGAGCACATTTAAATACAGTGGAACTCGGATCGTTCGAATCTCAAAGGACCGCAGTAATAAAATTCGAACTATCCAACAAATTGAATTTTAATTATAGAGTTTCGAATTATCCTATCTTTACTGTATTAAAAACAAATAACATTATTTATTATAATAACCATTAATTATGAATATAATACCCCGTCGCAGCAAACCTGCGTACTCAGCGAATTTCCAATGCATACATATGTGTTTCACTACCACATAAAGCCACTTACCATGTTTCATAAAAATACATAAATAAATAATTGATCTATAACATTTTTTTTATTCTCCATAAGAATAACATTAGGGCTGAGTACGCAGATTTGCTGCAACAAGGAACACAAAATATGTGTTTTTATGCAATTATCAACATAACTCAACCAGGTGAAGCTACATACTAAGTTTTATTAATTTATGCTCATAGTTAAGGGAGATAAAAAACTTTACTTATTCTCCATAAGAATAACATTAGGGCTGAGTATGCAGGTTTGCTGCTCCTGGGATAATCAACAAAAAATCAATTGTTTGTGCAAATATCAATATACCAGTACAGTTCTACGAGAAGTCACATACCAAGTTTCATCAATATACATTCATAAATAATCGAGATCTCAAATTTTATTTATTCTCCATAAGGATAACATTGGACAACGTACTGTGTTTAGCACTTTGAATATCTCTGCAACGGTTGGGCGCAAAATCACAATGTAAACACCGAAATGATTGTTTTGTATAGCTGAATCGATTTGTAAAAGCAAATGTGAAGTTTACGTTAAAATGAACTGAGGAAAAGCCAAAAACCTTTTTCCCATAAGATTAACATGGGAGATTTTATGAGCACGTTTTTTGGATTTTCTCCGCAACCACTTAACTTAGGTTAATAATTAAAAATACTATATTATTTTTTTAAGCTCTATAAAATGCTCAAAACCAAAATTGAGTGTTTTAAAAATTTTAGGGTGAAAAGTGCAAAAAACTGATTTTTGGAAAATTTAAAACCCCCATAAACCCTCCTTCCCATGGTCCGATTTTTCTGGTTTTCGAACTTAAAGTAATGAATGTCACTTTTGCAAATTTCATCGAAATCGGACGTTTTTTACTCAAGTTATCGTGTTAACGGACACATATATAGATATATATATCAGGGTTGGTGAAAAGTCCCGGGACGGCTTAATACTTTTTTAACCTTTACAGATGGAGCTATACAAGTTGGTACACTGTTACTGGGCATAAAACACTATTTTATTACAATTTCAATGAGCCGCTACCACCTCAGGGGGACGGCCCACAAGGAGTCGGAAGAAAATCTTAAATAGAAGCATAGGTTGATATGCACATCAAATTAAAGGTCTTTATTATTAGAATACAATGCCGCAAATCCGACTTTAAACGGACAACCGAGCCCAAAATGACAGCTATTAAAAGATGGCTGAAATTTGAAATGTTGATAAGTAGCTGTGTGTAATCTAATGTAACACATTTAAATTTTGCATTAAAATGTAAAATTACATTAATGTAATACATTTCAATTTAATTTGCAAAAATTTACTCTCCTAGCTAATAAATTACTAAACCGATTCAAAACTTCAGCACATCAAAATTTCAAATTCAAGCCATCTTTGAATAGCTGCCATTTTGGGCTCGGTTGTCCGTTTAAAGTCGGATTTGTGGCATTGTATTCTACTAATAAAGACCTTTAATATGATGTGAATATCCACCTATGCTTCTATTTAAGATTTTCTTCCGACTCCTTGTGAGCCGTCCCCCTGAGGTGGTAGCGGCTCATTGAAATTTTAGTAAAATAGTGTTTTATGCCCAGTAACAGTGTACCAACTTGTATAGCTCCATCTGTAACGGTTAAAAAAATACTAAGCCGTCCCGGGACTTTTCACCAACCCTGTGTATATATATATAAATTTGAACGAATAGTGTTTTTGACATCTGGGTATATCAAAACAAAAAGTTATTATGGTCTCGGGCTTAAGTCTTACCATGAGACCTACGGTAATAGCTTCTTCCCTATAAGGGAAATTCGCTAAAATGGTTTTTAATTTTATGAATTACAATTTTAAAAATATATTTAATCATAATACATTGATCTTGTTAATTTCTACAAATACTGTATTAAATAAATGTATAGGGTGTCCCGGAACTATTCCATAAAATCTTTTTCCATAAATATACAATTGTGGAATATTTTACTCCAATCACCAACATACTAACCTTTGTTAGATGTATTTTTTACCGCTATTGTTGGAGTTTAGTATCCGTTTGTTGTTAAAGCTAAAGAAGAATTTGTTATTTATTGTTACAAAGTAAAATTCAGGCACGATCAGGGGCGGATCCAGGGAGTCACATTGGGTGGGGGAAATACCCGGTTTTTTTGGGGGGGGGGTATAGAATACCCCTCAGGGGTGGGGGGTCCGGGAGTCCTCCCCGGAAATTTGATAAACATTCCATATCAATAATAATTTGATCGGCTGTAAAGAATAGCCGAACGCGCTTTATTGACCAACACTTGTGTTATCGGCCTAAAAAGACGACTGTCTTGAATTCATGGACCAAAATCGTGGTCGCCGCAATTCATGGTCGCCGTAACTTTTAAACCAAAAACGACAAGTACGCATAAACTTAGTTAATCGGCCAAAGAAAACCGCAATAGTTTTCACTATCGGACTTTTGCCCGAACAAGACATCGGATCGAGCAAGGAGCAGGGCACGAAGGTAGCTAAATTCATTTTACAGCATATTACCATTGACTATATACATGAGTCATAAATACGACCGCAAACTTTGTTATCGGCCGAAAATTGAGTACACACCGTATTTTATGCCGGAAATGTACTTATTCGATCAAAAACGGCAATCGGACCACATTTTCCCAGCGAAAAATGAAGCCGGATTCCGTTTTATAGGCCCGAACGACTACCGGAACGTATATTTTACAAATACAATCAGCGATTCGACCCCGTACCACCAATGAACGCCTATTTTTACTATTTACTGATTTATAAAACATATACACTCAAATAAAAAATATACACTGCTTGGAAAATAATTGGATTTTATGGTTCTCTTTATTTATTTACAAAAAATTAAAAAAATTTTAAATTAGAATATTTAAAATTTAGAAAATTGTAAATTAAAATATTAAATTATTAGAATTATGTATTAAATTAAATATCAGAATTTACACTTCAGCTGAATACCTTATCTGGCTATAAATATTTGTGCCAAAGTTATGGGAGAGTGTTTAGGCCTACATTTTCTGGCTTTTTATGTCATATAATGTAATATGCATTAATTTTACATCCCGATCTCTTTTAACCGGTTTTGGGAGCCAAAAACACAACATTCGTAATTTTTATATCCTCCAAAAAAAGGAAGTTAGGGTCTTTCTGATTGCTTTGCAAAATGAACTTGTCCAACTGATTATAGAAAGGAATGTCTTCTCGAAATATGAAGTAAATCGTAAATTTACACTTTCCTATCACTTAGTTATATCAGTTATATACATCTTCAGAAGAAGCTGGATCTTTAGTTACATGACAGGTATTCTATAACTTGTTTCACACAACAATGTTTTACTGGCAACTGATTTTCTATATCTTGTATGCCTATATTTCTTACAAGGCATTTATTGCTACGGTTGCAGTAATACCATAATACTCTGAAAACTGAAAAACGCGGACACGCGGTGCTCGTAGTGTGCGAGTGGCGAGATTCGTGGAAGGTGTAAATAAATACATTGCTATCACAGTTCTTGTTTAGTTTGAATGACGAACATACAGAGCTACGCGGTGCGACTGTGTACAAGCGTAGCACCTACTGTTGCGTTTGTTTGAAAGACATTTTTGAACAAACCGAACGTCTGACTGAAAAATGTTTGAAGTAAAACATGTAGATCAACTAATTTGCTACAACTTTGCAGCTGGAAGTTTCTTTCTACCCTAAAAATTAAAAAAGTTTACGCTTTATTACTTTTTATAGTCCCGATTTTATACGTAACAGTTCCCTTTTATAATAAATAAGGAGGTTATAAAGCGGCTAACATAAATGTAAAAATAACGTTCAATAATAAAATTGAAACTAAACCAATATTTAAAATTTTAAAAACGTAATATTTTCTTGAACCTATAATTTTTCTTGAATTATAAATGGACCGCGCTCTAAATGAGCGAAAACTGCGCCACCGAGACCGTCTGAAGGCATAAGAAACTCAATTCCAGAGGTATATTACTGAGGTTACATTTAATTAATATCAAATGCCCCCGTCACAGCAAACCTGCGTACTCAGCAAATTTCCAATGCATAATGTATGTCTTAATACCACATAAAGCCGCATACCAAATTTCATAAAAATATATTCACAAATATACATTTGTAATTATTTTCCATAAGAATAACATTGGGGATAAGTACGTAGGTTTGCTGAAACTAGGAACATAAACAATTGGTTTTTAAGCAAACATCAATATATCTCAACTAGGTGAGGGGGTATAAAACCCCCCCAAAATACCCCTTCGGATAGAGCGATCTGGCTGGTTTTCGAACTTAAAGTCATAAATGTTACTTTACACGTTTATACCAAATTTCAACAAAATCGGATTATTTTTACGAGAGTTATCGTGCTTACGGACACACACACACACACACACACACACATATATATATATATATATATATATATATATATATATATACAGTTTCGAACGAATGGTGTTTTTGGGGTCTGGGGACCTCAAAACGAAAAGTTATCATGGTCCCGGGCCTAGGTCTTACCATGCCGACTACGGTAATAGCTTCTTCCCTAGAGGGGAAATTCGCTAAAACAGGATCTGCAGGGTCGCAGAATCCGTTTTACCGGAATTATACGCGCGAAACCGAAGAAGTGGTGGGAGTGCAGAGGAGAGAGACAGAAAGAGAGAGAGAGAGAGAGTAACACAGAAAGCGCGCGGAGTACGGTATGACCTTGAGCGGCGACGCACCTCGCCCCTCGACGCGTGCGGGCACTGTAGGTGATCACCACTACACTTGCAGTGCAGCGTGCCGACCCTACATGGTGCTACTTTTACCAATAAGGAAGCAGAACTGTTATACATAGAAAAGATTTAAAAACGCCTATACAATATCAGATAAAACCCACATCTATTAAAACAAAACTCGTTTTTTATTTTTTAAATCTTAATTTTAAAATAAGGTGTAAAACAAAAAAAATTAAAAATTGTTTTTCAGATTTTTATTATTTTTATTTTAACGCATTAAGGAAGCAATCAGAAAGCAAAAAATGTATTTTTATTTTAAAAAATATCAACGGGTTGCTTTGCTTATTGGTAACAAAACACCCAAAAATCGCCCCTTTAGTCCCTTGTAATATACCCCTGAATTTTTTTAAAATTTTTTAAACTTCATTTTCGTGTTTAGTACATTGTAACAAACACATTCATACATAAAAATCTGAAATTTATTTTTTGACCAAACACCCTTAATAAAGCAAGGCAACAGTTTTTGCACTGAAGAACATATTTTCAGCTTGGTAGCCTTCAGTGATTGTCAAACTGGCACCTATCATAGTACTCCAAAAGGCGACAAATTAGTTTCCAAAAATGAAACTTGTATGGAGACTGAACCTACAGGAATGCCCAGTAGTGAACAATCATTTACGGCTGATGGCAGATTGGAAATTACTTCTTCCAGGTAATAAATATCCCCTTTACTCTAGTAAATCAAAATTTAGATTATTAGAATATAGTATGTATTCTTTAAATTAGTACAGTAATTAATAAATACAACCCATTAACATGTTTATTATTATTGCTTTTAGATTATTGGAATATAGTATGTATTCTTTAAATTAGTACAGTAATCAAGATATTATGCACAATTTATGAATGTTCAATTAATCGTATGAAATTTATTAACGGTTGTATTGGTTATATATAATTTATATTGTACCTGACGGTGTCAATACATTCTTGTACTGTTATAACGACTGTAAAATGTCTGTATAATATATTATATTTCCGATAGTATATTTTATTACAAAATAATAAGGGTTTGTTTGATGGTAAAAACAACCTGTAACAATTTGTATATTATAATTTGTCTAAATATGGGCCTACTCAGGTAAAATGGTCTCTTTCGAAAAAAAATGTTAGAATCATTCCGGAAACAAACTGATTGTTTATACGTGGTTAAAATTACAACTTTATAATGGTTTAGTGTATATGCTATTGTACTTTACCAATAAATTAGTTAAAAAATATAAACCACAATTCATGATTAGATATGGGCTATCCCGCCTGAGTTGCGGCTAGTTATAACAGAACGATCAGTGCAGAATCATTTCATTACAGAGATGCGCTGGCGCACGGGAGGTTATGAGGTTTGCGTGCGAGTGATGCGACGCGGGACGCGGCCCGGCACCGGGCTGGTCACAGTCTCACTGCCGCCGGCCGGCCGCCGCCATCTTGCTACTTCCCCTCCCGCGCCGGTGAGCACTTTTTCGCCTACAAAATTTAGAGGTTGTTGGGTCGATATCAAACAATTTTACCAACCGGTTGTTTTATCGATTGGGAAGGCGATAATGACGTCACGACAAGATGAAACGGAACGACCAGAACCACCCAATCATCAACCGATTGTTTGTTTGTTTTATCGAATGAACTTTCAATTACGATTGTTATTGTTTTGTGGTGGAAAAGCATAAATGGTGATTCGATTAAAATTCAAGCAGATATAAGTTAAATCAAAAGTTGTGGATACAGTATTAAATTGGATCTAAAAATGGATGTAAGTGAACAAACAACTAGGTTACAGTTCACGACAAAATTATAGTAACCTAACTTAACCTAACTCCGCAGAGCGCTGTATGGTGGCTGTTCGTTGTGCAACATAATTACTAATAAAGGGATTAGTATAAGTAAATAAAAGTCAAACCTAAAAAAGTTAACAAAAAAAAGTGAGATTTAACCCCGAACAAATTAAAGTAAGTCTTTAAAAAACATTTCAGATTTCAAAAAGTAAACATCAAAAGTGAGATTAGAACACAGGACCGCACGATCGTGGATCTGACGCCGTATCCACTGGGCTACCGAGGCCTGCCGCACTAGCCGAAAGTTACAATACATCAGGCAGTGAGAAACGATTCATTCGATAAAACAAACAATCGGTTGGTCGGTTGATGATTCGGTGGTTCTGGTCGTTCCGTTTCATATTGTCGTGACGTCATTATCGCCTTCCCAATCGATAAAACAACCGGTTGGTAAAATTGTTCGATATCGACCAAACAACCTCTAAATTTTGTAGGCGAAAAAGTGCTCACCTCCCACGCCGCTACCTCACAGCGCTCCTAGCGCTCATAGCGGTGCGGCGTTAAACAACATCGTGCGAATCATTCTATCTGAGGTAGGGCACACCCTCCATCTTCCACAACAAAACCTTACATCGGTAACAACTCTACTAGGGCCTACTACAACTATCACTTCTAAATCACATACAAACGTTCGAGGGCTATGCAAAACTCTTTCGGCAATGGTGCGAACGCTATTTTTCACCATACTACACTATTAAATAAACCTTATAAAACAAAAATGTTAATATTTATTTGAGAATTAAGATCCTATAAATGAAACTATGAGGTTATGAATTATAGTCTCATTCTATTTTACTATTTGTCACTATTTACATAAAAATTTAAAGTACAGGTATGATTATTTGAAAACATAAATTCTCATCTCCGACTAAAAACTGTTATCCAATAAACAAAACCTCGATAGTACAATGTTTTGATTTTTTTGTTATTATGTCCAGTGTTTCATCCAAAGAACACAAAATGGTATGCACGTATTAACTAGGTAACGTCGGGCACGCTTGGAAACAAGTTGGCAACAATGGCTAAATATATCAGATAACTTTCGGCCCTTGGACGGAAAACCCACTGAGCTCTATGTTATATCTGGAGTCACTACTCTCTGCCTAAACATTTTCCAAAAACGTGCCGTCAACACTGACTTTTTGCTCTATTGTGTTGTCACCTTCCCGTTAACTGGACCAATCAAAATGCATAGGGCGGACGATGTCAAAATTTCAACCAATAGAAAATTAAATAACTATACCACCAAAACGTCAAAAACACATCTGGCCAACACAACGACCATAAACACAGCGGCACGCATTTTCACCACTGAGTGGTGACTCCAAATATAACATAGAGCTCAGAGGAAAAAATATACTTTCGGTATTCAAATGACGTTCCGAAAACAGGTGATTACAGCGTAGTATGGCGAAAAAATAATGTTTTAAGGCCCCTTTTATTCCCCTCCCGTCTTACAGCTGGTTTTAACATGCTCACAGAAAGGTTCTACCATATAAAAATAAATCAGGTACAGAAGTGTCACGAAGTAGGGAAAAAGCGTACACGGGTATCATGGAAATTCAGGCGCTGTCGCGTCGTTCAAGTCTGAGTTAGCGGTGCCTTGTTGCCAATGCCAAGTCGGGCAGTGCGGGATTCCCAAATTCCCGCAGGGAGCAATCTCGGTCGCTTCCGCCACGGCCACGGCATCGGTAGGCGGTAAGGCTGATCTGATAAACGTGTGGCTGTGTGGCAGTGGAGATCACTCTCCCGTTGTATGCACAGGAAGTGGAGGATGTGCACAAATCTCGTTTCGAACTGATCTGGTATTTATTAAATTTCTGGAATGTTATTATTACAGAAGGATAAAACATGAACTGCATTAGACAAATTCAACCTTTTAAATTCCATAAATTGCAATGATGATTAACAATAAAATACCCCCGTTGCATCAAACCTGCATACTCGAAGAATTTCAAATGGTACTTCACTACGTCATGAACCACTTACCAACTTTCATCAAAGCATATTCATAAATAAGTGCAATATGAAATTTTATTTATTATTCATAAGAACAACATTAGGACTGAGTATGCAGGTTTGCTGCATCAAGAACAACTAAAATCTGTTTTTTTACAAATAAAATAGATCACCATAACATAAAGCAACATTTCAAGTTTTACTAATTTATATTCATAAACAAGCAAGATATCACTTGTTTCTTATCCTCCATGAGAATAACATTATAGCTACTGAGTACGCAAGTTTGCAGACTTGGGGACCACAAAAAATTGGTTTTAAATGCAAATATCAGTACGAAAAAAAAAGTTGTTTAAATATCAGTAAAACCTAAACAAATGAAGCCACATTACAAGTTTCGTCAATATATGTTCATTAATAAGCGAGATATAACATTTTACTCTCTCCATAAGATTAACATTGGACAACGTATTATGTTTAGCACTTTCAATATCTTGGTAACCAATTGACGTAGAGTGATGATAAAAATACCAAATTGTTTGTTTTTGTAAGCTGAATTCAATGGTACAAACTAAAATTTGGGTTTATAAAAAATTAAATGTAAAAAGTTAAAACAAATTTTGGGGTACAAAACCTGCTTTAAAATAGAGCGACCTGTCTGGTTTTCCAACTCATGAAATAGACGCTGCCTTACACGTTTATACAAAAGGCATTTTTACGAAAGTTATCATGCCTACGGACACACACACACACACACACACACACACACACACACACACACACACACACACACACACACACACACACACACACACACGCACGCACGCACACGCACACATGCATACATGGTGTTTTTGGCACCTGGGAGCCTCAAAACAAATGTTATCATGGTCCCGGGCTAGGTCTTACCATGCCGACTACGATAATAGCTTCTTCCCTATTGGGGAAATTCGCTAAAACTATTAAAATTATTAAAAATATATGCATCTTTCATCTAAATAATGTGTACCGTAAGAATAATTCTAAATTAATATCTCGATTATTTATGAATGTATATTGATGAAACTTGGCCTGTGGCTTCACCTAGTACTGGTATATTGATATTTGCAAAAACAATTTTTGTTATTGTCCCCGTAGCAGCAAACCTGCATACTCAGCCCTAATATTATTCTTATGGAGAATAAATGAAGTTTTATCTCTCCCTTAGTTATGAACATAAATAAAAAATAAAACTTGGTATGTAGCTTGTTTATATTTCTTGATGCAGCAAATCTGCGTACTCAGCCTTTAATGTTGTTCTTTAGGAGAATACTGTACATAAAATGCAGAGTGTATATAACATGTTGAAATGTTAGCAGCCGATGCCATACAAATTTACTATAAATTCACTGAAGAAATTAGCTCTTCACGTAGGAACAAGTTACTGTAAAATATTAAATTCAGTAATAAAATGCATTACAATTTAATCGTGAAACATAGTTTACTTTTAAAATTATGATTTTACCTATTTTCTGTAACCCTTTATTTATAAATCAGGGTATGTTTATAAAACATACAGAGAGAGCTTAAGCTTTTAATCTTATTATTGACGCGATGAACCCATACACGAAAACTATCCTCGAACTAAAAAATGTTTAAAGAAATCGTCAGTCAACATTAAACGTACCAGTATCTCAGAAGATTTTAAATGTATTTTTAAAGTTGGTAAATCGATAAATTAACATTGAGGCAAAATCTTTAGCATCATTGAATAGAAAACTAACCAGAGAAGTAGATAATGCGAAGAGCGCGTAAACACTGCACTCAATACGACAAGCGCCAAGCAGGGCGAGGGAATTTTTCCCTACCGGCTGGGTCGGCCGGCCAGCCGGCTGGAGTGCACAGACAGGCAACGTCGCTTGGCCGGTTTTGCTCGTATGATCTGGCCAGTTGAATTAACAATTTTGTGTTAGCAAATTTTAGCATTACGTGACACTTCTATACCTGCTTTATTTTTCTATGGTTGTACGATCTTTTGCAACTTGTAACGAAAAAACAGATGTTTCACAAACCTTTTGTCTTTATTCTTATTGAAATACGTGATTTTATTGCTCTCTTAAATAAATGTAAAAATAAATCCGTAGCAGCAATCCTGCGTCTCAGCGAATTTCCTATGCATATAAAAGTTTCTCACCACCACATAAAGCCACTCACCATGTTTCATAAAAATACCCGGAAAAAAGTGATATATAGCATTTTATTTATTCTCCATAAGAATAACATTGAAAGTTGAGTACGCAGGTTTGCTGCCACAAGGAACACAAAATATTTGTTTTTATGCAATTATCAATACAAATTAACCAGTCGAAGTTGCATACCAAGTTTTATTCATTTATGTTCATAATTAAGAGAGACATTACAATTTACTTATTCTCCATAAGAATAACATGGGGCTGAGTACGCAGGTTTGCTGCTACGGGGATAATCGACAAAAAATCAATTTTTTGTGCAAATATCAATAGACCAGTACTAGGTGAAGCTACATGCCAAGTTTCATCAACATACATTCATGAATAATCAAGATAACAAATTTTAATTATTCTCCATAAGGATAACATTGGACAACGTACTGTGTTTAGCACTTTGAATATCTCTGCAACGGTTGGACGTAGAATAACATTTTAAACACCAAAATGATTGTTTTGTAGAGCTGAACTGATTGAAAAAAGCAAATGTGAGGTTTAAATCAAAATTAACTGAGGAAAATCAAAAAACCTTTTTCCCACAAGATTAACATGGGAGATTTTATGAGCACGTTTTTTGGATTTTCTCCGCAACCACTTATCCTCGGTTAATGTTTCAAAATACTATATTATTTGTTTTTTTAAGCTCTATAAAATGGTTGAAACCAAAATTAAGTGTTTATAAATTTTAGTGTGAAAAATGCAAAAAACAGATTTTTGGAAAATTGTAAACCCCCATAAAACCCCCTTCCCATGGTCGGATTTTTCTGGTTTTCGAACTTAAAGTCATGAATGTCACTTTACACATTTGAGCCAAATTTCATCGCAATCAGACGATTTTTACTCAAGTTATCGTGTTAACGGACACATAGATAGATATATTAAATATATATATATATATATATATATATATATATATACCCCCGTCGCAGCCCACCTGCATACTCAGCAAATTTCCAATGAAGATATAAATGTCTTAATACTACATAAAGCCACTTACCAAGTTTTATAAAAATATATTCACAAATAAGCGATATATGAAATTTTAATAATTCTCCATAAGAATAACATTGGAGCTGAGTACGCAGGTTTGCTGCAACAAGGAATACAATAAATGGGTTTTTTACGCTAATATCAATCGAACTTAACTAAGTGAAGTCGTATACCAGTTTATATTCATTTATATGTTCATAATTAAGAGAGTCATAGCATTTAATTATTCTCCATAAGAATAACATGGGGGGTGAGTACGCCAGGTTTGCTGCTACAGGAGCCTTTGGTAAAAAAATTGTTTTTTTTTAGCAAATATCAATAAACCACAACCAGATGATTCCGTGTACCAAGTTTCGTCAGTATACGTTCATAAATAATCGAGATATAAAATTTGTCTTTTCCTCCATAAGAATAACATTTAGACAACATACTGTGTTTAGCACTTTCAATATCTCGGTAACCAATTGACGTAGAGGAATGATCAAAACACCAAATTGTGTGATTTTTAAGCTGAATCCAATGGTAAAAGCTAATATTTGTCTTTTTCAAAAATTATCCGTACACAATTAAAAAAAAACATTTTTGGGGTACAAACCCCCCCCCCAAAATATCCCTTTGGATGGAGCGATCTGGCTGGTTTTCGAACTTAGTCATAAATGTTGCTTTACACGTTTATACCAAATTTCATCAAAATCGGAACATTTTTACGAGAGTTATCGTGCTCACGGTCACACACACACACACACACACACACACACACACACACACACACACATATATATATATATATATATATCAATATATATATATATATATATATATATATATATATATACAGTTTCGAACGAATGGTGTTTTTTCGGGTCTGGGGACCTCAAAACGAAAAGTTACCCGGGACCCGGGCCTAGGTCTTACCATGCCGACTACGGTAATAGCTTCTTCTCTATAGGGGAAATTCGCTAAAAAAACTGTGATTTTTGCAAATGTCAAGGTCGAAATTCATTATTTTTGTCCATTTATACTTTTCGTGGACTTTCAAACGTCCACGTAGTTTAAGTGAACAAATTGCCTTCAGAATTAATTATATTTAAAACCATGAATTTGTAATTTTTTTAGACTAGTAAGATTTATTTTTACTCTATGTTCTAGTCAGCTGACAATACAAAGCGGGAAGTTTGTGGGTTTATTTTTATTTTTAGGCAGCCGTATTTTTGTTGGTGAGCACTTTTTCGTCTACAACATTTAGAGGTTGTGACGTCACGACCAGAACCACCGAATCATCAACCGATTGTTTGTTTGTTTTATCGAATGAACTTTCAACTACGATTGTTATTGTTTTGTGGTGGAAAAGCATAAATGGTGATTCGATTAAAATTCAAGCAGATATAAGGTAAATCAAAAGTTGTGGATACAGTGTTAAATTGGATCTAAAAATTGATGTACGTGAACAAACAACTAGGTTGCAGTTCACGACAAAATTATAGTAACCTAACTTAACCTAACTCCGCAGAGCGCTGTATGGTGGCTGTTCGTTGTGCAACATAATTACAAATAAAGGGATTAGTATAAGTAAATAAAAGTCAAACCTAAAAAAGTTAACAAAAAAGTGAGATTTAACCCCGAACAAATCAAAGTAATCTTTAAAACACATTTCAGATTTCAAAAAGTAAACATCAAAAGTAAGATTTGAACACGGGACCGCACGATCGTGCATCTGACGCCGTATCCACTGGGCTACCGAGGCCTGCCGCTTTATCCGAAAGTTTCAATACATCAGGCAGTGAGCAACGATTCGTTCGATAAAACAATCGGTTGGTCGGTTGATGGTTGGTCGGTTGATGATTCGGTGGTTCTGGTCGTTCCGTTTCATATTGTCGTGACGTCACAACCTCTAAATGTTGTAGACGAAAAAGTGATCACCATTTTGGTGGGAACAAAACAAAACAAATGGTGTAAGGTTTAAAGTTTTAAGGTTAAGTATTAAAATAAACATAACCTAGACAGATAATAAGTTTGTTAATAAACCTTGTGTGGTATTACTAAAGATGTTCAATAAACTGTCGTTTTTATGCAATACTAACATGTTTATTGAATCTAGTTGATAACTGTTGCTTTTGAAGTAGCCTACAAATATCATCCAAAGTCAAAACTCGATCGGAGTAATTATGTTTGAAAATGATGATGATATAGATGTTGATGATGTAAGTTTAATTAGTAAATTGACTTAAGCTTTCACACTAAAATGTTTTCTACTAGGCCTATTTATAATCTTTCTGTGCATAAAAGACAAAACAGTTCAGTAAGAAGGTGCAGCTCTGTTAATGCCAAGTTTGTGAATCAAGTGGTTGAATCTATGATTTGCTTATAATTTTAATGTTTTGAACGCTAGAATATTAATAACTCTAAAAATGTGCTTCCGGTGGACACACCCAGCCTAGGTAGGGAGCAAAGTAGCCGATCAGTTGTACAACTCGAAAATAATTCATAAATCCTGTCAGCTTGGATCCATGCTGCCCATTTTACATTTTCTCTTTCATCTGTACCCTTTACGGATAAAACATATTGTAAATGAGTTGCATATAAACGGGACTCCAACCTTTAACTTAATCTAAGTTTCATTGTATGACCAGGAGAATAGCGCCTTAGACCACTCAGACAATTGATCATTCTTGCAGCCATGTTAAACCGGTTGGTATTAAGTTGATATTAGCATTGACTATAAATACTGAAGTAGACTTTTCATTGCCATTGTAAAATGTGTCCCTAGCTTTGTGTATGCCAGGATTGAAAGAGGTCGTAGTTTACACCAATCACCAACAGAGTGTACTGCTGTAAACTATAACTTATCCTCTCAAGGAGGGGATAATACAACAGTTGGTGTGTCAGGAAGCAAACGGGCCATTCCATGCCAAATCATCCAGGGGCTGACACCCATGGTCTCAGATTTTAATACAAATTTGTATATATCAAGTGACAATAAAAATAAGAAAAAATGCAAAGTTTCACCAAATTCCATTAAGTAGTTTCAGAATTATAGTCGTTTAAAGTTTTACGAAAATGTAATTTCCGAGGGCAGTATGAGCGGTAAATCAGCTTGTACGTTTCCACGTTTTTCTAAATAACATTTATATTTATGTAGCTAGAGGCTTCAAACTTTATGAATTTGTCCTAAATTTAATGGAGAAGCAGATTATACTATAAGTGTTGGCATTATAACTTTTCATCAATGTTCAAAAATTCATAAAAAACAAAAATTATGGTTTTTTCAAATTGTGACGGTTATGTAAAAAACAATCTTTGGCTAAAATCTCTCTCCAGATACCCTAATACAACCATATATCACTGAAAAGAGCATAAAATTTCCTTTCAAATGGTGAAATAATATTTGTGGGTTTCTATGTTCTAAAAGTTTTATTACAATGTAAAGTTAATAAATAAATTTTTGAATAGCGGAAAAGGTATTTTCATTGACAAAGACAGTGTTTGTGGTAAGGATGTTATAAAGTCAATAACATCTTCTAAAATAAAGGACTGTGGAGCTAAAATTATAGATAATATACTTGCATTGTATTTTTGCACTTTATGGTAGACGTATTCTTGGCTGCAACCCACTTAACGCGTTGGCTGCTGCAGACCCCGACGATTTTTTTTCTCAACATAGAAACTTATGCAAATTTCATGTTTAAACATGTTTGCAGCAGCAGAAGTGTTAAAACAAATCATTTTAAACAGTGTGATAACCCTTAATTACGGGTGACCCGGAATCACAACATGGCTCAACATTGAAATATATATAAAATTTTCATCTTTAAACTTGTTAAACAATGTTGACTTGTAGGTTTTAGGTTTATTTAATATGGAAGTAGTTTGCTTTATTCACATTAAGAAAGGGAAGGAATATTTGTTATATTTGTTGGCTCTAAGGGATTAATGTTTATTGAATTAAAATATCAAAATATACCCAATTGAAAGCAATAGTTCATAAAACTGCATTATTTTCAAACATTTAGTTTATTTGCTAGCCATGAAAGTAAAATGTTCTAAAATGTATTTTTAGTTATAAAGCAAAAACATATAACTATATATATTAAGCATTTTTAAGAAACAGTTTGAAGTTTGATTCAGTCAAGTGAAACAAAATTCTGCAGGGACACACTTTTATGTGTGTGTTTTCCTCCTGTCTGGACAGGGCATAACAACTCTCAACATGAGTTGTTATGCCCCTTCCATCTCCAGATTCTCTTGCTGTCTGTTCAATATACAGCTTGCTTTTGTCTAGTTAACATCCTGTGTGTTGTATCCCCATTAATGGCTTTTGATATTTTAAGTGTGTGGTAGTGTATTTATAAT
The DNA here is from genome assembly GCA_963675035.1 of Allygus modestus. Taxonomy (NCBI): domain Eukaryota; kingdom Metazoa; phylum Arthropoda; class Insecta; order Hemiptera; family Cicadellidae; genus Allygus; species Allygus modestus. The sequence continues at coordinate 298,646,188 of OY776112.1, forward strand.
GTGTAATATGTAGGCCTTTTTAAAATCATAAACAAAGTGTGTGATGTGAAGTGGTGTAAGTAATATACCTGATTATTGTTCTGTTTTTTCTTAACTATGGAAGTTATGGCGTGCAGTAGTGAGTATAGACCTAGTTTCATATGTACTGTGGGTATTTTTTTAAACTCTTGCTGCAAAAATACATCATTAACAAAGAATAGGGATATTTATGTGATTTCTGATCAATTGTCAGAGCAAGAAATAGAAGTGTTGTCTTGGCGGACAAATAATCAGTACAGTGAAAAAGACACAATTTGTTCCCACCATTTGTGTTACTTTGTAAAATATTTTGAAAGAAACCAAAAAGCCTGCTGTGATCCATTTCAAAGACACTCTATTCCCTTAACAAAGATAAACAATCTGAGGGTAATTACATTGCAAAAGGCAAAGGATATTAAGGAAAATAAAAACATTACTTTAGTCCCAGGTAAGTTGCTGTGCACTAACTGTAGAAAATCATTATTGGAGGCAAAATCTGAACAGGATAATGAAGAAATGATTGTAAGTTGTCAGAGTGATGAAGAGACTGAAGAAGAATTAAAAAATGCAAACAGAGCAGTTGAAAAAGACAAACTAAATTAGGCTCTTTTAGGATTAGATATAACACCACTGAAGCTTAAATCATTATCTACACACTCTAAGAAAAAATATGTTCAAAAAAAGTTGAAACAGGCAAAAACTTAGGTTAAAAAAAAATTATCATTTGTCGCCCAGAGTGAATCCTCAAGCGAATCAGAATTTGCAATAGAGGGAAATGAATTGAAGAGTAAATCTGAGGATCTTGATAATTTAGTTGATCTCATGAGGGACAAATTGAAGACAAACTTATCCAGGCGAGAGAAAATACAAATATTAACAATTGCTCCGAAGTCTTGGTCACGCAGGAAAGTTGCGGAGGAATTTAATGTAACAGAGTACTTGGTACGAAAAGCTAGAGCTCTAACAAATGAAAAAGGTATTTTGGCTTTACCAGAACCTAAACAAGGTAGAAAAATCCCCCAAGAGACATTAGATATAGTGCAAAATTTTTATCAAGATGATGAATTCTCTTATATAATGCCAGGTGCTAAAGATCGCATTAGCATAGAAAAAAATGTGTACATGCAGAAAAGACTTATTCTATCTAACTTGGATGAATTGTTTGTTGCTTTCAAGGAAAGATTTCCCCACCTGAAAATAGGGTTTTCCAAATTTTGTTCGTTAAGACCAAAATGGTGTGTGCTGGCTGGTTCACCAGGCACCCATTGTGTATGTGTGTGCTTATACCACCAAAATGTAGAGCTCTTGGCTAATGCTATGAACCAATATGACAAGGAATTTGTACATAACATGACAGACAAATTGGTATGTAACAGGCAGAATAGAGATTGCATGCTTCGGCGTTGTGATCAATGCCCTAAAACACCTGAGTCACTTAAACTTTATTTGGAAGAGGTTTTGGAAGACTTTGATGATGAAGAGGAAATAAAATTTTCACAGTGGATTAGTGATGGCCGAATGAGATTACAATCTATGCTTCTGCATCGCCAAGAATTTATTGATTTTACCATCCGTAAAATTGAATCCCTAATCCCTCACTCCTTTATTACCAAATCACAAAATGCATACATAAAGCAGAGAAAAGAAAACCTAGGATTTGATGAAGTTTTGGTCTTAATGGATTTCGCTGAGAACTATAATTTTATTCTTCAAAATGAAGTACAGTCATACCACTGGAGCCATTTAAGTTGTTCACTTCATCCTGTAGTAATATATTCTAAAAATGGAGATGGTACCTTACTAGAAACATCATTGTGTTTCATTTCTGATGACCTAAAACACGATGTACCATTTGTCTACTCTGTCCAAAAAAAAACAATTGATTTCATTAAGTTGACATTTCCATCAGTTGGAAGAGTGGAATACATTACCGATGGGTGCAGTGCACAATATAAAAATTTCAAAACCATGATGAATTTGTGTTGTCATGAAAAAGATTTTCAACTTAAAGGAAGTTGGTCTTTTCATGCAACAAGTCATGGAAAAACTGTATGTGACGGAATCGGAGGTACAGTAAAAAGAACTATTACAAAGAGAAACCTCCAAAGTTCAAAAGAAAGTGAACAGATTGTAAATGCTTGGCAAATGTTCAAATTTTGTAATAATCTATTTTCAAAAATAAAATTTTTCTTTTTGAGTGAAGAAGATATTGAAAATATAAGAATAAACCAAAGTAGTCGTTTTGAATCTGGGCAAAGCATAACTGGAACAAGAAGTTTTCATTTTTTCCAACCTGCATCATCAGAAGAAATCACAGCAAAAAGAGTGAGCTCAGACTCTGATATCTGTTTAAGAAAAAACATGTTTAACCCATCAGGGCCAATGATTGAACCTAACCTCCATTCTTTTGTTGCCTGTGTTTATGAAAGCAACTGGTGGATTGGAATGGTTCAGCAAATTAATGAGGAAGAAGGGGATTATGATATCCTCTTTATGCATCCTCATGGTCCGGCTGAAAACTTTTATTGGCCTCAAAAAGAAGACGACTGTCCTGTACCACCACCTCATCTCCTTTGTAAAGTAAAACCTCCAGTGGCAACGTCACAATTGGGTCGAACTTATAAAATTGATTCTGACTCTCGAAAAGAAATCAACAAAGCCTGGAACAACTTTAAAATGTCACTATAGACGGTCATCAGTTTTAAGTTTCAGTGATTGTTTACTTACATTTTAAGTTACTTCCGAACCAAGACAAGACTTTTTAAAACTTTATAACAATTTTTAACGTTTAACAAATTGTGAAGATAAAAGAATAATGTGTGAGTATAACAGAAGAATTTTCCCAGAAAAATCTGTATAAGAAGTAAGTAAACCAGTACAGTAACTAAAAACTATCAATATTAAATGTAAATATTGTATATTTCGTGTAGGTAGGTATTATAAATTCGGAAGGTTGTTTAATGTAAGCTAAATCAGTACACCCTCAGCATTGGGGTAAAAAAGGAGCACTTAAGCCAGGTAATTTCATATTTGTATATTGTATTAAAACTCTTGTAATGCTACAACTTGCAAATATTATTTCACCATTTGAGACTGACATGCATGCTCTCCAGTAATACATAGGCTAACAAGGTTATACATTTAATTTCAAAATGACATCATGACATAATTTCAAAATGACTGTACAAAATTATGAGTTGTAATTGTGTTATATCCAACAGTGAGCCTTATATAATTACAAAATATGCCATGAAAATTGTATTCCATATGATTTTAGCTCCATAGTCCTATATTTTAGAAAATATTATTGACTTTCTAACATCCTTACCACAAACTCCGTCTTTGTCAATGAAAATACCTTTTCCGCTATTCAAAAATTTATTTATTAACTTTACATTGTAATAAAACTTTTAGAACACATAAACCCACAAATATTACTTCACCATTTAAAAGGAAATTTTATGCTCTTTTCAGTGATATATGGTTGTATTGGGTATCTGGAGAGAGATTTTAGCCAAAGATTGTTTTTTACATAACCGTCACAATTTAAAAAAAACAATAATTTTTGTTTTTTATGATTTTTTAAACAATGATGAAAGTTATAATGCCAACACTTATAGTATAATCTGCTTCTCCATTAAATTTAGGACAAATTCATAAAGTTTGAAGCCTCTAGCTACATAAATATAAATGTTATTTAGAAAAACGTGGAAACGTACAAGCTGATTTACCGCTCATACTGCCCTCAGAAATTACATATTCCTAAAACTTTAAACGACTATAATTCTGAAACTACTTAATGGAATTTGGTGAAACTTTGCATTTTTTCTTATTTTTGTACACACTTAATGTATACCAAATTTCATGAAAATCTGAGAACTTGGGTGTCAAATTGTAATTTGGCTGGATGATTTGACATGGAATGGCCCAAACATAAGTTGATTATCACTTCCTTTCTGGGGTGTAGATATTTTAAAAGTTAACGTAAATACGGTAACTAAAATAAAAAGTTGACAGCAGCACAATCTGTCGGTAACCCAATCAAACTACTTCAATTTTAAATTCTAGCATACACTAAAAGTGGGACAGCTGGGCCATATGGATGGGATGTCTCCTTCAGTATTTATAATCAATGATATTAGGCTGCTAGCAATCAATGAGATCGGCATGTCGAGTGTTGCTGAAAACTGCCAGAGGCCAGTGAAATCGGCCCACCGAGTGTTGTCGAGAACTGCCAATAGACGAGTACGTCGGCTTGCAGCACTTGCAGATTGAATCTAATTTGGAAACAGTTATCGATATAATAATTTCTACAGCAAAAGCATGGCAAAAATGGATTAATCAAGCGATTCAAAAAATCTTTTACTAAATAGCTTGATAATTAGGTTTCTTTACATATTTTTTACCGTAAAAACAGCTGCAACTCTCTGGCAGGTCTCAGACTAGCATGCTGCTTAACACATTGTATGCGGAGTACGTTAATTAACTTATTCTAATTAACATTGAAACTTATGTGATTTTCATGTTTAAACATGTTAGTAAGCATTAAACGTGTTAAGGTGGGGCACTATGAGACTGAGAGCTCCTTATTTTTGCCTAGCTGCCAAAGTGTTAAACCCTATGCGCAGGACGAGTCAGTTTTGTTTTTATCTACCACATTACAGGGCCTATAAAAAATCAGACCCAATCTGCAAACAGGGTTCATAATGCTCATTGAAGGATTAAACGCAACCACACGTGCATTTCTCAACTAGATAACATGTGAATTGTAATGTCTCTTTAACTGGACACCAAGGGATTTAAAAGTTATTGTAATAGGTATAAATCAAGAAGCCTATTAATAGTGCTGCCTGACACCTTCGATATTTTTTGGCAGTATTTTGTTTGTTTGAAAATTAAGTAGGTCTAATTATGTTTAAGTTGCCAATGTTGCCCACAGACCTACCAATGACAGCAGTGTCTGTACCTCAAGTCCACCTTATTGAAAAATGGCTTTAGTAAAAAAATATATCAATAATAAGTACTGTATGTTGTCTTGTTTTACATTAACAGAAAAACATATAAAACAATGAAATACGTTGAGACCTCATATTAAGTTAACCTGCTTGATACAATGGTCAGTTTGTTAACTTTTGTGGTAAGAACCCATAAATTATGATTTATTTTCTTTCTGGTAGGTAATTACAACCTATAAGTAAATCATTGGTTGTTGTAATAAGTCATATGTGTAATAATTGGTTGTTGTAACTTAGAAATTTAGGTCTTACATGTCAGTAAAATTCATAATTACAGTATAACTGCCTATCACCTGTCCGGGTTCAGACACAGGCACAAAGTCAAATTAATACAACAAAAATAATTCTATACAAACTAAAAATTAATTTCAGTAATTAGTTGGCATAGGTACTAAACTGTCCAAAAATTAACTAATTGTTCAATGTATACCGGTAGTCAACATTGATTATAAATTGGAAAATATTACCAACCATCATTAAAAAAAAAATCATCCAACAAGTAATATGATTTTTCTAATAAAATATCTTTTAACAGGTAAAATAAATCTTGATGCTGGTATCTTTTTAAAAGAATCTGTAATTTGATTATATATTTGCAACCCCATATGTAGTGGACTTTTTTGAAATTTTGTCAACTTATGTGCTGGGTATTGAAATGACTTATGGTGTCTTGTATTGTAATTGTGCCTAATATTGTATTTTCAAAATAATTGGGCTTTTAAGAACAACTTTTAATATCTCTATTATAAATATAGAAGGAAGAGTGAGTATTTCTTAACGTCGGAAAAGTTTTTGACATGCTCTGTGCCATAATTGACTTTTGACTTTTGAATTATAGACTTGTCATAATCTATTCAGTTTTAATATGTTGTTTATTTACAGGAATTTCTCAATATTGTCTTTGAAAGTGAAGAAAGAGACAATAATAATAAACCTTTGAATGATAAGTCATTGATAACAGGCAAGTCGAACACTGATATCCCAGTAGAATTGAATACTCCATCAGCAGTTAGAAAATGCATGAGAAATACTAAAGATCAATCGGATACCAATGAATCTTTTCATGCTAGGCATGATTTATCCTCAACTTCAAGTACTACTGAAAAACGTTTTTCAGAGTTCAGTCATGTTAATAATAGCCATCAACAAGGTAAAGTATTTCCATTTTAGCATGATTTAAATTCGCGCCAGCTGATTTGAGAAATCATTTTAAATTTTGTGTTTCCTCCCATTTCTTTTCTTTCTGGAGAGATTTTTATTTGTATAAAGGTTTTTTTATTTATTTGTAGTAATTATGAAGTTGTTATGAATTAAAATTTGTAAAAGTACCTAACAATCATTATATTATTAGGCAAGCAGGAAACTGTCCCTCCTTTTTTATCAGCGTGTGTGCATTGTAGGAGAAATTCACGCATACCGTTAGAAAGGTATTTTGTAGATGAGCAGAAACCCCTTATAATCTTCACCGGCCTTCAGGGCTTCACCTCACAGGCTTTAAAAGTTTTAATGTTTATCTTATGTAAGAACAGTAATCAATGAAATTGTATATCTGACAGCTGGTATAATAACAGCTAACACAACACCAAGAGCAGTTGTTTCAGGCATAATGTACAAACAAATTACTACTGACTACTGGAATGGTTAGGCCAAGACCACACTATACTCCAGGCCAGAGTCACCCCCTCCACTCGGGCCGCTACGTCACAGCAGCGGATTCACTTGAGCGATGCAAATACATGGGTTTAGATGAGCTTTTGATGATGCACGCTTATCTACCCTGTTCGCCACATTTTTCAAGTAATTCATAAGTATCTTATATCACTGTAATCTGCATAAATTGGCGATCACAATGTAGTAACTTGTGAGAAATATTATCACCTACTCGCAGCCACAGCACGTTATTTCAATGATAGGCTGCTTTTAATACTAATGTACTTGCCTTTGGACTGCATACAGTTGATATATGTTTATTTATTGTAGTAACAATTAAAAGAAGAAAGTGACTTGACAAAATTTAAGATGAAAATTAAAAATATACTTTTACATGAAGGTTATTATAATTCAGAAGAATTCCTGGAAAACAACTCAAAATATTAAGAAGAGGAGAGTATAGACAGCTACGGATGAAAAATATCCACGGAAATTAATATTACTACAGAAAATTTATTTAATTTAAAAATGTATTTGCTTATGCGATGTAAAAATTGTTCAAGGCAATAAAGTTATTATTATTATTATTATTATTATATCATATTATTTATGTATGCTTGTCCGTGTGAATACCTTTAAGACATTCATACATAAGAAATTAAATATTAAATTTGAACGTTAAAGAAGTTAACCAGTTTATTTATTGTTTGAGCAGTTCTGTGAATTTAACTAATGGATTTGATGTGTTTACTTGCAGCGGGGGGGAGGGGGAAAACATTGTGTGAACGCTACCAATTGCAGCGGAGGGAGGAATTATATTAGTTATGCTGGTTATTAATTAATTGGGGGGTAATACTGAAGTTAACTAGACAGGTGAATGACTATTTAAGCGTGCTAGCTCTGCTACTAACTATGATCGGTTGATTGATTTACTTATTGGTAGGTTACTGGGAAAAGCTGCTGCAGTCTAATCCCAAACCTGTATTACAAACTAATTGAATAATTGATTGGAAACGTTGATGGGCTACCAGAGGGCGGAGATCTTTTACCCAGAACCAGAAGGAGCCCTGCCAAGCCAGCTTTGATTTTTTTTTAAGTAACATGAGAATAAACTAAACCTTCCAAACATTGACTGAGTTTAGACAAACCAAAACCTGGTGAACTATTAAAACGATTACCTAAAACTGAGAATGTTACTAAGTGTACTATTAATGATTCTAATGAATTTTCAGGGTAATTGATGCTTAAGGCAACGTGGTGAAATTCAACATGAAAATAATTGCCAGGACAGGAGTCCCTGGTAATAAATTATTAGTCCTACATTTCCTGGCGTTGGGGCGCAAACCAATAAGGTTGCCCCCCTTAAGAAGGAGTTAGCCTTCCATCTAAAGGAATCCTACAATCTTCCTTAAAACTAATACTTAGCAAATATAAATGGTGAGCAGGAAAACCGGTTAACGTCTCTCCGGTGCTGTGGTTTCGGGTAGACGGGGAAAGGAATATCCAGAAGCTTCTCGGCGCAAGCGACACAGCTGTTCGCGTGACGAAACGGCTGATTCGGACATGAGAGGCAAGCACCAAACTGCGATTATGGAGCTCGCCCATCCCGTTTTGAGACAAAAAGCCTAGTCGTGACGTTAAACGTCACATACTTGCGCAGCACAAATTATCTAGATATCCTACATGGTAGGTGTAGTCAATAATTAGTCATTTATTTTAACAAAAAACATCTAAAATGGATTCAAAGGTTGAATAATTGCTAGTTAAACATGAAGCTACATAATATACTTATACTATTGTGACCGCCGATTTATGTAGATTACAATGATATAAAATGCTTGTATATAAGGTTGAAACTGTGAGGAGGGGTAAAGGTTTTATGAGAGCAAGCCACTGAAACCCCGTTTAAATACGTGTATTGCCGCTGCTCCGAGGGATCCACTGCTGTGACATCACAGCGGCATGACTCCAGCCTGGAGTATAGGGAGGTCTTGGTTAGACCCTTCTCATATCCGTTTTAACTCCACATTAAACCAATTAAACCTTTGTGTAAGGGAGGAGAGGGTGTGGGAGGGGGAGAGAGAGGGAGATTATTCGTGAAGTTCATCATAATGAAACTGCTTCAAATGCCGGCTCTTGCAGGATGTGGAAAATATTCACGCAAACAACCATTATTCGGATGTGCCGTTTTGGGTTCATGTAGAGTTATTTTTGGTTGAATTTCGAACTCTGGGTGATCGCTAGTTCAGTATTGAATCATTGATTTTTATGTTAGTGCTAATATGTTGATTACCCAATTTATTATTTTTTTATATATACCGTACTACTTTTTAGTCTACACCAAATTATTTATGCCTTCATTGGCCTTCTCAGCCCTTAGAGGCAGTGCTCCGTTTTAAGGTAGGCCTAATTCATTTTGTAATATTTTAACCATTTTTGTAATTTTTTGTTATAGAAGTTTTGGTGGTTATCCAAATAGTTTATTTTATTACAGCAAGCCTTTTTCTTCAAAAATTAAAATAGTTGATAAAATACAGTTTCTAATTGGCCTTTTGAGACCTGATTTAAGTTTTTAAACATTTTCAGAATTTTCATCCATCTTACCAACACTACTTCAGTTTTTTAGCAAAACATTCATATGCCTTATAATGAGAAAATTCAAATTAAATTTTGCATATTTCCCTTTTTCCAGATAGAAGCTTTGCCCTAGACTGGAACCAGACATTCACAGAACAATCTGGTGTCAAGAGGGATCAGAGTCTAGGTATACTATATTCACTTTAATAAATAAAATAACTTTGTAAACAGACCTGTGATTTGTTATAGTATTTCTATCTATATATTTAATTCCGTAAGCGAATCGGTCCCCACAAAATATCTTGAGCTAGGAAGAAGTTAAGTTAGGTTATGACAATTCATTTTAAAGCTTGAGGGCCAAGGACGGTAGGAAAAATATCAGAAATGTCAAAAGTTTCATGGGCTACGCTTCACTGGACTTAAAGATCGAATGATTTTCTTATGGAAATATCACTACAGTGTTTTAATTAATAAGCAAAATGAACTAATGATCAGCTGTGATTATCCACCTACACAAAAACCATATGTTAGGGGCTATAGCCCCTGTACGCTACTAGTGCACTTGTAATTTGGTAATGTTTGACCTGAGGTAGTCATGTGATTAAAGAAGTGAGAAGCTCGATGAATGTGGATTGTATCCTGTTAAAGTCTAAAGTTTTTGTTCATATGTTATACTACACAATAATTAATTAAGTTTAAACACATATAAATCAAGTTCATATAATAATACTGATTTAATTTGTTTCTTTCAAAGGCAATAATAATGTTGGAGACAAGGAAAACAAGCGCAAAGCATCACCTCCTCCACCTAGGTCGAAGAGGGAAAGGAAGTTTCCAGGACCAGCTGGGTTACTGCCAGACAGGGTAACTTTCAAATGTAATTCTGCTCGTGGTAATATTAACTGTAATAGTTGTTATGGGTATTTGTATTAATCACAGAGTACTCTCACATACTCACAGAATCAGAACAATCATAATCTTTTATATTAATACGTTGAGTCAGTTTTTGTTAAGAGATCTCTTCAATTTTTGTATAGTACAAGCCTCGATAATATTATAATACTAGACCATTAGGCTACATCATGCTGAAGAAACCAGCACTAACTTCAACCTATACACCTATTGTCCCATCGAAAAACGATCTGAACAATATTTTTTTTTATAAATTCACCTGCAAGACCAATTCACTACCTGTACAAACACTTTTATCAAAACATTAACCGCATGACCAACATCTTAGAATTACTAAATGATCAAATATTAGAGCTAACCCCTGGCATCTTAGAACTGACCTACTAGGCAGAGAACAAAAACACAACTCAAAGGATACAAGGAATTAAATAGTAATAGCAGACAGCAAGACATTAAAGATGTATGTTAGCAGGAGTAACTATGGTTTTTCAAGCTATAAGACGGAATGCAGAACAAAACACTCTGCAGAGCTCCCATGTGTGATTGAGCAATAAAAACCCACATTAAGCCATACATACATAGCATATCAACCTCAGCCATACATTGTTGGCCAGCCGTACACTGGCCTGACAACAACTTTGAATATGCACTGCAATGAAAATCACATCACACTCTCAAACTTACAACCAACTTTTACCTGCCAGTAATCAACACCTGCATTTCCGACCATACTAGCCAAATCTATTCCATTGTTAGATCAATCCATAAATATACCCCCGCCGCAGCAAACCTGCGTACTCAGCGAATTTCCAATGCATAAGTTACGTCTAAATACCACACTCAGCCGCATACCAAGTTTCATAAAAAGCGATATATACAATTTTAATTCTTCTCTGTAAAAATAACATTGGGAATGAGTACATAGGTTTGATGAAACAAGGAACACAACAAATTAGTTTTTATGTGAATATAAATAAAATTCAACTAGATGAAGCCATATACCTAGTTGCATCAATATTCATTAATAAATAAGCAACATATAATATTTTAATTATTCTCTATAAGAATTACATGGGGGGTAGTATAGTAAGCAGGTTTGCTGCAACAAATAACACAAAATATGGGTTTTCATGTAAATATCAATATAACTCAACTAGATGAACCCACATACCAAGTTTCATCAATATACATTCATAAATAAGCTATATATACCCTTTTGTTTTTTCTCCATAAGAATAACATGGGGGATGAGTATGGGAGGTTTGCTGCAACAAAGAACAGAAAAAATGAGTTTTTATGCAAATATCAATATAACTCAACAAGGTGAAGCCACATACCAAGTTTTATTAATTTATGTTCATAATTAAGGGAGACATTACATTTTACTTATTCTCCATAAGAATAACATGGGGGCTGAGTACGTAGGATTGCTGCTATGGGAATTATAGGTAAAAATTGCTTTTTTTGTGCAAGTAACAATAGACCACAACCAGATGAAGCCGTATACCAAGTTTCGTTAGTATACATTCATAAATAAGCGAGGTATAATTTTTCTTATTCTCCATAAGAATATCATTGGACAACGTACTGTGTTTATCACTTTCAATATCTCTTTAACCAATTGACGTAGAGAAATTATCAAAACACCAAATTGTGTGTTTTTTAAAGCTGAATCCAATGGTGAGAACTCAAATTTGACTTTTTTTAAATATTACATGTAAAAACATCAAAAAACCCATTTTTGGGGTACAAACCCCCCCCCCAAATACCCCTTTGGATGAAGCGACCTGGCTGGTTTTCGAACCAAAAGTCATAAATGTTTCTTTACACGTTTGTACCAAATTTCATCAAAATCGGATCATTTTTACGAGAGTTATCGCACCCACGGACACACACACACACACACACACACATGTATATATATATATATATATATATATACAGTTTTGAATGAATGGTGATTTCGGTGTCTGGGGACCTCAAAACGAAAAGTTATCGCGGTCCCGGGCCTAGGTCTTACCATGCCGACTACGGTAATAGCTTCTTCCCTATAGGGGAAATTCTCTAAAACAAAGCAAGTTCAAGGAAAAAGACTACTCAACAAACCAACTACCACGCTTTTGTTGTCTATAATACTAATATTATTATAATGCAACAGATTTAAAAACTCTTAAACAAAAATTATATGAACACTTCTTCATTTACTACATTTGTTTAATGTAGTTTGGCATTTTACAGTTTTTTTAGTTATAGATTTAGATCAAGGGCGGATCCAGAGGTCATATTTGGGGGGGCGGTCACCGAAATTACCCCCCCCCCTCCTCACGGGTGGTCACTGGCCCCCCCATTATTTAATTTAAAACTATATTAAATTATTCAACGAATGAAACTAATGTTAAAATAATATATCAATAACCTTGTACTCTTAGAAAAAACAATCATAACTTTCTAAACATAGGTACTAAACAAAAAATAACTTTATTTCTGCTTCGCCCGACCGTAAATAAAAATAACAAATATTTAGGCATTAGACTTTTATCTACGTTATCTGTAGACGTTTATGAACAAGTAAGATGCCTAAATTAAATAGCCTAAACTATTAATTTCAGTCATTACACATACGAAAACTACTATTTACAAAACTTATTTGAAATCTGCATTTGAACTGTGCTACTTGAAGATACCATGAGGAATGAGGCCGACAGCCAAGGTCAACGACTTGAAAAATGAAATGTACCACATTTACAAAATGAAATAATTGGCGTGAGCTTCCGTTTGCACGCAATTTAATCTTTGTTTCCTTTTATTTCATTACGTATAACTTGAGGAAATTTTTGCCCCTATAACTAAGCCACTGGATATTAATACCTAACAATGGATTAGGTTTACACACAAATAAAACCTAACCTACAGCTGAAGCAAACTGCGGTCGACGGGTGAAATCCACTGAGCTCTATGTTATATCTAGAGTCACTACTCAAGTGTCAGAAAAGCTTGCCACTGTGTTTTTCGGCCGTTATGTTGACCAAATTGTTTTACTGATGCATTATGGGAGTTTTTGACGTTTTGAGTTTTGGGGGTATGGCAATTTTATTCCCCATTTAAATCAATGTTAATTTAGGGATTTTTAAAAACCTTTATAATTGTTTTTAAGTACATTACGAGTCGAAACCTTGTGTTATAAACTTAAAATTGAAACCTTGCGAATAGTTTTAAATAAAAAGTAACCAATCACCTTGAAGCTAAGTAATGATTTAGGTAACATAAAAATGGTCTTGTTTCTAGGTTTATGGTCGTTGGTGGATGGCATTGAAAATCGTACACTTGGGTGGTTGGTTTAATTATTTATTTTACTTACACATCAACACAGTATCATTATTAATAATGGATGATTCAAATCCAATGTCAATGATAACTGCTGACAATAAACACTAGAGCAGAAAATCGGTCGGCGAGTTTTAATTTTGATAGCGTCCACCCGATGAATTTTGATTGGTCCAGCTAACGCCAAGGTGACAATACAATAAAGCAAAAAGATGATCTAGACGTCACGCTTTTGGGGATTGTTTCGTCAAAGAGTAGTGACTCCAGATAACATAGAGCAGAGATCAGTGTTGAAATCCAGTAAAAAATAACGAACGAATATAATGGGACCAACCTTTTCTGTTTGCGGTTAAAATTTACCTCCAAGACCATGTTGAAAACACTGAATTTTTGGCCTGTCAACTGGCAAAACTGCAACAAACTTCGCGATACTCGGGAATATAAATGTTTTTGTAAATAGCTTTTAGTTGAAAGACATGGACCTAAGTAATGTGTTATAAATTAAAATGAAAGTTTAGAATCTCATCTGTTTAATGGTATATCGTTTATTCCATTTATCGAACGTTTAGGTGCAATAGTTTTAATTTGAATGTAACAATGTAGACGGGAGCAGCAAAATTGACTTTTGCAACCGAAAAACGGGATTTGGTGAGACTTTTTCTACTTCAATTTTCATTCGGATGTATTCAAACTTTCTACTTAAGCCTAAGTAATCAAATAAAACACAATAATTTTTAGGTTTGGGGGGGCGACCGCCCCTACCGCCCCCCCCCCTTGGATCCGCCCCTGATTTAGATGCAACATCCAAACAGCAATAATATTTTATGTTCTACTTTTAGCGAATTTCCCCTATAGGGAAGAAGCTATTACCGTAGTCGGCATGGTAAGACCTAGGCCCGGGACCATGATAACTTTTCGTTTTGAGGTCCCCAGACCCCAAAAACACCATTTGTTCGAAACTATATATATATATATGTGTCCGTGGGTGCGATAACTCTCGTAAAAAAGGTCCGATTTTGATGAAATTTGGTACAAACGTGTAAAGCAGCATTTATGACTTTAAGTTCGAAAACCAGACGGATCGACCTATCCGAAGGGGTATTTTGGGGGGGTTTTTTACCCCAAAAATGGGTTTTTTGAGTTTTTTACATACAATTTTTGAAAAAGTAAAATTTTATTTTTTTCCATTGGAATCAGCTTAAAAATACACACAATTTGATGTTTTAATCATTGCTCTACGTCAATTGGTTACTGAGATATTGAAAGTGCTAAACACAGTACGTTGTCCAATGTTATTCTTATGGAGGATAAGAAAAATTGTATATCTCGCTTATTTATCAACTTATCCTGACGAAACTTGGTATATTGCTTCATTTCATTGTGGTCTATTGATATTTGCACAAAAACCCATTTTTTTCCCAATAGTTCCCGTAGCAGCAAACCTGCATACTCAGCCCCATGTTATTCTTATGGAGAATAATTAACGTGTTATCTCCTTTAATTATGAACATAAATTAATAGAACTTGGTATGTGGCTTTACCTAGTTGAGTTATATTGATATTTGTATAAAAGCCCATTTTTAGTGTTCCTTATTTCAGCAAACCTGCATACTCAGCCGTCATGTTATTCTTATGGAGAATAATTAAAATGTCATAAATCGCTTATTTATAAATGTATATTGATGAAACTTGGTATGTCGCTTTATGTGGTATTAAGATAAATTAATATGCATTGGAAATTCGCTGAGTATGCAGGTTTGCTGCTACGGGGGTATTTTATGTAAATTATATGCTTAATATAGGTAGCTTATTTGAGATTATCAACAAGTTTTTGGAAAACTATGCAGCGTCATACATTGATGTTCTTTTTACAGAAGTCGCTCCGAGGTACGCCACTGAAACCAGACAGTCTGCCAGAAGTTGAGTCGCCTTCAGCCTCTACTCCAGTGAGTTTTAAAAACCTGAGATTTTGCATTCCATCAATTTAAAAATGTTGGTGTTTAATGGATCAAAGTGAAATTTTGTGTTACTAAATTTTTAATGAACTACTTTACAAAGTCATAAATAGGAATGTCAGTAGTTTGGTAAATCCAATAGAAATGTTTTGTAACTAATTGTTCAATTAACTTATTTCCAAAATTATAAATACGTTATTTGCTGAATCCATTTAGCTTTCTTGTGGCCAGTTATTACAGACTCTTCAATTTCAAGTATCCGAACCTTATTTTTCATTTAACGAGGCAAGAATCTGATTCAGCTAAGAATCGAATTCATCTGTCTATTTTGCAAGGTGATATTGAATTTTGTTGGGGATTTTTTACCTATAAACTATTGTTGTGTTTGTAGGAGTTAAGTATCAATAAAAAGCTCTTCACTCTAGATGTGCCTTTTTGGTTGTAAAATCATACAACTTCAGCTCAGGGCTCTGTTCCGTGGATTTTCAAATGACCAATGATAATCTTATTGAGTTTTTTTTTTTTGTGTTTAGTTAGTCAGCTCATTATAAAGTAAAATTTTCAAATTATCTGGGCTTTATTCCTGGGACATCCCTTTACGAAGATCGAGACACAGGCTAGGATATCAACATACTTTTTACACTGTTGGCACTTGCAATTTCCAATGTCCCACTTGGACTGAATCCTTTATCTTTCCATCAGAACATTTAAAAACCGCACCAGAATCACACCAATTACTCAACTTGAGAATTTGTTGTAAGTATTGAATTTTTTTAGTATCCAACAGTTCTACACAGCCACACTTTTATTTTAGTGAATTTCCTCTATAGGGAAGAAGATATTACCGTAGTCGGCATGGTAAGATCTAGGCCCGAGACCATGATAACTTTTCGTTTTGAGGTCCCCAGATGCCAAAAACACCGTTCGTTCAAAACTGTTTATATATGTGTCCGTGAGCACGAAAAATCTTGTGAAATTGGTCCGATTTTGATGAAACAAACGTGTAAAGCAACATTTATGGCTTTAAATGTTGCTTTACACGTTTGTTTAACGTCAGCTAGGCTAGGTGAACGTCAGGTCGGCAATTTTAAAGTCCTACTCCAGAAGAAATATCATTGTAATTCATTATAGACTCAATCTAAACTGAATATAGCATATAAAAGTAACCTTCAACTTGAAATAACAACAAAATATGTCAGTGTAAACAACAAACATCTGACTCTCAATGAAACCAAAACATATGGTGGGCATAACATTAACAAAACAACTCACCACACAACAAAACAATATAGAGTAAATCAATACTGACTACACAGTGATACTCCACAACTATCTGGCTTCCATTTATCACAAAGGTAGCACATTTTAACCCATTGGCGTGCTAACCCATTGACGAGCATTTTAACCCATTGACGAGCTGGTCTCGTTCCTTACTTGTAATTTTATTAACCTGTGAATTGGAGTACAAAATTGGTGTTTTTACATGGATTAATGGCGTATTTTAATTCAAATATTGTTTTCTTTCAGTTTAGAGAGTCGCATTGGCACACACACAGTAGACATAAGTAAAAATTAGCAAAATCGGTGTTGACCATGTGCAAGTCTCAAAGAATTAACCGACCCGTCAACTTCCAAGCAAGCCTGCCACCGTTTGTTTTACTTGGGCCCTCCCACTAACGTTACCACAGACCGGTTAACGCATTGAGAGTTGCACAACTGGTCAGTTTTGGTCGTGTGCGGGAATCAAACCCACGAACATCGTATCACCACCTGGCCAAGGTGTTTCCACGATGTAGCCAACTCAGCTAACACGACCAAAGGCCTGGCGGCGATATTAAGGTTTATCAGTCAGTCCGCGCCCCTAGCGGATAGAACCGTAGACGCCCGCAGTCATTAGTTACACATTTTGCTACTAGAGTGCAGCACCAATCAATTTCCGTTATAGGCTTCTGCAAATAGAATAAAATTAATCCCTCAATGGGTTAATGTTTTATAAAGCCGGTAACATTGGTTTCACGGACGTCCAAAAAATAGGACGTCGGAGTTTTTTGCACATTTTGCGAATGGCCGATATATCGAAATACGGAGTTTTTGGCCGAAACAGCGACGGCCGATATATCGGACGTCGGAGTGCAAAGGGTTAGGTATGAACATAAATTAATAAAACTTGGTATGTGGCTGCCTATAGTTGAGTTCTACTGATATTTGCATAAAAACCTTTTTTTGTGTTCCCTATTACAGCAAACCTGCATACTCAGCTCCCATGTTATTATTATGGAGGATAATTAAAATGGCTTACATCGCTTATTTCTGAATATATTGATGAAACTTGGTATATGCCCTCACCTAGTTGAGATAGATTTCTATTTGTATAAAAACACTTATTTTGTGTTCCTTGTTACAGCAAACCTGCGTATTCAGCCTCCATGTTATTCAAATGGAGAATAATTAAAATGTTATCTATTGCTTGTGTTATGAATGCATATTAAAGAAACTTGGTAAGCGGCTTTATGCGCTATTAAGACATATATGTGCACTGAAAATTCGCTGAGTACGCAGGTTTGCTGCAACGGAGGTATTTTACATCCACATGGAGGGACCTGATGATGATGATGAGAAAAAGGCACCCATTGAACCTTAAAGTACATAAACACCTGCAATGACTATTTTTAATTTTGTTGTGCCCGTAAATAGAAACACATTCAGTGGGTTTCTCCCTCTGAGTGCTTCGTTGATTTGCCAATAGACTGACATTAGCTGTAACTAATGAGCACCCGGGGAACCACTGGGGATGGGGCAAGAAACTGCTCTTACAGTCTCCAACACACCAGGAATCAGTCGCATTAGCTAGACACCAGCAGTGTAGTAGCACCACACTCATCTCCTAGGAGCCAACTGCTGGGCTCGCAACCATGGGGACATATAAGAATAAATAGGGGAAATACCCCCGTCGCAGCAATCCTGCGTACTCAGTGAATTTCCAATGAATATATAACATAACACATTAAAACACTTAAAAGGATTCATAAGAAATATATTCATCAACAAGCGATATTTAAAATATTAATCATTCTCCATAAGAATAACATTGGGGATGAGTACGCAGGTTTGCTACAACAAGGAACTCAAAATAATGGGTTTTTATGCAAATATCAATAGAACTCATCTTAGTGAAGTCACATACCAAGTTTCATCCATATCCATTCATAAATAAGCGATATATAACATTTTAATTATTTTCTATAAGAATAACAATATAACATTTTAATTATTTTCTATAAGAATAACATGGAGACCAAGAACCTAGGTTTGCTGCTACGGGAACCAAAGGCAAAAAGTTGTTTTTTTTTGTGCAAACAACAATAAACCACAACCAGATGAAGCCATATACCAGGTTTTGTCAGTTTATGTTCATAAATAAGCGAGATATAACATTTTTATTTTTCTCCATAAGAATAACATTAGACAACGTACTGTGTTTAGCACTTTCATTATCTCAGTAACCAATTGACGTAGAGCAATGATCAAAATACCAAATTGTTTGTTTTTTATGCTGAATTCAATGGTACAAATTAAAATTTGATTTAAATGAAAATTAAATGTGGAAACCCCTAAAATCCCATTTTTGGGGTACAAAACCCCCCCTTTGGATGGTGTGATTCGTCTGGTTTTCGAACTTATTCAAATAAATGGTAGGCTACTTTACACATTTGTACTAAATTTCATTAAGATCGGACCTTTTTTACGAGAGTTATCGTGCTTACGGACATACATATATATGAAAATTTGAACAAATGGTGTTTTTGGCATCAGGGGACCTCAAAATGAAAAGTTAACATGGTCTCGAGCTTAAGTCTTACCATGAGACCTACGGTAATAGCTTCTTCCCCATAGGGGAAATTCGCTATTATTTATTGTCATTCAACATATTAAATGTAATAGACATAGTCAGGTACAGTTGAAATTTACTAGCCTAAAATAAATCTTGGAACATCACTGTTGGATCTTAGTCAAAAAATTCTTCAATAGAATACAAAGGATGATTTATCAAAACATCAGTTAAAATTGATTTAAAACTAGACACTGGTTCAATATTTCTAAAACCTATTGGTAACTTGTTATACATTTTTATGCCTAGAACTCGGTAGTTATTAGCTACTTTGCCTCGCCTACAAAATAGAACATCTATCTTACTTTGATTTCTTGTATTATACATATGTTCATCAGACCTACAAGCCAGATCAAATCAAATCAAATCAAATCAAATATATTTATTGCCACAAAACAAAATAAATTGCATTAGCATACGTCATTACAAACATTTTTCTAAAACTAAACATATTTCTTGTCAAAATAATCCTTAACACTATAAAAACTACTTTTAAGTAAAAACCTTTTTACATTTCTTTTGAAGGTCACTATATTACATTCTTGTTTAAGAGTGGTCGGAAGGCTATTGAACATTTTTATACAATTATAAACTGCGTGGTTTTTGAAAAATGTTGATTTGTGTGGTGGTATATTATAATTGTGCTTGTTTCTGGTTTTACTATTTGACAATGGCAAAAATTCTTGAAAAATGTGCTGGTTCTTTTTTAAAAAAATAAGTGATTCAAATATGTAAATAGATGGAAAGGTGAGCAGATCAAAATCCTTGAAGTAGGAAGCACATGATACTGCTTCATCGATTCCTGCAATTATTCTCACAGCTTTTTTTTGAAGAATGAAAAGAGTCTTCGTATATGAGCTCTCAGACCCCCAAATCACAACTGCGTATGAAAGAAATGGATAAATGAGGGCATAATATGCTGAGAGAAGAACTTCAGTACTAGAGAAGGTAGATAGACGTCTTAACACAAAAACACCTGAAGACAAACGGCTAGCGACATGCTCTATGTGAGAAAAAAATTTTAAATTTGAGTCTAGGTGAAGCCCCAAAAATGTTACGTCATCTGCTGCAGTAACGACACTTTCACCTATGGACAATTTTAGAAGAGGTGTTTCTTTATGGCCAATGGAGAAATCAAGCAGTTTGGTCTTATCAGAATTGACACACAACATATTTTCATGGAACCATTGCACAATACTATTTGATTTAACATAAGAGTCAATTTCCAAATCTGTTCTTGCCTGATGCGATATGGCAAGTGAGGTGTCATCTGCGAAAAGACACAGATTAACATTAATAACGCATGATTTTAAGTCATTGATGTATAAAATGAACAACAACGGGCCCAGGATTGAACCCTGAGGAACTCCGGAGATGACAAGCTTCTCATCTGAGTATGAGTATGTCATACAATCTTTATCTATAGAAGGTATCTTTACTATTTGTCTACGTCCAGTAAGGAAGGAGGAAAACCATTTTAGAGCAGTGCCCCGTATTCCAATGCTCTCAAGTTTCTCAAGAAGCAGACCATGATTTACCATGTCAAATGCCTTTCGGAGATCAAAGAAAACACCCGCTACGGATTTCTTTAGATCTAGCTCTTTTACAATAAAGTTTATGAGGGAAAACATGGCATCAACAGTAGACTTGCCCTTTAAAAAGCCAAATTGACCAGAAAATAAAATACTATGTTTGTCAATAAAAGAAATCAACCTATTTAAAACTGCTTTCTCAAAAATCTTGGAGAATGAAGATGTTATCGCAATAGGTCTATAATTGTCGAGCATTTCTTTTTTTCCTTTTTTAAAAATTGGGCTTACAACTGAAAGTTTCAGAAAGTCAGGGAATACTCCAGTTTCAAAAGAGCTATTGATTAGATGTACGAGAGGATTTGCTAGGGAATTAGAGCAGTATTTTAGGAGTTTGGATGACACATTATCAATTCCAGATGCAGTTTTGGGCTGTAATGAATGTATCAAATCGATAACTTCTGCTGCGTTTACTGGTTTTAAAAAGAAGGACTTTAAAGTAGAGCTTTCATTTGAAGAGGAACTCACATTCTTGCTATTAAAAGTGTTACACTGTGATATAGACTAGGCACATTTTTCTTAATTTCTAATAAAACATTTAAAACATATAGGCTATAAGGCTATACACAGTTAAAACACGTTCTTGAACAAATAGTGGCCTACAGTGATCTCTAAATCCAGCCCCGGCTAATATCCTAACTACCTTCTTCTGGATCAGTAATATATCGCTAACTCCACTAGAACTTCCCCAAAGACACCATAAATAAAACTGAACTGAACTGCTTTGAAAAAAACTGAAATATGCAACCTTTAAGTAGGTCTTGGGAACATTAGCATTTAAGGCCCTTAACAGATACTACTCTAGACAATTTATTGCAAATTAAATTTGTATGGCTTCTCCATGTGAGTTTTCTTACCATATCATATCCATTATTGATGAACCTAAATTAATTGTGTTATATTGCATGAGAAACTAAGACATTACAAATCTCATTTTAGTAAATTCCACAGTACAGTAGACGCTCTTTTATCCGGCATGTTCGGGACCACGCCCATGCCGGTAAATCGATTTTTCCGGATAATAGAACTTTTTAGTTATTAATGGGAATACAGTAATCTGAGAGTCTGTCATCTCGCTACAGTAATGAGCTGTGGTCGCGTGTGTTGGTTGACCTTGGCACTGCTCCGGAACACCTGCATTTGTGGACGGATAGACAGACAGACAGACAGACAGACAGGCGGACAGACAGCCGGGCGGAAGTTGGCGTCTAAAAATAGGTTGAATACAGTAGTGTACTGAGCAAAGTTTACGAACATCACTGAACGTTACTGCTTGAGACGTAAACAAACAACAGGTGACTAAGAAAAAGGCGGGAACAGTCCAGCGCAGTCGCAGTACGAAACGGAAACGACCGAAAATACCTGGAAAAACCCGGGTGGCCTGGTGCCGGTTAATAGAATGTGCCGGTTCATAGAATGCCGGATAAAAGAGCGTCTACTGTAGTAGTTTCAGTCAGCCAGTGTCCTGTTAGATCCAGTGGATGCGCTATCAAAAAACCATTTGTCCACTGTTCCTGTGAATCATAATTGGACACAGCTCAGAGCCGTGACGGATATTTTCCGCCACTAACAGCCATACCAACTTTCCTGTCCAGGATGACCTGTGTTCCCAAGGCCGGTTGACCGGCTCGGTGCTGGAGGACGGTCCCTGGCAGAGCCTGTTGTCAGACCTGGGTCCCCACGCGGACGTCTTGGACGTGGTCAACGTGGCCAGTGTCAAGCGCAAGGCGGCTGCGCGCTGCTTCGTCGGCAGGAAGGTTCCTCTCTTGGCAGCCGCGTTGCATCACCTCGATGTCTCCTCGGCCGATCCCTGCATCATCTTGAGGGACAGCACTGGTGAGTTAGCATTACGATTTATTTTAATATTAGACAGTCGATTTTTTTTCTTACTTATTTATTTGAAATGTATTGGGTTTAATCTTGAACAAATAGAATAATATCATTATTGTGCTATTTTCATTGTTAAAATCTATATTTTGTTGTTGATTTTTCTGTTTTTTTTTTTTTTTTTCGTAGGTATAATTTTGTTTCTTTAGTTGCTTTGTTTTTAGCTTGTTTTAAATTAAAAGTAAGTTAGTATTCATTTAATAAGTCAGAAATATTCACTCATTTTTTAGTTAAAATATTGTGTGTATTGTAGTTTAAAAACCTTAAATTATAACTCCAGTCTTTGTTTAGTTGATTGTTTTTAGATTCCCTGAAATTTTGTCATAAGCACTGTTTGGCATTCCTAAATGTTGTAAAGAAACGGTACCTTTTTATATTTGTTACTAGTTTCTAAAAGTTTAAAACTGAGCTGATACCTCAATAAAAATTGTATGGCTACTTATTTTAATTTTTAGTTCTGGGATTTCTGAGTATTTAGTCCTTCCCTACTAACACAGTTTAATTGTAACTGTTGTAGGGGAGATCCACGGGACGTTGCATCGCGAGGTGTGGCAGCAGTTTGCCGCGGAGCTGGTGGTCGGGTCGGTGCTGGTCGTCAGGAACGTGGGGCTGCTGAGCACCGGCCTCTCCTGTCGCCGCCACTACCTCAACATCACAGCCAACAACCTGGCCACCATCTACTCTGCCAACCCAGGTATCTGGCCCACAGTAGTGAATTTTCCTCTGGAAAAGTGAGCTGTTAGCATGACCCACACGGTGAAACTTTAGCCCGAAATTACTATAGACCCTCTGAGCATGTTTACTGTGACTACAGGGGTATTTTCAGAATTCATTCATAAATAAGCGAGATATTATTTTTAGCAAATTTCCCCGATAGGGAAGAAGCTATTGCCGTAGTCGGCATGGTAAGACCTACACCCGGGACCATGATAACTTTTCGTTTTGAGGTCCCCAGATGCCAAAAACACCATTCTTTCCAAACTGTATATATTGGAGCAAAAATACATAGGAAAATAAAGAACCAAGAAAAACTGCATAGAATAACAACGTTAGACGGAAGAACATGGGAAGAGTTGTTTATATTTAAAGAAAAATGTAAAAATAGAGATAAATTGATTAACGAATAAGTTAACTTCGACTCTGGTGGCACATTTAGGAACCTGTATCCGGAACTTCCGGTAGCCAATAGGATATAAGCAAGGACGCCATTTTGATTCTGTCAGTTCTCTCATTGGCCTGATGATGACTGGTGTGACTGGTCGAAATCGATAGCCTAGTACCATCTTTTATATATGTTTGCCATCTGTATGTGAATCAGTATAAGTGTAAATATATCTTAAGTGTTGTAAGACGTCTTTTATTACAGCCCGTACTGTATATATATATATATATATATATATACAGCCAAGACCACACTATTGTTGTATTGTTGTGTGCGGGGGTTGTTGCTTTTTATATATATATATATATATATATATGTGTCCGTGAGCACGATAACTTTCATAAAAATGGTCAGATTTTGATGAAATTCGGTACAAACTTATAAAGGAACAATAAAACCAGAAAACCATAAAGTTCGAAAACCAGACAGATCTACCTATCCGAAGGGGTCTTTTGGGGATTTTGTACCCCAAAAATTTTGTTTTGAATTTTTTTTTTTATTTAATATTTGAAAAAATTAAATTGTAATTTGCACCATTGGATTTAGCTTTAAAAAGCACACCATTTGGTGTATTTATCATTGCTCTACATCATATGGTAGATATTGAAAGTGCTATACACAGTAGGTTGTCCAATGTTATTCTTATGGAGGATAAGACCAATTTTATTTTATATCTCGCTTATTTATGAACGTATTCCAACGAAAAATGGTATATGGCTTCATCTGGTTGTGGTTTATTGTTATTTGCACAAAAAACCATTTTTACCTATGGTTCCTATTGCAGCAAACCTGCATACTCAGCCCCCATGTGATTCTTATGGAGAATAAGTAAAATATATGATGTTGCCCTTAATCATGAACATAAATTAATAAAATTTGGAATGTGGATTCACCTAGTGGCGTTATAAAAAATTTTCATAAAAATCTATTTTTTATTGTTCCTTGTTACAGCAAACCTGCATACTCAGCTCCCATGTTATTCTTATAGAGAATAATTAAAATGGCATTTATCCATTACTTATGAATGTATATCGATGAAACTTGGTATGTGGCTTAACCTAGTCGAGATATATTTATATTTGCATAACAACCCATATTTAGTGTTCCTTGTTGCAGCAAACCTGCGTACTCAGCCCCCGTATTATTTATTCTTATGGAGAATTTAATTAACATGTTATATATTGCATGTTATTTAATGCATTTTAAATAATCTTGGTAATCTTGGCTTTATGCGATATTAAGACATATATACGCAATTGTATTTCAGCAATTGGAAATTTGCTGAGTACACAGGTTTGCTGCGACGGGGGTGTTTTTATTATTTCAATTGGGGTTTTAAATTATTAAATTAGGCCTAATCGAAATCTCAGGAATGAATTTTACTGTTCAGAGCATCAGGGCCTTAGTTCAATGTGTTACTCCCACACACTCTTTTGTTGTACTTTAAATAATTGTCTCTTTTTTCCTTGCAGACAAACCACAAAAAAGAGAGCTGCACTCCCTAACATACCACGACTACAAGAGGACAATAGAACACTGGCAGTCGCTCGTGGCAGCCCCGCGATCCGGGGGGTCTTCAGCCTCATCTCTGTTCAACACTTCTCTCCCCTCTTGTTCCTCTAGCCCGGCCCAGAGTCCTCAGATGTTGAGTGTCCGACCACGGTTCAATGGTCCCATACACACGGGTGTTCCTCATGCTGCCAATATAAGGCCCACAATATCTCAGAATACCCGGGGGTACGGAAGCTTAACTGGTACACCAACATATCCAAGAGCCAACCCACCACCAAGACCGACGGGGAAAAAATTGTTTCCCTCATGTTCAAACTCGAATAGTCAAAACCCAGTTCAAACATTAAATAGTAACACTATTTCACCAAGTGCCAGTAGGCCACATAGTGGGATAGTGAATAAAAGCAATCCAAGTGTAGGAAGAAATACCTTTAACAATTCATTCCTATCTCATTCAGTGCAACAACATTATGCAAGAAATATACACACGCAAATGACAAAGGATCCTGCCCCTAACTTTAAGTTTGATCCGGTGATAGTGAAAACTAAAACAAGTAACAGTGCAATTTACCCTCCAAATAATTTGTTTAAACAATCAACCTCCAGGAATGAATTTGGAAAAGATTGTGAAAACAGCTTTGGAAACAACAGTCCTAGAATTACTTTGCCACAATCCTCTCAACTGACAGTTGAAGAGCAGTCGGTTGTAGATAGTGTGTTTGACGGGATCGATGCAGACAGTTTATTCGATGATGATGATTTCTGAGAAGGTAGTATAGTTTTGTCTTTTTTTGTATATATTTGTTAATTTACCGAAATTATACATTCCTTTTGTTAAAATTGTTGCTATTTTATTTTACCCAAATGTAAACTGTTGGAAGAGATAACTACAAGCTAAAACTTCACTGGGTATCCAACTTCATGGGAAATTTCCACTTTCTCATAGTAACTCATATAATAAATAAAACACCTTTTAACATAAAACAAAACTATATATTTACACAATTACTATTTACAATTTGTAATATATTTCGGCAGGCTATGCTGCCAACTTCAGACCAACTGAGGCTCGAATAAAAAATCAGTTGGTTCTTACTCGCACCTCAGTTGGTGTGGAGATGGCAGCATAGCCATTTGTAAATAGTAAACATGTAAATATATAGTGTTGTTTTGATGTTAAAATGTGTTTTGTTTATTAATGTTCATCAACAACAAGTACAATGATCATCAAGAAATTAACTCATATAAAGCGGATACCTTTTCAAATTAATTCAAACTAGCCATTGAAATAATTATAATTAATAATATAATAAATAATATATATAGTAATAATATATATAATAATAATATATATAAATATAATTAATTATTATTCTCAGAACAAGTTGAACTTAAACGTTAACAAAACAAGGGTTTGGACCGTTACTCTACGAGAACAAAACATAATAGACTCAAACCAAATATTCTGAGCTGTTTCAAGGAAAGGAAAACATAAATTATGTTGCGTTTAGATAAACTGTGATTCAAAATAAATTCATTATTTTTCGAGTTAACTTGGAAATAAGTTAACTTGGCATACAAAAGAGGACAATTAATTGCCTCACATCCGTACTTTTTTAGTGGTACTTTTTTATGAAATATCAATTCCAGGATTGTTTTGAAGACTCTAAATTACACAACAGTAAAATAGGCTGTAGGTTTTTAATAAAACAGCATATGGTGTAAAAAGTTGAAAAACACTTTAATATTAATAATATATTACAAATACATTTTCACATGACTAAGTAGTCGTAATAATTGGAAAATAACTCATACTAATTACTTACTACTTCAGATTCGTCCAGCTTCCACCTTTTTATTAATACAATTTAGACCTTGACTTTTAAGGGTAATAACAATTTTTTCCCACAAGTATAATTGTTTTGCTAGTTTATTTACTTTTTCAACATCTAATATCTAAAACAGTAATGGCTCACAAGAGTCATTCCCTCAGGGTAACTAATTACACATTACTGTATTAAAGAATTAGAAATCTTTTCACTGAATTGGGATAAAGTTCCATTGCTGTCTCTAAACAATTATAAGGAATTTTCTCTTTCGAGTTTTTCTACATAGACAACTTAAAAGTCAGTTTCCATTGAATTGAGTAAAGTTCCACTGCTGTCTCTAAGCAATTACCTGACATGTCTTTCTATTTTTTCTCATATAGACCACTTAAAAGTCAAAACAAAATAACAACAATTTAGTTGAAAAAAATAACAGCATTAGCTGATTCAGTCATGGGAACGAAAAGACATTTTGGTTCCTTTGAATCTGTTTAGACATTGTTGTCTCGTGGTACAACAATATCAACACAGAGCGAACATGTTGATGGGAAGCTAAATCTTCATAACTTATCGTCAACACGCCCCTCTTAAAGACCGTTCGTCGAATCCGTGCATTCCAAACATCTGTTTCAGTACGTGATTGCAGAACAAGATGAACTCTGTTGATTCCGCGTCTGACGGTTCTTCTTCTGCGCCACTCGGGTCCTTCTTCTCGTCTCTGTCCTTGGGTTCGAACGCAAGGTCAAACTGCACACTGGGCGGCAGGAAGTGCTGCAGGCTCGCAGGCACCCTCACCTGAGTCACCTTCAGCCTCTTGGACTGCTTGTCACCCTTGGTGTCCGGGGAGGCAGACCTGCGACTGGACGAGGCCGCTGACTCTGTGTCCGAGTCTGGCACTGGAAGCATCGGGAAAATATTAGTCACCTCTTTTATGATGTATCCTCAACACATAATCACTGCCACAAACGTACTCTTTATGGAAGAATTTTAAACTAAATTTAACCATTGGAGCCAAATAGCTTTATTCAATGCTTACTATATGGAAATAGCTTTTAAATTATTGTCCCAAGTTAAGGTATTTAGGTTCTGGGGCTATATTATCATGGTTATATTACACATTAAGTCAGAAGTGTCACTGGTTGTTATATGACCATATATATTTAACTAGGGATGAGTAGATTCTCGATACCACCGATTTTTGGACATTGGTATCGGTATCGAGATTCATTCGTTCAATGTTGATACCGATACCATTGATACCCCCGCCATTTACCCGCGCTACGAAGTGCACAGGAAGAGATACTCCCGGCGTTTACCCGAGCTACAAAAGGCCCGGTGAATGTTTGGGTCAGCGGAAAAAAATCTTACCTTGGAGATAAGAAAGGAAGAGGGAGGGGAGGGGTTGGGTCCGGTTGAAAGCCATGAATCAGTCGGCTGACCAACATTATTTCTTTGAGTCATTATCTTACAACCAAGTTTTTCCCATTATGAATTTATAATGAATAGTTTTTGTTTTCTATATTGCCATAGCATATTAGTGAAATTAACATTAAATTATGTACAAAATTGCATTCAAAAATTTGTTTGATAATTAGCTACAAAATACTACTAAATAATTGTAATTGTACCTAACATAAATTTGTACCGGTAACTGTTTTTAACAATAGTTTTAACAACTATAGGTAATGAAAAATCTTTAGTATCGATGGTATTGGTATTGGTAATCAAGAATATATTTTTCTGGTATTGGTATCGAGAATCGATTTTTCTGGTATCTGTATCGAGAATCAATTTTTCTGGTATCGGTATCGAGAATCGATAAATTTTGGTATCGACTCATCCCTATATTTAACCTACATTATTGACTATTCTACTTTGACTATATGCACACTGATACTATATTATATGAGTTTTTGAATGTTAGTTTTAGTTATATATTTATATATCAACTATGTTATGTGAGTTTTTGAATGTTAGTTTTAGTTATATATTTATATATATCAACTATATTATATGAGTTTTTTAATGTTAGTTTTAGTTATATATTT
This sequence comes from Allygus modestus, assembly GCA_963675035.1. Taxonomy (NCBI): domain Eukaryota; kingdom Metazoa; phylum Arthropoda; class Insecta; order Hemiptera; family Cicadellidae; genus Allygus; species Allygus modestus. The sequence goes on from OY776112.1 coordinate 298,675,552, forward strand.
ATATATCAACTATATTATGTGAGTTTTTGAACGTTAGTTTTAGTTATATATTTATATATATCAACTATATTATATGAGTTTTTTAATGTTAGTTTTAGTTATATATTTATATAAGTATTAAGAACTTGACAAGGTCTCATGCGTCACATTTTGTATGCCTTATAGACAAATAAAAATCTTGAATCTTGTATCATTAATTATTTAATTTTATACAAGACTAGTGTCTTTAGTTATTAATGTCCCTATTAGAAGAAGGGAATTTGCAGTAAATATTTATACTAACATAACACTAATTATGTTTGTTATTTGGCAAACATAATATGATAACCGTCCACCTTTCTCTTGAAGATATATTAAAAAATATCATGCCTTTATGAAAAGGTTAATTTTTTATTAAAACTGATTTTTTAGCGAATTTACCCTACAGGGAAGAAGCTATTACCATAGTCGGCATGGCATGGTAATACCTAAGCCCAGGACCATGATAACTTTTTGTTTTGAGGTCTCCAGACCCCAGAAACACTATTCGCTTGAAACTGAATATATATACATATGTGTCCGTGAACACGATAACTATCGTAAAAAAGTCTGATTTTGATGAAATTTGGTACAAACGTGCAAAGCAACATTTAAGACTTTAAGTTCGAAAATCAGACAAATCCAAAGTGGTATTTTGGCGGGGTTTTGTACCCCAAAAATTTTTTTGATTATTTTACATGAAATATTTTAAAGAGTCAAATTTTAGTTTTCACCATTAACATGCTTTAAAAAACACAATTTGGTGTTTTGATCATTTCTCTACGTCAATTGGTTACAGAGATATTGAAAGTGCTAAACACAGTACGTTTTCCAATCTTATTCTTATGGAGAATAAAATAAAATGTATCTCGCTTATTTATGAACGTATCCCGACAAAACTGGGTATATGGCTTCATCTAGTTGTAGTCTATTATTATTTGCACAAAAACACAATTTTGAACGATGGTTCCCGTCAAACTTGCGTACTCTGCCCCCATGTTATTCTTATGGAGAAAAAATTAAATATTATCCTATACTCTAATATGAGTAAGGTTTGCTTGCTTGCTTGCGACACGGATCTCAAAAACGGCTCCGACGATTTCCTTCAAATGTTCAAAATAACTAATTTCTGGGATAAAAATAAGTTCTAGACAGGCCTCATCCCCAGGAAAAATGAAATAATGTAAAAAAACTAAGATGAAAAGTTAAAAAAATTAACATTGGGCTTATGGAGTTTCAAATCAAAACAAAAGAATTGTAACAGCTGTTCATAATCAACCAGGGAACTGTCAAAGTAATACTCATGTTGTATATGATTATTAACATGCGGTTTCTGAGAGCAGAGATTAAAAGATTTGAGTGAAGATTACATAAATAGAGTAGTAAAATAAATCAAAGGGACATTGAGCTATAAATAACAACTGGAGTGACCTTAAAAATGTAGAAAAGAGGCAAATGAGCCATACAAATCTGATTATCAGTAGGGGGAAGAGGTGAAATATTACTCTGAGTCATCTAAACAAACTGATTGGCCTTCCCCCGAGCAAAGCTCGGCCCCCAGGTACTATCTCCCTTAATTATGAACATAAATTAATAAAACTTGGTGCGTGCCTTCCCCTAGTTGAGTTCTATTGATATTTGCATAAAAACCCATTTTTTGTGTTCCTTGTTCCAGCAAACCTGCTTACTCAGCTCCAATGTTATTCTTATGGAGAATAATAAAATTACATATATTGCTTATTTATGAATGTATATTGATGAAACTTGGTATGTGGCTTGACCTAGTTGAGTTATATTTATATTTGCATAAAAACCCATATTTTGTGTTCCTTGTTGCAGCAAACCTGCGTACTCAGCCCCATGTTATTCTTATAGAGAATAATTAAAATGTAATATATTGCTTATTTATGAATGTATATTAAAGGAACATGGTTTGCGGCTTTATGCGGTATTTGTTGTTGTTGTTATTGGCGGATTAGGAAACCCCAGCTTTGCTGCTAGTCACCTCTTCCACAAGCGGGAATATTGCGAAGGTTACCGGAAAGATAGGATATAGCAAAAGGAAAGGGTGGGAAGGGACGGCAGCTAAATCGACCCCTCAGAGGGCCAATTCCCGTGCCCCTGTGACAGCTGGGATGAGGCTCTCAACAGGGGACCCTCATTTTGCCCTCCAACAGGTCAACTCAACTGACAGGGTATCCATGTACAACAGCCAGAGACCATTCATTCTTTATGCGGTATTAATACAAATATAATTATTGGAAATTCTCTGAGTACGCAGGTTTGCTGTGACGGGGGTATTTATATCTTAACAAAAAACTACAATACATAAATAAAGCTATTACAAAATTAAATTGATGTGATTATAAAATAAAATCACTACACAAATAAAATGCTGAATCCTACTCACAAGGAACGCAGCCAAGCGAGACAGAGTCTTCCATCTCATTCTTGTCCAATGGGTCCCATGTTAAGGGTTTGTAGTTTCCCAAATCCACATGCCTACTTTTCCAATTTGTAATTTCTTCTTTTCCATAACTCAGTCTTTGGGCATACTCCAGGAATGTTTTCTAGAACAAAAAAATACCAATAATTGTCATACGAGAGGGAGGGGCAGGTTTACTGTGGAAATGGCCTTTAAATGGATGATACATGTGGTACTTCAGTCTCACACAAAAAAAACAATTATTACTGTTGGCAGCAGGTTTTTCAATATGCAATGATTTAATTGATAACAATACTAAAACTAAATTAGTTATTTTGTGCAGTTGAATGACTTTTGTTGACACCATTTTTCATCTAAAAATCAATATTTCTTTCACCACCACGACTGGTTAGTACTGATTCTATGCCAAGTGAAACATCAAGTTTGAATTTATTGTTATTATATTTTTTTAAATGATCTATTTATTTAAAAAAATACTAAATATATAAAAAGACACAGAACTTTCAAGAAAATAATTAGGAAATCTAGAGAGATAATTGCTTAAGGTACGAAGTCGAACGTTGACAGAATAGAACACAAAATATAGACACACCCAAAAATATCTGCAACCGCGTGCTGCTAATGAGATCTATAAATAAAGAAAACTTGAGTGTACGAAGAACACTGATCAACATTACCGCCTCGGTGGAGATGTCTCGCAAGAATATGATGGACTGGTGGAAGCCCATCTGGTCGGAGAGGATGGTGAGCAGCGTATTGGAGATCATGTAGTGAGCGGTCAGCTCCAGCAGCAGCTTGAGGTCAGTCTGGCTGCACGACGACAGCTTGGCAGCGAAATACGTGTCATCCATCCCGCCACTCTGGGGAGAGGCGGAGAGAGTGAGATCAGTGATGAGGATGTGGATCTCATTGAATAACACCCAGAGGAACCTCAATAACTCGATCATCAGGGGGAACAGGAAAAATTTGAGTTTTGAAATACTGAGGTTCGATTTATTGAAGTGAACTTTCACAGACTTCAACTTATCGAGCATCAAGGTAAAGCAACCGATGAGCTTTGAAAGAGTAGAATCCTTACAATATTTTGTGTTTTGTACGCATTGACTCATAATTAATCGTATTGTAATAATTACAATTTTAAAAATATTAACAATTAAAAATTTCTAAAATAAGCCTGGAAATGTTTTGAATTGCTTCTTTGGTGAACGTACCAGAGGACGAAAAAGACCTTTCAGAGAACATGCCTTATTGCAGAGTAGGTAAGTAAACTAACAGAATCACAGATCGGTAATTTTTTTATGTTTTGCCTGTTTGACCACTTCCTTTATATAATCAGACGGGTTTTTTCGGTTTGCAACATGAATGATACAGTTAATGGGGTTTTGAATCCGAATCAATAATGTACAAATTTGAATTAAAGAGGTTTTCCAGCTAAAACTTTGAGTTATAGAGGTGCGGCGGTAGGCTAAGAAGACCGCAAAACTTTGAGTTAACGAGAGATTCCCATCCAACCCTTACAGAGGTAAAATAACATAGTATTAAGTAGGCAAGTTCAAGGGGAATAGCAAAACTTCAACTTAGCAAGGAATTTGATTTACTGAGGTTCCCTGAACTACCATTTAGACTCTATGCTAATTTTTCACATACCATGCCTAGTTATGTCATACTCACATGTGGTGGAGAAACCAGTTCTTTTGTTGTTTCTTCACCAGCCTTTGTCTTGTTTCCATCAGCAGCTGATGTCTTGCTAGCAGACAACCCTGATTGGGAGCTACTAGAACGAGGAGATATTCGTAGATTCTGAAAAAAATTGTTAGTCAGATACTAGCGAGTTGTATGCCTACTCTGTCTCAGACAGTTTTATTTTCCTCAGAACTTTTATTACCATATAGAGTTACAGGTTTTAGTGGATAAGAATCCACGTGCTGCCATTATATGTAGGGAGTCTTGAATTATATATGGATTTAAATGTGCTTATATAATCAGCTTTCTGAATTGAATAGCTCATCAAGATTATCACAAGAACTTTGAAGTTTTTGAGGTGGAAACTCAACATTTTTCAAACTCTAAAAAGGTTCATCAAATGACAAAGAACTCTCTCAATGCAGTACTGAATATGTAGGCCTACATAAAATTAAATTTTTTAATATATATTCAGTTTTGCGTTCACCGTGCAGTAGAGATCTTATGGAATATGGCTGTGTTTACTACCTCAGCTGAGGTTATTTGCTCCAAATAATATTACAATAGATATTATATTAACCCTTTCAGTGCTAAGCTTCAGGAGGGAGTAGGTAGTTGAATCTGAGGTATTTTGTTGATTTTTTACATATCTTGAACCCCTGAACTAGGGATGTGTCGGTTGTCGGTTTTACAAAAACCGAAACCGAGAACCGATGGTCAAATGTCGGTCTCGGTTTTTCACTGTCAGTAAGTGCTCTTATTGGAAATAAGCATTATAATTTTGTACAAATATCGCTTAAACTCCTAACCCAGTCATTGAGATATATCAGTGAAATTCTTAAGACTCGAACGTAACAAATGGTACGGTAAAAGAGATATGCGTATTGCGATCAAAAGCCCAATACTTAAATGACGTCTCGCTTTGGTATAACAACAGCCGGAGTAACACAGCAAATTTTACTGTGCATTTAATAAAAATTTGTTCTAATTTTTTCTAAGAAAGTTTGTTAATATCGTCGAGAATGCCGGAAGAAGAATTAATTAGTCGAAGATCTACCATTTAGTCCAATTGACATTGCTGATAATAACTAGAGATGGGCCAATTACAATACCAGAATCGACAATACCTTCGATACCAGTGGTATCGAGGTATCGACGATACTCGATTCTTCGGGTCTATGCGATTGATACCGATTCCAATTTAAAGCGGTTAAAAATCATACCCCTAGCGGTATTTGACTTTCAAGTGATGTTATTATATTTTATTTAATGGTCTTGTTACATTTTGATCCCTTCTTGAGTAACACAGCAAACTATAACTTCGGTTTTCCGATTGGAAGATCTACATACGCAGTACGACAAGAAGCGATTAAGCGAATGTTTGTAATCGTAATCCTATTCATAACAAGATCAAGACCAAACAATTACTTTATCAGGAGGGTGAATTGTTTGATTCGGATCATTAATCTTGTTACAGTTTAGTAACATTTAAAAACAGGCTAGTGAGTGAAACGTTTTTGTTTCATATAAAGACATTTAGGCCTTCAGCAGAAATTCCAGTTTTACTTCCGTCGTCTCGAGTCTGTTTATAAAGATTAATTTGTTCATCACAGGCGCAGTGGCGGATTTAAGCAATTGCCGCCTAAGGGCTATTAGGAAATCTTCCGCCCCCCACCCCTAAAATCTTTGTCCTTTTCGCCGCTCAGATTTACCCACATGTTATATATCTTGTTTGGTTATTTTGTGACAGTATCTAAAGAAGTTACAAATTTCCTGAATGAGTAAGTTTAAGAAATTTATGATATTTCCTAGTTGAAAAAAAAACAGTAAAATAATTTATAATTGACTTGATTCACATTCTCACAGTTCAATATTCAATGTACTCAATGACGATCAACCGTATTTTGGTGTTAAACGCAGTGAAGCAGTGCTACTTTTAATAACAAAAAAATCCTTCAACAAAGGCTTAAAAATCCCTCCTTATACTTCATCAAACATTAATTTTTACACAGGCATTGACTGCTGAAAATTTTAATAAATAACCTATAAGGAAGATATGATGACACTGTAGCCTTAAAAATCGTAATTCGGACCATTAGCCTCAAAATTCCTACTATTTTAATCATGAATTAGCTCTTTTCAGTCATTTTGTAATTTATACTTGTATACAAAGAATTGTTTACATGTTTTAGACGATCAAAATATAAAATTAATTTATGAAGGCCTAATCTTATAAAACTCTACACATTGTCAAACACTTCTTCTAGTTTCACCTCATTGACCTTGTAGATCCAATGAATTAATCTATTATACCTACAGGAGTCACTACTCTCTGACAAATAACCCTCAAAAAGCGTGCCGTCATATTTGGCATTTTGTCCTGTTGTAGTGTCAACTTGTTGGTGGGACGGTGTCACTCAAGGTTCGTAGAGCTTTCAGACCAGGAGTGCTTATTTACATAAGAGTAATGTTCGCAGCAAAGATGTCTTACGAGGGCGTCCAGCTGATTCATAAATCAACAACATACCATAAAGTGTTGCCAACCTTAAGATATAATAATGGTACAGCTATTTTTAAATTGTCACTGGACATGCAGAAAGAAAATTTAAACCCTTAACCCATTGAATACTTTTCACGGAACGGTTTTGTGATGGCCGTTTTGGCCCAATATCACGGAGTGGTTCCGTGATGATGTAATACCACATGTTTTTTTTTTAATTTTAAATTTTTTAAATTTTTAAATTTTTTGATTTTTTTGTTGTAATTGTTTTAACTTTAAGCTTATACCCATAAATGTCTTTTTTAGGTAAAATATTGCATTGTGGTCCATTTTTGGCAAACGGGTAAAAATATAAATTATTCAAGAAAAAAGTGGTTTTGCAAAAAAATCATAAAAAATTTATTTTTTTAGATAAAGAAAAAACTAAAAGGTTGTATGTAAGGAAATAGTTTTTACACTTTACTAGACAACTGATTAGACATTTATTTTATTTTTTTATTTTTACTATATTCTTTTTTCAAAAAAATTATTTTTATTTTTATAACAAAATATTTTAAATATAATTTTTTATTTTTTGTTTTCTATTAACATACCAAAAATAAAACGAGTTCGCACGCAGCACGCTGACGTGAGGGAAGTGAATTTCCACATAAAAACTTTTAAAACTCAAAATCAGTGTAAAAACATACATTTGTCCAATTTTTATTGAAATCTGAAAACATTGATTTTTTGGCTGTTCTGATACTCCTGGTTTCATTTACTTGCAAAGCTGGGAATACAATTTTGCGCATTTTAAGGTTAGGATAAGGTCCAGACAGGCTTAAAAGTAGGCGTGAGGTTGCTGGGGATAATACAAGTACTTTAACAAAGGAATAACAGGCTTTTCTAGTGTAAAACCCCCATAAGACAACGTACTGTGTTTAGCCGATACACATTTTCTTTAATAACTCGGTAAATATTTACGCTAGAATGACGAGATAGGGCTTAAAACTTTTGCCTCTCTAATCCCCATCTTTTTACATGCATTAAGTTTACATATGGGGCTTTTCTGACCCTTTTTGGGCCCAAAAACTCGAAATTTGAAAGATTAATCCCCAAAAAATGGGTTTAGAGTTTTCCAATTGTTTTGCCCAACGAACTTGTCCAACAGATTATACAAACAGGGTGTCTACTCAGTCATTCAAACAAAAATCAGGGACTTTTCGGGGACTTTTAGGGGACATTTGGAAAAAATCAGTGACCCATTCGCGAAACAACTTTAGAGCCTAGGCTACAGAAAAGCGAGTCATAGAATAATGATAGGGTACAAGCCCAAACCTGAACAAAACCGTATCATCAGATTGTTATGAAATTAGTTAGCTAGGCTAGTGTATGCCATTAATGAGATGAAAATGTACCACAACATAGCTCAGTGTAGCCATAATTTACTGTTAACTTACCATAAAACCCTTATATAGGCTATATAAGTACTGCAACTAAACATAAAACACCATTTCACCATTTACCATGCAATAAAATAGGCCTAAATGAGAATAAAGTTAGGGCCTAGTTGCTTTCCACTTTTCAACAAGTTTTCTAAATTGACATGTTTTTTGCCTTTCATATGGCAGGCTAAGGCATTTGAAACTTGCACTTTCCCGGCATTTTAGCATCGGTCAGTAAACAATAGAAAAATCTTGGCAGGTTATCACTTTAAACTTTAGTTTCAAGAATGAGATTTAGTTAAAGGTAAAACACTTAAACACAAGCCTACACCAAATAATTAAACCATAAGTACCGTACTGCAGTTAACTACTAAAACTATTAATACTGAAAAGCAAAACAAAAACACAATATCATTCCTGGGTTATTTCGTTTCAGTCTTATATTACTAAACAAAACGAGACAATTAGACGAGAAGGCAAATTAACCTAGGTAAAACGTTCTCACTTTCATCTGGCAACCGGGTTGGCGAGTTCGCGAAATGTCTGCGATAGCGATAGACAATGCATATTTATTTAAATGGAGCAATACGACTGGAGGGAACGATATGAAACTTACATCAACGCCAGCCACCAGGTTCGCTAGTATACTCAAGTTTGTTTAAAGATTAATTTAGCTTCCTACCACTAGGATCGCTAGTGCTTTCAAGGCAAGATACTATTTTTAACCTTCAAGATCGACTACGTTGGTAGCGGTTCATAACTGCGCACCAAAGGGACACGCGAGTTACTGTTATTCGATAGTTGTACAGGTCAGTAGCTATTCCCCGTGCCAAGTAGCTGGTTGTCCAAAAAGCGCCACAGCCAGTCAACAACGATCGCGCAAGTTACTTGCACCGTGGTACTAGGTTATTTGCACCGTTCCAAATAGCAGTTACTGATCGCGCAAGTTACTTGCACCGTGGTACTAGGTTATTTGCACCGTTCTAAATAGCAGTTACTGATAACAGTCCTGCGTCCTCAGTTAATTGTACAACTAGTTATCAGTTTCTAATCACAGTTCTTCGCCATCATCGAACTTACATCATGAAAGATTTTTATAAAAAGCTTTAATTAATCTAATACAAGCAGATATTAATTATGTGGTATTACGATGATAAAATTATCATACTGCTTTTGTTGCAAATGTATTGCTTAGAGCTACATTAAATTAGGAAATATAATGGAACTTTATTTTCTAGAAACAACCGTTCTACAGTCACAGTTTTTCAATAAAATAATGCAAAAACCGCCAACCTATTACGTTTAGGAAAGTTGTTATTTCACTGTAACACAAATGGAACATTACAGTTCTTGTTTCATGTCCTGGTTGCACCACAAATGGCGTAGACATATCGGCATATCCAGACATCAATAAATAAACTTAAAGTCTAGAAAGCAAATCTTGAGGTCGAAAATATCCTCTATCGGTTCGGCAAAATGCACCGTAAAAACGTCATGTAATGTGGGGGGAAAATAAATTAAATAACGTGATATTAAAAATTCGTGACTTCTGCACTAAAATCCGTGACTTTCCGTGACATCCATGCCCGTTTACCGAATTCCGGGACTTTTCCGGGACTTCCGTGACTTCCGTGACCAGTAGACACCCTGACAAAGGAATGTCCCTACCAAATTTTAAGTAAATCGGACAAAAAATGTGACCGCTAGAGTGTATACACATATATATATATGTCTATATATATATATATATATATGTATATATATATACATATATATATATATATAAAATTTTGAACGACCCCCCAAAACGTGTTCAGGGGGTCACGTTAGGAACTTCTATGGTGGTCCCGGCCTTAAGTTTCACCGTGCGGGTCATGCTAATAGTTCACTTTCCAAAGGAAATTCACTAAAAATGTATACAGCTTCAAGAAAAACACTATGTTTGCCCAATTAGCAGCAAAAGTAAATTTTTTACAGTTTATTTACTAAAACACTGCAAAATATTGAAATTTAATTGAAGTTCTGGGGCCATGCAGTCATTAAAAAACTAAGTATCCAATGGGTTAATCGATTAATCTAATAATACAGATACATCAAAACAAGATATTAGTTTCATAAAATAACAGCTTATCATAGAATGTAAGCAGTTAAACAATGTTAATCCTAATTACACTGATGAGGAAAATATGGTACTCGTACGATAAATATCGTGTTTCCAGCAACACTGCAGATTGGATTGGTGATCACGTGACCTTCCAGCTGTTTTACGAGGTCTCTTCCGGTTAAGTAGAAAACCTTAAATAGATCGACTCAGCACACCTGGTCTGAAAGCTCTACGAACCTTGGGTGTCACTGTCAGTTGACATACAAGGCGGCTTGTTTTCAACACTATTTCCAAACCCATATTACAAGGGCGTTTTCATTAAGGGTGCGCCCTACCTGCCTTCCACACGCTAAAGTAAGGGTTTTGCATCTCCCACATTGTAGGCTCAATTGTTAACCAACTAAAAATAATTTGTTGTTATTTCATTCACTAAATGTTCATCTATGCATCATACGATTAAAAAATCGTGATTTTAATTCAAAATAAGTGGTAGGCCATTAGTAAAGTTTTCAAATTAAGCGTTTTTCTAAAGCTTCCTAACGTAAGGAGAAAAATTATTTTGGAAAAAAGAAACCGTACAATACCTAGATTGGAATCTGAAAAGTGTGAAACTGCAAATAGTTTGGTAGAAATCTGCAAAATAATACATTGATTGAGGAGAACAAAAAGGTCTTCAAGCGTAAATATGCATGACCCTGCTTGGTGCGGATCATTCAATCTGGGGTAGGGCGCACCCTTAACTCAAATCATAACTTTGCTTGGAGATCATTAATAAAATTACATCTAAAATATGAAAAGATTATAAAGTTAAATTTAATGTCATGATTCGCCTAAAATGAGACAACATTCTAATTTAAAGACTTTGAACATAACAGTTTTTAGTTTCATTAAATGGGAGATTTTGACACCGTCCCACCCAAAAAATATATATAGAGGTCTCGCCTGGGGTAAAAAACTGCAGCCTACATGCTGACCACCATTTTGATCCGCTGTCAACGGTCACCACCGAGATCGTCATGTCCGAGTTCGTCACATCTATGAAAATCAATGAGCCGTACTAATTAGGGTCGGCTGTCTACCTGCCCCGCCGGGTATGTCATGCCTCCTCCGCCCAAACAGGAACAACTTATCCTCGTCACAGATCACAAGAGAACGGTCAAGTACAGTTCTGAATCTTTACGCTCAAAGTTTACTGATGTTGGTTCTTCATGTAGCTAAAAATTATACAAACTAACTCGTGACAAAATTGATGACAAAATTGAAGTCATACGACTACACATCCCACTGAAAGGATGAATTAGGCCGATTGATGTTTGTTCGTGAGTCCGAAAAACAGCCTTAGTACAAAAGGATTCGTGTTACAAAATTGAAAAGTGTCATACAAAAGGATATCACACTGAAAGGGGTGCATTCATTATTTTATACTAGGATAACAAGATTATTTTAAGAAACTTATTCGTATTTTTAAGCCCAATTTTTCATTTGTTACCAGTAAAAATCACACAACACATTCAAACAATTCAAAATTTTAAAAGAGATTTTAAAGAACGTTCTTGGATAGAGTATTAATTTATTTTTTTTAAATTGTTAGTACTGTAAAAAGAATCTAGTTTACTTGAATAAATATGGTTTAACGTATTTATGCATGGTACTATTTTTAGAAGTTAACTAAGTTACATGAAGAACTATGCTACATGTGACATTAACTATGCTACATGAAGAACCAACATCAGTAAACTCTGAGCGTAAAGATTCAGAACGGTATTTGACCGTTCTCTTGTGATCTGTGACTAGGATAAGTTGTTCCCGTTCGGGCGGAGGAGGCATGACATACCCGGCGGGGCAGGTAGACGGCCGACCCTAATTAGTACGGCTTATTGATTTTCGTAGATGTGACGAACTCGGACATGACGATCTCGGTGGACACGCTGTCAACTATGCTCCCATCCCATGGCAACAAGTAGTGTGTGTAAAACCTTTTTTATTAATCGACGTATTAGCAATGAAACTAATATCTAACCTAAACACTCTTCTATACTATTCACGGCATATTTAAAATTGAATTCAAACAGTTTCTTTCAGTTGGTTTAATTTCTATCCATAAAACGTTAGGAAGTGTCATAATGCCTATTAGGAAAATGTTATGACAAGCCCAATTGTGTTTTTGAATTAATGTGCATGTTATTACGTTTGCATATCAAAATAACTGTCTCCCTTCTGCATGTTATTACTCTCTGTAACACACGATCGTAGATCAAAATGTGTTTGCCAATTTTTGGCGATTTTAAGTAGTATCAAGTACTCATTTGAGGTTAGGGGGCCGTTATACAACCGGCAATGTACAACACAAAATGGTGTTATAATTTCGTTGGTATAAAAAACAAATAGATATTTATGTGTTTATCCCTCAGTTTGATTTAAAAATGATTAAATGTCATACAAATTCGGTTGTAGATTTTTGATTACGTTTATACTGCCTCCATACACTGGCCAAGTCTAGGCGAGCAAAGACGAGCGTGACAGTGTAAATGCGAAGTAGTTTGCTGTTATTAACCTCTGTTACTCTCGATGTTTATGTTTATGTACATTATTACATTAATTGCCGAGTCGTACGAAACTCGACGAAACATTCGGCCAGTCTGTGGACGCGGCTTTATAATACTGTAAAGGCATCTCGTCATCATTCGTGATCCGATCGTGAACCTATAAACTCGCGAATGCCGGTCAAAGTTGAAAGTTGCTGTTGTGAGCAAGGCGTGTCAATAGAATGTCAACGGACGAAAAAGATGTTACATGAATAAAACTGAAGGAAAAATGTGGCTGATCAACAGTGAATACTGATTTTTTGTAGTTCTAGGCTGTACCGTACCGACTTAGTACCGGCGCCGTTAGTGATACCGAACCGAATTGGGTAATTTGTTTTGTACCGAACTGGTACCGATTTTTCGGTGCATCACAGACCCCTAGTTGTAACTACCGTCTAACAACTGTGAATAAAAATCATCTCTTAAAAAATCAGTACAATGCATAAATAAATACCAATTTTCTGTTTTAATTATCAAGTAACATTTTATTTTGATTCAAAAGGTTACGTACCATACGATAGTTTCCACCAATACGGCAAAGTGAATATTTAATAACAAACATTCATCTATGATGAAATAAACGAAAGAGAATCGAATGGTCGATCTCGTTTCAGTTTAATATTTATCGGACATTACGGGTTAATAACGAGAACAAGCTGTGGGTGCCAGGACGACGAGAAAACCATCTAGGCCGCGCTAGCGTCAATGGCAGTTTAGTAATGCCCCAACGCTGTCTGTATGTAGCACCTCGAACTTGAACTTACTGAAATCCGTTCGTATTTTACTTGTGTCATGAGCGCTTCACTCAACGCGAACATAAATCGTCTGCCGGGAAAAATTAACAATCATAATAAAGTTCCACATTCCTGACATTCCTTATCCGTTGTATTAATTTTATTATTCGATCGATTGTCGAAGATAAACAGCACTCAGTAGGTTTTAGTTGATATATCGCGATTATTATATTGTATTAATTTAGGCTATATAAGGTTAAGTTACTATTTCTACAACATTAGGACGTTGGCAACTGTTAATGAGTGTGGATGCGATTCTCGTTTGTTACTTTCGCCGATTGTTTAAGTTTAAAGTAAAATAAATTTGGCCTAGGCTATGTAATAATCTAAAAAAAAGAGGGTTTAGATGCTTATTTTTCTAAACAGAATGTTGATTTACAATCCTAACTTTTAGTTTTAGTTTCAAGACTTCTTGAATAGTATGTTTTGTTTTCATAATTTTGTTACCGGTAGGCCTGACATTAATTCTCTTATAAGGCCTAAGTGGAAATATAAACAAATAATGGTTTCATGTTTTCTTATCAAATTTATTTGTAGGCTGTAAGTGTTATTTGATGGGCTATATATCTATTGCCAGGTGGGCTACACATAAAAAATTCACTGGTAATTTTATGTGCTGTATTTTTTCTTCCTGTACATAAATCTGCCTTGGAATCATTATCGAACAAAGAATCGAGAATTGAAGCCCTAATTTTAGAATCGGAATCGAGGAATTCTGGAATCGGCCCATCCCTACTAATAACCTTGACCCCGGAGGGAGATCTAGTCCTCCTGTTTCCGTAAATATAAATCCTACTGTATTTACGATTATATATCCTTCCTATAAGAAAAGATTCTAGGGTTTCAAAAGTCTGCAAAAATAAAATATCAGCAAAACCAGGTAAGACTTATTTTGTTTTTAAGGTTAGGCCTACAGTAGGCTAAACTTAACCCTTAACATCTTAACAATAAGTTAAAGATTACTTAGACTACGGTACTGCCCAAGGCAAACTTTGTTATTATTTGGCTAAAAATGGTTTTAAGCCTAGGTGATTAATTACTTTTGTAATGACCCATAATATATTGAATTTAAATTCATTTGGTTTGTCTTTGGTTACTTGCGACTTTTTAACCAACTCTCCTGCGTAGTGTTTCTGCAGCAGTACCTATTTATGTAAACCAGTGAAACAACATCTGAAATAGATATTTAGAGGTATATAATCAATTAAAGTTTGGTAAAATTGTTATTTGCGAGTTGATAATGGCCCTCTGATGTAACATAGGCAGAATTTCAGAATCTAGATAGAAACTTAAATTTAAAGTATGGATTAGACAGCTATGGTAAGTTCTTAAAAATAACCGAAACCGACAACCGTTTTTTTATAAAAAACCGAACCAATAAAAAATCCAACCGCTGGCTTAAGGTTGACCCTCCTCCTTCTCCCCTCAAGTTTACCAGAGACTCTCCTCTGGTACCAGAGACCCTCCTCCTCCCCTTCAAGTTTACCAGAGACTGGTGAGAGTTCACATTAGTTGCACGTTGCACATAAAAACCAAAAAACCACCGACTATGACGGGATTCGAACCCTCGATCAAAGTGTTACGCCCTGACTGGGAGGATAGCGCTTCAGATCACACAGCCCCTGATCAAACTAGCAGGTATAGCATACCAGGTGGTATTAGAGACTAGGCAATGGACAAGGTAATTCAGTTTGTGTCTACCAGGTATCACCACATACGAAGACTGCAGACTGAGCTCGTAAAGGTACACTCTCTTATGCAGCGATTAACAATGTTCTTTGGTAGCAGATTAGAAAGCCGAAATATCGGTCCATAGCTTCAAAAACAGTTAAGTGAACTAAATATAATTTTGATAATGTGTAAACTTTTATCTGACACAAAACTATATTACTCTAAAGCTGCAGACTCACAGAGGCGAGCCGCTTGGCGACCAGGTTGATGATGTTGATGAGTGTGTGGTACTCAGGCCCAGTCTCCGCGGGAGGTCGTGGCTCCACCAGCAGCCGCAGCTTGTACATCGGCAGCCCGAGCCGGTCGGCCGTCAGCAGGTCACTGTGCAGCGGACACGCCTCCTTCAGCACCGACATGCACTCTATCAGCATCCCGACCAGTCTGTCACATACACAAGGCGATTAGGGGCCTGGGGCAAAAGCTCTGTGAAGGGCCCCAGAGTCCTCCATTTCACTATTTTGGTAATTTTTTCCTTACAGATGGGGATCTGGCTTTAGAAAGGCCCCTGGAATTCAGGGGCCTAGGCAAAGTGCCACAGTTACCCCCCTCGTGATGCCCTGGCTTTAAGTAATCTGTTTGATAAATATGTGATTGGTGGGTCCTCCATCTACCTCATTTACAGGGGGCTCCAGTCACCAGTTTCTACCTGTTTCCCCATGAGGCCAATGTTAACTTTCAACGTCCATCCGTCCATCCCTCCTCAACGGCTTATCCAAAATCATTGAATCATGGCTCATTTTAAAGCAAAAAAAACCTAGCAATTTTAATGAGCAGAATTTTAATATAACAAATCGGTTTTGCATACAAAAATTGTATATATTTGATATTTGATCATTTTTTATTATATAAAAATTTAACTCCGTGAAAAAGCTAGATATTTGTTTTCCCACGATAAAGGCAATTTTTGATTAGTATTATGATCATTATAATGATAATAATATTTATTTGCCGAAAACAATCAATTGCGTAGGATTTTTACAACAAATATCTGAAATTTTCAACTTTTTTCATGTTAGTCTTTTTTCTATAAAAAATTCATCCAATGAAAATAAAGGATCACATTTAATAGGATTTAAGTAAAATTACAACAGCAGTTCATCCAGGCAACACATATATGTTAGTAAACTCAAGTTAAATACTAAATTGCAGCCAAAACAAGAGAGCGACCTGTTCTGAAGAAACTGCAGTTCCATATGCATGTCCTTGCCCTTCAGTTCCGGGGGAGGGAAGGTTTTCTGGCTCTGGGCCAAGGTTTTGCGCTTGAGAAGCAGACTCGGGTCTCCCAGCAGATCCACCAGTGTTGCCACATACTGCTTCACTTTCACCTGATGCAAAACAACAGCTCAGTGGACCAAAAATAATTCCCAAACTACAGTTAATGAATTTGTTTTACACGTAAAAAATACTATATTGTATGTTTAACCCTGAATGAAAATTATCACATCAATAAAATTATTATTATTTTTAAATAATTTAATTTTTGAATTGTCTTATGGAATTTCCCTTCCCTTTGTTATGACTAACAGATTAACCTGGTTGTAATAGTTTTGTAGTTTTTTGTAGTTTTTATAAATATTAAGGAAAACATGTAAATATATGATCAGGTTTACTTATCAATACGTATTACTTGGTTTTCAAATAGTCTAGAACGAGATAAACATGAAACATGAAAACATTTCGATACCAATGTTTATTTAACTCAAAAGCTTGATATTTCTATGTAAGTTATTTTTAATGAATCTGCAAACTGGTCTAAACTTATAACAGGAAACTCCATTATATTCGAGTTCAGATTATCTGAGCCTAAAAAAGAGGTCTGAGAGTATATTTTTGGTTGATTCACACACAATTTTAACTATTTGTGAATTTAATAGTGGCTGAACCTAGAGTTCATTATCTAGCAAAAAGAACACACATTTTTGTTACCATTAATTCATTCTTTTAAGTTTTTCGGTATGTTTCATAGCACAAAGTGGTGTTTTGATAGCAATGTGATACATATTGTGTAGTGTAATACTTACTGTGTATTGTGATTTAAGTAATAATAATAACAATAATATTTATTCCGTGACAATGTTTAACAATGTGTTGGAATTTACAAAACAAAATATTAAATTTATGGGGAAATCTTTAAACCAGGTAAGGTAGGCCTGAGTCCTATCTTTCCCTTCCTGGCAGGTTACAGTAAATAAATAAGTATCTGTATCAACTAGTGATGGTCAAAACCAGAAATTTCGAATCTCGAAACCGAAACCGAAACTTACAAAATCGAATCTCGAATCTCGAAACTCAAATCGCGAAACCCTATTTACTTGCCTGGGTATGGTTATGAAAAATAAATCCAGAAAAATTAATTAAAACTAATTATATATTTTGGTTAGAGTTGTTCTTTCAGAAATAAAAAATCAATAATCCAAAAAAGGTGAAGGTAGACGACCGATGACAGTAGGCTTTTGACCTTTGCATTATTGATCGAAACACGGGCGTGATTTCTGTTAAAAAAACAACAATAAAGACACAAAAAATCTCAGCAGTTTTGAGTTTTGATTCTCGAAACTCACCGATCGAATCTCGAAACCGAAACTTTTCCAAAGTTTTGGTGGTTTTGAGATTCAAGTTTTGGTTTTGACACATCACTAGTATCAACATATTTCTATGTTAAAATAATGAGAATTAAGGTAAAGTATGAGTTATGCAGTACCAGAAATTTAAGGTCGGTACGGTCATCATCATCATCATCATTGTTACGGATTAGAAAACCCCAGCATAGCTGCTAGGCACATCTTCCACAAACGGGAATATTGCATGGGTTACCGGAAGGATAGGATATAGCAGGAAAGGAAAGGGTGGGATGGGACGGCAGCCAAATCGACCCTTCAGAGGCCCAACTCCCGTGCCCCTGTGAGAGCTGGGATGAGGCTCTTAAACAGGGGACCCGCATTCTGCCCTCCAACTGGTCAACTCAACTGACAGGGTATCCACGTACAACAGCCATTCTGTTCCTAGCCGCTGCAAATGGAGGGACCAAAGGTGAAAGGGAAGTTTGTCATAACGGACAGCCAAAAGACCTACCATATTTAATGACAACTTCATTTGCTGTACCCAATGTCAGCCTCAAAACTGGTATAGACCAGTTTGAAGGTAGTCCTGGGACAGGTCGGTACAGTAAATATTTTTGCACCTCGGTTCTCGGTACAAAATGGGTATGGTACATGGTAATAAAATAGCCGCAATTTATCACAGCCTAAACGTACAGTCAACTTCCGATTATCCGGGAGCGGGTTAATCGGGTTGCGGTTTAACCAGGGTCACAAAAGGTTTATTTTTATTATTTTTATTTATCCCCTTCTAACCATAAATACAGCAATAATGACAATTTATTTTGCTAAATTATCTCCAGAATCGTATTTAATTTACTTTGTTTATCAGAATAAATACTATACAAACAATTTAATAAACACAACATAATCTGAGAGTCTGTCATCTCGCTAATGAGCCATGGGCGGCGTGATGGGGAGTGATGTCCTTGACACTGCTCTTAACACTGCACCTGGCTAGGCAGTGCGACGGATGGTCTGACGTGGACGTCTAAAAATAGAAAAATCTCAAAACAATCACCCTTCCCACCGTTGTTCACCCTCATGGGGTTTTTCCCCCAGTGCGGAATTAATTAGCATACTGTTTGGTGTAGTTTAGAGAGTTTGGTGTTTAGAGATTTTGAACCTAATAAATATCATTCGGCGTTTTAGATAGTATTTACTGCTATCAACCATTGCTAGTATTAACAATTATTATCTTGATTGCTTGTAGATGTTACCACAGTTTAAAGATTTTAAAAAGTATTTAATATACATTAATCCTATACTCTAATATGAGTAAGGTTTGCTTGCTTGCTTGTAACTCTGATCTCAAAAACGACTCCAACGATTTTCTTCATATGTTGGAAATAACTAATTTCTGGGATGAAAAAAGTTTTAGACAGGTCTCATCCCCAAGAAAATCAAATAATGTTAAAAAACGAAAATGAAAAGTTAAAAAAAATTAACATTGGGCTTATGGAGTTTGAAATCAAAACAAAAGAATTGTATCAACTGTTCATAATCAACCAGGGAATTGTCAAAATAATAAATAATCATGTTGTTTATAATTGTTAACATATGGTTTCCTGAGAGCAGTGACTGCAACTGGTGAGTGAAGATTGCATATATAGAGTGGTAATATTTGAAATAGTTCAAAGGGACATTGAGCTATAAATAACGAGTGGAGTGACCTTAAAAATGCAGAAAAGAGGCAAGTGATCTATAAAAATCTAATAATCAGTTGGGGGAAGTGGTGAAATATTACTCCAAGTCATCTAAACAAACTGACCCTTCCCCAAGCAAAGCTCGGCCCCCAGGTACTATGTTGGGTTTTTACTTTGAACGCGTTAGTTAATGTATTTCCGTGAAGTATCAGTAAATTAGGTATTATTTCGGAGTTGTAGTGTTAGTGAAGTGACTGTGTGTATTATTGTTTATAAATACCTGTAATAATAATATATAGATATAACATGACATTATATATGTTTATAGAAATTACAGCGCTCTCAATGAAAACTACTACTTTTTACAAATTTACCAAGTGCGCGAATATTTTTATATTGCTACATAACAAATGTAAAAAAAGGTAGTATACTTACTTAAGGTATTACTTACTTAAGGTATTATACATTTTTATGTAGGTAATTGAATATACTACAACATGAATATACTACATTATATTAGTTTGGGGGGAAATATTTGGTGAACAAGTTATATACTAAATACTAAGCAATTTATTTTTTCCAAATACACAAAAATATCAAAAAATTCTTTTATTTACAAATATTAATAAGTGATAATAATTTTTTACCATCAACTTTATTTTTTTTTGTTTTGATTCCTTACTTTATTAGCTTTACAAATATGTACATATCATTATTAGTTTATACATATATTAAATTACTTATTTACAACACAAACTAACACTGTACAGTTTACACTTTTTTCGGTTTTCCGTTTATTATTATACTATGCTCCTAACACTTATAAAAAAAATTCTTTCCCCAACATGTTATACATTTTTATGTAGGGAATTGAATTGTCTACAAAATGTATATAATGAATTTTCCATGAAAAATCTGTAGAACAAATTTTACCAAGGCTGCTTTTGAAATTAAAAAAAATCACATTTGTTTATTCTTTTCACTTTACCGAAAAATTTACCTTCCTAAAACTTTTTTATTTTGCTATTTTCAGATTCTACTGTTCTTTCCGATCAAAATTAATACAAGGTTGAAGAGGTTTACATGTACGGTTGAATTTATAGGAATTTTAAAAAAAGGTCTGCAAAATCGCCAAATTTAGCCTGCCATTTCTCACTTATACCATTGGCACTGCTAGGGTTAAATCCCTTTAACTGTGGTTTTGGGTTATCCGTGACCCTCCAACCGGTCATTACCCCGGATAATCGGGAGTTGACTGTATTCGGAAACCAAACAGAACAAATACAGAAAAAAGGATTTTAACAGAAAAACATAGGCCTACTGGCACACAGAAAAATGAATTTAGGTGAGCTTTTGATTATAATTAAATAGGTACAGGTTGTATGAATTGTAAATTATAGCCTCCAACAACTTTTAAATCTTGTAACCAAGTAACACAACAGAATAAGAATTTCTATTGCAATCAGATGACACATACTCATTAGACGTCGAAGTTGTAGCCTACTCGCCATAACAGAAGTCGACGGCGATGGCGGTTCATCAAAAATCCATCACAGTCACTCATTGTTTATTTTAAATAGTTAAACTATAAAGGCTATCACAAAACTTGTTCAAAACATTTTATCAACAAAGAAGACGCGCGACCACTTTAAGTGGAAGTGGTGATTACGTCCAAACGTCATCGTTACACAAAGAGTACACCTAGAAAATGAATACCAAAGAGAAAGAAATAAGCAGTTTCCAAAATTATGAAATACGACATGAAATTATTAACCAATATAGGCTAACCTTTTTTATTTGTTACAACAATAGTTTGTTTAAAACATTTTTTTTATTAATCAACGTTTTAGCAATCAAACTAATATTAAACCTAAACACTATTCTAAACCATTCACAGCATATTTTAATATTTAATTCAAACATTTTCTTTCGGTTGGTTTAATTTCCATCCATAAAATGTTAGGAAGTGTCATAATGCCTATTAGGAAAATGTTATGATAAGCCCGATTTGTGTTTTCAATTGATGTACATGATATTACGTTTGCATATCAAAATAAGTGTCAACCTAGACCCTCTGCGTGTTATTACTCTCTATGACACACGATCGTAGATCAAAATGTGTTTGTCAAATGTTTGGCATTTAATATTATCAAGTACTCATTAATGTGAGGTTAGGGGGCTGTTATACAATCGGCAATATACAACACAAAACGATGTTATAATTTTTTTGATACATATAAACAAAACAGAGTGTTTATCCCTCAGTTTCATTTAAAAATGATTAAATGTCATACATATTCGGTTGTAGCTTTTTGTTTACGTCTATACCGCCTCCATATATTGGCCAAGTCTAGGCGAGCAAAGACGAGCGAGAATGTGTAAATGCTCATTAGTTTGTTATTAACCTCTGTTATTCTCGATGTTTAAGTACATTACTCATCAAGTCGTAGGCAACTTGACGAAACATTCGGCCAGTGTGTGGAGGCGGCTTTACCAATGCTGTAAATTGTAAGGTGCTTACAGTTTTAGAGGTAAAGATGATTAAAAAGTAGGAAATTTCACTTTGCCAGGTTGGCTCACTTGCGGTCAGCTGTGTTAAGTAGTTAGTAGGCTCACCACGCACGGCGCTAGCGTCGTGGCGGTAGTGGGGGTAACTTGATCTCTCTTCTCGAACGGCCGAGGCAGTCAGTCTGCGGCCCGGCGAAGAGCTGGAAACATCTAGAGCTCCGAATACGAATGCGAGAAGGAACTTACGATTTACTCGAGGTTAATACTTTAAAAAATAAAACTGTAAGTGCGAAGCCTCTCCATTTTAATAACTTCTAAATTCGATAAAGTAAGAACTTTAAGTAAATTAGGACGATTTTATATTGTGAAGATAACGTTGTACGATTCGTTTAAAACTTAATTTAAATCTTTTGGTTTTAAGATTGCTTTTGGTTTTTAGATTGCCCTAGACATGCAAGTAAAATACAAGTCGGTGGCGAAATAGCTCCGAGGTTAGGAGTTTTGAGTAATCGTAATTCTTGCTGTGATTTTATTGAATAAATTCATTTCACTCGGGTGTAAAACCCTAGAGAACTTAGAAAAAATAAAAAGAAAGCTAAATCAAGAATAGACATTTGTAGTTTTATTAATCAATCTGGGCCAGGGCGTAATAGCTCTGTGAATTATAGGTTTTAACCAAATTTGATAAAAGAATGATAGGATTTTGTAAATTATAAAATAGCTAAAGACTTTAAAAGCGACGACAAGGTTCAGGGCGGAACAGCTCTGTAAACGATTAGGCCTAGGCGAGATATTATTAGATAAAATATAATAAACTTATTTTGTGTTTTAAAATTTAAATAAGCAAAAGTGAATCCATCTGGGCCAGGGCGTAATAGCTCTGTGAAGTATAGGTTTTTTCACCAAATTTGATAAAAGAATTGAGGTTTCGCACAGTGTTAAAGAGATAACTTTTTATACGTCATTAAGGAACTAATTGGTGAAATAGGGTTAGAAGATGGTTTTATTTTAAATTGCGAATTGCGTAATTAGGAATTTTCCTGGTTAATTTTAGTTGATTTATACGGCCAACATTTTACCAATTAGGGACTTTTATCTAATTTATTCAATGTGCTTTCACATGGGCGATGATGAGCGATTAAAGGCAGAATAAAAGAAAAACCTGTTGTTTGTAGTCTTTGCTGAGCCCATCCAAAATTTAATTATGTTAATTTAATCGACCTTAGGACATAAAAGATAGACGACTGAGCGAATTCGTGGCACAAACGTGCTAAGAAATACTGAGACGGATCTAGCACGTTACAAAATGCATTTGTGATCGGTGATCGTGAAACCTATACTCGTGAATGCCGGTCGAAGTTGGAAGTTGCTGTCGTGAGCAAAGGAACGTCTCGTCGTGTAAATGGAATGTGAATGAAAAAGATGTTATGAGTAAAACTGAAGGACAAAATATGGTTGATGAACAGTGAATACTGATTTTTTGTAGTTGTAGGCTTTACCGTACCGACTAAGTTCCGGCACCGTTAGTGGTACCAATTTGTTTTTTACCGTACCGGTACCGATTTTTTTTAACAATATATTTAGATGACAAATGAACGACTCACCAGAATCCTCGCCAATGTAGACTTGAGTTTCCAGTTCCACGGGACCACGGCCTGTGTGACATGCCACAGCAGCCTGAGGGCCGATGACACGAGGTCCAGCGCTGTCTCCTTAAGGGAGTCGTCTTTCTGGAACATCACCAGAAACTCAGCTCTACACACTTAACTTAATCTCAGGTTAAAACGCAAGTTTCTCACACATCAGGAAATGGCATTTTACTATTTTCTTATTTTTACATACAATTCAAATAAAGTGTTAAAGTTTATAGTTTACTAACTGATTTTTTGAAGTGTTAAACGTCCATGTAGTACAGGGAGCTGCCCCACAGATAAGGTTAAATGTAAGCATAAACACCTTGTTGGGACCATTTTATAATTATAATCTTACATTTACTGATAAATTTAAGTTTTGGGAGACTGCCAAATTAGGCAATAAAGTGGTAATTTTGGGCCGTATCTCCGAACCTTCCGTACATTTCGTAGTGACTAAATCAATGTGTTTAATCAACAAATAAATTGTTAACCATTTGGCTGTAATTTGTGGTTTTTATATGTAACACTCACTGCGGCGCGCCTGATTACAGACGCTCTGGGCCATGCACATTAACTTCATGTGTTCTGCCTGGCATCGTCCCATCATCCTTAGTTTACCAGAGGAGGGGACTTCTTCGGTGGAGTTTTGTTGATGCAATGGTGCTGCATCTTCGGAAGCGTATCTTTTAGAAACTACATTCTCAAACTTCAGAACACAGTGTGGGGCCGCAACTGATCAAGTCCAGTTTTGTCACACACTTAAATATTCAATGTGTAAAATTATTCGGGTATGGTCGGAAACAATTTTAAATTACCTCACTTAATGCAACACCTGATAATTGTTTGTCATGTAAGTTCTAGATCAGTATTGTCTTAGCTATTGAATTCTTCCACATTTTATGTTGTTCGGGCTTTTGCCTCATGCAAATCAAATACTAAAATTGTCACCACTTTTAAATGCATAATTTTACCTTTGAAACAGTTGCTGAATAGCAGGTATCTGTTTTGCCCCTAGCTAAATTGCCTGATTTTCTTAAACTGTACGTAGAAAATATGCTATATAAACTGCATCCTATCGCTATAGAAAGTAATCTGTGAACACTTACAAACTCGAATATGTCACAGATGAACTTCTCATGTTGATAGACAAAGTCGAAGCCCAACTCCCGAGTGCTGGGGCAGGGGTGAGCGGCCAGCGCGGACACCAAGTTCAGGGCTCGCATGTACACCGGGAACCAGTTGGTGGCCTCGAATAGAGACTTCTCCTGCAATACCAGCATTTCTGAACTATTATTTGTTATTCCGAGATCCTAATTTTAAAGTATAACACTAAGGAAACACCATCATCCTACTTGAACTTGATGGTTTACAGCTGGTATAAACTTAGCTGTTAAAATATGATGGAGAGGCCAAAAAATGTGTATTGTTGTATTAGACCTATTCCTAATTAATAATACAAGAGAAGAGTTAAACTTTGTAAAGACGAGGTATTCGATCATGTTGTGAGAGTGGACTGAATCTATTAGTGACAACTAAACTAATGTAAGCTCTGGCTTGAGTCTGTTGAAGTATGAGCTGTAGAAGGGGAGGCAACAGGACCAAAGACCTAGGGGCCATGATAACTAGAAGGCATGATAACTATATTATGCTAAATTATCTGGTAAACACACCAACACTTTATTGACGTTTATGCATTTAAAATAAACTTTGTGTAGTAACCAAGATTGTTTTTTATGTTAGTTCAGCAAACAGCGATTAATTAGTTTTTATACTTTAAATGATTCAACTTGTCTCTCTTAGCTATTGAGCTATGTTGTGATGGTGGGTGGTATTTTCCTGATGGACCAGAAGATAAGGTTGCTCATCCCTTTAAATAATTGAACATTTTAAAATTCTGATAAAACTCCATCCAACATTATCGCAGTTTTCAGCCTAAAAGGTTAATTTATAAATACTTTTTAATTTGGTATCTTTAGGTAAATATGAAAGGGCGGAGCAAGGCTCTTATTGCACGATTTTTTTTACAAAATTTACAAGTAAAAATTAATACAACTAAAACTGCTACTAGATTTTACAGATAATGGCAACCAGGATAAAGTGTGGAGAGCAGTAAAAGCGAGTCTGAGAACAGTATGGCACTTCATTTTCCTTCCACAAAAAGGTTAAAAATAGTATAGCATGTACATACATCTATCTTATAGATTTCCAGCATTTAGGACAAACAATAAATTTGATGTAACAAACAAAAACAAATACATATAATGGAAGTGTCAATAGTAAATAAGGATCTTGGCTAGATTTGTGGAGGGTAAGTGAAGTGATCACTCTAGAACCGACATTTACTGCCCTCAGCACTTCACCTCAGTTGGCAAATTCTGTATTGTCTGGCAACAAGAAGAAAGGGATCCCCCCTGCTTCTTCACCCCACCCATATTGCTGCCGATAACGCAACGTCCTAAAAACAACGACACTTTCGGCAGGGTATTTCCGGCAGATACTACATGGCCCACAGATTGGCCGATGTTAGTTAGTTTGCTAGTAGCTACACGACGATCCCTTTTTCCTCATTGCCGGACAGTAGTTACCTCGAGGCAGACGGGCACGGGGCCGAACAGGTTCTGTATGGGCGGTTTGAGGCTGTCCCAGGCGGTGTGGAGCTCCAGCACGTCCACCTGGCGGAACGACCACTCGTCATCCTGCGACAGCAGCGAGAGCAGCTCTAGCATCAGCAGGCTGGCGTCAGACATCTCCTTCACCTGCCACAACATGCACTGGTTGCTCAGTGGTTAAACAACTTGTTTACTAGCATGGTAAGTGTTTTTGTAACTACGGGATATAAATAAAAACGTCTTACAACACTTGAATAGTATATTTCATCACTAGGACCAAAAGTTAAGCTTTTCAATACAAGCTCGTGTTGAACGGCCGAGGCTGGAAAATGAGCAATAATATATGAGAGTGGAATGTGAATGAACTATATGACTCTTTATAAAGAGGTTTTGGGCTCAAAACTTCCTATTTTTTGCCCCAAATATATTATGTTGCTATAGGTCATGATATGACGATGTCAAGAGGGTTTGGTTGCATTGCTCACATTTGACCAAAAGTAGAAGATTAAGATGGACAGGCCACATAAGAAGAGGAGTTTACACCGAAAAATATCCTGAAGGAAAGTACCTGATGGAAAAAGACCTAGAGGAAGACCAAGGGATCAGGTTCAACATGATATGAGGTGATCCGAGAAGAGGAAGCACAAGATCCAGATTCCTATGGAGGCACAATGTTGCTGAGGCCAAGGACCAACTGGGGTAAAAATTACCATGGCAGTAGAGTAAAAGTAAGTTGACCAAGTAAAGGAGGTTGAATTATTTTTCATTTATTACCTATTTGTTCGGACAATTGATGGTTTATTCTGTGGAAAGAATTTCTCAACATTCCAGTCCAAAGTCACACCACTCCAAACCATTTCCTCAGATTATCTTTACCGATCACTCATCTCACCTGCAGAGCGCAGGCCGCGGCTTCGATCAGCTGTGACGCGATGTGGTACTGCGCCACCAGTCCGCGCCACAGGGAGGGGGAGTGACGGCCGACAGTGGTGCCCAGCGTGACGGCCAGACACAGCAGCGAGGGCAGTGTCTGGCGCATCCGGTCGCCCTGCCGCTCCAGCAGACTGGTCTCCAGCTCCTTGCACAGCAGCAGACACACGGCTCGCACGATCCGTTCTGTGTGCACGTCCCAGTCTGTGCCTGAATATTTTGAATTAAAATTGGTAATAAATTCAAAGTATCTTCGTTTTATCAAATGAGCAATAGGTGGTGTGTGGAGGAAAATTTTAAATTAACCTTTGCTGAGTCTTCGAAGCAAATTGAGGAAATGATCTTGATTAGTTAACATTTGAAACCTAAGATATTTCATCCATCCCTGAACAAACTCTGTATCATTCACTTAATCCAATTTTAACCAAGCTAAATCCACAGCCACAATTAAGGATTTGGGTTTTGTTTTTATGTTTTATTTGAATTAAAACATAAGTACCGAGCAGACCGAGCCAATGGTTCTAGTCACTGTTTTCAAGAAATCATTTGCTGATACTTCACCTTGTCTAAGTACTACTTTGTCAATTCATTGGTTAATGTATTCACAGCTGTTATGACTCTTTTGTTTTAATTCCCATTAACTCCATAAGTCCAATGTTAAAATTTCCATTTTTCAAATAAGATTGTTAACAAAATATGAATTTTCCTGGGGTTGAGGTTTTTACCAATCGATTATTCAGGTTCAAAAGCTCCTAATTCCACATTTTAACAAAATCTTTCTGCTGGGTTCCGAGGTTAATTTTGCAAATAAACAAACAGACAGACATTGCATTGTGTTACAGTATAGAATATCTGTATATATCACGCATTATGTATATTAATTTCATTATGTTATATTTATTATTGGACAAACCTTTTGAACATAATTTACTCTTAAAAGTAAAACTAAGCATCCAAAATATGTGGTACATTATTTTGTGACACTTTTGATCATGTTTTTATCATGTGACACTTTCGATCATTGCTTTTATGTGCAATATCTATGTGGCATAGTGTGTGCAATAGCATGCTACATTAACTGACCTGAAGTCCCTGAATAATTAGATCTGGGTAAAGCAAAACAAGTCATTAGTTACATTTTCCTGATTTATGGCAAAATTGGTTTTGGAAAGAATGATCACATTAGGTTTTTAGATGATTTTATTTATTCAAGTATTTCCTTATTCCTAATGTTAATTGGTGTTTGGAGTCAGAATCAGAACATCCTTTATTCAAATATTTTAGAGAATGTTGGCAGCAATGAAATAGGCCTATAGTTAGTTATTTCTTTTGAATCACCTCTTTTAGCGAATTTCCCCTATAGGGAAGAAGCTATTACCGTAGGTCTCATGGTAAGACTTAAGCCCGAGACCATGACAATTTTTTGTCTTGAGGTCCCCAGATGACAAAAACACTGTTCGTTCAAATTTATATTTATATCGTCCCATTTCGATGAAATTTGGCTCAAATGTGTAAAATGACATTCATGACTTTAAGTTCCAAAACCAGAAAAATCGGACCATGGGAAAGGGGGTTTACGAGGGTTTTAAATTTTCCAAAAATCAGTTTTTTGCATTTTTCACCATAAAATTTTTTAAAAGCTTAATTTTGGTTTTGACCATGTTGTAGAGCTTAAAAAACAAATAATATAGTATTTTGAATTATTAACCTAGGTTAAGTGGTTGCGGAGAAAATCCAAAAAACCTACTGATAAAATCTTCCATGTTAATCTTATGGGAAAAAGGTTTTTGGATTTTCCTAAGGTTATTTTAATGTAAACTTCACATTTGCTGTTACCAATCTGTTCAGTTCCACAAAACAATAATTTTGGTGTTTAAATTGTAATTCTACGCCCAACCGTTGCTGAGATATTCAAAGTGCTAAACACAGTACGTTGTCCAATGTTATCCTTATGGAGAATAAATAAAATTTGATATCTCGATTATTTATGAATGTATGTTGATGAAACTTGGTATGTGGCTTCACTTAGTACTGGTATATTGAAATTTGCACAACAAATTGATTTGTTGTTGATTACTCCCGTAGCAGAAAACCTGCGTACTCAGCCCCCATGTTATTCTTATGGAGAATAAGTAAAATGTAATGACTCCCTTAATTATGAATATAAATTAATAAAACTTGGTAGGTATGTAGCTTCACTTGGTTGAGTTATATTGATAATTGAAAAACAAATTTTCCCTTGTTGCAGCAAACCTGCTTACTCAGCCCCCATGTTATTTTTATGGAGAATAACTAAAATGTTATATAGTGCTGATTTATGATTGAATATTGATGAAACTTGGTATGTGGCTTCGCCTAGTTAAATTATATTTATATTTGCATAAAAACCAATTGTTTGAGTTCCTTGATTCACCAAACCTACGTACTCATTACCAATGTTATTCTTATGGAGAATAATTAAAATCGCTTATATGTGAATATATTTTTATGAAACTTGATATGCGGCTTTATGTGGTATTAAGACAAATATTATGCATTGGAAATTCGCTGAGTACGCAGGTTTGCTGCGACGGGGGTATTTAGAACTGGTAAGGTATTTGTAGGGGTGTGCGAGCAGTGATTTTTTTAATCGAGTCGAGTACTGACAATTATTTTCGAGTTTTGAGTATTTTCGAGCGAGTATTTGCCATCAGTTGGTAGTTTAAAATAGTGTAATGGGATTTGGATACCACCCTAGATTTCATTACCTAAACATGGTTTCTAACTAATACATGAGTAACAATACAAAGTTTTCGCCAGTAAAATCAAACTGGATTACGTATTGACAAACAAAACATGGTTTGACATTCGTTTCCGGCCAATGAAACAGGGCCCGGTTGTCATTTGGCCAATTTCACCTGGTCCAGACATCAGTTATAATCAATATTAAATGACGAAATTGTTAGTTACGGCCGAAATTACGCGGTCTGATCGTCATTTTCGGGCGATTTGACGTGATGTGTTCGCCTTTTGCGGCCGTTACTACGCGTTTTTATCCGGTGTCAATCGTTCGCGGTCGTCGTTTTCGGCCGATATTACGTGATATGATTGCCTTTTGTGGCCGTTACTACGCGTTTTGGCCGGTCGCAATCGTTGGTGGTCGTAATTTTCGGCCGATTTTACATGATGCGATCGCCTTTTGTGGCCGTTACCACGCCTTTTAGCCGGTCGCAGTCGGTCGCGGTCGTCATTTCCGGTTGATTTTTCGTGATGCGATTGCCTTTTGCGGCCGTTACTACGCATTTTGGCCGGTCGTAATCGTTAGCGATCGTCCGGAAATCGGCGGGAAATACTCGCTCGAACTTTCGAGTAGTTTTCAAAACTTCGAGTTCGAGTATTAAAATACTCGGCCGAAAACTGGAAGTTTCGAGTACTCGCACACCCCTAGGTATTTGATAGTTTTAATAGTTCAGGAAAAACACTTGAAAAAAGAGAAGTATTTATTAAATGGGCAATTGGTGTTGAGATAAAAGGTGAACTTAGTTTTAACATAAAATATGATATTTTGTCCCATCCAGATGATTTAGCTGGCTTTAACTCATTAATTATTTTTTGTAATTCTTGAGGTTCTACGGATTTTAACTCATTAATTATTTTTTGTAATTCTTGAGGTTCTACGGATTTAAATGAGACCAGCATGGACTCAGGATTGTCCCCCTCTTGTACAAAATTAATAGCCTCTTCGGTATCTGAACTAACATTTAAAAGTTTACATGTATCAGTAAACAATTTATTTACTTCAATCAACTGTTCCTGGATGTTCTGAGAATGTGACAAAAATGGAAAACTGTCTTTATTACTTACAGCTATGTTTGTTTCTTTTTTTACCATCTACCAAGCTGTATTAGTTTTATTAGAAGATTTTTTAATCTTATTTCTATTGTATGATACTTTTGCTGATTTTATACATTTACTTAGAACTTTTTCGAATTTTTTTACATCATTTTTCAAACCAACATTTGAAGAATATTTACCAATTCCCATTTTCGTTTACAAAATCTTTATTCCAGTTGTTAACCAACCTTTATCTTTATTATGACTATGTTGGTATTTAAGTTTAACTAGGGGAAAAGAATCATTAAAAGGTAATTTGAAAGTATGCAGAAAATACTTTGTAAAACACATTTATATCATTTGGTAGTTGTTACCTCTGCCTTTTGAAAAAAATAAGACCAATCTTCAGTTTTTAAAAAATTTTTAAAGTTACAAATGTTTCCCTTATTAACATTTCTTACAAATGTTGGTTTATTCTTAGCTTATGTCTGTGTCCTTATAAAAGATTCACAATTCACTTCTAGATAATGTGTAAAGTGCTATGTGAAGTGTTTAAAACTAGGGATGGGCCGATTCCGATTTTTGATTCCTCGATACCTTCGATACCAGTGGTATCGAAGAATCGTTGATACTTGATACTTCGTGTCTTTGGGTTCAATACCGACTCTTAAATAAAAGGAAGTTATTTATCCGTACTACTCTTAACAAATCAGTACAATGTATAAATAAATACCGATTTGCTTTTAAATATCAAGTAAAACCATTTTATTTTTATTCAAAAGGTTACGTACGATAGGATAGCTTCCAGCAATATGGCAAAGTGAATATTTAATAACAATCATTCATCTACGATAAAACAAACTTAAGAGAATCGAATGGCCGATCTTGTTTCAGCTTAATATTTATAGTACATTACGGGTTAATAACGTGAACACGCCTAGGTGCCAGGACTACGAGAAACCCATTTAGGCAGTGCTAGCGTCAATGGCAGTTTGGGTAATGCGCCAACGCTGTCTGTAAGCAGCACCCCAAACTTACTGAAATCCGTTTGTTGAGCGGAGCTCCTATACTACACTCTGGCTTTTTATTTACACGTACTCCTCCTGAACGGCTGGAGTGATCCTCATGAAATTTTGCTCGGTCATAGTAACCATCTATGGGAAGGTATAAATCTGAAATGGTCCAAATCGGACATAAGGGTTCTGCCCTACGGCCCTTTAAAGTTACCATGTTATTTTAATAGGAGAAATATTTTATTTAGTTTGTTTACTGTGTGTTGATTATACAGCTGTTATATGGATCAAATTTAAATGCAGACTGTTACTATCAGCTGTTTGTAAATACAGTAGTTTTCTGTGAAATTGTTGTTTTGTTTATTTTAGTGGTTTGTTTGTCGATACATTTCTGAAAATTATTGATTAAATAAATACTCGCTCCGCTCAATATTGCAAGCAGACAACTGCATTGTATACCTAGTATTTTACTTGTTTCATGAGCACTTCACATTCAACGCGAACATAAATCGTCTGCCAGGAAAAATCAACAATCATAACAAAGTTCCACATTTCTTATCCGTTGTATTAATTTTATTATTCGATCAATTGTCGATGGTAAACAGCACCCTGTGAGTTTTAGTTGATATATCATGATTATTATATTGTATTAATTTATACAAGGTTAAGTTACTATTTCAACAACATTAGGACATTGGCAACTAATATTGGTTGTGGATTCGATTCTCGTTTGTTACTTTTCCCGAGAGTTAAATTTTTAAATAAAATACTTTTGGCCTAGGCTATGTCATCTAAAATAAAGAGGGTTCAGATGCTTATTTTTTTGAACAGAAGTTTGATTTACAATCTTAAACTTTTAGTTTTAGTTTGAATACTTGAATAGTAGGTTTTCGTTTTAATAATTTTTTTACCGGTAGGCCTAACATCAATTCTCTTGTAAGGCCAAAGTGGAAATATAAAAAAATAATTAATTGTTTCATGTTTTCCTACAAAATTTGTTAGTAGGCTATATGTTTTTTTAGTGGGCTATATTGCCAGGTAGGCTAACTTACACATTAAAAATTCATTGATAATTTTATGTGCTGTATTTTTCCTTCCTGTACATAAATCTGCCTTGGAATAGGTATCGAACACAGAATCGAGAATTGAAGCCCAAATTTTAGAATCGGAATCAAGGAATTCTGGAATTGGCCCATCCCTAAAGATAATTTTTAGATATCTCATTAATGACTATTGATTATAAATGTACTTGAGATGTTGGCTTGTGAGAAAGATGTAGACTCAAAAAATCTGCAGCACGAGGCGAGGATATTGTAGACCGCAGGATCAGCGAAAAACTTGTAGTGATGTGCCAACTGGGTCAGAATTGACGAGATTTTTTTCAAAGCCACCAAATTCTCATCTTTGACTCCTTCCCTGCAAAGTACAGGTTTGGATTTAGGTGCATGTGGAGTTTTTTGAGTAAAGAGCATGTAAAGTGGGCGCAGGTGGCTACTCCTAATGCGAATTGCATTTGTGAAGAAAAGCAATTTGAATTCTGTGCAACAATGTTTATTATTGGATGTGTCAGATTTATTCTGGTGAGCCTGTATAGATCACCTAGTTCTGATGTAAATATATTTTTAGATAGGTTAGGCATAATCATTAATGAAATAATGAAAAAATCACCAAATATTGTATTAGCTGGAGACATCAATATTAATGTTTTGAAAAAAAGATAATCAACATAGAAAATCACAAAATCTGTTGAAAAGCTTTAATATGCATTATGTGGTTGATTTTCCCACAAGAATATTTGGAGGTTCAATATCTGCTATAGATAATTTTTTAACCAACTTCAGAAAAGATCAAATACTAGTGAGTGGCTTAATAACTTTACTATCAGACCATGATGGTCAGGTCTTAGAACTTCTGAATTTAAGTAAATCAGAAGGGGGAAAATCAATTAATTGAATTAAGGAGAGATTTTTGTAATGAAAATAAGGAATTATTTAAAAAAATGCTGGAGAAAGAATCATGGCACTCTGTGTATGAATCTTTAGTCAATAACAAATTTGATACATTTATCAGCATTTTTACAAATTACTATAACTCTGCCTTTACCAAAAAATATTTCAAAATTAAAAAAGAGCTAACAGCTGGCTTAATCAAACATTAAAGGATGAAAAAACAAATTATTAAATTGCTTAAGAAGGCGAGATCAACAAATGATTTAGAATTAGGCCTAATCAAACTGTTTAGGAGGAAAATCAAATTATTCAATGGAAATGTAATGACAGCAAAAAAAACATACTTTAATAACAGGATTAAAAAGTCTCAAAATATAAATAAAACCACGTGGAGTATAATAAAATCTGAAGTGGGAAATAAGGATAAAAAATTAAATAACATTGAAATAAGAGGAACCGATGATAAAATAGTCAATGACCCTATTGAGATAAGTAACATATTTAATGAATACTTTATAAACATAGCACAAATCAAAGATAGGGTTCATAGCACTAATTTGGATGAAATGAACGCCTTGTATAATATTGATGTGACCAGCTCAGGTAGTTATGGTAGTTATAGTTTACGGAAATTGTTTTACTTGACAGAGACTACTGAAAAAGAGGTGATAAAAATCATCAGCTCTTTAAAAAATAAATCTTCATTGACGACATACCAATAACCATAATTAAAGAATTAAAACATTACATTAGTAACGACCTAGTTCATTTAATAAATTCTTCTTTCATTTGTGGGGAATTTCCCAGCAAATTAAAAATTGCTAAAATTATTGCAATTCCTAAGAAAAAGTCTCCCACTAACATTACAAATTATCGGCCAGTTTCACTGTTGCCTTCAATATCAAGTTTTTGAAAAAATTGTATACAATAGGTTAGAATATTTTCTAGAAAGTAACACAATTTTACATGACGTTCAACATGGCTTTAGAAGAAAACAAAAATCAACGATTACAGCAGCTGTAACGTTTATTGAATCAATCATAGATTCAATAGATAAAGGAGATAAAGTTACTGGAGTCTTTATGGATCTGTCAAAAGCTTTTGACAGTGTTAATCATTCCTTGTTATTATCAAAATTGGAAGCAATTGGTATTAAAAAGAACTCACTAAACTGGTTTAAATCTTATTTGACGAACAGACAACAATTTGTACAGGTAAGTAATATTTCAGCCGAAAATTATGTAGTTAAGTACAACTCAGATTTAAAACCAATTGAATTTGGATTGCCACAAGGATCAATTCTTGGGCCTCTTCTTTTTCTTTGCTACCTAAATAACATGGAAAAAAGTCTAAATTTTTTTTCGGCTTCAGCTCTGTGTCTCTATGCTGACGATTCAAATTTAAGGATATCAGGCAACACGTCAGAAGACATCGAAATTTTAAGTTCAATTGAACTAGCTAATTTAGATCAATTCTTGAACAATCACAACTTAAAATTAAACTCTGAGGAAACTAAATTTATAAATTTTAGGACAAAACAATGTAAGCAAATTGTAAATCCATTTATTGAAATTGACAACAAAAATATTGAAATAATAGACCAAATGAAGTTTTTAGGTCTGATGGTTGACAGCAACCTGTCATGGGACAACCATGTGGTTTCTGTTTTAGGTAGAATAAATTCCGGTTTATTTGCAATTAGAAAAATGTCTTCTTTATGTAGTCTTGACAGTTTAAAACTTATATACTATTCTCACATACAATCCCATATTGCATATGGAATCTGTTTGTATGGTGCTACAAAAAAAGAAAATTTAAAAGATTTTTAACTGTGCAGAAAAAGGCCATCAGAGCTATTTTAAAGCTTAATTTTGACGAGTCTGTAAAAAAGTATTTTAGAGTTAAATTTCCTAACTGTGCATGGTCTCTACGCATTAGAAACAATTATGTTTACTAAATATAATAAGTCAAATGAATCTCAGTTTAGCCTTGTTCATCATAAATATAATACGAGAAATAACAACAATTTTGCTTCTGAGCGTCACCGTTTGGAGCTGTTCAAGAAAAAAACAACATATGCAGGGAAAAAACTGTTTGAAAAACTCCCAAAAAATATAAAAAGTGAAGAATATTATATGAAGTTTAAAACTAAATTGAAAGAATATTTGATATAATATAATATAATAATATAATACCGTATTCACTCGAGGAACTTCATGTCTGACTCTGTTAAATGACTGTTAGATAATGTATGGAATGGATTTTTTTTTATTAGATTTAGGTATTAGAGAAATGACACTATTCACTGTACCAATGTACAAACAAAGACATGAATAAAGAATTATTCTCTATTGTCTATTGTCGTTTTATTTTTCCTTAAATTTTGCTCTTTTATACTTGACAAACATTGGTTGTTATTTTAACGAGTTTCTTTTTACATTAAAATAGTTAAATGGGACCATCTTAAAAAGGCTTAAGTAAAAGAAACACAATTGTATACTCTAGTTTTACGTCCTAAAATACACATTTATGCTAAATTTTAAGTTTCTATGTTGAAAAAATATTGAATTATAAAAAAATTTGTAAAAATCACAAGCAGACTGACAGAAACAAATCTAAAATCTAGCCATTTTATACATAATTTTATGAACTGTTTTACATTTCACTTGACCCAAGGAACAATTCTACAAAAGAGGTCCCAAGAGTTCGGAATACCCTTCATAATCCAAGTCTAGTCTAGTCCTAAAATGCAGTTCATATTTACCATTTTTATTTCTTGAAAAAGTTAGATGTTTGATCTCTGTATTCATCTCTACTTCAATCTCACATCTTTTTTGGTCTTTTACATTGGAGTCTCACCATTTATATTCATGCATTTAGATTTTAACTAAACGGGATTTTACTAAAATTGATATAAACTAAGTATTTGTTTGAATAAGTTTTGTTCTTAGTATAATGATTGAATATTGTAAAATGTTCACTCCACACAAACTTACAATTTCCAAGTTGTGACCAGTAAAAGGTACAGCTCGGCCAGACTACTGATAGCCAGCATGTTGCCTTGGCGATTTATTTCATTCGTCAGCGCAAATAACGTGTGTATGCACAGAACATGTTTTTGTGAAATCTGCTTTTCTGAACTCCCCTCCTTTTCTTCCTTTTCCCACAGTTCTGGAAAAGACTTCACCAGAATATACAGGAACTCCTTCCAAGCAATCAAGTTCTTGGTGCTGTTTGCCGTATGAGTTAGGTTTACTTCGTCATCTCCTGACTCTTCGGGTACAATACCTCGAGACTGATCCGTGCAGTACTGCAAACATACAACAATTGTATAACAATATTACGTTTTCATATTTTTTACAATGTCAATTTAATATAATTTACACTGGCTATTAACGCATCGCTAATGTCGCCGACCATCGAGAACATATCGCTAACGTCGCCAACCATCGGAAACGAATCACTAACGTCACTGACCATCGGAAACGCAACGCTAACATCGCAGTCACCGACCATCACAGATCGGGAACGCATTGCTAACGTCACCGACCATCAAGAACATATCGCTAACGTCACCGACTATCGGAAACGCATTGCAAACGGCGCCGACCATCGGGAACGTATCACTAACATCGCCGACCATTGAGAACGTATCGCTACAAAACGTCGCCGACCATCGGGAACGTCATCGCTAACGTCACCGTCCATCGAGAACGCATCGCTAATGGCGCTGGCAATCGAGAACACATCGCTAAAGTCACCGTCCATCGAGAACGCAACGCTAACGTCACCGTCCATTGAGAACGTATCGCTAACGTCGCCGACCATCAGGAACGCAGCTAATTTTGCCAATCATTGAGAACGTATCGCTAACTTTGCCGATCATCGAGAACGTGTCACTAACTTCGCCTACTATTCAGAACCCGTTACACAATCGCCGACGATCGCGACCTGAAATTCCCAGTTCGGCCAAAAATTCCCACATAATCCACACATTTTTTCCCGGTCACCAAAGTTCCCGCATAATTCCCAGTTTTCAAGGTTTTTCCGGTTGCTGGCAACCCTGTTATGTGAACCCTGTTATACCTAATTCATAACATGATCACTCAGTTTCTAAATGAAACAAACGTTATAACTTACCACGGAGAGTCGGATTAAATGGCCGTCATTGCAGAGATCTGTGATACATTTTTTAAGAGCATCATGAACTTGGTCTTTGTACCAAAATATCTCAGTACCCAGGCAGGTTAATATGTAAGCATAAGCTGGAACTGCTTGTCTGAAACAAATTTATTTATTTACTGTAATGTAAGCTTTAAACTACTACAGACTAATTATTTAAACTAAGAAAATATTTCAGGACATAAAAATAAGAAATTACTTTAAACAGAAAGTTTCCTAAAAAGTAGGGATGTGTCGGTTGTCGGTTTTACTGGTTTTTTACAAAAAAACCGAAACCGAGAACCGATGGTTTAATGTCAATGTCGGTTTTGGTTTTTCACTGTCAGTTAGTGCACGTATTGGAAATAAGCATTATAATGTTGTACAAATATCGAATGACAAGCTAAACAACGTTTAACAAATAAGTGATTGAAAAAAAGACTCCTCCCGACAACTAATCACTTCCTTTCCAGTTCCAAAATAACTCTCAACTAACACAAAAGGAAAATTGACAGGAGTTCTATTTATGGAAGTAAGTGAATGAGGAAAACAGATGAGGAAACAAATCTAGTGGCCCGAGTCGCCTAGCGACCCTATATTTTTTGTCCCATTCTTAACTGCTGGTTTATTGTTTGACTTCCGGGTCGAGGGTCCGGGTAATTTATTCAAGAGATAGGGAGTTTCTATTTCAAAATGCGTAAACCGAAATTAATTGTCATACTAAGAAAAATGACGGCTCATTTTTTATGTCTAATTACCACAAATAAAATAAAATGTCAATCAAAGTTGTGCGACTTTTGGTTCAAGAGATAATGGATAATACAATCACTGTTTATCGGAACTTCTATTTATGGATGAACTTCAATGGAGCCGAACAGATAAGAAAGCAAGGCGAGGGGGTCGGGAGGGATGGTTGCGACAAAAAATTAGACCTTGAGAGGTCCCGAGCGCAATTATCAGTCACTGTTAAACATCTTTCTCCCTGAATATGGAGATGTATATTGTTTTATAATCGTGCTCTTTTCCATTACTGATTTTGTTTATTTTATTTTATTGTAGGATACTGGTGAAATCAATATTAAATTTCAATTGACAAGGTTGTAAATTAGGTTATAAATCAACCATAAAATGGCTACATTTGATTTAAAAATTGTATACGTCATTTAAAATAAAATCACTTAAAACAGGATAGAGCCAATTAGGAATTTAGTATTCTTCTGCTCCAACGGGATTCATTGTTTTTATAAACTCTTAGAGGCATTGAATGACAGGTACAGATAAGTGATTTATTGCTCTCTATTCATGAAAGTGCTAATGGAAGACCTTTGAAAGCCTACCTGGAGCCTGGACACATCAATATGCGTCTGTCTGTCTGTCTAGGAGTATTATTTGTGATCACTTCCTTGTTTAAAATGTTCTGGTTTGGTTTTTATAAACTAATATGAAATCTATAAACTGTATTTACGATTAGACTCTGGGTTTTCAAAGTCTGCAAAACTAAAATATCAGCAAAAACAGGTAAACTTATTTTGTTTTTAAGGTTAAGCTTACAGTAGACTAAACTTAAACCTTAACATCTTAACAAAGTTTAAGTTAAGGATTATTTAGACTTCGTTATTGCCCTAGGCTAACTTGTTATTATTTGGCTAAACAAGGTTTTAAGCCTCGGTGATTAATTAATTTTGTAATGGCCCATAATATTTAATTTAAAATCATTTGATTTGTCTTTGATTACTTGTGACTGTTTAACCAACTCTCCTGCATAGTGTCTCTGCAGCAGTATTTATGTAAACCGGTGAAACAAAGTATGAAATAGGGATTTATAGGTTCCGGTATATAATCAATTAAATTTTTTTAGGCAGAATTTCAGAATCTAGGTAGAACTTAAATTTAAAGTATGGACGCGACAGATATTAGGCAAGTTCTTTGAAAAATAACCAAAACCGAAAACAGACAACTGTTTTTTTGTAACCAAACCGAAACCGAACCGATAAAAAATGCAACCGACTCATCCCTACTAAAAAAGCATATTGAACAAATAACAAAACAAATTCCAAAACTTTCCCCTTAGCTTGAATAAAACTTTCAATACCTAAAATACACACAATCAAAGGTCTGTGACAGTTTTTTTATGTTTTTATTGGATGTTTCATATATTCAAAATCACTTCATAATAAAATTAAAAATCATAAAATTGTTTCATAATCAATACCAACTTCTGTTACTACAATATCACTTGTAGTCCAGTGCTATTAGCATTTGAGTCAGAAAATTTTAAAAAAATTAAAACCTGTTGGAAATAATTTATTAAGGTCTCCTGAACCCACAGAAGAAAGTCCCAGAAAATCCTATGGGGACTTTTCCATCATTTTGAAAAACAACTCTGCCATGTTGGATTTGTGCAAGAGTTTACGGAAATGGGTATTACTACTAAACTAATGGACTTAAAAACCTCCCGTTTGCTAAAAGATTTCTTGTAAAAGCCAGGCTAGCTATTATACAAAAATATATGTATTCATTTATTTTTTTACATTTGCTTAGTAATTTAAAATTTATTTATTTCTACATATTGTAACTAATAGTTAGCATTTTTCACCAAGTATCCTTATAGTTTGCATGTATAAGAAAATCTGTTAATAAAAATTGTAGAGCATAAAATCCCCTTTCAAATACACTCCAACAAGTTTTACCTGATTATTTCAAGCATCCTACTCAGGAATCAAGAAGCGTTCGCTACATTTTCACTCAAGCACTCGGCCACCTAGCCCAGTCAATGAAGGTAAATCACGAGCAAATGTCGGAAGAAATTAGCAACAGGCCGAAACACATACCAGTTAATAGCACCCACCTAGAGGAACAAATCCCCAAAAACCCCCAACATTTACCTGATTATTTCAAGCATCCTACTCAGGAATCAAGAAGCGTTCGCTACATTTTCACTCAAGCACTCGGCCACCTAGCCCAGTCAATGAAGGTAAATCACGAGCAAATGTCGGAAGAAATTAGCAACAGGCCGAAACACATACCAGTTAATAGCACCCACCTAGAGGAACAAATCCCCAAAAACCCCCAACATTTACCTTAGAGCGTATCTCGTAGCCCCCCTTGAAACCCCCCTAACCCCCCCTTCTTGTAAGCATTTATATAAATAGTCATATCTCCATTATTATTGATATATTGTATTATTGTTGGAGTGTATTTGAAAGGGTATGTGTTAATAGTTTTTCTTATATATGCAAACTATAAGGATACTTGGTGAAAAATACTAACTACTAGTTATAATATGTAAAAATAAATGTTTTAAATTATTAACCAAATGTAAAAAAATAAATGAATACATATATTTTTGTATAAAAGCTAGCCTGGGTTTTACAAGTCATTTATATGCAAACGGGAGGTTTTTTAGTCAATTAGTTTACTAGTAATAGCCCTTGCTGCAAACACTTGCACAAATCCAACATGGCCGTCTTATTTTGCAAAATGGCGGAAAAGTCCCCATGGGATTTTCAGGGACTTTCTTCTGTGGATCCAGGAGACCTTAATAAATTATTTCCAACAGGTTTCAACTTTGTTTTTATTTCTCACTTTTTGCCATTTTGAAGCTAATTGCACTGGACTATTGACCCACATAAACCTAATGCACTGCAGTAAATTAACTTTAAATATTGAACAAGCCTTTTTTTAAGTTAAAAAAGGTAAAATCTTTTGGACATATAAGGCTAAATTTAAAATATATTTTTATAACAAAAACTAATCGATGTCTTCGTTAGAAAAATCATATTTTTTGTTTTCAAACATGGCCTGTACACTGTTTGATTTGTAATTGACAAAATAAACTGCTCAATCAGTCACCTCTGCCACTCTGTGACATGGAAGAGAGGGTAGCAGAAGTTGTCGAAGAAGTTGTCCCTCATGCGGATGTACGATATGACGAGAGTGCGGCGCTCGTGCCAGATAGCGTGCAGCAGCTGGACACTTGCCAGGTACGCTCGATCACTGGGCGTGTCCTTGCGCTGCAATACACAAACAGCTGTGTTAGTATCAACGGTAGTGGCTCATGCGGATGTACGATATGGCGAGAGTGCGGCGCTCGTGCCAGATAGCGTGCAGCAGCTGGACACTTGCCAGGTACGCTCGATCACTGGGCGTCTGCTTGCGCTGCAATACACAAACAGATGTGTTAGTATCAACAGTAGTGGCTCATGCAGATGTACAATATGACGAGAGTGCGGCGCTCGTGCCAGATAGCATGCAGCAGCTGGACGCTTGCCAGGTACGCTCGATCACTGGGCGTCAGATTGCGCTGCAATACACAAACAGATGTGTTAGTATCAACAGTAGTGGCTCATGCGGATGTACGATATGACGAGAGTGCGGCGCTCGTGCCAGATAGCGTGCAGCAGCTGGACACTTGCCAGGTACGCTCGATCACTGGGGGTCTCCTTGCGCTGCAATACACAAACAGATGTGTTAGTATCAACAGTACTGGCTCATGCGGATGTACGATATGACGAGAGTGCGGCGCTCGTGCCAGATAGCAAGCAGCAGCTGGACACTTGCCAGGTACGCTCGATCACTGG
This sequence comes from Allygus modestus, assembly GCA_963675035.1. NCBI lineage: Eukaryota > Metazoa > Arthropoda > Insecta > Hemiptera > Cicadellidae > Allygus > Allygus modestus. Next base: position 298,718,277 of record OY776112.1, read on the forward strand.
GCGTGTCCTTGCGCTGCAATACACAAACAGCTGTGTTAGTATCAACAGTAGTGGCTCATGCGGATGTACAATATGACGAGAGTGCGGCGCTCGTGCCAGATAGCGTGCAGCAGCTGGACACTTGCCAGGTACGCTCGATCACTGGGCGTGTCCTTGCGCTGCAATACACAAACAGATGTGTTAGTATCAACGGTAGTGGCTCATGCGGATGTACGATATGACGAGAGTGCGGCGCTCGTGCCAGATAGCATGCAGCAGCTGGACGCTTGCCAGGTACGCTCGATCACTGGGCGTGTCCTTGCGCTCCAATACACAAACAGATGTGTTAGTATCAACGGTAGTGGCTCATGCGGATGTACGATATGACGAGAGTGCGGCGCTCGTGCCAGATAGCAAGCAGCAGCTGGACACTTGCCAGGTACGCTCGATCACTGGGCGTCTGCTTGCGCTGCAATACACAAACAGCTGTGTTAGTTAGTACTAACAGTAGTGGCTCACTTCTTCTTCGAAGAAGGTCAATGTCATCTAAAATATTACCTAAGCAAAAGTTTTAATGCCCTGAGTTGAGGATCTGCCTAATGTATTTCAACAGGAAATTCTCACTCTGGCAACTTGTTTCCTGAATTCACTACTTTTAGCTTATTTCATAAATAGCTTTAATGAGCCTCCATATATTCAATGTCAAGTTTTATCATCTTATTTATTTTGCACTGACTATTCAAACATCACATTTATTTAAGGAACAGGAAGTTTTTGGAGAGAGGTAACTAGAAAAACTACTAGGCGATTAATGACAATAGACCATAGATACCTCCATATCAGGTGTGTATGGCACTTCATCTGAACATCTTCCAAACACAATTCGTGATGTTTTAGCTTCATTTACTGTCAGATCGTTGTTATGACAGTATTCTTAGGCCATACTGAGCGATACTTAGGATGTGACTGCCATGTTTTCAGTTGAGTTTCCGCTCAGGACAAGGTTGTGTCATCACATTAATTACAGTTTGGCAGATATCTCCAATGTGCTGCGTTAGATCATTGAGAAGAGAATGAAAATGATTGAGCCTAGTACTGATCCTTGAGGAATACTTCGGCATATGGGTTGGAGACTTAGACTAATGGTTTTTTAATATGCCACTTAAAAGCCCTTTACAAGACATTGTGCCTTTTAAGCCTCAAGCTTGTGAAAGAGCCCTGACAGAAAACTCTCAAAGTATAGAACTGTAATTAGGGAATCCAATCCCGGGATTACGGGATTGGAAAAAACAATCCCAGGATTGGCCATGATTTACAAAAAGCCTAGAAACACATGCAATTAAGTAATAATTAGAGTATGACGATAATTATAGTAAATGAATACTATTTTGTTTATTAAAAATACAAAATAATTATTTAAATAGCACAAATGATCAACGGTGAAAGATAAAAATCTGTATTATACTATTACAGTAGAGTCTTGATTATCCGACCTAAACTGGCCGCACCAAGGTCGGATAAGCAGGAAAGTCAGATAACACGGAAAATAATAAAAACAATGTAAAAATTTTGATTTTTTATAATCGGTGGTAATCGATTGTTTGATCGTGCACAGGGACAGTCGGACAACACAGAAAATAATAAAAACACGGTCGGAAAACACGAAAAATAATAAAAACAATATTAAAAAATTTTGAATTTTTTCTTTTTTTTTCTAGGAGCGCGGAAATTGACCGTCTGATTGTGCACGGGGACGGTCGGATAACCGAAGGTTGGATAATCGAGACTACTGTAGTACTACTACATTTGGTCTCACATTTAGTAGGGCTTCGGGTATGCAATAAACTAATAAAGCAACTCAAAATTGGGTTTTTAACACTATGATATGTGCTTAAATTGACAGAAAAACTCTTTCAAAAAGTATCCATGAACAAATATTTCCACCTAAAAAGTAGACGTAGAAGGACATTTTTTTAATGTAGCTGCAGTTGCAGATGAATGAAATTATTAACTGATTACTAAAAGAAGTTATGAATAAATCCTGCTTGATAAAACAAAACTAGAAACAAAACTATCCTTTCAATAAACACAATACTTTCATAATAAAATCATGTAACAATTTAGTAAACGATCTAAAATTAATCGAGTAAATATTACTTTAAAAAAATCCAATGTTATTTTAATAAATTTACTTATTAGGATCAAAACAAACTAAATTTTTTTCTTAATAAAAATAAAAATATCACTTATCATTAAAAATGGATAATTATCTGACAAACATCACTTACCCTATTCAGGTAAAATCTGATTGTTTCAAGTGACTGTAAGAAATTGGATTAAAATATAAACCTATAGTTAATATACAGGGTGTCACCGAATTCTCTACTGACCTTTTCAGGTATTATTCCTGGACCAAATTCAAACTAAAATATCATGTTAAACATTTCCAAAACTCAATAGTTAACTATATAGCCACCGTTTTGTTTTTTAATATAACAGTTTTTAGTTTGAGAACGGCTCTTTGTAATAAATTGAAATTTAGTACATGGCTTTATGACTTAAAAAACCTTATTCCAGGAAAAAGGTTAATTTTTTACCATGTTTATTTTCAAAATGGCAGTCACTTAATATCTTTAAAACTAAATAACATAAAAATTGCATTTGTTAACAAATTTATAGTTAGAATGTTTTATTTAGACAATTTAATTACAAATCCAACAATACCAAATTTAAGAAAATCGGTTTATAAATAAGGGAGAGAACTCATTTGTAAAAAATTGTGTACTAAAAACTATCCGCGGTCATTGTATAACAGCACTGCTAGTTAGCCACAACAATCAGTAGTTTTAATTTTTAGCTCAGTTTTCTCCCTTATTTATAAACCGATTTTCTTAAATTTGGTATCGTTGGATTTGTAATTAAATTGACTAAATAAAACATCGGCACTATAACTTGGATATCAAATGCATTTTGTATGTTATTTAAGTTTAATAATTTTAAATTGCCGCCATTTTGAAAATAAAATATAAAAAATTAATTCTTTTCCTGGAATTAGGTCTTTGGGTCATAAAGCTATGTACCAAATTAAAATGTATTACAAAGAGTCGTTCTCAAATTAAAAATTGTAATGTGAAAAATAACAAAATGGCAGCTGTACAGGTAACTGTTGAGTTTTGGAGATTTTTAAAATGATATTTTAGTTTATCTTTGGTCCAGGAATAATACTTGAAAAGGTCAGTAGGGAGGTCAGGGACACCCTATGAAGAAACAAAAAAATGATCAAATCAAGAAGTTTTAATTTATAACTTTATTAAAGTGGTTTTATAGTGATTTATTGCGGTTACATCAGTTAGACACATCACCTGTATTGCTAACTTGAGACAGTTTAGCAATCCCGAAAATCTCGGGATTCGGCATTTGAATTCCGGGATGGAATAAACTGTAAAATTGGGCGGGATCCCGGGATTGGACTCCCTAACTGTAGTACTTCTAGAGACCTTAAGCTGTAATGAGCCTAATATTCATTTGCAGTTGAAAATCTGCATTTGATTATCATTAGTTCTTACCACCCCCAAATTATCCTACTTTTGTCTACATGACCCATGTCCTCCATACTTTAGTGAACAGTAGTGATGTGTCAAAACCAAAACTCGAATCTCAAAACCACCAAAATTTTGGAAAAGTTTCGGTTTCGAGATTCGATCGGCGAGTTTCGAGAATCAAAACTCAAAACTGCCGAGATTTTTTGTGTCATTGTTGTTTTTTTAACAGAAATCACGCCCGAGTGTTGATTAATAATGTGAAGGTCAAAAGCCAACTGTCATCGGTCGTCTACCTTCACCTTTTTCGGATTATTGATTTTTTATTTGTGAAAGAACAACTCTAACCAAAGTTTATAATTAAGCTACAAATAATTGGTTCACTAGTAGTTCTGAAACTAATATTTTTCTAGGATACTTTGAGAATGGCAGTAAGTTAACTGGTTTATTTGGAGTAACTGGATTTATTTTTCATAACCATAACCAAGCAAGTAAATAGGATTTTGGAATTTGACTTTCGAGTTTCGAGATTCGATTTTAGCGAATTTCCCCTATAGGGAAGAAGCTATTACCGTAGTCGGCATGGTAAGACCTAGGCCCGGGACCATGATAACTTTTCGTTTTGTTGTCCCCAGACCCCAAAAACACCATTCGTTCGAAACTGTGTATATATATATATATATATATATATATATACACATATATATATATATATATGTATATATATATATATATATATGTCCGTGAGCACGATAACTCTCGTAAAAATTATCCGATTTTGATGAAATTTGGTATAAACGTGTAAAGCAACATTTATGACTTTAAGATCTAAAACCAGCCAGATCGCTCTATCCGAAGGGGTATTTTGGGGGGGTTTTGTACCCCAAAAATGGGTTTTTCGAATTTTTTACATATAATTTTGGAAATAGTCAAATTTTAGTTTTTACCATTGGATTCAGCTTAAAAAAAACACACAATTTGGTATTTTGATCATTTCTCTACGTCAATTGGTTACCGAGATATTGAAAGTGCTAAACACAGTACGTTGTCTAATGTTGTTCTTATGGAGGAAAATAAAAATTTTATATCTCGCTTCTTTATGAACGTATGCTGAAGAAACTTGGTATACGACTTCATCTGGTTGTGGATCATTAATATTTGCTCAAAAAAACAATTTTTTACCAATGGCTCCCGTAGCAGCAAACCTGCGTACTCAGCCCCATGTTATTCTTGTGGAGAATAAGTAACGTGTTATCTCCCTTCATTATGAAAATAAATTAATGAAATTTGGTATATGGCTTTACCTACATGAGTTATATTGATATTTGTATAACACCCCATTTGTTGTGCTCCTTGCTTCAGCAAACCTGCATACTCAGCCGCCATGTTATTCTTAAGGAGAATAATTAAAATGTCTTAAATCGTTTATTTATGAATGTATATTGATGAAAATTGGTATGTGGCTTTATGTGGTATTAATATACATATATATGCATTGGAAATTCGCTGAGTACGCAGGTTTGCTGCTATGGGGGTATTTTAAGTTTTGGTTTCGGTTTTGAGATTTGAATTTTCTGGTTTTGACCATCACTAGTGAACAGAAAACAAATGTGCAAGCAATCACAGTGACAACTGGTGTAAAACAAATACTAACCTTTTTAGTGCCATAAAAAATTAGCATATGTATTAAAAACACCAGGCATTTTTATGGTCAGTAGCGTACACCCTCAACTTTACTGTAAAATGGAGTTCTAAGAAATGCAAGGAGGATAGCAAAAATAGGATTTTTTAACTAAAAATTCAGACTGTGCACCTTTTTGGTCTTAACATTTAACAAATTTAAGAAAGTTTACACTAGGCCTGACGATTCTAGTTACACTAGAAAGAATCGTGGAGAACGGAAAATATTGTACTGCTTTCTGTAGAGGAATGATAAAATTTTAAAACCCACAAACATATGTTTTTATAATCACCTGACCAAATAAAATCATCATCTGCCACAGTTAACCACTGAAACTTTTGAGGCTAATGGGGCCCTGGGGGAAATTCAGATTATTTCTTAATTTTAACACATTTAGGATTTCTAACAAACATTTTGATATGCAATATGTTAGGAGTTTGTCACAATAACACCTTCCCTATGACCATCAAATTTGGCACAGTGGATCACCCATTTGATTACATGCACTTTGACCTTTGAATCTGACATGGCATATTTCCTATATGATTACATGTATCCCATGATTAGCATATTAGATATAGATTTAGAAATGTTTCAATGCATGAACATTAAACTTGTTCCAGCTTCTACAATAGGATAAATGATGTCTCACCTTACGAATGATGGACAGAGCGATGTGCACAAAGCCCTCAGACTCCTCTCCGGTCTGCTTCTGCACACACTCCTTCAGCTCCAGAGCATTCAGGAACGCCTCAGCCAGACTGGCCTGCTTGTGTACACACTCTGTCACCAGCTCCAGCACTGCAACCTGTCAACACTCAATTTTTGAATATGTTTATGTACTAACGAAATAAACAAGGTATTTTCATCTTGAAAATTGTTTACAGCAGAAATTGTATGCCAAACCCCGCTATTCCGAACTCAAGTTTGAATTAAAAATAGGAAAAATTGAGAAGACGGTTTTTTGTGTGAAAACAATACAACACTGTTTATTGCCTGTATGGTGGGTGAGTACTCGAGTTTTCGAGAACCTGTTGAGTATTTTATAATACTCGAAGGCCGAGCGAGTTTTAGAGACTACTCGAAAAAATTGAGTCGAGTAGTTGAAAATTAGCTATTCCCATCGTTAACCCAGATTTAAGCCGATAACCACAACTACTCCCACCTTTTACCCAGGTTTACGTCACTAACCATAGCCATAGCAAGTTACTACGTTGATACTATTCACGAAATCCGCCTATTCCGAATTCCCGCTGGACCGAACAGGGTTCGGTCCCAATTAGTTCTGAATAGCGGGACTCTACTGTATTATATAGTCATTAAGATCAACTATTTTTAGCTTTTCAATTTCTGTTGATTGGAAATTTCCGTTTCAAGACTGCATGGTGCACTAAAGTTTTGATATTCCAACTCATATAACTTTGAATCATCTAATAGTCGGAACTTCAGCATTTGGCTTGTTTCCCATGCTACCTACTCATTGTCTTATAACAGGCAATGTACACGTACACCTTACCCCAAAGGCAGATACTGACATTTTAAATGCAAAGGCTATTTAAAATTGGTAATACATCTGTAATCTTTTATCAATAGAATCAATTCTTAAAATCTAAAGTGCTAGCTGAAATTATTGTTTTATATGTTTAAAAAAATTTCACCCATTTTGCATTCAAGAAGTAGTGTTTGCAACGAGGTTCCAAAGATGTAATTCAGAGACAATGTTTTTTTTTAGGTATTCCAAGGGCAAACTAAAAATCAACATGTAATCCTCCAACATCAAAGTATATGGTTGTCAATTCTAAAATACTACCGACTCTCTTTTTCTGTCTCACTTTCGACATAAATCAGCATTATCTAGATAGGTTGATGACCTTCACTTTTCCCAAAGACAATTTGATTTATTGCAGCTCAGTAAAATGATTTTGTTTTGCTTTGTTTAGATATTTGTTTGTTGAATAGCAGTATAGTAAACTGGATCCTTAATACTCCTTCATGACAACTAGTAAGATAAACAAAGTTCACAAATAACCCTTTTAAAAGTTCCTTGTCTCACATGGATAACCCTTTATAACAAGTTACCTTGATCTCCTCGGACTCAGTAGAAGAATAGAGAGGCTTGAGGTACATTTGGCGCATTGTGTTCGCCTCCATGCCAATACAGGCCATCAGCGATTGGTGTCTGTTCTGCAGAACAACAAAACCTATCATAATAGAAAACTTAACTATTTTGTTAAAATAATTTAGGGATGGGCAAATAGTGTTTTTTTAAATCGAGTATTGAACCAAACTACTCGAGAATCGAGTCGAATCAAGTAGTTCTTTAAAAAGTAAAACAACTAATTTTATTTTTTTTATTGAAAACAATGTTTTTTACATATTAAACTTTAATTATAAAAATAACATTTTACTGAATTATTAATGTTATTATTTATATTATTTTAACCTTTATTTCACCATGAATGAATAATGATTTAGATGAAATATATACAGTAGAAATCCAATTATCCGAACCCCAATTATCCGAATATCCAATTATCCAAATCGATTTTGAGTGAAAAAATAGAAATATAAAAATCAAGAAAATAACAGCGGGAGCGCGTGTAGCGATAATGCGCCGTGAGCGCTAAAATAAAAGCCCACGCTGTTACCTTCCGGACGATATTTTCGCAGGGAACAATGAGTCATACCCCCTTCCCGCCCTGCTCATCATCAGTCGCTACTGTTCTTTCACTGAGATTATCGTTCGAAATGAGTACAAAACGTAAACGTGTTGTCCTTTCTCTAAGTGATAAACTCACTTTGCTCGAGATGTTCAAGTGAAATAACCAACATTGAACAGTGAAATACGTACAGTATGTATTGAAAAGAGCAACTGTATATACTGTATTCAATTTAACTCCTGTAATCTAATTTTTATCACGTATATTCTTGATACAGTTCGCTCACTTTCTGTTCACTACATTTATAATAACTTTGTCGATAGAATTCTGATTTTTTATGTTTGGTGATGTTTTTTTGCTTTTCCCGAGGTATACCTGATTATCCGAATTTCTGCATATCCGAATTGGCCCGATCCCCAATTAATTCGGATAATTGGAGTTCTACTGTATATACATATAGGCTATACTGTTTTCAACAACCATAACAAACAAAAGACAAGTAGGTCTATTACAAATATGTATCCAAACAAAGATTTTGGGTTGGTTTATCAAAACCAGAACATTTTAAGAAGAAAGTGACTTTTTGACCCCGACCCAAACATTCCCTGTGCCCCTCTCTTACTTATCTTAACTCACAGGTATCCATAAATAACCCACCTGTCAATGTCTCCTTTCATATGAGCTAAAAATAGATTTTAAGCTTTTCTTTATTTCAGTCACTTGTTTTGTTAAACATTGGTTGGCGCCGTAAACGTGGGTAAACGGCGGGGGTAACTACGCTATTTTCAACTATCTGGGATAAACGGTGGAAGTAGTCAACTACTCGACTCGATAGTTCCGAGTATTTTTACTACTCGACTCGGCCTTCCAAGTAGTTTTTAGTACTCAAACAAATACTTGAAACTCGAATACTCGCCCACCCATAAAATAACTTAAACCTAACTATCGCTCTAGCCAGGCGTATTGAGGGGTGGCTTCAAATGTATTGCTGCCAAACTGTGCAGTTTGAGAGTTCCAATCCACGTGTAACAACATGTCACTATGCACGGAGTCTGCTTTTGAAAACACATTTATTTTTAAATCACATATGTTAGAGACTTATTTGACAATTGCAACTTAAACACAAGCGATAAGATGTTTGGTAAAACCTCATTATTCACGGATAAAAATCTACTAAGCTCGTGTAACCACCTAATTTTTAGCTGTGAATACTTGCAATTGCAATCTAGTGAGTACCCTAAACATTTATGCACGGTAAAGACACACTTACATCAGCAAACCGTGATATCACTTTGACAGAGTTGTACCTAACGTCTGGACTGAGGCAGTTGTAGACGTATCCAGCGACATTGATCACCACTTTGTAAGTGTCCGTCTCCTTGGGCTCCTTGTAGATCTCTCTCTCCAACCGTGTCAGACTTTTGTAGTCCTACATCAACATTGCATTTAGAAGACAAAAGACAAAAATTAACGTATTTCTATGAATTTTGCACTTGAAAAAGGTTTTGATATAATCCACTTAATACTTACAGAGTCAGTATCATTATATGATAATTAGGTGGTTCAGTTGGACATTAGTTAACTTTGAGTAAATTATTCAATGCCATTTAAATTATAATTCTGTTTCCATCCCGGTAATCATATTTTACAGATATAGTAAATACAAAAATAAAATACCCCCGTCGCAGCAAACCTGCGTCCTCAGCGAATTTCCAATGCAAAACATTTGACTTAATACCACATAAAGCCGCATACCAAGTTTCATAAAAATATATTCACATATAAGCGATTTTAATTATTATTCATAAGAATAACATTGGTAATGAGTAAGTAGGTTTGCTGAACAAGGAACATAAACAATTTGTTTTTATACAAATATAAATATAATTTAACTAGGCGAAGCCACATACCAAGTTTCATCAATATTCAATCATAAACAAGTGCCATATAACATTTTAGTTATTCTCCATAAGAATAACATGGGGGCTGAGTAAGCAGGTTTGCTGCAACAAGGAACAAAAAAATGGGTTTTTATGCAATTATCAATATAACTCAACCAAGTGAAGCTACATACCAAGTTTTATTAATTTATGTTCATAATTAAGGGAGTCATTACATTTTACTTATTCTCCATAAGAATAACATGGGGGTTGTGTACGCAGGTTTGCTGCTATGGGAATAATCAACAAAAAATCAATTTTTTGTGCAAATATCAATATACCAGTACTACGTGACGCCACATACCAAGTTTCATCAACTTACATTCATAAATAATCGAGATATCAAATTTTATTTATTCTCCATAAGGATAACATTGGACAACGTACTGTGTTAGCACTTTGAATATCTCTGCAACGGTTGGACGTAGAATCACAATTTAAACACCAAAATGATTGTTTTGTGGAGCTGAGTTGATTGGTAAAAGCAAATGTGAAGTTTACATTAAAATTAACTTAGGAAAAGCCAAAACCTTTTTCCCATAAGATTAACATAGGAGATTTTATGAGGTTTTTTTTGATTTTCTCCACAACCACTTAACCTAGCTTAATAATTCAAAATACCATATTATTTGTTTTTTTAAGCTCTATAACATGGTCTAAACCAAAATTAAGTGTTTTTAAAATGTTAGGGTAGAAAATGCAAAAAACTGATTTTTGAAAAATTTAAAACCCCCATAAACCCCCCTTTTCCCATGGCCCGATTTTTCTGGTTTTCGAACTTAAAGTCATAAATGTCACTTTACCCATTTGAGCCAAATTTCATCGAAATCGGACTTTTTTACTCAAGTTATTGCTTTCACGGACACATATATATATATATATAGATAGATATATATATATAATATATATATATATATATATATATATATATATATTAAAAATAACTGAGTGATTAGGGCTACTAATATGTTAGTTGTAAGCATAATTTTAAAAACAGAGTACCATTTTGGTTTTAACATAATATGTTTTATTAGACGACTAGTTTCAAACCTTTAGGTCATAGTCTAATAAAACATATTATGTTAAAACCAAAAAGGGTACTCTGTTTTTAAAATTATGCTTACATATATAATTTGTATATAATTTGAACGAATAGTGTTTTTGTCACCTGGGGACCTCAAAACAAAAAATTATCATGGTCTCGGGCTTAACTCTTACTATGAGACCTACAGTAATAGCTTCTCCCTATAGGGGAAATTCGCTAAAAGTGGGAAAAAATTTACTAAGTCATACTAATACAATGGGTTATTGAACTCTCTAAAACAATTTATAGTAAAATGTTCTAGAGGTCAAAACAAAACAAATTGTATACAAATTGTATATTGTATTGTATTGTATTGTACATTAACGACTTACCTTTGGCTATTAAATATAAAACCATACTATGATAAATCATTTTTTAATACCAGCAACAATATTGTTGATTTAGAAAAAGTGGTTTCTGATACGATGACTGAAGCATCTAATTGGTTTCACTCAAACGGTCTTTTGCTTAGTAAGGATAAAACTAAAAAAAACATGTCCTTTCATCTAAAGAAAATCTTAAATTCATCAAACCATAACACAGTCAATACTGCAAAATTTTTAGGAATTCACTTAGATAGTCAACTGTCCTGGAACTCATATGTAGAATATATCAGTTCTAGACTGTCACGTGTAATATATCTCATGAGGCGTCTCATTAATGTTATCCCAGAAAACTATGTAAAATGTGCATATTTTGCTTATTTTGAATCAATTCTGAGATATGGTCTTGTTCTCTGGGGAAACTGCACCAGAATTCAGGACATCTTAATACTACAAAAGAAAGTGATGAGAGTTATTGCTAAAGCTCATTTCAGAGAACATTGTAAGCCCATTTTTATTAATTTCCAAATCCAGACTGTACCTAATAAATTTGTATCTGTTTGACCTCACAATTTATATTCTAAAACATCCCGAGTATTTTAAATTTAATAACAGTAAACATGACCACAATACACGAAACAAGAATAAGGCAGACATTCCCTTTTTCCGCTTGGGTAAATCCCAAAACAGTCATGTGGTTTTATCACTAAAGGTATACAACGCTTTAAAGCGCCTGATTGACCAGTATACCCAAAATCAGTTTAAAAATAAACTATATAACTGGTTATTAACCCTTTTTAAAGCCTAGAAGAATTTTTCAATATCAGAAAGATTTTATTTTAACCCCTTAACCGCCACGACCGAGATATATCGTGCAATAATTCTGTACAAGCGACCGCCACGCCCGAGATATCTCGTGCAGTACTCATGTTGCGAGCAACCGCCATGCCCGAGTTATCTCGTTTTGACGTTATCAGCTGTTTTGTTTACTTGTTATTAGCAGTATACACGTTATTTATGCTATATTTAGCTGCACAGCTGTCTTGGAATAGTGTCGACCCAGTTGGTGCTGTATTCTGGTGGATTTTTCCGAAACTACTTGCCCTGCACGTGCTCCGTCTTATCAAAAGTGTCAGTAGTTTGACGTTGTGTTTGGGTTATGTTATTTGTTCGTGTTTGTAATACGAGTCCGTAGTTTTACGTTGTGCCCCTGTTATAATATTTGTTTATGTTTATTATGCACTGTTGCCTATTTACCTTGATAGTGGTGTGTTGTGACTATATTTTATAATGGCTGACGATGAGTTGTTACACTTACTGAAACTGCCCAGTTCACAGTTAGGCCCTAGGGATGAAGATTTATCCGATGACGGCGGATGGACAAGTGATGTTGCGATTGACGACCGTGCTGATTTGGATACATTCACAGAGCTAAGTAATATTGAATATGTTGTTGATTATTCTGATAATGACAATGAGAGTCGGGGGTCAGACATAGATGAGCCTGGGGTCCCTGAAGTTCCTGAGGTCCCTGAGGCCCCTGAGGTCCCTGAGACTGGTCCCTCTAGATCTAAACGAGCTAGAAAAAACAAAGAACCTAAATCGAAAATCTTCAAACCAAAGAAAAAAAAGAAAAGTAAAAATACAAACAAAAAATCAAAGAAACCGAAATATCCTCATGTATGGAATGACACTAATTTTGTTCCAGTAAATCATGATTATGATGACACAACTAGTGGAGTAGTTGGTAGAGACTTGTATCCTGATCCTTGTCCTTTGAAATAGATTGTTTCGATAAAATGTTCCCTACTGAGTCCTTAGAATTTATTGTTGCACAAACGAATAGGCATTATGAATTTGTTGTTTCATCCCAGGCCCCAACACCTAAATCAAGGCTTCAAAAATGGCAACCTTTGACTGTAAGGGAGTTGAAAGTTTTTTTTGCTGTCTCGTTGCTAATGGTACACAATAAAAAAATTTTATTGGAAAATTATTGGTCTACCGATAAACTGCAGCAAAATTACATTCCAAACATCATGTCAAGAAACAGATATTGCACAATATTGCGTCTGTTACATTTTAGTGACAACTCTCAGCCAAATCAGTATGGTAAATTCACCAAAGTAAAGGAACTTGTCGACATGTTTAGAAAGACGTTTTCACAGAACTTCATCCCATTTCGCAATGTATGTATTGACGAGAATCTGCTATTATTCAAGGGCAGATTAGCCTTCAAACAATTTATTCCATCCAAAAGAAGTAGGTTTGGGATAAAGACCTATGTTTTATGTGATTGTGAAATAGGGTACGTGCTAGATCTGATTGTTTACACTGGGAAAGAAAGCGAGATATTCGAAACAGAAAACCTAGGTTTATCGGGTGCGATTATCACGACACTGCTCGCCCCTTACTTGAACAAAGGCCATTGTTTGTATGTTGACAATTGGTATAGTAGCCCTGATCTGTTTATGTTTTTGCATTTGAACGAGACCAATGCTTGTGGCACTGTCAGATGGGAGAGATTAGGTATGCCTGAATTCCAGAAGGAGTTACAAGTTGGCGAACGGGAGGTTGTCAATGACGGAACTAGTATGGTTGTGCGATGGATTGATAAAAGGGAAGTTATGATGATCACATTCGAACATGAGGATAAAATAGTAGATACCGGAAAAGTGAATTACATGACAAAAGAAAAGATTATGAAACCAAAGTGTATACAAGAATATAACCACAACATGGGCGCCGTGGACCGAACAGATATGATGCTTAGCAATGTTTCATGTATAAGGCGTACCCAAAAGTGGTACAAGAAACTGTTTTTACATTTCCTGGATCTGGCAATACTTAATTCCCATGCAGTGTACCTAACTGTAAGTGGCAAGAAACCGACACTGTCAGATTTCCATTTAGAACTTATTCGTCAACTTTTAGAGGAAAACATGGCAACTCAGAGCCACAGTCAGAAAACAGGTGGTCGTCCTTCCCCCGGTGAACCACCACTGAGATTGACACAGCGTCATTTTCCTGCATGTATACCGTCAACAGACAAAAAGGAGTACCCCACACGTCAGTGCCATGTTTGCCGTCACACAACGCGACGTGAACAGGCCAGGCGAGAGTCCCGTTATATGTGTGAGGGACTGCGGAGTATCTTTGTGTGTGGTGCCGTGCTTCAGGGAGTATCATACTCTGAAGCACTTCTAGAACGGGAAAAGTAACTTTTGTACATAGTGTATATAATTTTTCAACTTTTACATCGTTGAAACATCCATCTACAACACGAGAAACCTGAATAAAACAAGTAAGTAAATTTCTTTAGTGTATTTTTTATTAATGAATAATTAATTATTAATATTTAATTAATATTTTTAAAATGAATTAATTATTTATGTATATATGTATATTATAACACGGATGTTTATAACAAGTCATCATAGATTTCCGCTTAAAAATACGGTTTGAATTAAGTTTTCCCCAAACATAAAAAAACAGCTAAAATTTGCAAGGATTTGCAAAAATACCCGGCGTTGAACCGACGGCGAACGTAATTATCAGCACGCAAAAGGACCGCGCACGCGCCAACTTTGGCGGCGGTTAAGGGGTTAAGGCAATTCATGACATTTCATGCATTCAGAGTCCCCTATTCTTGTTTCTAATACTGTTTCATATTTTTGAAATGGTACATAAATAATTTTTCTTTTACTTGATATTATTATTAATTAGGGGTGTGCGAGTAGTGATTTTTTTAATCGAGTCGAGTCGAGTCGATTAGTGCCAACTATTTTTGAGTTTCGAGTATTTTCGAGCGAGTATTTGCCATCAGTTGGAAGTTTAAAATAGTGTAATGGGATTTGGATAGCACCCTAGGTTTGACAATCTAAACATGGTTTCTAACTAATACATGAGTAGCAATACAATGTTTTGGCCAGTACAATCCTGGATTACGTATTGACAAACAAAACACAGTTTGAAATTCGTTTCCAGCCGATAAAACATGGTCCGGTTGTCATTTGGCCAATATCACCTGGTCCAGATATTGCATATAATCGTTAGTTACGGCCGATATTATGTTTTGCGTCGTAATTTACGGCTGATTTTACGACATGCGATCGCCCTCTGCGGCCGTTATTACGAGTTTGGCCGGTCGCAATCGTTATCGATCGTCATTTTCGGCCGATTTTACGTGATGCGATCGCCTTTTGCGGCCGTTACCACGCACTTTGGCCGGTCGCAATCGTTAGCGATCGTCATTTACGGCCGATTTTACGACATGCGATCGCCTTTTGCGGCCGTTAATACGCGTTTTGGCCGATCGCAATCGTTAGCGATCGTCATTTGCGGCCGATTTTACGTGATGCGATCGCCTTTTGCGGCCGTTTCTACGCGTTTTGGCCAGTCGCAATCGTTAACGATCGTCCGAAAATCGGCGGGAAATACTCGCTCGAAC
This sequence comes from Allygus modestus, assembly GCA_963675035.1. Taxonomy (NCBI): domain Eukaryota; kingdom Metazoa; phylum Arthropoda; class Insecta; order Hemiptera; family Cicadellidae; genus Allygus; species Allygus modestus. Next base: position 298,733,930 of record OY776112.1, read on the forward strand.
TTTCGAGTATTTTTCAAAACTTCGAGTCGAGTTCGAGTATTAAAATACTCGGCCGAAAACTCGAAGTTTCGAGTACTCGCACACCCCTATTATTAATTAATTTAATCTCATAATGTTCATGTATTTCTTTGAAGGTAACTTTTATTTAGCAGTGTATTTTGAAATTGCAATAAGTTTAATGTAAGTGTTTGTATCATGGCTTGTATGATGTAGGTTTCACCTGATATATGACATTGTCAATGATTTGTAAAAAAATTAATATGGCAAATAAAGAATTTGAATTTTGAATTTGAATGTATGTAAACATAGGGCATTTTTCACTTCATTTCCCACCTATATTTTATTATTTATAAATGCATCATATTTATAGGATTCATTCTTACAAAGTCCTACCACCTTCTTGGTCTTAAGTTAAAGTGCTTAAGTTAAAGCCATTTTTGAGCAAGATCATAAGTAAACAATGAAAATAATGAAAGGGTCAGTAATTATACATTTATCATGGTTGATTTGTACCCCAAAATCAAATGAAACCCAAAACTAAAGCTGTCTTTTGCATCTTAACCCCTCCAAATTTATTACAGATATTCAAAATTCTTCATCTGTTCAAAGGCCGCTTACATAATGGCATATTTATTTGTGTGATGTGTGTGGTTGATATAAAATACGCTTTTTGGGTGAATAATGATTGCTTATTAGCGACATACTGATTTACGAGCCACTAAACTAGGGGTGTGCGAGTACTCAAAACTTTGAGTTTTCGGCCGAGTATTTTAATACTTGAACTTGTCTCGAAGTTTTGAAAAATACTCGAAAGTTCGAGCGAGTATCTCCCGCCGATTCCGGACGATCGCTAACAATTGCGACCGGCCAAAACGCGTAGTAACGGCCGCAACATGCGATCACATCACGTAAAATCGGCCGAAAATGACGATCGGACCGCGTAATTTCGGCCGTAAATGACGACGGTATACATAATCTCAGCAAAAGTGGCGACCGGGACACTTAATATCGGCCGTAAGTAACGATTAACGATTTTGTAATCTAATATTGATTATAAGTGATGTCTGGACCAGGTGATATTGGCAAAATGACCACTGGACCGTGTTTTATCGGCCGGAAACGAATGTCAAACTGTGTTTTGTTTGTCAATACGTAATCCAGTTTGATTGTACTGGCCAAAACTTTGTATTGCTACTCATGTATTAGTTATAAACCATGTTTAGATTATAAAATCTAGGGTGGTATCCAAATCCCATTACACTATTATAAACTACCAACTGATGGCAAATAAACGCCCGAAAATACTCAAAACTCAAAAATAATTGGCACAACTAGACTCAACTCGACTCGAATAAAAAAATCACTACTTGCACACCCCTACACTAAACATTACTAAACGATAACGTTTAACATGTTTTTTTGACTAATGAAGTCACCTGACTACCCTGTCTAGTAATCTTAACTATATTCCGTAATGCAAGGGTGTTACCTCATGGGCGTGTTTCAGAAGAATGCACTTGTTCAGAATGGACAGTGAAGTATGAATAGAGCCAATGAGTTCTTCGCAACACCTTGAATCCCAACTATGAAAACTTTCAACCCAAGAAAACAGTTGTTGATCTCCTGCAAATAGTTTAAAACATAAAAAATGTCATGAATTTTCGTGGTATCACCTAACAAAAAATGAAAGATCTAACCTAATATTTAATTATAACTTCACCTAGAATGTGAATTTGTACTGCAGAAAAGAAAAACATAGAAACATCTATACTTATTTAGTAGGCGAGCAGGTTTTTTGTGACAATCACTCCTCCTAAACTACTGAACCGATTTTCATGTTTTTGGTGTCATTGGAAAGAGCCTAACGTGAAGTTGTGCAGGAAACTTTTTTAAAGAGAAATAATTTGTAAGTGAGGCCCTGGGGCCCCTTAAAGTTGAGTTTTTTCCCATAAGCTTAACATTGGGAAATAACTAAGTTTTAAGCAATCAGCTGGATAGAGTAAACACAGTTAATCAGCAGGCCATGTTGGCTTTGGAACGGTAACACAATATTTATACGGGATTGTCAGTATATTACGTTGTGATCGCGAGCGAAGCCGCGACAGGCTACTAGTTATAACTTAATTGCTAGATAATTCTTTAATCAGCACATCATTTATTAGTTTATTTTTCAATAACTTGACACATTTTGTTACAATTAGACATCATTTCAATCAATTGCATCTTTCAAAACTATAATATAATGATTCTAAAGCATTGTCAAATTTTATTACATCATGGACAAACTTAATTAGTTAAAGGGGTTGTTTCTTTTCAAGTATAAACTTATTAAATAAAAAGGTAGTTTTACAGGTAGTATTACATTTCAAAACACGTTTTCAAGAATATTTATCTTTTAATAAATCATTAAAAAAGGTAAAAAAGTCTAAGTTTTTTAAAATGCACAAGGACAAAATACAAAGTGTCTCATACCTATTGAAACAATATGGATAAGTGCAATCGCAGGCTCCCAGTTTAGCAGATGGTAGAGGGTGGTGTTGGCGAAGAGATTCTTCGTAGGAAGGATACAATTCAGAGGTTGATTTCCTTGAACATCGACTTTCTTCAGAACACTGGTTTGCGCCGGGTATATTTCTTCTGGTGTAACGTTCAGTACACAGGCGATTATTTGAATGCACAACCATTCTATGTGGATTCGCTGTCTCTCGTCACTAAATATCCACTGATTGTAGTGTGGGAACACGTCTCTCAAAACAAACTGCACACCTGCCAACGCTGTCCAGGACTCAAACACCGTTGGTAGCTGAGAAAAGTTAGATACATTTTAGTAAACAACATTTTGGAAACAAAATTGTTTTTGTTGGCTCAAACAAACAATTACTAAGGAAATCACATGATTGTTCTCTTTTGAGAATTAAGTAGCAGGAGGCAGGAGGTGAACTTTGCTCAAGGAAAGTCATTCAAGTTTTTCAATATAGGCCTAGAGTATTTTTTTCACCACAGCCCCTCTTAATGGTTAGTAAATTCGCTTTGTCTCCTATTTGTTCTAACTATCTCATGCCAGGCAATGGAAAGAGATGCAAATTCAGAGTTTTTGTTTGGCGAGCAAATTTATTTAAGTTATTCGCTTTTATCTTTAGAACGAGCACATAAGTTACGCTCAACTGCCTGGTGGACACTAGACGTTACTGTAATTCAAAGTCTCTTCAGTACCACCTATAACCAGGCAGTATTATAAACCACCTACTTTAACACCTGAAACCCTAAGACTCCATCCACCTCTGGAGGTAGGAGACACCACAACCCCTAGTGGAACACACAGAGGAGATACCCATGGGCGGCCAACTCCTGGAACCTGATATGGAAATCGTTAAATCAGCTAATAAGTGCCGCGTTCCTAAGTGCAATTTGCATCTTCCTTACAATAGCCCTATTACAAACCTCTTTTAGTAGGTAGGGCTATTGTGAGAAAGATGCAAATTGCACATGTGGAGTGCCTCAAGACCATAAAAACCTGCTGGCTTGACCCAACATGGAAACTTGGTGCCCCAAGCAAGACCAACAAGAAGTGATTAACGATGCCATCTACATGGCAGAAAATTGGAAATCAGAAATTTGATGAGACTGGTGTCTTCAGAAATGGAAAATAAGTGAGTAATTACAAAACAAAGTGTTACTAAGTTGTAAGTACATGTATCAGAACAGAACGTTTATATTACAAATATTTATGAAAATGGCAAATATACAATTTTACCAGAAAAACTATCAATATAAATCTAAAAAAATTTTGTGAAATACAATAATTCCCCAGTAACAAAATAACCGAGTACAAAGTAAAATTTCACTGTTTACCTCGAAAAGTTTGAGTATAAACTCGAGATATGAGACGAGGACGGTGAAAGTGCCACTGTTGAGCTCCACCAGCTCCAGGATGGTCTTGACACCGTTGGAGTGGTAGAAGTCACCCTTGGCGCACGCGACATGGTCCACCACCACATGGTCCATGTCGGGGATCGCGCGCGACACCTGCAGCAGCATCACCACGTCCTTGGGGTAGTGCTGGACAACAGACGACAGAGGTATTGAAACATGTGAGCAACTTCATTATTTACTTGTTAGAGCAAAATCAATCCTCGATTCCACCAATTCCCATGCTTAGAATCAGTACCAAAAACTGATCGCTAATACACACACGTTAAGATTGCAAAACATCATAATTTAATTTTCAACTCGAATAAAACTCAAATAAAGGAGTGAATGAAACCATTCGTCAGGCTTAGACCACCAGTACCATTTATATGGACGATGCAATACTTATTTTTATATAGACAGGACTTTTAACATTTACTGTACAGACTCTTGGCACTGAATGGGTTGTGTAAGGCAAGGCAGGATACATAAACCATAAAATTTAAAAAATACTGAATAAATATCAAACAGAAGTGGTTACCTTGAGCAGCAATGTACATGTTTTGAGGCAGGCATTAAGCATCTCAGCATCTTTGCGCTCGTGGTACCTGACATACAGTTCATACGGATTACAAACAAAAACAACATTTATTCATCAAAATACCTTAATTTGTTAAGTGTTTTTTTAAGAATCAAATCAATATTACATAACCATTACACTACCGGCACCTATGAAATTAAACTTTTCTATTCTTACAGTTTTAGGTGTCAACCAACTTTCATTGAATTCAGTTTCATTCACATTTTTGTTATCAAAATAATCTTCAATGTCAGCTTAAATAGGTTAACATATCAATACATTTTGCAATCCTTGAAAAAAATTGTACTTACTACACTACCAGTTAATCATAAAATAAAAGCGCTAATCAGTCAAAAAGAGACGATGGAAACCGCTCGGTCAGGAATGACACAGCCAGGAATATATTCAGAGCCAATTGCTTCCCGCTAGAATCCACTCAGTTCCCCTCCCAGCAACCTCATGTATTTTTCCCAGAATCCAAGCACTGGATCAAGCTAAATTTAGTAAAACACAACAGGTGTACTAACTTCCAGCCGAAAATCCTAATAGATCATAAAAGCGAAAGTGTCTTTTCAAAAATTAGATTAACCTAACCTAACCACCACATCACACTGTTTAAGTTTGTTGACCAGTATTAAACTGTTACTGTTTACTGTTCCTATAAATTACACCCTTTTCTAAATCAACGTTTTAGAGCTACAGTAACAGGGGAAAATAATACAAAGGGGTAATAATAAAAGGTAACCTTTACAAGTAGGCTTAATGTAAAATTGATAACTATGCGAAAACTTGTAAAGACAAGGAATTTGCGTAAGTTTGCAAGTTCATGAAACCACAATGAGTTTTATCATTCAAACAAAAACATGAATCATCAAAATCTGTTAAAATTATGGGTCAATAGTTATAGAAAGCAAATATTTTGACAAAGAGATTATCTACGATTGATTATTTCTTCTTCTAAAATCAGTTCAGGATAATTTAGATAGCCTACTTACGGAGACTAACAGCAAGACATAGTTTGAAATGTGAATTTATTTATTCTGGTGGCATAACTGATGAAAAATGAGCACCAAAACAGTTAACACGTTCAGCCCGATGGAAAATGATAGTCAGTTTTTGAACTTCCCAAAAATCCCGACTGGGATTTTCCGTGCGCCACTAGTGGCGCACGGAAAACTTTCTAAAACACCGACGTGTACCACCCATGGCGCACTGTTTCCATTTGATTAGATGCCTTTTTAAAGTCCATTCGGAGCTTTGCTGAGTTATTTAAACTATGTATTCGTGTTTTAGGTTTATATAGATACACCGTGGCCACCGGTGGCGCACGTGTAATTTTTTTTGTCAGAAAATATATATTTTGGTTCTTGACAAATAATGCTTCGTTTGAGATTTTGGTTCTTGGCAAATAATGCTTTGTTTGAGATTTTGGTTCTTGGCAAATAATGCTTCGTTTGAGAAGATTTTGTATACTTACTTCTTTACCTTGAAACTTGCTTAATGGTTTTTAAGGAAAATAAGTAATAAATAATTTGAATTTTGAAAATGTAAACATTCTGTTGCAACTACAATTATTTTAACAATAGTAATAACATTGTGTCAAAATGTAATAAATCTAAAAAACCACTCATTTTGTAATTGTTTTTAGTTTTAAAAGAAGAAAAGGAGAATACTAAGAATATAATATAAAATTACATACCCAACAATTACAAAAGTAAATTTAAACATTTTGTCCTTTGAACATAGAATTTATAAGATACAAAACGTATAATTAAAAAGTTAAATGTTTTGTCCCTAATAACAAAATTGTGTCACAATAAAACTACAAAAAACATTAAATTTGTTGTTTTGTGTTCTTGTTTTAAAATTGTAAAAGATATTTAAAAGATATAAAATAAAAGTAAAAACTCAAAAAATCAAAGATTATTTCAAAGGTATTGTTTTTTTCCATTCTTAGTGAATTTTACTGAAACATTCAATGCACATAAACGGGTTTCCCTCACATTCGTTACAAAACGTGACAACTCGTTTTGCTAGCTTCCTCGCCGTTTTTGCACCTCTTTCATTTGCAATATTCTTGTAACAAAAAACACTCCTTTTACGATTGTCCCTTATAGGTCCTACCTTCCTCAACTCATGTTTGCGTTTTCTTGAGTTTGTCCGTCGAGCCTCTGGTGTCCCGCTTGCCAATTCGGATGCCGTTCCCTGTTCTTCACCAGAGTCAGTAGTAGGGTTTAGCAGTCGATCAATGATGTGCTCTCTGAACTGGAGCATATATTTTGTTTTTGCTCCCAACTGATTGGAAATCACAAACGCATTCACGACACTGGTGCCAAGTAGTATTTCCAAGGCTACCTTTTTGTACCACGCAAGACTTTTCCTTAACGGAGTGTAGTTCGATGCCATCTGGTCTGAGAAATCTACACCTTTTTTAGCAGCATTATAAGCCAGGACTGATGTGGGCTTCATAATAGGCTCTCCTTTTTTGGTACGTTTTGAGGTTTTTACCAAAGTATCAGTTTCTTCGGGTCTCGTTGAAATCATCAACTCCACCCTCTTGTCCCTCCACTTCATACAATTAACTCCAGAGCTGTTTCCCTTAACAATCATTTCCCCTTTTGATAGCTTTTCATTTACAACGACCTTGGGGTTGTCTTTTTGGTCAATACGGAGTGTGCCGCACAGATAGATTTTGTTTTCTAACTGGCCAGTCTAACAGAATTGTAAAAATTATCAGCATACAAAGTTCAAAGCTTACAAAGCATACAAAGTATCAGCTTGCAACTCATTCCCCATCAGTTCCATCACTACCTTTTCAGCATGGCCCTCCTTAGCAAGAATATTTAATTCTGAAAGTGTAACCATTTGTTGAGCACAGTTTATAAAGCTTCACACCATACTTGTGCTATTTCCCTGGCAAATATTGCCTGAAGATGAGTCTTCCTCACCACGGAACCACTGACTCGTCAATCACAAGATGTTGGTCAGGTAAGAGGACTTCCCTGAATTTTTTGTTGAGTAAGTTAACCAAGGTTTTTATTTTGGCTAACCGAGGCTCACTTGAAACAGGCATTTCGTTGTTATGAAAGTGTAGGCACTTCATCAAGCAATCAAACCGATCTCTCGTCATAGCGTTTTTGATAACCTGGTTTCCATACATAGGATTCTGAGAACAATACATCTTGCGCTGTGGCATTGGACAAATACCCATAACCATCAAAATGCCAAGAAGTCTTTTTTATCTCTTTTTTTGTGCAGTGTACCCATTTATTCATAGGTGAAATTTTTTGGGAGGTCTTTTGTTCAAACATTGATGCACATATGTATTAGTCTCTGTAACAATTAGGTTTAGGATTTCGTCATCTATGAATTGTGAATACACAGTGAAAGGTTCCTCAGTACTAAAATCATGTGTCAGGCCTGGTTCTGCAGTGAATGGAAATTGCCTACAAGTATGTTTGAATTCAGTCCATTCTTCAACCAAATTTTGTACAAAATCATTGTGGATATCACTTACCACAGCTTGTATGGGATCGTTTCATTGTTAATAGGTCTAAGGTTGGTACCTGCAGTCTCCTCAACTTCAATATGTTCACTTATTCCTATGTCCATTCCGGAACTTTCATCACTTACACCTGTAACGTCCATAACTTGTCACTGTCACTGTGTTCATCAGATGGCACATACTCACTTCCCAATACCGAGAAATCTGTCAAGTCATCATCATAATCAAGAACTCGATCAATTTCGGAGGTATCCATTTTATCTAGGCAAATTAATTTTAACTAGGCAAACCACCAAAATGCAAAGTAACTGACACTACTTCTAAACACCAGAATGGCGGGAAGGATCGTCAGAAGACCCGGGAAGTGCTGCTCTTATACGGCGATTTCAATAACTAACTGAATGTAGTTCGCCGCTTGGCCATGCGACGTGCCATTGACAAACAGTGCATGTACCACATATAACGCACGTCAGCCAGTGGGGATTCTAGAATACCCACCAGCCGACGTGCGCCACCGGTGGTACACTTACAAAATTACGTAAATTCACTCCCATAACAAAGTTTCGGTGTATGCGAGACAACATCAATTGAGATTTTGACTATACTGTTAAAATTACTAGTTAATTTAGTATCGTCTTTTTGACCCCATCACTGTTTGCTATATCGTATTTTTAATCATCGGTGGTACACATCGGGCTGAACGTGTTAAGCTGCCATAGGTCAGGTGTACTAGACCATAAAGGGGAGGCAAAGCTGCTTGAATTCTGGCGCAAAACACATGAAAACTGTATGGGTACCGGGCTGAGCTCTTCCTGACTGCGCCAATTCCACGCTCTCCATAAAAACAGCTGTATGGTATGCGGCATACAGAAAAGCAAAGTCTTCCGTGGAGAATGTCACTTTAAAAACATAAAACCGTATGTGAAAATATTACAAAGGCGTTTTTTGGTGTGTATTTAGAGTCTATTTAAACCCCATGCAACTGCAAGTTACATAAGTATAACATGAACTAAAAAAACTTTACAATTCCAGGCGAGAAAACATTTCATCGACAGCAAAAAAGACAATTTTCTTGTGTTCCTTCCTGTTTTTCAACACTTCATTGTAGAATGCCAACACGGATAAGACATTGGTACGCAGCAAATGAATCTCAGCCTCGGATGGTTTCGGGTACTGTGTCATCTGAAAAACACACAAACTAGAAACTGCAACTCCCTGTTGTGAACTTAAATTACTACCTGAAAAAACATATCCAGAGACAATGTGAAGATATTTCATATTTTATCGCCTGATTAAGCATTTAATTCAAACTAACTGCATAAACTTTCATTCTGTATGACTCTTCTTACTGTAGTTGAGATTAAAGTCATATCTTGAATTACCTGTACCACATATTTAACTTATTTTTAGCAAAATATTATTGAGGGGCTTATTATCTTTAAAGAAATTAGTTAATCCTCCTGTCTAAAAAAACTGCAGATTTCCTAGAGAAAATCATCCCTTGCAAACAGGACTTAAAAAGGAATATTCATCCAGGTTTCTAAAAGTAATATTCACCCAAAATATTGTATTACCCCCTTATGATGAAAAAAAATTAAAACCTTTTTGAAAGCTACTCGAAGAAGAGCTAGCCTATTTGTTATAAAACCCGATTACTATGTTTTCTATGACTAATAAAGAAACAGAATGTCAATTACCTTCTGCGACCATTTGAAGAGTGTCTCCTTCACAACATGCCATATAGAGATGGAGAAGTCCCAATGGATATATATTTCCGATTCTCCAGATATGACGCAGCGTGTTCCCGCAGGAATCACAATTTTGTCGGAAGCTATGAATGGTCTCACGGGCTCCAGGCTGCGGAATACGTTGTTCCCCAGTGCCTCCATGTTGATCACCTTCGTCTGGAGCTGAGTGAACTTCACAGAAGTCTCCACTCTCTTCTCAATCTGAAGCAAAGTATGATTAACCCTCTTTTAGAACTACAGGGGTCTGCTGATAATTGGAAAATTGGTGTAGGTGCAGTAACTTATTAGTGTAGGTGCAGTAACTTATTACTGCTGTCAGATTGAAACAGCAAACTAAGGTACAGATTAACCGTACAAACAGAGATAAGCTAATTCATCTTGAACAATGGCAGCTAGAAATTGTTGTTACAGTGTGTCTAGTAAAAACTCCCCGCCATGAGGAAACCTAATCCAGGATTGTTCTTGAGCATAACAATTGTTTCACCAGCCAATTCGTCAAGCAAGTAGTAAGATTAGATAGGTTAAAAAATGCAGTTTTCAAAAAATTAGCCACTGTCATTTATGTTAGGTGTGTTTTAGAGATTTTTGAGATGTCTGAACTCCCAACAAGAACTTTGCGTTCACAAGTATGTTTTAAACTCACGAGCCCCTGTTCTGATGACATCTCTAGAAAATGGAGACGAAACAAAACAATTGCAATCCTGGATTGCTCAAGACATTGAACCTTCAATCAATCAATCAATCAATCAAAATAACTTTATTCCAAAAATGCACATAATAGTACAGAATGGCGTCAACAATATACAGTAATACAGTACCTATAAACAACTACCCAACTAACCAAAAAATAATTTTTACCTCAAAACTAACTTACAAACTCATTCCATTTGATCAATGTTCTAAAGATAAGTAAAAAATTCTTCTGTCTTATACAGTGGTCTATTGATAAGAAATGTTTTCAGATGTTTTTTAAATAAATTAAAGCCAGCAATATTTTTAATACCTGAGGGTAATTTGTTAAAAAATTGAACTCCATTATAAGAGGGTATTTTCTTGTACATTGACAAATTATGCCTATTGTAAGCCAGCTGATTACCTTTCCTGGTTGAATAGTTATGAAAAGAATTCAATGTTGGCATTGTTCCTAATTTTGATTTAACATGAAGAATTAATTGAAAAATATATAAACTGTGCACAGTCATAATTCCTGTTTCTTTAAAGTGTTCTTTTACAGATTCTTTTGGTTTTAATTTTAACATGATACGAAGTGCTTTTTTCTGCAATATCAATATACTATTCAAATTATTAACTGATGCACTCCCATATAGGCATAACCCAAAAGAAATATGCGATTCAATCAGTGCATGGTAAATTACTTTTAAAGTTTTGAAACTGCTAAATTTATACATTTGCCTCAACACATACAGGCCTGAAGATACCTTTTTACAAACAGAATTAACATGGCAATCCCAATTAAATCTATCATCAATATTCAGTCCAATAAACTTTACTGTTTTAACTTCACTTAATAAAATTTCATTCATGAAAATATTTGTGTTAGCTGAGCTTTGCCTTGAAAGTGAGAAATTAATAATTTTTGTTTTTTCCGGATTTGGTAACAAATTCATATCATGTAAATGTTGAATGACACTAGAAAGATGAACAAAAGATGAAATTTCCATATCAGCATTTGATTTACCAGATATTTTTATGTTTATATCATCAGCAAAGAGACAAACACTGTTAGGCTGTTCTATTATTGATGGGAAACCATTCAAATATATTAAAAACAATAGATGTCCCAAAATAGATCCTTGAGGGACACCGTAATTTATAATATTTGTTGAAGAATTAAAGGTAATCACTTGGTTAAAACTATTTATGTGCTCAATTGCAACATACTGCTGCCTTCCAACAAGGTATGATTCAAACCAGCGCCAAGCTCTCCCTTGGACACCAATACAATGTAGTTTTTAAGCATTAAATCATAAGAGACACTATCAAATGCTTTAGTTAAATCTAGGAAAATTCCAACTACTTTTTCTTTTGCATCGATTGATCTAATGACAGACTCACAGAAATCCACCCCTGCATCCGTTACAGATTTACCCGCTCTAAAACCAAATTGTTGTTTATCTAATAAATTATTTTCGTTTAAGAATTTACACAGTTGTATATGCATTGCCCTCTCAAAAATTTTGGAAAAAGAAGATAATAAAGATGTTGGTCTATAATTACATTTTTCTCTTGGGTCACCTTTCTTGAAACAAGGTTTAATTTTAGATATCTTCAGTTTTCCAGGAAATATACCAGATATGAAAGAGGAATTAATGACATGCAGTAATGGTAATAATAAATATATACGTGCCTGCTTAATTATTGGCATTGGTATTTCATCCCAACCTGTTGAAAATTTATTGTCAAATGAAGTTAAAATTTGATCTAATTGTTCATAAGTAAGAGAAGAAAGATTAAATTTTGGAAAAACTTTTTGGGATGTTGATAAAACAGGTTTTGAATTAGGAGAGAATTTTAACTTTGGCACTATGTCATTATCAACCATAGTCGTGTAGTAATCATTAAAAAGTTGGCATACACTCCTTACATCTAAACAATCATTTGCATTAATATATGGCATACTATCAACTCTGCTATCATTAATTTTATCATTCTTTCCAACCTCTCTTTTTATGATGTTCCAAGCGGTTTTACTGACATTTTGTGATTTCTCCAATAATTTGTCATGATAGTTACATTTGGTTTCTACAATTTCCCTTTTTAACTCTTTCTTTGTTATAGTTCAAAATGCTCTTAATGGATTTATCTTTTTCTCTCCTAAAAGTCTTACTTAGGTTTTAATAGTAGCCCACTTATAAAATGTTAGTTTCTACAGTTGGTTATGTTATTTTTTTATCCATTAGTTTTTTCATACAACTATTTACCATGATCTTAAATTTTAATATGCAAAAAAACTCAGCTATTTCATACCATAACAAATTATTTAAATTGCAGAGCCTTGCTCTTAAGTTCGACCCAGCACAATCTGCACAGTATTTTTAAATAGTTAAAAATCATTTGGGGTGTGCGAGTAGTGATTTTTTTTAATCGAGTCGAGTAGTGCCAATTATTTTCGAGTTTCGAGTATTTTCGAGCGAGTATTTGCCATCAGTTGGTAGTTTAAAATAGTGTAATGGGATTTGGATACCACCCTAGATTTGATAATCTAAACATGGTTTCTAATAGTGATGGTCAAAACCAGAAATTTCGAATCTCAAAACCGAAACCGAAACTTACAAAATCGAATCTCGAATCTCGAAACTCAAATCGCGAAACCCTATTTACTTGCCTGGGTATGGTTATGAAAAATAAATCCAGAAAAATCAATTAAAACTAATTATATATTTTGGTTAGAGTTGTTCTTTCAGAAATAAAAAATCAATAATCCAAAAAAGGTGAAGGTAGACGACCGATGACAGTAGGCTTTTGACCTTTGCATTATTGATCGAAACACGGGCGTGATTTCTGTTAAAAAAACAACAATAAAGACACAAAAAATCTCAGCAGTTTTGAGTTTTGATTCTCGAAACTCACCGATCGAATCTCGAAACCGAAACTTTTCCAAAGTTTTGGTGGTTTTGAGATTCAAGTTTTGGTTTTGACACATCACTAGTTTCTAACTAATACATGAGTAGCTATACAAAGTTTTGGCCAGTACAATCAAACTGGATTACGTATTGACAAACAAAACACAGTTTAACATTCGTTTCCGGCCGACGAAACAGGGCCCGGTTGTCATCTGGCCAATTTCACCTGGTCCAGACATCGCTTATAATCAATAATAAATGTCGAAATCGTTAGTCACGGCCGAAATTACGCAATTCGATCGTCATTTTCGGCCGATTTTACGTGATGCGATCTCCTTTTGTGGCCGTTACTACGTGTTTTGGCCGGTCGCAATCGTTAGCGATCGTCCGGAAATCGGCGGGAAATACTCGCTAGAACTTTCGAGTAGTTTTCAAAACGTCGAGTTCGAGTATTAAAATACTCGGCCGAAAACTCGAAGTTTCGAGTACTCACAAACCCCTAAAAATCATTCAGTTTTACAGGTTCAAATGTATTTATGCAATTATTAATATTGTATAGAAAACCACTTTTTAATAAACATTTGTTAGAGTTATTTTTTATTGTATTTTAAATATTTTTACACACTAAAATAATTACCTTATTGACATACGATTCATTCTGGGACGCAATGGACGTGTATATATCAAACACCGGTTCCCAAACCACTGGGAAAAACTTTTCACATTCTTTGAGGACAAGTTGAAGCCCGTCATTTTCTGTGAGCCAGAAATGTTTGAGGACTTGGCTGTCTGTTACTAGCAGTGCCACGAGTTTGTAGAAATCTTGACACCTCACATAGTCCAAGCCGAAGTTGACCACTGACAGGAACGCTACTTGGTAGACGGAGTAGTGAACAACTTCACACACGACTTTGTCATCCTGGAAGTCATTAGAATTCGAACCATTAACTTTTTTTCATTGTTCAGTCGAAGTAAACCTTTTGTAAACAATCCAAAGATCCAAAGTAGGTACACATTATTTTATTTAAACAATTTTTGTTTACTTTGATAATAAATCCCAGTGGAAACCCAGCTTGTTTTCATCAGTTAAGATAGAAATGTTGGGTAGAGGCACTTGGCTACTGGCTGATGTGTATTTCTTGAGCAATTCAGCCCGCTAGGGGGATACTCCCTCCTTTCCGGTTGCCAGCACAAAATTATTAAAAAGTGGCCCAATACCCTCACTGAATTTGCTGTGGTCATGGGTTTGCTCAGACTTCTTAATCCTCTCAAAACAATTAAACCCATGACAAAAAATATTAATCCTCATAACTATTATAGTAGATGCTCTCTTAACCATCTCCGTTTCAACCGCGCTCTTACCAGGAAATGTCAGCTGCTGTAGCCGACGACCCAATACTGTACCGTAAAAACGTTCAAGTCACAACAAATCAATCATACCTTTCCTTAGTTAATTAAGAACTGCATCTTGGTACCTTTTTAATTTTCCTGTAAGTTTTATCATTTCTGTGCTTAATACACAATACCCAGGTGATACCCGGACGTTAATTGTTTTAACCGTCCTTTTAGTTATCTGACCCAGAGTTCAGTCCCATGGAGGGCGGTTAAGAGATCATCTACTGTACCAATGGGAGCTAACTGGTATATAAACGCTAGGAAAACACTACCAGTTACAAAAACATACACTGATGTAGGCTATAACAATTTAAATGATAGATGTAGAACGTCCAATAAATATTACAGTGGCTGGGGAAGTCACTGACCAGAACATCTGGAGACGTGAGTATACTGCTGAAGTGCCTCCAGGGGTTGGCGGCCTTCACCGTGTGCGCGATGAACTCTCGCATGGCCTGCGACCCGGTGCCCAGTGGCGTCAGGAAGTGGACGACGAACCAAACACTCAGCAGAGCCGGTCCCTCCTCAGCCCTCCGGTCCATCGCAAACTTTATCTTCTCGTTGATATCGGAGAATGTCTCTTTCTGAGCCCACCTCGAGTCTTCCCCAGTGCTGCAATGAAAATATATTATTTTCCTAAAGTATTAACTTACTTGGGGCAATCACTTTCTAAAATCGGACCTTTTGGTTTTTCTGTTTTTCTTCAATTTTTTGAGCCAAACATATAGCCTTATAAATAAAAGAACAATAAACCTTATCCAAAAAAGTCACTTTATTTATAGCTAATTTTACATGAGAATAATTGTCAACAATAATCTTGATCTGTTTAATACTATTATAATTATATACTTCGGAATTGTAGCCTAATTAATGAACAACTTTTTTATTAGCACTTTTATTACTTTTTTATTCGACTTAGTAATGATCTAGAGCTTGACTATAAATACAATGTAAAAAATAGTTATGATCTTGTTGATAAAGTTATGGAGATTAATGTTAATGAAAATAGCAGGCTAGTTTCATTTGATATTTCAAATTTATATACAAATATTCCTGTGAATGAAACGATTGAAATAATCAAGGCTAGACTCATACGTAATAAGTTGGATAATGATAATGTAAATCAGCTTGTAAAACTGCTCAGAATCGTATTGAAACAAAACTATTTTAGGTTTAACAATAGATTTTATACACAAACTGATGGTTTAGCCATGGGTAGCCCCCTTTCATCAATATTATCAGAAGTATTTTTGCAACATAATGAGGAGATCATTTTGGAAAAGTTGAAGAAAGAACATGAAATCATAATGTATGTCAGATATGTGGACGATATACTTGTTATTTTCAAGGAAACCGAAGAAAAGGAAGCGGAACAAATGATGAGATTATTTAACAATCATCACAAAAACTTAAACTTTACTAGGGAGTATGAAGAGAACGGCAAGATAAATTTCCTAGATCTCACGATATCAAGAAGAAATGATGAGCTAGAGTTTGATATATACAGAAAGCCTACGCAGACGGATACTACAATCAACAACAAGCCTCTTCATCCCACCAGCCATAAGACCGCTGCATTTAGATCGATGTTATATAGAGCCTTCAAGATTCCTCTAAATGAAGATAACAGAAGAAGAGAAATAACAACTATAAAGGCGATTGCTCGAGCCAACGGATTCAACCCGACAATAATAGACGAAATTGGAGCAAAAATACATAGGAAAATAAAGAACCAAGAAAAACTGCGTAGAATAACAACGTTAGACGGAAGAAAAGAAATATCAAGTAATTTTGCAACATTCAGCTTCACAGGAACTAAGATACAAAAGGTCGCAAATCGATTCAAGAAATATGGAGTTAACATAGCCTACAGAACGCAAAACACCATGAACAAAATTCTAAATCCCAAGATAGAAGATTGTAACAAATTCGACATGCCCGGAATTTACAAAATTAATTGTAACAATTGTGATCACTTTTATATTGGTCAAACTGTTAATTGTATTAAAAGATTTAAGAACCATGTATCAGCTTGGAAGAACAGGAAACCCGAAAGATCAAATGTAGCAAAACATCTTTTAGAAAATGGCCAAAAAAAACCAACCATTATTATGTTTATGTTTATTTGTTTTTTCATAGGGAAAATAGAAGAAAACCTCAGCATCCTCAAGAATTGTAAAAAAGGAAATGAAATGAATGCATGGGAAGAATTGTTTATATTTAAAGAAAAATGTAAAAATAGAGATAAATTGATTAACGAACAAGTTAACTTCGACTCTGGTGGCACATTTAGGAACCTGTATACGGAACTTCCGGTAGACAATAGGATATAAGCAAGGACGCCATTTTGATTCTGTCAGTTCTCTCATTGGCCTGATGATGACTGGTGTGACTGGTCGAAATCGATAGCCTAGTACCATCTTTTATATATGTTTACCGTCTGTATGTGAATCAGTATAAGTGTAAATATATCTTAAGTGTTGTAGACGTCTTTTATACATCCCGTACCTAATTAATGGTGTAAAACGTACCTAACCAACCTAACGTACCTCTCCAGCAGGAAAAGGCGTACATATCCTAATCTGGATCACACAAGAGCATGGGTTAGAATTTTACACTTAATACAATTTGTTCGTGGGTATATAGGCCTAACATTCCCCCTACCATGTAGGTAAGCTGTTCACGCTTCTGATTTGGGAAGCTTTTTCAAGTTTGTAGTCAGCTCTGCCAAGTACAAAGAAAATCAACCCACGAGGGTCTTATGATGAGCCTTATCCAAGGCAACCAAAGTACACAGAATTTAAAACCCTTTAAATGATTCTACAGCTAACCCATCCAACTCTTAACCTCTGCTTAATCAGAAGAGATGAATGGCATCAACCACCACACATAAAATACATTTTACAATACAGTAGAACCTCGATAGTTCGACAGTCTATATACTTCGACACAAGCTGTGACGACATGACATGACAGTAGCGGCGACCGATAGTGTCCTTGACGGGTTCGCCGGTCAGTGATGGAAGCCCGCTTATTGTTTTCGCGAACATGCGCTACCGCCTTTTCTATAAATAACTTCTTTTCTAAGCCCTACCCTGTCCTATCCACCCCCTTCCCCACTCTTTCCAGTAAGCAGGTCAAGTCAGTTTGCTTGAGACGCTGCTGGAGTTAAACACTATTTTCATACTTTTGTGATACGCTATTGTTTTTCTGATCATAATACTCCCTGTGTTAAAATGTTCCATATACTCCCTATAGTTCGACATTTTGATAGTTCGACACCCTTTTAGTCCACAAAGTGTCGAACTATCGAGGTTCTACTGTAATTTAAAATAATATAGTAAATTCTTCTATACATAAACTATGAACAAAACTATCCATACGTTCTTAAGTAACATCTTCTTTATATATAATTCTGTAAGCAAAGTTTTTAAGTCAAAATTGTGGGAGTTTGGAAAATTGCAGGAAAATGGGAGACGGCTCAAATTAAATTCCAGGGACTCGGGAAAAATAGCAGTATTTCCAAAAAGTTACCACCTTACGAGAAATAATGTAAAACATCCCCCATAAGAAAAGCATGGGAATTTAAAACATCTAAAACCAGGTTTACATACCTTTTCCGTCCAAACAGTTCAAAAATATATGCTGCCACATACTATGACGACATGTTTCGGAATCTAGAATTCCATCTTCTGGTCATAACAAAAACGTCCGTAATTCACACAGATTTTCGTCAAAATTTAAAATTTTTTAAAATGTTTGTTGTTAAACATAAAACAGTTCAACATAACACACAACACGACATTAAACACATATTGAACTGTTTTATGTTTAACAACAAATATTTTTAAAAAATGTTTAAAAATTTTAAATTTTGACGAAAATCTGTGTGAATTACGGACGTTTATGTTATGACCAGAAGATGGAATTCTAGATTCCGAAACATGTCGTCATAGTATGTGGCAGCATATATTTTTGAACTGTTTGGACAGAAAAGATATGTAAACCTGGTTTTAAATTCTAAACAACAGTTCAGGAGGCATTTTCAAAATGAATAAATTAAAACATCTGCTTTGTTTACATTAAAACATGTGACTTCCAACATGTGATTTCCAATGACTACTTTGTTCGCGAACTGACATTTAAATAGTAAACAAAATCAGGAAGTGCATTGGAGCAAGGTTAGGGGCTATGGCCCCTTCAAGCCACTAGTTATAAAATAAAACTGCACTCTATATATTCATTTAGAGTTAGAATTATTTCTGAAACCTAATCAATATAGGCCTACTACTTACAGCACATCAAATCCAATCAGCTGAATGATGTGAACCACATAAAACTGTCTGAGTGTTTTATAAGGTGATTCCTTTGAGCGACTAGAAGACTCTCTTTCTGTTGCTTTGGAGCTCTGAAATAAATTAACTTTAAATAATCCTTGATCATAAACTCAAAAATAAATGGTTTTAACTTAAAAAAATAAACAATTTTTTTCAAACGAACAAATTACAAAACAAAGTAGCAGGCTAATATCAATCTTAGTTTATATGTAAGAACGCAGAATATAACAGTTGTTCTAAAACCTTGAGCTTTGAATCTACCGTCTGAAAGCAATAATTTGTCTAAGTAACTGATCTTTATATTGCTTGAAGTTATATTAAAATGACTTTATGATGGGATAGTTAAATCCAATTAAGGTTCACTTTAAAAACTTACATTAAAAAAATAGAATTAGAATAGCCTATGAGTTACAATATGTTAATCACATTAGTCATTAAAGTAATTATTAATGAGCCCCTATTAGACTTTGAACTCAAGTCTGCCGACTCTTCGAGGATTTCAGCATTTTTTGGATTTCAAGTTTTTGGATTTGATGTAACTTTTTAAGTATCTTGACACATAACACTAGATATTTCTCTATATCAAATATTTAGTTTTATTTATTTTTTTTTTTTTGTAAGGCCGCCTCAAATGTTTAGAAATTAAAATTATCTATGTTCGGATCATAAAATACACGCCAATATTTTTTATCTAAATTAATTAATGGAGCATGAAGATAATGAGAATGAAGAAAGGATAATATACCCCCGTCGCAGCAAACCTGCATACTCAGCGAATTTCCAATGAACAACACATAACATAACATAACACATTAAAACACTTAACAGGATTCATAAGAAATGTATTCACAAACAAGCGATATTGAAAATATTAATTATTCTCCATAAGAATAACATTGGGGATGAGTACACAGGTTTGCTGCAACAAGGCACACAAAATAATGGGTTTTTATGCAAATATCAATAGGACTCATCTTAGTGAAGTCACATACCAAGTTTCATCCATATACATTCATAAATAAGCGATATATAACATTTTAAGTATTTACCATAAGAATAACATGGGGACCAAGTACCTAGGATTGCTGCTACAGGAACCATAGGCGAAAAATTTTTTTTGTGCAAACAACAATAAACCACAACCAGATCAAGCCATATACCAAATTTCACCAGTTTATGTTCATAAATAAGCGAGATACACAATTTTTCATTTTCTCCATAAGAATAACATTAGACAACGTACTGTGTTTAGCACTTTCAATATCTCGGTAACCAATTGACGTAGAGCAATGATGAAAATACCAAATTGTTTGTTTTTTTAAGCTGAATTCAATTGTATAAATTAAAATTTGATTTAAATTAAAATTACATGTGAAAACCCCAAAAAAAACATTTTTGGGGTACAAAACCCCCCAAAAACCCCCTTTCGGATGGTGCGATTCATCTGGTTTTCGAACTTGTTCAAATAAATGGTACTTTACACATTTGTACCAAATTTCATTAAGATCGGACCTTTTTTACGAGAGTTATCGTACTTACGGACACACATATATATATATATATATATATATATATAAATTTGAACGAATGGTGTTTTTGGCATCTGGGGACCTCAAAATGAAAAGTTATCATGGTCTCGGGCTTAAGTCTTACCATGAGACCTACGGTACTAGCTTCTTCCCTATAGGGAAAATTCGCTAAAAGGAAAGATGTAATAATACAGAAGAAAATAGACAAGTTGATAAAAAGATGATGAAGAAAAATTTTACAAGATAGCAAAAAGAAGATAGAAGAACAAAAAATAACAAGTTTGAAAATTAAAAGGCTAAAGTCAAAAATCTTATGGAAGAAGATTAAGAATAATAATTTATATTTTGAAAATTTATTAAATAGGATTTTTGTACAAAAAACAATAAAAAAGTGTTTTTGAGTGCAAATTAACAAAATATTTCAATTAACTGACTTAGGCCTAGTGGGTATTAGTGTTATTAAATCATTTTTGTCAAAGAAACTGTTAATCTATATTCCAGATTATTAAAAAAAAGCATTTTGTGAGAAGAAGTCAAATAAAACTAACTAATTAAAAAGATTACATAAACAATAATATGTTGTTTATGCAATCTTTTTATTTTCAATGTTAAAATGTAAAAAAATGTAGGTAATGTATAAATGTTTAAAAAATGCAACTGAGTGAGGTAGCGATTATTGCACCTCACATTCGGGAGGTCTTGGGTTTCACCCCAGGCCGGTCATTCTGAGAAGAGTTTGTACGGTTTCTCATCTCATCTAGGCAAATGCCGGAATGGTTCCCAAAAACGGCCGTACCGGTACCCCGCCAAGAAGAGAAAGATAGGACTCAGGCCCACCTTACCTGGTTTAAAGATTTCCCCATAAATTTACTATTTTGTTTTGTATTTCCAATACATTTTTAAACAATGAAACGGAATAAATATTATTATTATTATTACTATTATTATTATTATTATGTCCATGTTATTTCTTAACTATTAATGAGTGGTTTCCCACTAACTACAGATGGGCCAAAGTTTCTGCGCGCGTGGGAGAGATGCTACTGACCACACAAAAAACATAAGCAAATAGTTGTCTTACAACAGCTGATGACAACATTAAGCCGGCTTCAGACATTCGTCATTCACCAAGCGCCGATTATTTGCCGAGTGTCGAGCTACTTGTGTTGGTATTCGCTGATTACCGAGCAGACATCTACAGACATGCGTGTTTTTCCGAGCACCCTGTTAGTAGAGGCAATATGGGGAGTCTGGGACAGCTGAAAAATAATTGTTTTTAAATCAGAAGTGACGTTTGAGTGACGTGGTGATGACGTATGTGTGACGAGAGGGTGTGATGACGTCACGGCGATGACGTATTGGTGTGACGATACACATACGTCATTGGATGTGAGGTAATGTGAAAGCGGGTGGATTTATATTCGTTAAGAAACTGTTTAAAGTCGAGAGAGAGGTTTGAAAATGAATTTGGTGGTTGCTGAGTGTCAAACGATTGAACAAACTGGTGGCCTGTAAAAAGGCCGTTTGTTACATGTATGTAAAATCTTTTGGTGTGACGAACGACATACGTTATTGGATGTGGGGTAAAGTGAAAACGGATGGATTAATATTTGTTCCGAAACTGATAGAAGTCGTGGGAGTGATTTGAAAATGAATTTGGCGGTTGCTGAGTGTCAAACGAATGAAACATCTGGTGGCCTTGAAAAAGGCCGTTTGTCACATGTCCTTAAAATCTGTAATTTACACAAATATTGCATAAATCTCAGTTGATAGACCTCTTCTGTTGATCTCAGCCTTCAGCGCAGCGAGATATTCCATCCGCCGAGATATCGCCGGCCACTGCTCTGGAAGCATCGTTGGTTGGGCAATGTATGACATGATCGCCTTTATCTCATTGAAGTGATTTTCTTGTAGTTCGTCCTCAGACATAGTTGAAATTGCTCTCATTCTCTCCCCATGCTCCGCAATCAGGGTGATCTCCACCAACTCTTCGTCGCCGATGTCTTTGGACCACAGAGTAGATGCAGACATGTTGGCGGATCGGTGTCAGACGAGAGGATGGTAGTGAGGATCAGACAGACATGATTTTATTACTTGTTTATGCTTAGTCATCACGAAACACTGACAAGTAATTGGCTAAAAATTATCCAATTAAATGTAACCATTTTATAGAAAAAACCTAGAGTCATTGTTACTCTCAAGTGGGTGGGTGGTTACGGACATGTAGAAACAAGTTCAAGGTCATCGAAAGTGGTTTTTAAAAAAAGATTTGATAATTTATTTGTCAAAAATTACAAAGATTTAATCAAGGTTTACATAACTTATCTTTACAGCAAACTAGGTATATTGTATTAAACATTATTTCCTTCTTTGTACTTTGGAGGTTCTTGTGGTTGGCTTTCTTCTTCGTACTTTGGAGGTTCTTGTAGTTTGGTTTCTTCTGTATTTTCGGATGTGGCATTCGGAGACCATTCAGTGGGTGATTCAGTCGTCTCCGAATCGCAGAAGGTTGTGCTGTCGAATTCAACAGTAATCTTCATTACCATCGGAGGATGTTCCGTCATCAAATGCAGGAGTGTTTCGTGAAGTATTCCCAAATCCACTTCGTCTTGCATCACCAGATGAAACTTCATTATGTTGATGGGTTAAGTTCGTTCTTGACGGTACGAGAGCTGATGGAGAAATGATAGCTGACCACTAGTACGGGTTCTATTTATGTCAGAATAAAATGGTGGGGGTAAGTCCGACACTTTCAAAACTATGTCAAGGTCACAGTGATGAGTTTTTTAAAAATATAATTACATAATACCTAAGTAAAAATAATACATAATTAAAAAGGTAAAATAATCAGAGATTACAATGGAATTTTACGCTATGTACAAAACTATTTTACAAAGTATTGTTAACATGGATTGTTATTTCTGTAGAGTTGTTTCCAGAAGGTCCATGGGAAACTAAATACAATACGCCGGGCTTGACAGAATCCAAATCTTCGTTCATAAGAACATTAACAAATCTTTTCGGGAGGTAAACTTGGAATTTAGGTTTATCTTCTTCTTTGTAGGGTGAATCTCCAAGAACAGCTATAACTGCTTCACCAACTGATGTATCCAACTTTTTCATTGAATGCACAGCATAATGTTTTTTCTCTTGAAGTTCGCTACATCTTTTTGTTGCTAGGAGATCGGATTTTGAATGTTGGTTGAATTTTTCTGCAAGAGATTGTAGTGGAGAAGGTGATGCCATTGTGGAGAAGCTGATATGATTCTTTTGCTAGGTGTTGTATTCTGTAAGAGATCTTGTGTCCAACTGATATTACGGAGGTACGTGCATGGGTATATGTGGATTTCCCCCTCCACCGGATATAAATCGGCCTACTCTGTATGCTCGTGACAATGCACAATTTGCAGTTTTATGCTGAGGGCTTTTTACTCCGATGCAAAGACCATTTAATTCCGTTGCAAATTCCTTATCCAACACAATATCCGTCACATTTGAAGTACTGTACATTCTGATCCACTTTGATTTTTCATCCCCAGTAGTGTAGATTTCGTCATACTGTTGACAATAATGGTACATTATGCTATCCAGCTCTTTGTATTGTGTAAATCCTTCGTCCCAGGTGATGTGATGAAGATACTTCATTAACCATTTATTGGTTCTAGAGCTTTTGCTATTTAACTTCTTAAAAGGAAAAGGCGGCTTAAAAAGAAAATAGTTAATGACATTAGTAGATATGTCAAAAAAAGCTAGTTCTTTTATGATATATTTGTCTTGGTTGTTCCTGAAAGCTTGAAATTCTACTACGCACTTTTTGGACATTCTAATATTATAATTAAAACAAATTGGTTTGTCCATTCCGTATCAATGTAATTTTGGTTCTATGAAACATTTCTCACTGCAGCAGTATGTATTTATTTTTGCAACTGTTAACTGATGGGAAGCTTGCAATCAACTGCACTCATATAGCCCCAATATGACAATATTGGGGCTATATGAGTGCAGTTGATTGCACTCATATATATATATGACAATATATATATATATACGGTGAAAATAAGAATAACATGTGGAAACCTGAATTGTTTCAAGGTCACGTAAATTAGTTTTTAAAAATGTTTAAGTGCTCCCAGCATGAGCACTTTGTTGATGCAATCTACCGTATAAACAGTCAGAGTTTGCTAACATTCATTCGCATTTAGTGTATCTCTCTTCTACACATGTACCGTTACATTTCATACATTGATATTTCAATTGTAGTGTTGACGTGTTGACTTGAAAAGATTCATGTAGAACTTTTTGTTCGTAGTCCGAAAATTCATTTTTGTTATCCTCGTAACACTTTCGACAAATCCTAAGACTATCTTTTTCATAGAAACATATTAAAGCCGTCGCACAATTTTTGTAATGTTCATTCATAATTTCTTCAGCTATACTTTTTGGTAGTTGGCTTACAATTTTTTTTAAATCATTCGTATCCTGATATTCTTTGAGTAACGCTTGTTTCCACAGGTTATACTCCTCCATTTTGTGTTGAATCTACGAGAGCGCATGAAGTTGGTTTTCACTGGGCAAGAGCTGGAGTTGTTCTGAGATGGGGTGGGTGGTGTGACAGCTATTTATACTAATGCAAACCTTCATTTCCTAAAAATTAACACTCTATTGCAGTAACCATAGCATTCACATATTCTACATGCTATTCCGTCTTGTTATTACTTTTGACTCTACTTCTATATCCACATCCCAACTCTTCCTGTTTGCACAATATTGTAGTAGACATTCACAAAGACCTTTGCGACATTTGTTACAATATTTTATTATATCGCTATACAGTCCAAATTTCACACACATTTTAGGACAACATGTATAACAGTGTTGGGATTTGTACAATGTGAAAGTTTCTCGTGTTGGAGTTGGAAGTTTATATGTTTTACATCGACATTTACAAATACCATAACTTTCACATATTTCACAGGCTAATCCGTCTACCTCTAGTTTCGGTCGCACAAAACACTTGTTTTCACAACAGTATCTTTCCATTTTATGAAGTTTACTTAAGCATGTCATAAACAAGACTGAGTAGGATAGGTACTGTTTGGAAGCTTGGAATCAACTGCACTCACACAGCGTGAGTATTTTCATATGTATATAGTCAGCGAAAAGAAGAATAACATATGCAAACCTGAACTGTTTCAAGGTCACGTAAATCTTTTTTTAAAAAGTTTTAGTGCTCCCAACATGAGCACTTGCTTGACGCAATCATTCAAATAATTTTACACTTTTTGTTTATTTGAAATATTCTCCGGCAATTCCTTTGTTGGAGAAACTTTAATTTTGGTTCCTTCACTTCGAAGTTTATTAAAAAAGAATCCGGTCCTTCTGTAGAACGACACCTCTTGAGGCAATCTGTTGTATATAGAATGATCTATCGGGCCATAGATCAGTGGTAAAACTGGATGTGTGTTCACCGAACTGTTGAGGTAATCAAAAATAAGTGGAGCATATGTGACGAGTTGCTGAATGTATCTGATTATTACTGGTGTTAGATTCGACAGGACTTGAAATTCTTCCAAAGTTAAAAGGATTTTCTTATTGTGTTTAGAAAGATCTCTAAATCTCACAAATTGAGTACCTCGAAGTCTGATGTTGTCGATTTCTAAATCGGATTCGTTAAATCCAATTGCAGTTTTTCGTCCTGTCAAGTTGTTGTATAAGTAGGCTTCAATGATAGATACGTGTTTAGTAAATTTATCCCACATGTCTATCGTAAGCAGCAATGAGGCTTTCCCGCAATGGTTAATTAGCACAGCAGGATTAAAGTTCAAAGATTTGAAAACACCAACAGTAACAGTTTTATCCATGTTTAAATTCAATGGATACATTGCGCGTAAAAATACATCAAATATCACATCCATATTTTGTTCATCATATTCATTTTCACATCTTTTCCTTTTCCTCTGATCATTTCCTTCGAAAGTTAGAAATCCTGAGAGTCCAGCCTTAATCTCCTCAGTAGTTGTTGTGTCCTTTTCTGCGGACTCTTCTACATTTTCAGCTGGTGTTGTATTAGTTTTAACATCATCATTATTATTATTATAAGGTGGAATTGTGTCTTTGACAATTGGAAAAGAAGTGGTTTCCGTTGTTTTTACAGAGTCCTCACTAGGATTACCAGGTGGAATTGTGTCTTTGTCAATTGGAAAAGAAGTAGTTTCCGTTGTTTTTGCAGAGTCCTCACTAGGTTTTGTGTTTTCAGGTAAGTCTTGATTCGACATTTTAGATGCAGCTGTCACCTCTGATGATGCAGACTCGAGCGTTACATCTTCAAGAAAATTAGATGGCATACTGTCCATTTTAACTATCAATGTTGTCTTGCTGTCTGCAGGTGGTATACTGATGTCCTCTCGCAGAAGAATCTCCCTTTTATAAACTTGTGGCGGGGGTAAATATATGTAGGTGCTGAATAATGTGGTAAAAACATCTATATTATTCTTCTAACCACGCCTGTTAGAGGGGTGTACGTTACGATTGTATCATGTAGTATCAAACAATACGCTGTTGTTTGGTCTGGAATATTCTCTTCCAACTCAAACTCGATGCGAATATCTACTGTTGATGATTTAATTGATTCGTTTTGTTTTGAACAGTCTATGACTGCAATTGGTGCGAGACTCTTGAATGTTTCAGGGTTGAGGAGAGGCGAGTTCGTCCTTCCATAGTATGACGATTGAAACCTAGCATACATATCGTATAAAATACCATATCTGTCCTTAGAAAACATTACATTAAGACTGTCATAGGGAAAGAATTGTGAGTTTAAAAACAACTTAATATTTGAAAGTTTACAATGATCAAAGCTACTGGCATTAGCAGTAATATTAGATCTTTTATTTGTTTGCAGAGCAAAAATAACATATCTAGGCTTTTCTAAATTACTCGAAGTCTTCACAGCCCACGTTTGACGTTGAGTTTTAGGCAAGACAGGCCATTCATGCATTTCCCAGCTTCTAAAAGGAACCACAATATCCCTATCAGAGTCCAGAATCCGTAATAGACTTACTCGTCGTTCATCGGCCAACCGTACATGAGGTACTCTCCAAACTATTTTATCTAACTTCAATTTCCATTCAAGTGTTGTGGGAGTTGTTCCGCTATCAGCTTGTATAATATCCACATCAGAGGATGATCGCAGTAAAACCAATTCTTGTTTGACATTAATTATTATTCTTCTGTAGTCTTCAGCGAATCCTAGTAAGAGCCGCAACGGAACGCAAAAGTCTAAATAACCACTTGAATTAGGTACTATTTTGGTCGTAGTTGGTAATATCCATCCGGCTGTTTTTAAAGCGTTCGTTTCATTAGGTGATAAAGAAACCAACCCTTTAAGCGTACTGCTTATACCGACTTTTTTAGTCGAATCTACTACAATGCCAGATATTTCGTACCGGATTTCTTCAAACAAAAAGGCCATTGGATTATTTATGAATGGTACTTTTGATGTTGTATTTTCATCTTTTTCCAAAACCCTTCCTTCAATATAAATATAGCTTTCAGACGGTAAAGTATATGCATCTTGATGTTGTATTGGAATTCGGATCTCATCATTATTTCCTAATTTCGATGAAGCGTAAGGGTTGTGAGTGTGAAGCTCCTTCTCCCACAACGTTTCGTCGAAAACCGGTCCATGTTTTATATCCAGTATGTCCATTATCATTGACTCTGAAACCAAGTCCTTCTAAAAATTTAATGTTCTCTCTAGTTAACCTCTCTACGTTAGGAGATATACTAGAATTGTCTGATGTTTGTTTAGTGTTATATGTAAATTCAAGTCCCATCGTTCTTTTACGGTGCCTGTCTAATGTGTAAACGTACAGTAATAATTTCTCCTCTGAAATCCACGATGTCACCGTCTTGATCTAGTACGTTCAATACGATGTCTGAAATATGAGTGGAGTTTAATGGAAGATATATCAGATTATGAGGTTTTTCAATTATCTTAAATCCAGGTGGAACGGTTGGATAAAACGAATGTAAAATATGTTGGTTCGATCCATCTTTATAAGCCCCTTGAACTATGTTACACGTGATATTTATAGTATTAACTTTAATTATGTTCACAGTTTTTGGACTTGTATGGTAGATATTTGGTTCAAGAACCGACTTGTATAATGGGAAACCAAGTAAAGGACCAATCGATGCTGGTAGAGTGAAATCCATATAAAACTTGCATTTTATTTCACTTCTTAAATTGTTATTATTCGCTCTTAGTTCAATTACATCCTTTC
Organism: Allygus modestus; assembly: GCA_963675035.1. Taxonomy (NCBI): domain Eukaryota; kingdom Metazoa; phylum Arthropoda; class Insecta; order Hemiptera; family Cicadellidae; genus Allygus; species Allygus modestus. Next base: position 298,762,802 of record OY776112.1, read on the forward strand.
CTAACTTATTTTGAAGTTCTCTGTTTATGTCAGCTATTTCATAAGCACCAGTTTTAATCTCAACAAATTCACGTACAACAGCCAGACCTTCAGTATTTTTCTTTCTCACGTAGTGAAATTTATTATTAACACCTTCTATTATGTTTGGGATTGAGTTGTAAGTAGTAAAATCCAAAAGTGCAATTTCCCACTGTCTATCATCTCTCAGGTGTAATGGTGGAAATAATGTACTTCGTAAAGTTGATGTTGAACCACTAACTGTTACAGTACAAGACGACATCTTACAGTTGACTGACACTTGTGGCTAGAAATTCCAAACATAAATGTCCACATACTGACGTGTCTTCTTTTTGTTTTCTATCATAATTGAAAACTACGTTAGGTACTGCACCGAAATACACTTGTAACTCTTTAGGAGGTGGAAGATTCCCAAAACTGTCGAAATAAAAAACAGAATCAAATATTTTCTTATAACAAACCCAATGTGTCCCAGCACCATTAGCATAATCAAGGTTTACAATTGCGGCTTCATTTTTCCAGATTTTTCTTGGCAATCCGTTTCGCATGAACACCCCTCTGAAAAAAGGGATTTTTAAACATGATGCATACCGTTCAAGTTCCTCGTTGTTCAAAGGTTTATTCGGCAAAATTAATTTGTTTTTATTTAATATGCACGGTATGGTCTTAGGTATAATCCTCTTCCGTTTACCTTTTTTTTTGAACATTTTGAACACTTTTTTCGCTTACGATTAACTCTCTTATTAGTATTCCTTCTTTTACTAGTGCCCCCACCGGAAATATTTCTTCTGCGACGTGTGTTTGTTTTTCTTCTCCTTGATCCTCCTCCAACTGCTGTTTTGGCTTTCATGGCTGCAGTTACTGCTAATGCAGCTGCTCGTTCACCAACACTTGCGTCACTTGATTTTACTCTCTGCCAAGCTTTTTCAGCAAGAGCTCTATCTGCAATTGATCTTCTTTCCGAATCTGAGTAATTTGAATATGCAATATCGTGTGCTCTGCAAGCTTCGTCCAATTTGTTTATTCCAGGATCTCCTCGTACCAAACGCTTTCGCAATTTCGTACCTGGACCACAATATTGATAACCTCCAGGCAAATGTAGCTCAATTGGAAGTGCGTCAACAGCTGTGTTTATTAATGCACCTGTAGGTAAAGTGGAAAATGCTTTTTTAAAAAGAGACACTGCGCTACTAGTGAGTCCTCGTCCTCTTTTCATGAGTGATAGTTCACTACTGAACGTCTTCCTTCCATGTATGATAATTTATTTTTGTTTTAACACCTTACTTCATTAGATTACTCTAACGTCTGGCAGTGATAATGACTCTTCTGCATCACTGTTTGTATCATATATTGCGTTTACACTGTTTGAAGGTGTTCCCCGACTTTCCTTTTTCGAAGAGGTGAAAAGAATCACCATAGACTGTAATTTGTCGATTGTTTGGTAAATATCTTGTTTTAATTGCTTTATTTCTTCCAAAACAAATCGCCTATTCACAGCATCTGTATCTTTTTCTGCAATTGCCACATGTATAATTCTTTTATATTTAGCATCAAACATGGTGTCATTTGTCTCGCAATTTAATGTAAATGTACGAATTGTTCCAAGGTTTACTGCTTCATCTTTGTTAATAGGATCTGCAATATTGCACAAACGTTTCCTTCTTAGATCATAGTTTCCGTCTCGAGTCAACTGAAAACCTTCTCCAGGCGGACCTCTCAAAACCTCTCGAACCAAAGAGCTCTCATGACGACCGAACTTATCAACACTCATCTTTAGACTGAATACTTAAGCTATGTATCCCCGACCTTTTAACTCTTCCGTTAAAGCAATCATTTCGTTATCCAATCCGTTATGCCCAGCCTGTATAGATTCATATATTAATCGCATTCTGTCAACCAGCTTATTCACATTATTATAGTATATAATATTTGTATCATACACCGATTTCATCGACATTCCTTTACCCTTAGCCTTCGGACGTTTTCCTCTAATACTAGAAAACAGCTTTGAAATAACTTCTCTATACTTCTCCGATCTATTTCTATGAATAGGTGTATTATGTGAATAACCTTTTCTATGGGAGTTGGTTAAAATACATATGTTTTTAAAATCATTCAAATCCTTCTTAGTATATTTTTTTGGAGAGGGTTTAAAGATCAATTCAAACAGTCCAGCGGTACCCTTAAAAGTTTGGTCTTTAACTGTTATACTATCTTTGTCATCTATCTCTAGCATACTATCCCCCATACGAAGACCGTCTTTTTCCAAGCGTGCTCCATACACGTGGTATTTACTCGATTTATGTGCACCATGTAGCATTTTTAGTATATAATTTCGTGAAAGAGGTCCTTTTTTGCCAATTTCTTTACTTAAAATACTAATATTTGTGGGGGATTCTGTTGGTTCTAAAGGATCTGTTTCACCTTCAACGTCGGATTTACTTTCTTCTTCATCTTCTTTATCTTCTTCTTCTTCTTCTTCTTCTTCTTCTTCTTCTTCTTCTTCTCCTGAACGACTCGTTCTGCTAAATGATTCTGACCCAGATTCTGATCCGTATGTTCCTGAAGTTTCATCTTGTTTAACGATCTTTTTATCTCGTTCTTTTACTCCTTGATCTAGTAGAGTCGATTTGGTCATTTTATCATTTATTTTATTCAGGGGTTCGACAATGGGCTTGAAGGTTTCCTCCAAATATTTATTTCTAGCCATCAATCCTTCTTTTAGTAGCAGGTTTTTCTTCCGTATTGAGTCACTTAGGACTTTTATTTCACTAAGCAACTCCTCCTGGTTCGACATTATTAGTTCCGACTGTTCTCAACGCCTTCACCACAAATACTGAATTTGTTATAGGCAGAAGTCAATGTAATAAAACAAATCCATCGAACCCTATTCTGTAACGACCATTTGTCATAGATCTTTCTTTATCTATAACTAAAAACCCATATTTTTCTTTCCAAGCTTTCCCACACACATCTCGAAATTTTTCAAATGACATATCTGCACCAACATGATCGTTGTATATATGTTTGAGATCTTTTTCATCCTGCTTGAAAACAATTAAAAAGTTTACGTTGTCTCTAATTAATTGTTTCGGGATTTTACTATATGTTTGACCTATGTAAATAGAGTCAATATGATTATGTCTACCCATAGAGAAGTATGTTCTTATCCTATCATGATTTTCAGAGGAAACATCGTCAAAAATAAAAACTGAATACGGTTCAGCATTGTTAGGCTCTATAATCTCACTACTTGCGTCAAATTTATGCAATGAAACATCGGGTACATCATGCAAAATCTTTTCCAATAATAAATATTTTGGTTGATTCAGAGATTTTGAAAAAATATAAACATTATTGAAGCTTAAGCCGTTTGGTTTTGTTATTAAATTAAAAACAACGTTGGTTTTTCCACAGTTTGAAGGCCCACTAATAATACACCTCATTGTGTTAGGCAATAAACAGCCATGTTTACTTACCTCATTATCAAAAATATCCGGTGTCAAACAATCAATATTGTTAATATCAAGTCTTTCATTCTGGCAGATAATTTCCATAATTTATTTACTGCATAAACAGTCTTCTCAAATGCTGTCCCGTTACTGATTTTTTATTTCAAAGTAGGTCCTTTTTGTCTATCCAAGTATCTTCGCTCTTGTCAAATCCCAACCATCTCACTAAAAGTTTATTACCTCTTTTTCTTAATATCTTTTCAACCAAATAAACATTGCCAGTCTTGGATTTTAACAACTCATGTCCGTAAAACCCTCCCTGCAGTATCTCTCCTTTAACATCCTTTAAAATATAAGTTTCAGGAATAGTAGGCTGTACTCGATGCACTGTGAAAACCTCGTTTGTCCAATTCGGAAGGTAACCTTTGGTAAAGATCTGTTTATATTTACATATCCTCACATTGTCTCCTATTGCAAATTTTTTGGGTGGTTTCTTATCTAATATTGGTTTGGTACTTTTCTTTATGCGTTTCAAAACTTTAGATTCATTTGCTTTATTCACCTGATTTGGTTTCATACCTATTGTACGATGTTTTTTATCATTGTAATCTTTTATTAAAGTAGGAAGAATATCATACCATACATAGGTGCCTCTTTCTGAAAATGTCTTGTACATTGAAGTTTTCAAAGTGCGATTGAAACGTTCTACAATAGCGGCTTTCTTTTCACTATAAGTTGAATAATGATTTATTTTATTTTTCCTCATTAGATCAGAAAAATCTTTGTTAAAAAATTCTGTACCATTGTCTGTCTGCAGATATTTTATACGTTTCCCTATCGCCTGAAGTAATTCTTTCATTGCTTCTGTAATAGACGATCCACTTTTGTTTTTCAGTGGAATTGCACTGGCTACTTTTGTAAAACAATCAATAACCGTTAAAATGTACCTAAAACCTTTATTAATCCTACTGTACGGTTTCATTTCTACAAGGTCCGCTTGATATAGGTCATGAATGCCTTTCACGACCGTTGATCTTCTAGGAAAATTTCTTCGAACTGGTTTGTGAAGTTCTTCAACGATGGATTTTCTCTCGTCCATCGGTTCGCTTTATCCTCCAATCGTTTAGTAACTGAACTATAAAACTGTTTCATTTATTAAAAAAGGCTAAATGTTAAATAAGTAATGCAGTTTTTGCTAATTTAAAAAATTGCTTATTCTGAACACACGAAAACTGGGTCAAGGCCACTGAAGTGGCTTTTTAAAAACTTTATTTAACATATACTTAATTAATTAGCATTTTATAGATCTTCCACCAGTTTACTTCTCAGGATGATGATGCACTTAATCAATTTATCTTAATGAATAATGTCCATAAGGAAGTGTGTGGATGTTGTTTTGAAGGATCACACGTTTGTCGTCTTTGTCTGCCAATGACTTCTTTTTCACAGTTATACTATATAAATTATGATTGAAGCTCCGGATTGTGTTAAAAGATGCACTGTACCCAACTCTTCTGAATAAACAGTTGTAGTAATGTTCAAATTTCATTTTTTTCATTATGTACATCTTTTTTATTCCTTTTGCCTTCTTGATAATCCCTGCTTCATCCTCATCCGCTGCAACTGTTGATGTGACATTCGCTGTTCTATCTGTCATTAATTTTAACGCGTACATCTTCGACATGAGGGCGACAATTTCTTCAAGTGGTACTCCGCAAGTTTCATCCTTGAACTTTCCTAAAACCTTCTTGTTAACAGAGTTGTCGTATGTCGGATGGTTGACTGGGTAGTCGGAGAAGTCAAAATCATTCCTGTGAGGAAACACTCTAAGGTCATCATACATGTCAAGTGTCTTGATCCAATATACGATCCCGTCAGTGTCCATGTAGCTAATTCCAATTCGATCTCGTCCATAAAAGGCAACCATCTTGTTGTAGTGGAAGTCGTACATATGGGTCTTTGAAATATCAAGTATACACATTCCTACATAAAGAGGTCGATCCATGACAACATTTGTTTTGTTCATGCATACAGCTACAAGATTTTCGTTTATTATGATAGATGTTTTGAAGTTAGGCTGTTGAACTAATTTTAACATTTTCTTTTCATCAGAAACAAGTTTCAAATTCATGTGATTCCTTTTGTTTTCAAGACATTTCCCATAGACGGCGTTATTCATCAGTTTGTAAAATTCTTTGTGAAAACTTGATGTGGAAGCTGCTCTTCTTGAAGTATTCGATTCTATATACGGTTTTAGCCAGGTCTTTTGTGTAAATTGAAGCACTCGGTTGATTTTAACAATTTTGATTCCTAGTTCAATTGCTTGCTGTACAATCCAATAATGTGCAATGTAATTAGATTTATTTTCAAGTGTTGTCATCAACTTTGAATATTTGCCTCCTGGAGGAACCTCGGACCTTGGTAATAGAGGAAGGTCATAATGATGGTCGTGAAGGTGCTGAGGATACTCGAAGTCAAAGTCCAATATGTATCCGATATCGCTGAACTTCGGGATGCTCATAATGTCTCCTAAAACATTAGAATCAACCCAGCAAAATCCGCCAAAAGGTAATGGCATTGACATGCCGTATCCATAAAGGTTATTGGCGTCGAAGTAGCCTAGGTAGACTGATTCTTTAGTGGAGTTATAATTTTGAAGATGTTTGTTATTGGCTTTGACATATCGTGTGACCGATTGTGTGAGCCCTCCTCTAACACCAGCTTCAACCATAAGAACCATGTCAATATCAGTTAAAAGTTGGAGTTCGCATTTAGTTTCCTTCATCATAGCTTGCCAAGCCAGCCCCGGAGATGTGAAGTAATAGAAACAATCCAGTCCGTAAGCTAACAAACAGGAATTTCTAAATTCCTCCATTACATCACAAAGGAGAGTTACATCAAGTTTCACATAAAAATCATTATAATCTCCGAGCGTCGACATATTAAGTTCCTTCCATACCTTGACAGCATGCTCATAATCTTCTGGATCTACTGGAGATTCATTGAGTTTACTGTAAAACATTTCTGGTGGAGGTAACGCAGTCTCGTCAAATCGAGCAAGGGAATCTATGTAGTCGTACGGGAACACTCCTTTTCTTAATACGAGCTCCATCTTATCTTCTGGAACCAGCTTCCTCGTTTCAATTAAGTCATCTCTTTCCAGATTCTTAGAGAGTGTCATCAAACTGAATGGCATAAACCTTAAGGAATCTATAAACCTTAATTTTATATTTTTTACTTTCTTTGAAAAACTAATAAATTTTTCTGTCGTTTGAGCCAATACGTCAATTTGTCCTTTGTCTCGTCCAAGTTCTGGAATAATAAAGTGTGCGTCGTATCCACTTAAATTGTGTAATACAACCGGTATAAAGTTAGGTAGCTTAAAGTTGATATTGCAGGCGTTACAAGCTGCTCCTCTATAGGCTCCTGTCAAATGATCATGGTCACGCACTTTGATGTTGTCCTCAGAAAACTCCTGTTTACACAAGTAACAAATGTCCTCCATTTGATGACATAGTTCTTGAAGGTCAGTGAGATTTTCCATAGGAACAATGTAACTGTAGAGGGTAGATACTTTTTCAGCAATATCATATAGATCATCAACAAATCGTGTTGCAGCTTGCTCCCCACGGTAAAGCTTTGGCTCCGTTGGAATATCGTAGTGCCGAAGACGCTCGTATGAAAGTGTTGATTTTACCAAAAGACAATAGCTGTTTGGCTCGTGTTTTTGGTATTTCCTACTGTCTGCTGCGTCAGGATCCACATTTTCCACTGGTATCAATGACGATTCAAAATCTGCGTAAATTACAATTGGGATGCGATACTGGTGATGGATATTTCTAAACTTTAGAACAGAACTATTCAGAGTTGGAAGGATAACTTTTGCTGCTGCATGATCTCCACAAAGTTTAGAGTGTTCCGTCAGCCAACTACGACCTCCTCTATTTATAGAGATATTTTTAAAACAGAAACATCTTTTACACACTGTTATTGGTGACTTTCTTTTGGTGAGCTGATAGTGAATGAGCTTAGTGAAATCTTTTATGTACACATAATGTGAAACAGTTTCATCTTTTAGTAACAGTAAATCAGTATGGTCAGTCAATTCACGTGGTACCACTTTTAACGGGTACACATTGTTTCTTCTGTCCAGTCCAAACACGTTAACAGATACACCTGCATTACGTTTTTCAAAACTTCCTATATCAGACAATGACACTGGGTAGTTTAATCCATTAAATTTATATCTACCATTTAGTTCTTGATATCTTCTATTCGGTCGTTCAGGATGTTGGACACCTTCATGAACAAGAAATTTCGCCAACATGGAATATCTGAAACATTCATTGTCATTGTTTTGAACATTAATACATGATTTATTATCTTTAATCTTTGCTGGCAATGGAATAAAACTGCTGCCACGTTCACCGTATCCACGTTTATGAACTCGTAAATCCAGGTTGTTTACATTGAGCAAGGACCATCCGGATCCACGAGCTTCATGTTCAGTTATTTTAAGCACCAATTCTTGTAAACATTCATCAACTATTTCATCTAAATTTGACGTCTCCATGATAGTTCGGTTTCTAGAAAGAAACCCTCTGTTGGATATTTCTCCTTCTACATTATTAAATGTTGTGTCCAATAGTAATCCAAATTTAATGAAATTCAAACGGTTAAGTTCATAATTTAATTTTGCAATTATAACATCTTTAACGAGGGTCAGAAATATTTGTAGTTCAAGTGTATTGATGTTATTTATTCTGTAATGTCGAACGACAGATCTGTCAAACGCCTCCACTAAAATGTTGACTCCCAACGTTGCATCTTCGTTCGCAGTCCCTCTAGAAGTAGAGGGTGAGGATTCATCTTCAGGATCCACTGAGTTTTGTTTGCTAGGAGGTGCATATGCAATTACGCTTGGTCTGCTCTGCCGTGTAGAGTGTTCAGTGTCAGCAAGGAAGTGTAAGAAATCGGGATGGTCTTCACAATCGGATAATGCATTATTAGTAGCATTATGGTAAATTTCACAGTGATATATATATAAATCCTCATTTATGAAATCTTCATTACAACGTTGACAATAGTACATTGTGATTGAATAAATTTCTCAGTGTGTTATAGACTGCTCCAAAAGTAGTATTGAGAGCCATTTTTCACATGTTCTAGTTTTATAGCAAATGCTGACCTCAGCATTGAATTACTATTGGTTTATATTTTTGCTAACATCATCACTTTCATTGCCATTGGTTCATTCATTTAAAAAGTAAACATAAATGAAATTATAAATTAGTATTGCTATAAGCTTACTAACCACAACATAATTATGGAGCAGCCTATACAGGTCCCAGATATATCCTCCACAACACCACCTTTTCAATTATCATTTACACCCACGGAAAGACAAGAAAGTGATGATCAACCAGTACAGGTTAACGTTGTATCAAGCAGAACAACTATCCAATCCAGAGAAGTAATGGCTGCATTAGAAAGATTAGTAGGGGCAGATTATCTATCAGATGATGACATCATTGTTGAACAATAAACCCTTTATACAGTTGAAAAACACATCCTAACAGCCGTTTTAACGGCTACCATTTTTTCATTCGTTTATTATACTCTGCTTGTGGCTTTTTTAGTTTAAGGAAAAAAAAACATTGCGAATTCGGCTGAGTTTTAAAACGATTGAAACAATTGGTGGCCTTGAAAAAGGCCGTTTGAAACAGACTTCTCTAATTAGTCGCTCAGGTATGCAACGCCATCATCGTCTTCCTCACCACTGGAACTATCGAATAGTCTCCGCCTTGCATCGGGAACATCACGTAGGACAGGAGTCCTGTTGTCATCCTCATCTTCGGACAGGAGATAAAATTCAATACTGTCGGCGACTGACTCCGGATAATCCTCGTGAAGAACAAATGCTATTGCATCTTCTATGTCAGAGACATCTAGTGATGATGTGTTGTCATCGGAGTTGGTCAGGTCTTCGGAGTCGCTAGTATCTTCAATCTCCTCCACATCTTCCTGTAAGACATTTTCAATTATTTCTCCAATTTGCTTCCAGTGGTGAGGGATGTCTAGTGGTGCCATGATGGTAGATAGGATATGAATGACCGGTGACTACTATTTACCTTTATTTATAGGGGAATTTTGTGATGAGCAAGCAAAAATAAACAACGAACAAGAGCATTAGGTTTTAGTCAGTAAAAAAAGTGCTAAGTTATGGTAGAAAAACCGTAAACATAGGTTTTGATCTCAACAAATGTATATATATATATATATATATATATATATATAGAGAGAGAGAGAGAGAGAGAGAGAGAGAGAGAAAGAGATACACTTGTGCATACTTAATATCATAAATTTCAATTGTTAGTTGAGGTAAAATTAAGAAACCACCATGTGTTTTGTACAACTAAAAATTTTAAAAACCATGTGTTGGTAATTATTAATTTCATTATTAGTAGAAACATTAATAATCGAAAAGATAAATAATTGGTATGGTTCAAATAAGACGCTTAGCTTAGTTAAAACGAGTGAAATTCATGGTGGCCTTGAAAAAGGCCGTTTGTAGTTGCCCTCAGAAGGTGGAGTTTGAGATGGCGTTGTGGGTCTGCAGGATACGTCCTCAAGAAACGATGACGGTGAGAGTCACCCTTTGGCCAAGCCGCAGCAAACGCTTCAGGTCTTTGATGACGTTGGTCTTGAAGGGTAAGTCATCTTCCAGAGGAGTAGGCGCCATCCAGAACCCTACGTCGGACGTTGTCAATTGAATAGTAGTCGCTCGGCAGTCGGCCCTGATACTGTCTAGAGCCTCAGAAACTCTCCACAAGTCGCATTCTTGAGTTATCTCCGTCGTCCAATAAATCGGAACACGGAGGTAGAATGTTTTCAGCCACAGAGGAGAGCGTTTAACCCTTCTCGCTGTTTGGTGGTGAACAATCTCGTAGACCATGTTGTCAGGTAAACGTCGCAGATGGATGTGATCAACTCTACAGAACGCCTCTATTTATAGTAATAACTACTGCATATTCAGCAGTATCTTATCTTAACTGCTGACAATGCTTTTCATCAGTCTCTTATCTTAACTGCTGACAATGCTTTTATTATTTTCAAGGTCAACCTAACAAACAAAAAAACAAAATCTTGTTTTGAATGCAAAGAATCGATGAAACTAGAGTTGTAAATATTAATTCAGGCTGCAGCTTGTATTATCGGTTCATTTCATCTTATAATATAATTCGTTTGTGAAAGGCAACACAGTTAGCTCAATTTGAGTACTAAAACGAGAGATGTAAATATTAATTCAGTCTGCAGCTTGCATTATCAGTTTATTTCATCTCATAATATACTTTGTTTGTGAAAAACAACAGAGTTAGCACACTGTGAGTACTATAACGAGTGAATCAATTGCTGGCCTTTAACAAGGCCGTATTTGAATTCTCCGCCAAGGTTTACGACTGGTCTCGACCGTTGTTGACTGTAAGAAAAGCTACGCAATGTAGGTTAATTATGCTGTAGGATTGTGCATAATATACTTTGTTTGTGAAATACAACAGAGTTAGCACACTGTGAGTACTATAACGAGTTAATCATTTGCTGGCCTTTAAAAAGGCCGTTTTTGAATTCTCCACCAAGGTTTACGACTGGTCTCGACCGTTGTTGACTGTAAGGAAAGCTACGCAATGTAGGTTAATTATGTTGTAGGATTGTGCATAATATACTATGTTTGTGAAATACAACAGAGTTAGCACACTGTGAGTACTATAACGAGTTAATCAATTTTTGGCCTTTAAAAAGGCCGTTTTTGAATTCTCCACCAAGGTTTACGACTGGTCTCGACCATTGTTGACTGGAAGGAAAGCTACGCAATGTAGGTTAATTATGTTGTAGGATTTTACATAATATACTTTGTTTGTGAAAGACAACAGAGTTAGCACACTGTGAGTACTTGCTACGCAATGTAGGTTAATTATGTTGTAGGATTTTACATAATATACTTTGTTTGTGAAAGACAACAGAGTTAGCACACTGTGAGTACTATAACGAGTGAAACAATTGGTGGCCTTGAAAAAGGCCGTTTCTGAGCTGCTGATCCAATCTAGACGCACTCCCACATCGCCTTTGCCAGTTCGCCTTTGCCCGCCCTTTGAAATACTAAGTATGACCCAGTCTTGGGTATTGGTTGCAAATATCCAGGCAGTCTTACCTTTAGGATTCTTCCGCTGTTTTCCAAAATTACTTTGCGCTCTTTAATTTGTAGGAGTTTATATTTTTTGGAAACTTTCAATCTTCGGAATTTTCCCTCCTGAGCTATAGTTTCAAAGTCAAAACTAGATGCTGGCGGCTTTTTCTCTGCAGGTTTGTGTTTAGCGCAGAACTTTTCTCCTATTTTGCAGAAGACTGCACACACTTCACCCTTCTTCGGCCCTCTCTTAAATTGGTGGGTACACTTGGGCGCATTTCTTACCCGTGGTGTCTTCTTCAATGATATTCTTGGTGTGCTGGAGGATGAAGTTGCCTTCGGTACGAAGGGGTCATGTTTTAAAATGAATTTCCTATTATCTTCATCCGATGACTCTGCTGTCGGTGCTCCAAAGTGCAGGGGACTTGGCGGCGAAACCACGCTTGTGGATGTAGAAGGTGCGTCCGGCGGATCGAAGATAGACTTCACCTTGTTCTCAGCCAGGATGGATTCTACAGCTGCAGAAGTCTCAGAAGAGTCCATGACTTGGAGATCAGATCAGCAATCAGCTCAGTGGAGGAATGAGGAAACATCGCACTACTCTCTCATTATATAGGCGTTGCTGACACAGCACTCTTCTCCTATTGGTCAGTTGAATTTAAGTACTAAAAATGGTGGCCTTGATAAAGGCCGTTTTTATGTTCCAATCTTGGACCGACTGTGCCTCTACGTTAGAAACTTGCAAATGTTTGTGTTTGAAAGCAATTTTATGTTTTACTCAAAGCTATGACTCTTAAGCACCATAACATTTGTTTTTAGGTACATTAAACAAACTGTGTTGACTGAATAACGAACAAAATTCTCGGTCAAAATATATTATTTAGAGTCGGCAACTGCGTATCTCCAATCTTAGCCCGACTGTAACTCTATGTTAGAAACGTGGAATTGTTTGTGTTTGCAAACACAACTCATTTTATTCTTTACTCCAAGCTATGGCTGTTAAGCCCCATAACATTTATTTTAAGCGCACTAAATAAACTGTGTTGACCGAATAATGAACAAAGTTCTCGGTCAAAATATATTATTTAGAGTCGGCAACTACGTACCGTACAGATTACCAACACCCAGTATGTCATGGGACTTATAATAAAACTTTGCAAATGCATGAGTTCAAAAACGATTGAAAAATCTGGTGGCCTTTAAAAAGGCCGTTTTTTGAGATGATCTAGCGACGGACCCATTCGGCCTTCCCTCTGGGATACGAAGGGTCCTCCCCCGGCCCGTGAATCTTCAGATGCGTCGACTTCCACGGCCACTCCATTCTCCTTGGCAGGCGAACTCTCGTCAGCTCCAAGGAACCAACCTCCCGCAGAGTAGCCTCACCATCCTGGCGTACGAAAAATAGAAATTCGTACAGGCCGGGTTTCATCCGCCACAACCGTCGATTCTGTTCGCCATGGCGTAGTTGCCCAAGTGGAGTGTAGAAGCGCCGCTCCAGCCTCTGAAGCTTTCGCCGTGGAGTAGCCGCAACACAATCCATTACAGTGACAGGATTGCTCCTTGCCACTGGTCTCGGAGCTGGACAGTCCAAAGCGAAGTGAACACGCCTCTGCGAGGCTCCTGGACGTTGACGAGGCGGCCGGAGTGAGGATATCGGTGCTAGTGGAGCCCGTCGCTCAATCATCTCAGCGAAGATTTCTTCCACCGTAGTTTCCATCTTCTCTCCTCAGCGCAAGCAGGATGTCCTGAGCCCCACTAATCATTGGTCTCTAAGGTGCGACGCTACGTACCGTATAGGATACGCTGCAGGTCTCCTGTTGGTGCGCACTAATAACACTGACTCAGCGTTTTATTTAGTGGCCTTGAGAAAGGCCATTTTAATTATTTAATGTCCCAGTCCAAGCGCTTACCCATTTGAACAAACTATGTTGACAGAGGAACGATTAAAATTCTCGGTCAAACCATATTTGTTGAAGTCGGTAACTAAGTACCGTACCGTACAAAATACCAACAAACTTTATTGAAACCTCATGGGACTTATAATAAAACTTCATTACAGCAGGAGTAAGACTGGGGGTAAAACAAAATATATGTTTTACGCTACTGAGTGTCAAACGATTGAAATTTTTGGTGGCCTTTAAAAAGGCCGTTTTTATCAGTGTCATTGTTTACAGTGACACCCATTGGACGGTGACACGCCGACGTCGTTGCCCATCTTCCGGCTTCCCGACCTCCAAGTAGGTCTTTAATGTCTCGTACGGTGGCTCAATCAATCCATTCGGCAGGTAACTTCTAAAGACAAAGTTGCGGTGGCGCAACAAAAGCTCCCGCGAAGGCTTGTCCCATCCGAGCAGACAATAAAGTCCCGGCTGCAGTTTCCACAGGCGGTGGAGCTTGAACCCAGGGAATGCCGGTTCGAAGCTCGGCCGACGAATCTCCCTCGGCTCATCGATAACAGGGATCTGGGCCGTATAGTTCTTCTCAGGTTCCAGATCCCTCGTCTTGTCCGAGAGAATTTCTCTAAGTAAAGAGAACGGTTCCCGGGCACAAGTCGATATGTTTACCCGTCGAGGCATTACATCGACGGGTCTACTCTTTGACGCTGGTGTTGGAGCCGGGCGTTGACGAGGCTGCCCTGTCACGGACTCGCTCTTTGGGGCTGGGATTGGAGTTGGACGTTGACGAGGCTGCCGGAGTGATGACCGAGGTGTGACACTGTGGGGCCTGGAGCTGGAAAGCTGGAACGATGGTTCCCGACGAGGCATGTCAAACATCTTAGGCCGGGTCTGCTTCCTGAACATGATGCGTCCGTAACGAAAGGGTGAGCAAAAGTGAGTCGCTTAAGAACAGCGGTATACTCACTAGCACAAGCCGGCTTCTCATTGGTCAAACAGTTCAACCAATGAGGTGAGGTTATTTTCTGCTGACTCAGCGGAAAAGTTCATAAAACCGGGACGCTCGTTCCACTCGAATCATTCGGCATGCAGACACGGGACCAGTCCAGAGCAGCTCCAGAGAAGCGGGGCACAGCGGAGATCATCGGAGAGAAGCTGAACATCCACGGAGGTCTCCTAGTACCGCAATCCCTGCAGTGGTACCCCGGGCTTGGAACTTCTGTGATATAGCGAGCACCACATATGTAGGTCTCACTTGCTATCGGCCGGCATCTCTACGCTGATCTCCGCCGGGTCCCGAGGCGGAGTCAACACCTTCTGCGTTACACAAGGCCTGAGACAAGTCCCCCTGTGTGGTCAGCACTGCTCCGGGCGTTGGGTGAACAGTGCGGTGGGCAATGGATCTGGATTTCGTTAAGCTCAGCGCCGATCTCTTATTCTTCTCTGTACAATCCTTTTCTGTCTTGCATGGCTTCGCTGGTTTCCCACTAACACTAACACAATTTGTTGATTTGTACAAGTTAAACTCTGTCCCTTACCCTATTCCCATCACAACCCTAAAAACAAACCCGGGTGGTTCGCGCAGTGTGGAGTTCTGCGGTCCACCCATACCCTAAGCAGTTCAATCGGTCGGCATGGGCAAACCGCCACGAATGAACTGACCCTTCTTGACTGGTTGGCAGGGCAATCCGCCACAGTCAAGATCCTTTTTTTTAAAGTATTAAAATGACCTTGAACACGTTTGAACATGTTTGGAGAATATAAATTATAATTATTTAAAGTCCCCCTAAAACATTCATAGCGACAACTGAATAACTATTCTTTGTTACCGCGAAAGTTGTAAAATTGAGACTTATTAAAACGGCCTTTATAAAGGCCACTAAACTGAAGTTGGATAAATGACAAAGTCCATAAAATGTTGAATGCTCCTCCTGTAAAAGAAGTAACAAGATGTGAGGCTGATACTTGTAAAGGAATCGTCTAAGACTGTGAAAGTAAAAATAATTGAGACTTGTAAAAATGGCCTTTGTAAAGGCCACCAAAATGATTGATGTTAAATGACTAAGTCCTGCGAATCTGGATTGAAATGTACTTAATGTAGGTTTAGTATGATGTATGGTTGCTAGGCTGATTCACAACGAATGATATAAGTGGTGGCCTTGATAAAGGCCGTTTGTAGAAGGAGTGGAGTCCTGGATTTAGTGTGGGGGGATGGAAGCGACGACCCGAATAATTTGTCGTAGTTGTAGTTGTCGGCGTAGGCTAGCGTCGACTGTGTCCAAGTGTTGATGTTGGAGGATGAGGTGGAAGTGATCTCCGCTACTAACTTCGATAATCATCTGATCGGCGAGGTGTCGGTAGCGGTCCAAGATGTCCATGAGTTGGTTGATCTGTCGGTAAGTGAAGATGTCTCGCTTTATTAGAATCGTCGCTCTCCCCACAGGAGTAGTTGCAGCCGTCGGTCTAGTTTGGCAGAACTTGAACTGTTTCCTGCGACGTCTGTGACCCTCTTCGTCCGAATAGTCGTCGTCAGAAGAGTCAGCAGGGCGTTTGATCGGTTGTAAGTTGCGAGCCATGGTTGCGTTGCGGCTAAGATCAGGAGTGTGAATGGATCGTAACGCGCGATTCTGTGCTAAGCTGTAAATGTGGCGGGGGTTAATAGTGGAGGGGGACTCTATGGCGTGGGATTGGGAGCGTAGCAAGCCCGGGGGTCTGGGGGCGGAGCCCCCAGAAAAAATTTTTATCTTATCTAAGATCTAGATCTAAGATAAGATAAGATAAGATAAGATAAGATAAGATAAGATAACACAAACCGACGTAAATGGATGGTTGGCCATTTCAAGTCGCAAACCGACTTAAATGGACGGTTGGCCATTTCAAGTCGCAAACCGACGTAACTAAACCGTTTCTTAATATAAATCCACCCGCTTTCACATTACCTCACATCCAATGACGTATGTGTATCGTCACACCAATACGTCATCGCCGTGACGTCATCACACCCTCTCGTCACACATACGTCATCACCACGTCACTCAAACGTCACTTCTGATTTAAAAACAATTATTTTTCAGCTGTCCCAGACTCCCCATATTGCCTCTACTCCTGTTCGTTGCAGGAATAACGAATATTCGTGTGCTTTGATGTGTGCAAAAGACCGACACCGTACGGGAAAAGACGAGCACTAATGCTCGCTGCTTCTCAAGTAGTCTAACACCCATCCACACTACTCGTGATTCGGTGAGTAGCTGTTTGGCGCTCGGCGAATGTCGAATGACTGGAACCGGCTTTAGTGGAATATTTTTTGTATAAAGGTAACCTCAATAACTGTTTAATCACAATGCTTGGTGATTTCCAGATTTACAATAAGGAGGTTTTTCAATTTAAAAACCATGCAAAATTTCTCCTTCATTACCGGTACTAAATAACTGCGGTTTTAAAGTACGGTTTAATGATTATATATTGAAATAGTTACATTAAAACTCCAATGAACTGAGGCGTAGTTTGACAAGAAATTAACCTCAGTTTCCAGCACTTAATTTAGTAGTTTATCTCATAAGATCAAATCAAAGATTTTTGTTATGATTAGGGTAGGGTATTTTATGATAAAAAGTGGAGTAACTATAAAAAAAGGCTTAAATCGTAAGTAAGTAAAAATGACACTTACTCTACTCATTTAAAATATAAATAACTCTCGTTCTATAATGCCTATGTATAACTAACTTTGCAGTCTGAAGAAAATTTTCAAAATAACAGCAAGAATAAATAATTTATTTACTAAGATATTTACAGACAGTGAAAAATTTAGCCTGATTACTATTAACTAACATCAATTGATACAGCAGTCAGACAGGAAATCATCCAATTAAAGTCTTTCTATTCCACTAATTTCGTCATAACATACATTTGACACTATTTCTTGTCCTTGGCTATGAATAACTTTGCCTTTTATCTTTGAATTGATATTGCTGTTGTCCATTTTCAAGTTCTATACCAAAGACAAACTAAATGCTAAACTAAATACCCCCGTCGCAGCAAACCTGCATACTCAGCGAATTTCCAATGAATTATAACATAACACATTAAGCCACTTAACAGGGATTCATAAGAAATATATTCACAAACAAGCGATATTTAAAATATTAATTATTCTCTATAAGAATAACATTGGGGATGAGTACGCAGGTTTGCTGCAACAAGGAACACAAAATAATGGGTTTTTATGCAAATATCAATAGAACTCAGCTAAGTGAAGTCACATGCCAAGTTTCATCCATATACATTCATAAATAAGCGATATATAACATTTTAATTATTTTCCATAAGAATAACATGGGAACCGAGTACCTAGGTTTGCTGCTACGGGACCCATAGGCGAAAAATCGTTTTTTTGTGCAAACAACAATAAACCACAACCAGATGAAGCCATATACCAAATTTCGTCAGTTTATGTTCATAAATAAGCAAGATATACAATTTTTCTTTTCCTCCATAAGAATAACATTAGACAACGTACTGTGTTTAGCACTTTCAATATCTCGGTAACCAATTGACGTAGAGCAATGATCAAAATACCAAATTGTTTGTTTTTTTAAGCTGAATTCAATGGTATAAATTAAAATTTGATTTAAATTAAAATTACATGTGAAAACCCCAAAAAACACATTTTTGGGGTACAAAACCCCCCAAAAACCCCCCTCCGGATGGTGCGATTCATCTGGTTTTCGAACTCGTTCAAATAAATGGTACTTTATACATTTGTACCAAATTTCATTAAGATCGGACCTTTTTTACGAGAGTTATCGTGCTTACGGACACATATATATATATATATATATATATATATATATATAAATATATATATATATATATATATATATATACATATATAAAAATTTGAACGAATGGTGTTTTTGGCATCTGGGGACCTCAAAATGAAAAGTTATCATGGTCTCGGGCTTAAGTCTTACCATGAGACCTACGGTAATAGCTTCTTCCCTATAGGGGAAATTCGCTAAAATACGAAAATATAATAAAACTAAACAATTTAAGATGAAAGGTGAAAAACAAATTAAAACTATAAACGTTAAATGTGAAGATCTATTGAAAATATTTCAAAACAATTAAATGCACAGAAATAAAAAAATAAACAGCTGTTCTTATGTTCATAAATATTACAGTGTTTAGTGAAATGTTTAGTAAACATACGGATAAATTGAGATATTTTTAGGAAAGAGCCCCCTCTCCCCCTCCCGTCCATCTGACAGCTGGTTAGGCCACGCGCGCAGAAACTTTGGCCCATCTGTAGATACATTCAAAGAGACCAAATTAAAGAGACAAATGGTAAAAATCATCATGATTTGTGAAATGTCCTGATTCATTCATCTTTATGCTGTATGTTTTTATGTTTTCTCTGTGTTATTTAATCTGATTTATTCTCCTTTCTAATGTTGGTTTGTAGGTTACATTAAATATTCTATTTTAAACTTATCAGCAAAGTAGAAACGCTGAAATCTTTTTAAACCCTGTTGACTGGTGTTGTCAAACACACAAACAAGTCCTGTGAATAATGTTTAATTATTTAAACTAATAACAATCACCTCTGTGAGTTCCAGCATTTCCTTGATGCGGGATATCGGTGGCAGCTCTCTGTGGCAGCTCTTGAGACTGACGATCATCAGCTTGGTGAGCTGCACTCGCTCGCGCAGGTTGTGGTCGCACCAGAACGTGAGGTAGCGAGGCGCGCACAGGTGACTCAGGCACGACAAATTCGGCTGATGAGCCTCGGACAGAGACTTCAGCTGATCGAACAACGACTCGTACAACGCTTTGAACTTGATGTTCTCTTTGATGAAGTCACAGAATGCACCCTGTACGAGAAAATATGGGTGTCATTAATGAAGTATGAACTCATACACATAATTTGTATATCTACAAAAGGTTAAGCTGCCTCTTTACAGATCTCCGTACTTATAATATCACTATCATAAATGAACTTCCCTGGGGCTACAAATGACTATTAACTAAAACAAAGATTACGTTTTTTGAAGGCTTTTTTCTGCCTAGGGCAATTTTATGCAGTTTTAAATGTGATGAATGGGAGAGATGCCTTGTGTAGCCTTGTTACTGACTAAGACCAACTGATTTTTTAGCCAGGATAATTAATTAATAGACCAATGACCAATGGCAGCTAAATCCAGTATCGAACACACACAACATTTACTTAAGATTTTACTCAGGATCGATCTGGCGAATTTCAGATCATGAAGCGAGCACTGTGCTACCCAGCCAGAGATTAATGTGATATTTTATACTTGTTTTATTGCCGAATAACATTTACTCTTCATACTATTAAATGTTCTGCAGAAAATATTTGTCATACAAAAGAATAAAACATTATATTATATTTTTACAAACATTAATTAAACTGAAGAACTTTTAATCTTAACTGTGAGTTGTTGGTTGTATTTGGTAATATTGAAATGAACTTTTAACCCCATGCAGTGATATTTGAACTATTAGTTTGTATATTCTTTCTTTAGCACTTGTTAAAACTAAAAACCCTGGAATGGAACGTGTGGTACTTACACTATATATATCTCCGTCAGTGTTGGTGAGAATGTGGTAAAGTATTTTCAACACAAACATTCTTTCTCTGTAGTAAAAACAAAACAAATCAGCAATAACAGCTTGCGCTTTTTCTTCATTCTGGGCTAAAAGTTTTTGCAAACTGTCCGGTGGTCCTCGAAACGCATACTGCAAGTAGTTGGACAGTACTTCCCAGGCGAGACCAGACTCCATACCCTGCAGAGCACTAACTATTAGTGCTGAAACTGGATGTGAAATCAGTTGGCATCTATTTGTGCATTAAGAAAATAAAATAAAACAAAACGAGTTTGCACGCAGCATGAGTTTGCATGAGGGAAGCAAATTTCCACATCAAATCAAATAAAAAATAATAATAAAAGGTTTAAACAAACACTGGTGTCATTTTTTGTTAATGGAAAACATTTGATTTTTTGGCTGATCTAATGCTCCTGGTTCTAATAAATGTCACTAAACATATTTGTTCCAAATTGTTCTTCAAAATCAGACATAGCCTTCGGTATATATAAATATATTATTTGGGCACCTGGGGCCTCAAAACAAAAAGTTATCATGGTCTTCGGCTTAGGTCTTACTATGCCCAGTAGTAGCTTCTTCCCTTTACAGCTTCTTTTAGCTTCTTCTTTCGCTAAAAACAATAACTGTAATCGTTTGCAAGCACAGAGCATGAAATATACTATATTATCTTACATTCAAAATTACAAGTACATACTCCAAGCAGTTGAAACGCTCCTTAGATGATTTTTGGACCCTTGTTAATGTTGTAAAACCAATGCCGTCAAGCAATTCCAGCATCAGTGCACCACTGAGGCTAGATAAATGTTTTAAGGTTTGTATAGGAGTGTCATTACTCATTGATTGATAATGATTTTACAATTTTTTTGATTGAAGAAAAATACTAACAAATTCTGTAGGTGTATATAGTCTTAACCCAAAGGTGACACATTGTGGATGATATATTGAGCAAAACTAAGTTGTTATGTCATACTATTAACAATTGTAATAATAAACCATTTTTATAAGTGTTGGTATATAAAGAACCTACAACATTTCAAAATATAGCCTTTTGGCTAAGTATAAATTTAACAGCTTATTTTTTAGCCGAATCTATAAGGTAACTTACTGTCATTGAATTAAGCTTATTGATTAAAAATGGCGCTGTTATGTCACTTTTCCCATCTTTGCTCCAGCTAGTTCCACAATCTCTAAACACACTATTATCTCTGTGTGTTGATGGTTTGACTTCTTGAGACTGAAAATATTTGAGACCTTCTATTATTCTGTCTTTATTTTTGTTAAGCTCCTTCTTCACAAAATCAACTGGGGGTCTGCCTTTCCTCCCGGATACCAATGCATACAAATCTCGCCAGTCCCTGTTTTTCTCAACAGCAGCAGAGTATTGTTTCTTCCAATCCCTGAAACAAAATTACAATCAGCAGCTCATCCACAGGATTTAATTTTTTAACCCACAGCATTTTAATTAACTATCCTTTTAATTAAATTCTCAGATTAAGATGCAAAATTCAGCGTTTTAAAAATTGAAGTCTAGTGTAGTTAGTAGTTCAAAAATGATAAAAACCTAGTCATTTAAAAATTCAAATATATGCATGTTAACTTGGTAACATACATCTTATTCAAGCTCATTTAGCCTGTAATATTTCTCCACTCTATCTGTGATCTAACCCTGTTTGATGATAGTCAATGATGTTACCATATTGATGCGTCTATCGCTTCCATATGGAGCACATTAGACAAGGAAATTAAGTGCAGTTCTGAACTGTAGTTATCAAAACTAAAACAGTACTGGTAAGAACTATTCTATAGGCCTAACTATAAATCTGTTTACTTAACCAAGCAATTATTGTAGGCACCTAACAGTTATCGAGATCTGTAAACCAATAAATCTATCTACTACCTAATAACATTAACCTGATTAATTTACCTTACTTTTTTAACTAGGCCTAGCCTAATGCACCTTTTTTCTATTGACTCTTAGGAGTTTGAAGATTTTTACTTGAATAGGGAGGGATACCGTATTATGTTGATTTGGTTTGGTTTGGTAGGTACAAGATGGGCATGTGAAGATAATTTTGGTTTCATAAATCTATAGCCTATTTATAAAAAAGGATGTTGGTTTGTTTGTATATACAGTAGAACCTCGCTACGACGACCCTCGATAAGACAAAAACCTCAATAATGAGTCTGATTTTCTAATCCCCGTGAATCTCCCATAACTCTCAATGTTATAAATACCTCTATAACACGACTCATTTTCAAATAAATACCTCGATAGCACGCCTTTTTGTAATTTCATATTACTAATAAATAAACCTCTATAGCGCGTCTTTTCAAATAACTGAACCTCTATAGCACGACACCCACCTCAATAACACGCTTCTTTGGGTAGATGAACCTTTATTACACGACTCTAACCTCAATAGCGCGCCGTTTTGCGTTACGGAACCTTTATAGCACGACCTTTATAACCTTTCTCACGCATAGTTAGTTCTCACGGTTAGAACGGATGTTTTGAAGTAAACAACAACGTCTTGGGCTCAGGTCTTAACAGGAAAACCCCTTCCCCACCCCCTTCCCATTCTGGCCTTTCCTTGTCTATCAAGGGTCAGTCGCATCATTGCATGCTTTCCATTATAAAAAACGTAACGTTTAAGTAGAACACTGTCTATACAGTGTATACAAGTTTATGAGAAAAACCTGATTTTGTGTTGTATTTTTAGTTGAAACAATATGTAGATTTTCATTTTTTAACATTACAATATTTTATTGTGTATTTCACAATAGGTTAAGGTTTACTGTATTTCGAGCTTATTAACTCTATACAGTACTTTAGTGAACTGAGTCTGTTGAATTTTTTCTTACTGTCGCAATAATAAAGAAGTTTGTTTTACTTGTACGTTTGTTCTTTTATTTATGACTGATTTATACAGTACTTTTCTACTTAAAACACAACTTATTAGAATTGTTTCATAAAAAAATGTGCTTGGTAAAAAGTCTGTGACCTCGATAACACGTCTTGTTGTGAAACCCGCCTTGATAGCACGACCCTCAATTACAAGTGCACCTCGATAAGAAGACTATTTTAGAGATCCCCTTGAGAGTCGTATTATCGAGGTTCTACTGTATGTATATATATATATATATATATATATATATATATATATATATATATATATATATATATATATATTTGAAGTTTATGGACTCGGACACCATTGGACCGTTTCTCATGAAACTTGGTATATATAGGTAAACTTTCACGGAGAAGGTTTTTAAGCCATCCATTTTGTCCTAACTCAATTGGGTTCCTCCCAAGAGGCCCAAAAGGGTTCCCATATAAACCTTATGGAAAGATATTGTTGTTTACATAAAAGCTAATGACATGTTTACTTGAACAGGTGATCTTGGTTTTAGTTGGTAATAGTCAAAGGCATAACAACGTCTGCCAGGTAACTGAATATATATATTTTTTTCAACTCGAGAGGCATTTCTGCATAAAATATATAAATAAGCCTTCATACCCTATAGGCCCCTATATTTTTGGTAAGTGACCTTGCGTCTAGGTCTACTGCCACAGCAAGCTCTAAGAAATGGTAGACTACAACGAGTAACAAGTAAGTGACCAAACTTCTAGCTTCGCAGAGAGTTATTTTCAATGTGCTCTGTGCACAGGGTGAAGGTAAGAAACAAAGGAAACCAAGTATCGGGTATAACACGCTGGCTCTAAGTTGAAACATTTGTAATATAATCTTATCTTGGCCAAGGAAACAGGAACCAAGGGCTGTAAACCTCTCCCACCCCCCATCCACCTCCAGAGAGCCTGAGAGCTCAGGAAATTAGGAAGTCCAAACCTTTGCAAAGAAATGGGGCTATGTCCATATATGTGTTTATGTGGTCCACTATGCATTTGAGATCATAGTTAAAGACTATGGTGGGCGTTCTGTCTACCCCAGGCCCCGCTCTGGCATAAGTTAGGCCCCCCCAATTTTGAAAAATGTTCGAAAGTCTGAGCGAGTATATCCCGCCGATCTCTGGAAAATCGCTACCGGTACCGATTTCCCGTAGGTTTATCGGTCGTTATTACGTACTACAGTCAATATTTTTGAACAGTATTTTGTTTAATGTCGTCGTTTACAGCCAATATTACATGGCAAGGGTGTTAATTATAGATTATATCATTTGTAGCGTCTTAAATTACGGCCGATAAGACTCGGTTCGGTTGCCATTTACACAGTTTGGTTGTTTTTCAATGACAGATTCATCGAAATAAAGCGGGTTTGCATACCTTACCGTCGTAAATCCTTTGGTTTACTAGCAGATGGCTAGTTTCAGGACTGCTATCCCATTATCAAATCTGGCATCGATAAATTAAAATCTGAACACATACTAGTCATCTGCTAGTTTACTAGATGGTTTACTAGTCATCTCCAAGTAAACCAAAGGATTGACGACAGAAAGGTAACCTGCTTTATTTTGAGTCAAACTTCAATCCTAGAGGTAATATGAATAAAAGACCGATTCATGTTATAATGTTATGCCTCGTTATTTTCGGCCAATTTTACGTGGTACGATCATCTTTGGCGCCCATTGCTACGCGATTTGGCAGGTTGGGATCGTCCAAGGATTGGCAGGAAATACTCGCTCGAACTTTAGAGTAGCCTACTTTTCAAAACTTTGAGTCGAGTTAACTATTTAAATACTCAAATTGTTGAGTACTTGCACACCCCCAACACATATATACATATATATGTATGAGCCCCCCTCATCAACCCCTAACACATATATATATATATATATATATAGGCCCCTATAAATATATCAAGTGTCTCCCCAGGCCCCTAACTATGACAATACGCCACTATCAGTCATATTACAACAATATTACAACAGCAGAGACTAGCCTGCAGCAGGTTAAGTTAAACAGGGCTATAAAATCATGACCTATAAAGTGTGACATTAGAGGTAATCTTCAACCTGTAACCACCAGGTCAGAAAATCATAAAAAGGGCAGCAGCAACGAGCGCCCTAAGAATGAACAGTAAGTTACTTGTTAAATTAAGCCAATAAATAGGAAAATATACGCTTATACAAGGAAATTGGCAGGATTAAACATGGCAACAACAGCTCCGGACCTAGTATAGGCCTAATAAAAACTTGATTTGAGAAACACTACGAGGTTGCCATTTGGAGAAAGAGGAAATTAGTAACAGAAAGAATAAAATCCACCGGGGATAAAATAGAAGGTCTGGGCTAGAGGCCTACCTATCTAGAAACCTTGAGAAATACAACAGCAACGATGTTACAAGCAGAAGTCCTTGCAATATACTCTATTTCATTGAGAAAAATATACAACACAAAAACTTTATTAATAACTATTATACTTTTTCTGTATACATATTTATCATTAATTAAAGTGACAAGGATTGTTAAACTATGTGAGGATTTTGAGCAAGTAAACTTAACAGCTTACGAAGACAAAGAATATCTTTATCCTATCCAATAGCCAAGAGCTGCACTGGTAGATCTCGAAGCCATTATTTAGGAATCAAGGCTAGTGCAGAGCTGAAGAGATGCAAAAACGGATCTTCAATGGACAGTTTTGTCATACTAGCATGGGTATCATGGGTACCGGGATGCTCAGGAAAGCAAGGAAACGAAAGGGCAGGTAAGAATGCAAAGAAAGGTTCAGAAGCCCTCTAAATAGCCAACTTCAGGCAGAGTAGTTTAATTATAGGGCCTGATTGAAAAAAATGCTTTGTATTAGATAAGCTTAAACTAAACAATTAGGCCTAGGCCTGGGTCTCCAAGTGTGAAATGAGAATGTCTAGTTACTTACATATCGACAGCAAAAGATGGTTCGTTAAATTAATTCTGATATCTTTAAATAAAACAGTTTGGTTATCAATGTTTCACTTTTATAACGAACATTATTATAATACAATAACATTTAGTAAATAATTAGTTATGTAGTTCTGTTACTGTTATGTTAAAGTAACCTTTCTAACCTAACAACCCAGAACTTAACCTTTAAAAATTCACAAACATAACACAGGCGGGAACATAACATAGAGTACAATCACAATTTAAAAACCTATGAAGCAAAGAGTAGTATCTTGATCTAAAGAACTTTATTCATACTAGTAAACCCTTTGCTCGAAATCGAGCAATTGAATTCCGATTATGATAAAAAAAACTTTGTTTTTTTATTATTTTTATTTTGTAACTTTAAATAAAATCAGGCTGGATTATATTAAATCCCTGTATACTATATTTTTTGTGAATATCCTGTCATCATTCAACAGTTTCCCTTGATCTTTGGTGTTTTCTATAAACATACGAAGCCCATCAAACGACCTAGCACGACTCCCTGCTACATGGAGAATGTCGTGAATTCGGAAGTTATATAAATTCCGCCTAATAACGATTCATCTAGATGTGATTCTGAACTCACAATGGCAAAAGCTGAGTTGTATGATCTAATGTTTGTCATGTTGTTTTGCCTTTTTGGCTTAGTTCCTCGATTTGGTGAATTTACTCCTTCAATCAGGGTCTTTATTTGGTTCGTTGGTGTATAGTTTGGTAACACAACCTTTCCTTTGTGGCAACACAATGTAAAATGTCTGTCGTTTCTACCAGTTTCCTCACCCTTAAAATGGCGAGCCCCACAGGGCATGCACTGGACATTCATCGGCCCAATTGAAAATGGGTGTACTTTGGTGGGCATCCTTAAACCTCTTTTATATGAATCCGTATTATTTTCGTAGTTTTCACACACTCCTCGCATGAGGTCGCGGCGATGCTCACGTGTCCTGCGTAAATGCCTATTTCTGATTGGTGGCATGTTCAAAATCAACACTCTGTTGTAGAAATTAAAGTAAAAACACAAAAAATTACATGGTTAAAAAATATATACGTTTTACTTTTACTACATTTATAAACATATTTTACCAACAATATTATTCAACATCTAGGAATCTTTGTTTGCAAGTATTTTCGTTGGTTTCAAAAAATAACAGGTAGTTTTATAATATCCTAAGAATGAAAATTGTGTTACGGTTCCAGTGCTATCATAATAAATAGATAGTAATTAAAATAAATAACAAAAAAAGTTTCATTCAAAAGTAAGTTTATCGGTTTTAAAAATGGAGGTGGTTTCACAGGCCTAATACTGACATTCCCGTATAAATATTGTGTTACCGTTCCAAAGCCAACATGGCCTGCTGATTAACTGTGTTTACTCTATCCAGCTGATTGCTTAAAACTTATAGTTATTTCCCAATGTTAAGCTTATGGGAAAAACTCAACTTTAGCCCCATGGCCTAACTCACAAATTATTTCTCTATAAAAAAAGTTTCCTGCACAATACTTCACGTTAGGCTCTTTCCAATGACACCAAAAACATGAAAATCGGTTGGGTAGTTTAGGAGGAGTGATTGTCACAAAAAACCTGCTCGCCTATAAATAAGTATAGAATAGATTTGATTTCATTATGTATATTCAGGGCCGGATCTAGGAACTTATGGGCCCCTAGGCTCACCAGTGGTGGTGGTGCAGGCCCTTGTTGTCGTGCAGGTCCACGTTTGTGACTTTTTAGCGAATTTCCCCTATAGGGAAGAAGCTATTACCGTAGGTCTCATATGGTAAGACTTAAGCCCGAGACCATGATAACTTTTCATTTTGAGGTCCCCAGATGCCAAAAACACCATTCGTTCAAATTTTTATATATGTATATATATATATATTTATATATATATGTGTCCGTAAGCACGATAACTCTCGTAAAAAAGGTCCGATCTTAATGAAATTTGGTACAAATGTGCAAAGTACCATTTATTTGAACGAGTTCGAAAACCAGATGAATCGCACCATCCGAAGGGGGGTTTTGTACCCCAAAAATGAGGTTTTTGGGGTTTTCACATTTAATTTAAATTTAAATCAAATTTTAATTTATACCATTGAATTCAGCTTAAAAAAACAAACAATTTGGTATTTTGATCATTGCTCTACGTCAATTGGTTACCGAGATATTGAAAGTGCTAAACACAGTACGTTGTCTAATGTTATTCTTATGGAGAAAAAGGAAAATTGTATATCTCGCTTATTTATGAACATAAACTGGCGAAATTTGGTATATGGCTTGATCTGGTTATGGTTTATTGTTGTTTGCACAAAAAAACAATTTTTCGCCTATGGCTCCTGTAGCAGCAAACCTAGGTACTCGGTCCCCATGTTATTCTTATGGAAAATACTTAAAATGTTATATATCGCTTATTTATGAATGTATATGGATGAAACTTGGTATGTGACTTCACTAAGATGAGTTCTATTGATATTTGCATAAAAACCCATTATTTTGTGTGCCTTGTTGCAGCAAACCTGCGTACTCATCCCCATTGTTATTCTTATGGAGAATAATTAATATTTTAAATATCGCTTGTTTGTGAATACATTTCTTATGAATCCTTTTAAGTGTTATAATGTGTTATGTTATATATTCATTGGAAATTCGCTGAGTATGCAGGTTTGCTGCGACGAGGGTATTTTCTTTTGCTTGTATGAGGCTTTTGAATTTGGTGTTGTGTGGTGTACCTACTATTGGCATTGTGCGTGGTGAACTATATGTTCCCATGGCGTTACAATATAAATACCCCAGTCACAGCAAACCTGCGTACTCAGCGAATTTCCAATGCATAATATATGTCTTATTACCACATAAAGCCGCATATCAAGTTTCATACAAATATATTCACATATAAGCGATATATACAATTTTAATTATTCTCCATAAGAATAACATGGGGGCTGAGTAAGCAGGTTTGCTGTTACGGGGATAATCAACAAAAGAAGTTTGCAGTTTGTTGTGCAAATATCAATATTTAAAAATACCAGTACTACGTGAAGCCACATACCAAGTTTCATCAATATAAATTCATAAATAATCGAGATATCATTAACGATATATTATTTACTCTCCATAAGGATAACATTTGACAACGTACTGTGTTTAGAACTTTGAATATCTGTGCAATAGTTGGGTGTAGAATCACAATTTAAACACCAAAATCATTGTTTTGTGGAGCTGAACTGATTGGTAAAAGCAAATGTGAAGTTTACATTAAAATGAACTGAGGAAAAGGCAAAAACCTTTTCCCCATAAGATTAACATCGGAGATTTTATAAGTAGGTTTTCTGAATTTTCTCCAACCACTTAACCTAGGTTAATAATTCGAAATACTATATTATTTATTTTTAAAGATCTATAAACATGGTCAAAACCAAAATTAAGTTTTTTTTAATTGTATGGTGAAAAATGAAAAAAAACTGATTTTTGGAAAATATAAAACTCCCTTCCCATGGTCCGATTTTTCTGATTTTCGAACTTAGTCATGAATGTCACTTTACACCCAAATTTCATCGAAATCGGATGTTTTTACTCATGTTATCGCATTCACGGACATATATATATATATATATATATATATATATATATATATATATATATATATATATATATATATATATATATATATATATACATATATCAATAACTGTCCAAAGCTAATCACCCAATACCACCCTGGGCTACATAAAATAAATAGCATAATTCTATAGCAATTAAAATTATCCAAAACTCCCCTATTACTGATGAGAGCATAATACAAACTATTCCTCGAGTGGTTTTCAAAAGTCCACCGACTCTTAAGGATATTCTCTCAAAACCTAAGCTTCCCAAAACAAAAGGTATAGAAAGATTCACGGGTGCGCATCCTTGCATGAAAGCACAATGTATATGGTATGTAACCAGTTAGAGGAAAGTAAAGATATTAAGAGTGGCAACACGTCAAGAACATACCCAATAAAAGGAAATTTATCTTGCGACACAAGAAATGTAGAGTATCAAATTAATTGTCAAATATGTCCAAAAGACTACATAGGTTCACAACTAATAATCTAAGAATCAGATTAACAGGCCATCGCTACGACTATAAACACAAGGATAATTGAGTACAAACCGTATTATATGCCGGAAATGTACATAATCGCTCAAAAACGGCAATCGGACCACATTTTCTCGGTAATAAATAAAGCCGGGTCATGTTTTATATACCAAAAACGACGTCCAAAACGTATTTTAGGCCGTGTTTTATAGGTAAAGACAAAAATTTTGCCGCAACATGGTGTTCAAAAACACAAAATGACTGAATTTTTTTGGTATAGTAGACCGTGTTTTATTGGCCTGAAGCGGCAAGTGAACCGCATATTATCCACGGAAATAGCAAAACAAAATGGGCAATTTCACAGCATTATATTTGCCAAAAACAACCTTTCTCGCATTCCTAAGTCCGAAATCGATGGCCAGAAACGTGTTTATTAACCGAAAATGATGACAGAGCCTCAATATATGCTAAAATTCAAAATCTAACCGTGATTAATCATACAATTGGCAATCAGACCACATTTTCCTAGCGAAAAATGAAGCCGGATCCTGTTTTAAAGACCCGAACGACTACCGGAATGTATATTTTACGTCGGCGATTCAACCCCGTTCTATTTTTACTATTTACAGTTTTTAAAACATATACAGGGTGAGTTTTAATTCCCTTCCCCCCCTATTTTTTCATACGGTACAAGTTAGAAGGTTTAAACTCCGCACATCTATGTTAGACCTTGACCTAAATATCTTGTTTTTCATGGGTTCATTGACTCTCCACCTCCAATGGGGGACGGCCCACGAGGAGTAAGTCGAGATTCTTAAATGTAAGCATATGTACATAAAATTAAAGGTCTCTGTTAGTAGAATACAATGCCGCAAGCCGGACCTCAAAAGGTTCATCCTATGGAAAATTACAGGGTTTTAAAGTTTACAAAATATTAATGTGCTATTATCTGCGTTTTATCGCACTACTGTTTTAAAAGTTCATTTCAAAAATATTTTTCTATTGCTGTTTGTTAGGAGTTCTTAAAAGAAACTTTATTATGTTTAATGATTGTAAGGGATTATTTTCTTATGTTTGTTGATTGTTTGTGATTGATGAAGTCCAAGATCTAGGAGTTAACTAAAAGATTTAATAAGAAGACGGTCATGTGATGTGTCGTTTAACATCACCTTTTAACGCTGGAAACGGTACTGAAATCTGAATTAATAAAGGATAATTTTTAATTTAGTTACTGTAATAATAATTTTGTACAGAATTTTTGGTCTGATTTTTAAATGTAATCTTTGACATGATCCCTGTGTCGTTGCAAAAGTGAAAGTTATTTCTTATCTGGGTATTCCCAGACTAAACTTGTTATCTTACATCACATGACGTCTTCTTATTAAATATTTTAGTTAACTCCTAGAATTTGGACTTCCAGTGATCCTTTACAATCATTAAACACAAAATAAAGTTTATTTTAAGAACTCCTAACAAACAGCAATAGAAAAATAGTTTTGAAATGAACTTTTAAAACAGTAGCGCGATAAAATGCAGATGATAGCACATTACTTTTTTGTAAACTTTAAAACCCTGTAATTATCCATAGGATGAACCTTTTGAGGTCCGGTTTGCGGCATTGTATTCTACTAACAGAGACCTTTAATTTGATGTACATATGAACCTATGCTTACTTTTAAGACCCATAACTCCCTTAATAATAATGTGAATTATTTAATATATATTTTGTTTCCTAATTTTCATCCTGATGTGAAAAAATAATATATTACAAATTAATTTTTTGACCAAACACCCTTAGATCCGGCCCTGAACGTGTTGCTTTCTCTTATTTACTTTGGTTCCATTGTTAATCACTTATCTAAGATCTAAGACGCAATATCACATACATTCTTAAGTAACATTATTTGTAAGAATTAAAGTTAAAAAAAATCTTACAGCATTACAACAATGTCAGCATCCTGAGCCATCATCTAAAGAAAGGCATGATAAGTAATAAGTATGCTCTTTCATCAACCATTGACAATAATGTGAACTACACAATTTGTACACCGTTCCTTCTTTGAAGGATATGGATATTCGTTAATCTTTCATATTACATCGGAAGGATAGATTAACACTCAGCTTCATTTGTCTGTTTATTTGAATAAAGGGAATGTTTGCTGACACTTGAAAATATACTCAGTATAGAATGTGGTTTATTCTACAAGGTCTACTTACCGTACTGTATTTCAATTTTATAAGTTTCGGAAAATGGTTTCCCATTTAGTTATAAAACAATTGGGTGACATTGTCTGAGGCCGGAGGGACATCGCTCTTATTGAAATGATCAGACCAAATAAAACTTAATAAAACACACACACATAAATAGGCCAGGGAAATTTTAGTATTTGAATGATGCAATGCAAGCAGAAATGTGTTTGCTACAAAATGTTACCTGGGATTCCTTGATTCAAATATCCAGTTACAGTAAGTAAATAAGTGAGTTTTCGGGCCAGGATTGGATAGCCACTCCATTTGATAAATTTAGAATATAAAATTTAGACATAATATGTTAATCTTGTTTGCCTTGTCATAATAGAAACAAAATTGTTTAAACAACCCACAAGTATAGACATTTTAGGAATCATAACCCAAGACAGTGTTTCTTTTCATTTTTACATTTTATTTATTTTGATCAAACATGACTTGTTTTGTTAAATCAGCTTAAAAAACTATGCATTTAGTTTTTTAATCACCATTCTACAGTAACGGTTTCCTGGTTTCAGAGAATGGTGACTGCTTAAAAAATGTACAGTGAACTGTTGAGAATGTTTAGTTGCAGAAAACCCTCTCTGCCGCTGGCATCAGGTTGGATGGCATGGCACAAGTGGATTTCTGTTGCCAAAGATTTTGATAAGGTTGCTCTTTCCTGCCCCCACAGCAAAGTATAGTAGGTTATGAGATTGAAAATTGGTATGGTAAAACTGTCTTGAGGAGTGGGATGTCATTTAGCCTACAAGAGTCTTTAAAACATAAAAACATCCTGAGCCATCTTTCAAGAGCGCCAATTTTAATACCCCAATTTAACCGTGATTGTTCACACCCAGAAAGGCCAAAGTGAACCTCAAAAAACTTGGGTGCGAGTGCACTTTTTAAATGCACATAAAATTTGCTTTGGTTGGAACATTGTTTTCTGAGAAAAATTTGGATTAAAGTGTATATTTCCAGCTGATCGATTTTAGGGTTGGGTCATCTGCATAGATTAGTAAGTTTTCTTAATGTCGTTGATATAAATGAGGATGAGGATTGGACTAAAAATCGATCGTTGCGAATAAGTCTTGGTTCCGATTTGGTGGATTGAATTTTGAATTCTGTCTCAAGACTGATCTGAGTTGTTTTGAGTTCTGTCTGTCATATAGGATGTCGAGTCATTTTCTGATTGACCCAGATACCGAACGAGGTCAGTTTTTGATCTGCCAAAAGTGCAGCGTCAACGTGGTCGAAGGCCTTCGAAAGATCAGCAATGCATCAGGTAACTGTTCCTCTGGCCTTGACAGCATCAATTAAATTATTTACACATTGCTAATGCCAATTTGGTGGATTTATTTGTCCGGAAGCCAAATTGCCCCGGGCAAAGGAGATTATTTCGCTCTGAGTATTTAATGGTTTTAACACAGGCTTTCCCCAACAGCTTGGTCACTGATTGCTAAAACAAAATTTGTCGTGTGATTCAATTAAATTTGATACAGTAAAGTATACTGACAAGTTTTCAATTACTAATAATGACCATTCAATTTTTATATAAATTTTTAAACATAAATTTTTCTGTCCTGAATTTTGGATGGGTTAAAATTAATAATCCTATCCCGTTGTTTCCTGAACACAAAATCCAATCCCATACATCCTTACTTTTGGTGACATCTATACAGCCAAGAGTGAAACAGAGGCTTTGATGATGTAAGCAGAGCAGTAATGTTGTATCATGTTTAGAGTATAATTCGTTTTTATTTGCGAGTTTAATGTAAATGTATCATTTAGTGTGTGAAAAGATACAATCCGGCCTGATGTACACACCTTTGGCACTCAGATTTTACTGTTCCAACAATAATTAAAGAAACTGTGAGCTAAAAGATACCCAACTAAGAGCAAATTTAGTTTTAGCTAGCTAATTCTTTGTACAGGTATTTTAATAAAAACAAACAAATAAAGGAGTATCAGATATTTATTGTTGAGTTTATCGTGCGGACACGGAGACCTGCCACACTCTGATGATGTTGTCGGAGTATCCGGCGAACAGCGTCTGCCCATCAGTGGACCAGGCCAGGGACAGGCACTGTGGGGGCTCAGCCTTGGACGTCTGGGACGACACAACCTCAGGCTTCAGCTCCTCCACCATGTCCTTGCTCTCCAGGTCCTGCAACGACATCCCACCAACTCGGTCAAAATTACACTCTACACTTTTTGGAATCATTAAAAGAGATCAATCAATTTGTAAATTTTAAGTTGGGCCTCTGGATAAGCGACCTTCTTACATAAATTATGGAAGATATTAGCTAAACAATTGGGGAATGGGGGTGTTCAGATAATGGGACTGCCCCCATAGATAGAACATAGTGAAAGTGTGCAACTGATGAAAATTTTGACTTTTTAGGCTCGTGGACATGGGGTGAGGGCAGTAAAACTCAAAACCCTTCTACTGAGCAACTGCATTCATACAAATATATTTATATAACATGGTAATTATTCTAAGAACACTTTATATAGGTATTCGTGCTTTAACAAACAGCACGATCCGTCTCTAGTGACGGCGCACACACTATTGCCACAGTCTAATATACAACTAATGGTCTTAGTATAATAGACATTTAAAAGTGAGTAAATGTGTCGTCCGGAACTCACTAGCGATCCACACAGTTGGCAGTGCAACTAATGTAAAAACACTAGCGATCCTGGTGGATGGAAGCTAAAACTAATAAAACACACTAGCAATCCTGGTGGTTGGAATTCAAATAGAACTATATTTGTAAGGAAGTCAACTTGACTTAAATAAACAAATTTTAAATGTTCAAACCTCTTTTGCACATTAACTGATAAGTGCAGCCATATTTATTCAAGTAAAATTAAATTCCATAATTCAAAAATTTTTAAAACCTGCCAATATTAATAAATGCAATTGATATTTTGAATAACAAGTTCATAGTACATAGCACACCACTTTGTTAACTTTACAACAGTTAAAATGTTACCCAGATCTTGATGTATGGCCCGAAGGCGGCACACAGCCAGTATCGGTTGGGACTGAAGCAGAGGGCGGTGATGATGTCGTTGTGATCCAGAGTGTGGAGATGCTTGCCATCGTTCAGGTCCCACAACATGGCTTTGCAGTCCTACGACAAACAAACCGATTGTCAGATCATGGTCCGATGACTCAAAATAATATAAAGGATTTTTACTTAGGCTGACAATACCAATACTTTCTTCACTAGCACAATTTATCTTTTTTTTTTTAACGGTCCTCAGTAATGGCAGTCAATTATGTTCTGACTCAAGTCTCGGTGTAAATAATTTGTTCCCGCATCTTGAAAATACCCCCATTGGCCCTGTCGCAGCAAACCTGTATACTCAAATAATATTGAGTAAACAAGCATAATTTCAAATGCAAATATATATATATATATATATATATATACCGGGTGTCCCACGTAAGGTGTCTCAAATTGATTACGGAAAAACGGCTTAACTTACAAGGATAAAATAAAATTATTTCCGCTAAATCGACCCCAAGGAATAACGTAAAAATATTTTTAACTTTTTTCCGATACAGAGTGTGCCAAAAACTGAGGGTCACTAGTTCGAATCTCGGAATTTTCAAATGTAAACATATGTCATGTTATACATCATTTTAAAGGTATTTAATAGACAAACAATTTGGCGAAAACAGAAATTAATTATCTTTTTTCGTTTCAAAATGGCGGCAGTTTTTTTGGGAAAAATCAATATGTTTTTAATACTCTATGTTTCCTATACCAATGCACATAGCCCTTCTCCGGTTGAATTTTCTTACTCGTTATGAAATTAGCTTTACTGTGATATGCTACAAGTAACGGTTTTTTGAAATAATAAAAATTCCAAAAAAATTGATTTTTGAAAATTTACAAATGACCATTGTTCAAAATTTCCAAATAGCAACATATGTCAAGTGGCACATCATTTTATAGGTTTTTTAATTCTTAACAACTTTCTAATTTACACTTACTTCGTATCTCTTTTAGTTTTTGTGTAAATAACAAAAACCTAATTTTCCTATATCAAGTGCATGTTACTTGGGTTTAACACTAAATGACATGGGGCCATGATCAGCTGTTTAGTGTTAAACCCAAATAACATGCATTTGATATAGGAAAATTAGTTTTTTGTTATTTACACAAAAACTAAGAGATACGAAGTAAGTGTAAATTAGAAAGTTGTTAAGAATTAAAAAACCTATAAAATGATGTGCCACTTGACATATGTTGCTATTTGGAAATTTTGAACAATGGGCATTTGCAAATTTTCAAAAATCAATTTTTTTGGAATTTTTAGTATTTCAAAAAACCGTTACTTGTAGCATATCACAGTAAAGCTAATTTCATAACGAGTAAGAAAATTCAACTGGAGAAGGGCTATGTGAATTGGTATAGGAAACACAGAGTATTAAAAACATATTGATTTTTCCCAAAAAAACTGCCGCCATTTTGAAACGGAAAAAGATAATTAATTTCTGTTTTCGCCAAAATGTTTGTCTATTAAATACCTTTAAAATGATGTATAACATGACATATGTTTACATTTGAAAATTCCGAGATTCGAACTAGTGACCCTCAGTTTTTGGCACACCCTGTATCGGAAAAAAGTTTAAAATATTTTTACGTTATTCCTTGGGGTCGATTTAGCCGGAAATAATTTTATTTCATCCTTGTACGTTAAGCCGTTTTTCCGTAATCAATTTGAGACATCTTACGTGGGACACCCGGTATATATATATCCAGCAACTACCGACATGAAACCACTTACTACCGCTAGTTTCCTAAAAACATTTTAATAATTTGTAAAATTTCATGTTTTAATTTTATTCATTTGGTATATATATATCCAGCAACTACCGACATGAAACCACTTACTACCGCTAGTTTCCTAAAAACATTTTAATAATTTGTAAAATTTCATGTTTTAATTTTATTCATTTATTCAATTTAAAAAACAAAAATTGAACATAATTACAATTTCAAGCCATTAATATCAGAATTTTAGTGTAATAATAACAAAATTGTATAAATACTGGCTCGGTAGTTAGCGATGGTCGAAGTACCTTCTCAATATAATTATTAGATATATATTTGCTTCATGACAATTACCTTTCCTCCAGAAGCGCACAGAGAACCGTCAGGAGAGACGGTGACGGTGTTCAGGTATCCAGTGTGGCCGTAGTGGTTGATCTTGAGACGGCAGTTGGTCAAATTCCAAACCTGTTTAAAGTAAATGTACAATTTTTTTTCATTATTTTATATACAAAATTGGTATTACAATTTTGTAACGGTGTATATTTGTTAAGTAGATTTTAGTCATCTTAATCTTTTTATGAAATAGCAATTTAAAATATTG
Organism: Allygus modestus; assembly: GCA_963675035.1. NCBI lineage: Eukaryota > Metazoa > Arthropoda > Insecta > Hemiptera > Cicadellidae > Allygus > Allygus modestus. The sequence goes on from OY776112.1 coordinate 298,800,534, forward strand.
TGTTTATTGCGATACATTGTGCTTGATAATCTGAAAACACACTACCGTAACAACAATAGTAATATGTCTACTGGACAGCTTATGACATCCAAAACATCAGCCACCCTTACCGGTACCAGTAGGCTCAACTCAAAACTCAAGAATGTATTTGCCGAATGTTTGGCGATTATAAGTATCAAGTACCCATTTGAGGTTAGGGTGCCGTTACACAATCAGCAATGTATGACAAAATGGTGTTATAATTTTGTTTAAATAAAAAGCATTGATTTATGTGTTCATCCTTCAGTTTGATTCCATAATGATTAAATGTCATATAATTCGGTTGTAGATTTTTGTCTACGTTTATACCGCCTCCATACACTGGCCAAGTCTAGGCGAGCAAAGACGAGCGCAACAGTGTAAATGCGTAGTAGTTTGTTATTAACCTCTGTTATATTCTTTCGTTGTTATGTCCATTACTCGCCGAGTCGTACGCGACTCGACGAAACATTCAGCGAGTGTGTGGAGGCGGCGTTATCAATGGTGTAAAGGGATCTCGTTTGTGAACGTTAATCTCAAATGTCAGTCAGTTTCAGTTGAAAGTTGCTGTCGTAATCAAAGAAACGTCACGTCGAGTAAATGGAATGTCAATGGACGAAAAACACATTATGAATAAAACTGAAGGAAAAATATGGCAGATGAACACTGAATATTGATTTGTTTATAGCCGTAGGCTGTACCGTACCGAATTTGTACCGGCACAGTTCGTGGTACTGAACCGAATTCGGTAATTCGTTTTGTGCCCTATCGGTACCGATTTTTCGGTGCTCCGCAGACCCCTACTAACAACAGAATTACAAAACCTGACGACATCTGAAGAAGACTTCCTGATAGAACTTTCATGTGAATCAGGACTCCAGCTCAACCCCAAGATTGATAAAGGCAAGGGTGGAGTAACCAGTTTTTTCAAACATAGCCTTATATGAGCTGATGGGTTTTACAACCATGTATTTTTGTGAGAGGACATTCTCCACTTTGGCGAATTAAAAATACCCCCGTAGCAGCAAACCTGCGTACTCAGCGAATTTCCAATGCATATATATGTATCTTAATACCACATAAAGCCAAATACCAAGTTTCATCAATATACATTCATAAATAAACGATTTATGACATTTTAATTATTCTCCATAAGAATAACATGGCGGCTGAGTATGCAGGTTTGCTGAAGGAAGGAACACAAAATACCCCCGTCGCAGCAAACCTGCGTACTCAGCGAATTTCCAATGCATGGCAATAAGTCTTAATACCACATAAAGCCGTATACCAAGTTTCATAAAAATATATTCAAAAATAAGCGATATATCAAATTTGAATTATTCTCTATAACAATATCATTGGGGATGAGTACGCAGGTTTGCTGCTACAAAAAACAACAAATATAGGGTTTCTTGTAAATATCAATATTACTCAACTAGGTGAAGCCACATACCAAGTTTCATCAATATAAGTTCATAAATAAGCGATATATGCCATTTTGATTATTCTCCATAAGAATAACATGGGAGATGAGTACGCAGGTTTGCTGCAATAAGGAACACAAAAAATGGGTTTTTATGCAAATATCAATAGAACTCAACTAGGTGAACCAACATTCCAAGTTTTATTAATTTATGTTCATAATTAAGGGATACATTACATTTTACTTATTCTCCATAAGAATAACATGGGGGCTAAGGACGCAGGTTTGCTGCTACAGGAATTATTGGTAAAAATCGGGTTTTTTGTGAAAATAACAATAGACCACAACCAGATAAAACCATATACCAAGTTTTGTTAGAATACGTTCATAAATAAGCGAGCTATAATTTTTTTCTTATTCTCCATAAGAATAGCATTGGACAACGTACTGTGTTTAGCACTTTCAATATCTCTGTAACCATTTGACGTAGAGCAATGGTCAAAACACCAAATTGTGCGTCTTTTTAAGCTGATTCCAATGGAGGAAACTAAAATTTGACTTTTTCAAAAACTATATGTAGAAAACTCAAAAAACCCATTTTTGGGGTACAAAACCCCCCAAAATACCCCTTCAGATAGTCCGATCTGTCTGGTTTTCGAACTTAAAGTCATAAATGCTGCTTTACACGCTTATACCAAATTTCGTCAAAATCGGATTATTTTTACGAGAGTTATCGCACCCACGGACACATATATATATATATATATATATATATATATATAGATATATATATATATACAGTTTCGAACGAATGGTGTTTTTGGGGTCTGGGGACCTCAAAACGAAAAGTTATCATGGTCCCGGGCCTAGATCTTACCATGCCGACTACGGTAATAGCTTCTTCCCTATAGGGGAAATTCGCTAAAATGGGGTTTTATACAAATATCAATATAACTCATTTAGGTAAAGCCACATACCAAATTTCATTAATTTATTTTCATAATTAAGGGAGATAACACGTCACTTATTCCCCATAAGAATAACATGGGGCTGAGTATGCAGGTTTGCTGCTACGGGAGCCTTTGGAAAAAAATTGTTTTTTTGAGCAAATATCAATGGTCCACAACCAGTTGAAGCCGCATACCAAGTTTCGTCAGTATACGTTCATAAATAAGCGACATATAAAATTTTTCTTTTCCTCCATAAGAATAACATTAGACAACGTACTGTGTTTAGCACTTTCAATATCTCGGTAACTAATTGACGTAGAGAAATGATCAAACCACCAAATTGTGTGTTTTTTTAAGCTGAATCCAATGATAAAAACTAAAATTTGACTATTTCCAAAATTATATGTAAAAAATTCAAAAAACCCAATTTTGGGGTACAAAACCCCCCCAAAATACCCCTTCGAATAGAGCGATCTGGCTGGTTTTCGAACTTAAAGTCATAAATGTTGCTTTCCACGTTTATACCAAATTTTATCAAAATCGGATAATTTTTACGAGAGTTATCGTGCTCACGGACACATATATATATATAGATTTATATATATATATATATATATATATATATATATATAGTTTCGAACGAATGGTGTTTTTGGGGTCTGGGGACCTCAAAACGAAAAGTTATCATGGTCCCGGGCCTAGGTCTTACCATGCCGACTACGGTAATAGCTTCTTCCCTATAGGGGAAATTCGCTAAAATAAATACAGAAATATGCTTCATGTAGAAAATGACCTACATATAAAGTTGTCAAAATTCAATCCAGGTTTAGAGCATAGAATGTCTTGTAAATAGTAAACATCACCTCCATAAGTCTCTTTAATTTTCAGTTTCTGAATTAAAAGTATTTTTTGGATAAATATTGTGTCTTAAATTATACCACTTTCACCATTCTCATTTAGAGGTGCATTTCTCAGTAGAGCATTTACACGATAATTATAATAATAGCAATAATTATTATTATTTAATGGGTCGCGAAAATAATCCAGAATGAAGGTGGGTCCCCAGATAAGAACGTTCGGGACTGCTGCTACAGACTAGTCATAGGCTACCGAAGACATGCCATGTTCTCACAACCTAGTATAATTCAGCATTTTATTAGAGCAACTACTAACAAGGGAGTATTGATATTTTTATCATCGATATACATTGACCATTTCATTATATACATTTTATTTTTTAAATTTTTAACTGGCTTGAGATAAAAACCATTTTTGCTTCTCTTATTATTTTATAAAGACCTTCAAAATGTATTATCCCTCAACGGGACTTATTTAAAAAAGTTGAGCTGCTCCAAAATTCTCCATTATGGGGACATGGGCAAAGTTGTGATACGAACAAAAAAGGAATTTTTTCTTTACTATACAAGTGTACCAAGTTTTGTTCTATCACTACCCATTGAAAAGATGAGGGTGTATCCATAACTTTCACTAAGACTAAATGTACACGTACGTAAGCCATCATTACACAAACAATTATTAGTCAAGTAAAATTCTGCTACTGTTAGACCCATATCCAAAACACTCATTCTTTATAATGTGTCAAAAAAAGTATCCACCATCCAGTAGCTAGTACCTGACTTGCTAAAGCTTGCACAAACACAAAATCTCTACAAGCAACAAATAAGGTAAACAAATTAGGTCCGCTAGCTAAATCAATCCGTCTTCAGTTTAGGGATAAGGATGAATTAGACTAAAACAAATTAGCCTAATACAGGTTAGAAATTGATCATTATTTGTTCCAAATTTCTGTAGACAAGATGTAACAAAACATGTTGTCCACGAACCCACTGAAATACTGAAATAAAGGAAAGTCAACGTAAAGAAATATAACGCAAGTATAAACGTAAATACCTAAGATTGAATAAAGTACCTTGACAACTTTGTCCCATCCAGCAGACACAATGATGGGGTTAGCGTGGTTCGGAGAGAAACGGACACAAGACACCCAGTCACTGTGACCATCATCCTAGGAAATAATGAGAGTTATGTTAATGGTGAAAAATTTTCAGAACGAAATATATTCTGAAAAAGATTTCTGATTCACAAATTATAAAAATAAATGGTACTTTGGTATTATACGGATGCCACTATTGTTGGAGGTTAAATTTTTACCGGATACAAAGGATAACTACATAATTCGAAAAAACGTACTTTTATTGACTTACAGTACAAATTTTACATCATTCTGATGAGCGGTCTTTGTGTTGTGCCTCCCAAAAGGCAGCGATGTCCGCTAGGATCGTGTTGAATGCGTCGCCGCCGCTAGCAGCCAGACCCGATCGCCACAGGTACTCCGCCAAATATAAAACGCGCTGCGGCAGTTATGTTAGGATGGGTTATCATAAAAATACGTACGGTTTCCTCTTCATTTCGAGGTAAATCCCACACCAAAAGAACGTCACTCATTATGAAAACAAATGTAACGTAGTGCACGGCAATAAATCACTCATGACACTGACCCAGATACAGGCGGAGACAGGTGATGCGCGCGCTCCGGTCAACGACCTGACCTTGGCCTATTTGGAGGGGGTTTGGCCAGGTTTGGCGGCCGGAAGTATGACTCATCAGGTATCATTCGATTCGTAACAAAACAAGGAAAGTCCTACAATCATTTTTATGATAACCCATTTTAACATAACAGCCGCAGCGCGCTGCATAAGGGTGGCATCCGTATAATACCAAAGTACCAAATAAATAAGCTAAGCCAAATCAAATTCTGCTACTGTCAGACCCATATCCAAACCACTCATTCTTTATCATGTGTTAACAAAATTATCCATCATCCAGTAACTAGCACGTGACATGCTAAAGCTCGTCACAATCACAAAATCTAGCTCATGAGCTCCCCATAACTAAAGAATTGGGCTTGTAAAATGGCTTTTATTAGGCTACATGTGTTTAGTAAATAAATAAATTTACTTAATATTTATTAGTCCATTGTATTACAGAGGCTGTAACTCGTCCATCACTTTAAATTAATTGAGTAGGCTTGGAACATTTTGGTTTTCAACTCAAAATAAATAAGATACGTATTTACATAAATTTTACATAGGCCTATACTTATTTTAATTTCTAAAACTGAACATGGAACTTATTATTTTTATTTAGCTACTGTCAGGCCCATATCCGAACACTCATTTTAAAATCATGTGTTTGTGAAGTTATACATCATCCAGTAGCTATCAATATCATACAATATTTTCCTTAACCCTAGGACTGCCTCGGGCCGGATATCCGGCCCTCGCATATGTGCGCTGGCTGCTTCGCGTCGCCAATTGCAAAACAGCTCGGTGCCCTGGCAATTTTGGCCATTTTGCAGAGGTTTTTTAAAAAATTCGCAGTGCCTAAAATACACATGCATACTCGTTTTGTTCAGAAAAAGAAGGAGATTATGAATAAAATAAAATGAATCCCTGTTAGTAGTGTTTTCGCTAAATCTAAAAAAACCCAAAATTTTATTCCAATTTTTTTAATAATTTTCAAAAGTAGAATCCTAGCATTTTTACACTAATTTTTTTACAGACAATCAAAGATATACACAATGTAGGCAATTTATTTCTCTACGTGGAAATGTGTTTGGTTTAATTGAAAAGTTTGTTTACCCAAATTAAGGGAATAAATATGCAAACCGGGGAAAATCGGCAAACTTGCGCTGTACATTTGAAAAATAAAAATAAAATCAAAAGTATAACAATAACATACTAAAACTTTTATATTACTGAAGGTAACAATAGTTATTGGAAATAATGCACTTTTGTACAAAGTAATAACTGTTTTTATGACTTTTATATGAGTTGAAAATCAAAATTTGAGTTCCGCCGAAAGCCAAAATTAGTTATTCGAAGCTAGATCTAATTGTTGTACTTTATTATATTATAATAAATGGTACATATATTTATAGTAAATATATTTCTGAAAAAGAAAAAAAATATATATATATATATATGTATAGAGAAATATGAACAAATAAAAGTTCCATAAGCACATATTGATTTTTGAACCTAAATTTATAGATCAGCCATATTTGGGAAAAATCTGCAGAGGTTACTTCAAACTGTGTCTGTGTCCAAACCATAAAAGATAACCCTATCATATGCATACTCTGTTTGTTCACAAAAAAATTGAGAATTAGAATAAATAAAACGTGGTTGGATAGATTTTTAGATAAAGTCAACAAGTATAAACATTTCCAAATTTTGTAGGCCTAGCCTAGGAAAATACTCACATTTTCAATAGCGCACATTTGAACATAAATAATAATATTTTCCTATAGTAACATGGATAAATATAACTAATAACTCACACTCTACACGACAATACACTTGTTTATCACTAAAACACTAAGATGTGACAGTAAAATACGGAACATAACCTACAATCCAACATTGGCTCTTGCTAGCGGAAGATTCACAACTTCTCTAAATATTTGTGAGGTGACGCCCATAGAGGATAGAGGAAGGCAGCAGTGCAGAGAGGAAGAACATTTTCCTGGATTCAAAAAGGTAAGACTTACGTCACGCAATATCAATTATCGAGCTATTTATTTTGGATTTAGCGAGGCCTGATTTCCGGCACTCGGGGCAAATGAATAGCTCACATAAGAGCTGATTTCAAAAATTATTTCTCAGACTTCCTTAAGTCATATGACTAAGTCCTTATTACGAAAAGAAACAACCACTCATTCTGTTTCCAATGCTACCAACCGCTTCCTGTTTCGGTCAAAATACAGACACTGAGATTTTTTTGAAGAACACGTGTTTTAAGAGATTTCGCAGCTCGCGAGTCAAAAATGTTTCGTGCGCTAAATTTTGTTCAAATTGTAATAGCAGTTATATTGATCTGTTACTGCTACAAGGTTTTCATTTATGTATGAAAATAAAAGTTTAAGAATCTCCTCTTTAAAATGGTATCAATACAATTACGTTTCTGGTTCATTTTCAATGTGTTGTAAGCAGTTAAAAAAAAAATAACCCCGAGGGCCAGATTCCGACCCTCGAACAGCCGGTGCCCACATGTGAGGGCCAGATTTCAGGCCCAGGACACAGAGCAATCTAGCCAAAATCAATCCAGGGCAGTCTTAGGGTTAATAGATTTAAACAAAACATTTTAAAATATTGATCTAATCAAAATGACCAAATTTGAATACCCATGCCATTTTAGTTAGGTTTAGGTATTTAAAGTACTTTAACACAATTGTCAATAAGTCAAAATGTTGTTAATATTATTTTACACATTTCTGTGCAGTCAAAATAGATCTCTTTACTCCAAAGCTAAGAATTCAATGTCAGACTTATAGCTGATCAAAATAAATTAATTTAGATTTAAAAATATAAGATAGTCTACATGAGAATTTTCTCAAGTTTTACATAACACCCATTTTCATATACCAAAATAAAAAATAATTTCCACCAACCAAGGCTTAACAAACTACTCGACTAAAAAAGTAATATTTAGCTACTGTCAGGCCCATATCCAAACATTCATTTGAAAATCATGTATTTGTGAAGTTATACATCATCCAGTAGCTACATAATGACCAAGTAATAGGTATAATCTTAAGTAAATATAAAATAATTTTCATCGACCAAGGCCAAAGAAGCTACGGACTAAAAAAGTGTTCTTTAGCTACTGTCAGGCCCATATCCAAACATTCATTTGAAAATCATGTATTTGTGAAGTTATACATCATCCAGTAGCTACGTAATGACCAAGTAATAGGTATAATCTTAAGTAAATATAAAATAATTTTCATCGACCAAGGCCAAAGAAGCTACGGACTAAAGAAGTGTTATTTAGCTACTGTCAGGCCCATATCCAAACATTCATTTGAAAATCATGTATTTGTGAAGTTATACATCATCCAGTAGCTACATAATGACCAAGTAATAGGTATAATCTTAAGTAAATATAAAATAATTTTCATCGACCAAGGCAAAAGAAGCTACGGACTAAAAAAGTGTTATTTAGCTACTGTCAGGCCCATATCCAAACATTCATTTGAAAATCATGTATATGTGAAGTTATACATCATCCAGTAGCTACATAATGACCAAGTAATAGGTATAATCTTAAGTAAATATAAAATAATTTTCATCGACCAAGGCCAAAGAAGCTACGGACTAAAGAAGTGTTATTTAGCTACTGTCAGGCCCATATCCAAACACTCATTTGAAAATCAAGTATATGTGAAGTTATACATCATCCAGTAGCTACATAACAGACTGACCAAGTAAGAGGCATAATCTTAGATTTTTAAGTAAATATTAAAATATTTGATAAACCACATTTTAAGTTAAATTTAGATCATTAATGAAGACATGCTCTAAATTGTTTAAATTTTAGGTCTATACTACAATGTGCAATATACAAAAATTGGGCCTAACTGGACAACCTTAAGTTTTAGTTGTTGCACTGACAGAGTAAAATAGGGACCTAAGTTATAACACTTTAAACAATTTGAAGAGAGCACTAAGATAACTGCTCATGCATGGACTAATATTTACCTGAATTGTGTATTTACATTCAGCCAGTGTGTTCCACAGCTTGATGGTCTTGTCTCGGCTGCCAGAGACAATCTGACGGTTGTCGACGGAGAAAGCCACACTCAAGACATCCTGGTTACAATTAATGCAAATTGATGAAACACTGGTTTAAAATGGCTCCTTAGGCCTAGGTACAAGCCATATAAGTTATATATAAGCCAAGTATTTTCCATTCATCCCGCAGGAAAATTTAATGTAGCATACCATGTATAGTTAAAAAACGTTATATGGCCTATTATTTTATGTCGATCATTCCCCACGTAACAAGTACTATTAACTGTCAATATAATAGTCTATATTACTGCTAGAGAGGTGATGAAATGATAACAACAACAAAACAGGCAAGTTCAGGAGAAATTAAAACAGTTCTATGTACCAAGGAATTTTATATATTTATGTTAGAACTATTTCTCAAGATCACATCTTATGATCAGGTCTATGTTAACAATCAATAAAATGTATTAAAATAATAACCCAATATTAAATACATTATCAGGATTTAGTACTGTTATTATTTATGTGTTAACCGTATCAGCTTGCTTTAGTCAAGACTGATAAATTATTTTATAAATTCAAAATACATACAGTAATTATTGACTTTGTTATAAAATTTAGATACTTTGACTATAGAGAAATTCAAAATACATACAGTACATTATTGATTTTTTAATTAAATTTAGATACTTTAACTGTATGGTAGAGGCCTTCTTATAATACTTTAATATATTTGATTTTTCTTTTTTAATGATATTTTGTTGTTTTGATCAAGTATTAGTTTTTGACTGAAGAAGATAATACAAAATATTTCAAGATGTTAGATACAAGGTAAATTTACAATGATGGTTATTATGAATAAACAATGTAATCTTTAACCCTCCAAGTGCTAATAAGTCTTTAGTGCTGTCTAGTTTTCGGTTGCTGCGCAGGCTTTGAAAAAATAAATCATGAATAATACAAATGTCTTAGAAAGTACAATGTATTATATATCAATTTGTTCAGAAAATTACCCTGTACAAGAAAATATGTATATATATACACTGTTTACTGAATAATTTAAAAAATTCTGATACCAGAAAATATTTTTTTTTTATTTTTCTTTAGGCCTACTTGAAGTTTTCTCTATGACAGAGCACAAAAGAGTAGTCCCATCCAACATTTTGAGATAGCCAAAATGTGCAAAAAATCATGCTCTTTACTTTTATAGTGATATATTATACTTGTACATTCTTATGGAGAATACACATAGAGCCTTCAACATCAGTGTCTATGTCCCCACCTTCACTACCAGTATCAACTTCACTTTCCACTTCAGGTTCATTATCTATTTCATCAACAGGCATGCCCTAATGGCACTGGAATTACCAAGTTCACTCATAATTCACAAGCAATAAAAACTAAAACTATTTAATAATCCATTTTAGTTGTAAGTAAACAAAGATTACTAAAACATAACCTACTGTAGCACAAGTGCCCGGCAGTTGTCTGCAACAACAGGTCTGCCAACATCGTTTTTTTTTCACTGAATAGTTACTAAATTAATATTTTCAGATAGATTATTCGTTTCTCTTCAATACTATATAAAATTATCACTGATTGACCAAAAAATAACAAAATTGCAACGATTTAAGTTAACCCTTGTAAATACAAGGGCGATGTTTAGCGCTTGGAGGGTTAAGATTAAGAAGTGCATTTGAAAAAAAATAACAACACTTACAAGTAGGCCCTAAATAAAGCCTAGGGTGGAGAACAAATAGTCCAGGCCAATTTATACTCTTGCAGGAAATAGGCCTACCATCTAACCCATCTTACCTTACTTGCGTTTTAGAAATCCTCTTCTTTTATATAAAAAAAGATAAATACAAAAAAGCTTCAGGCTCAGTACGACGAGAAATGTTGGTATCTTCTATTTATATAAAAAAACATCATAAAAAAAAGCTTCATGAGCCCTATCCCACCTTGGTGTGATCTTCAAACCTCCGTGTCGTCCTTCCAGCAGCCAAGTCCCACAAGCGAAGAGTTTTGTCCCACGAGCCAGAAAGAGCGTAGTTACCATCCGAAGACAGCACAACGTCACTGACAAAGTGAGAGTGGCCGTGAAGTCTCTTCTGAGGAGTTCCATAGTTGGCCTCATCACGGGTCAGTTTCCACACAATTAGGGTCTTGTCTGAAACAAATATTAAATACTAATGCTAGGGAGGCTTTATTAAATCTAGGCTGATAAGTTGGACTAAATTACTTTCAGGAGTTGCATACAAGACTGGTATTATTATAATAGAACCAATAATATTTTCTCTAGACCTACAGCTGAATAACTTAACCTAGACTTATACTGACCAAGACCTACATTAAAAAAATAATAATAATGTAGGGAAAGAAGAGGCCATGTAGGGGTACATCTTCAAACCAAAAGGAATGAAGAGAGGGTGGGATGACGTACCGGTATTACTCTCTTCTCTATTTTGTGCATAACTAAGCCCCTTTTACAATAGGCCACCAGTGTCCGGACACCGGTGGTGGCCACTGGTTACCGCCCGGGTAACTGCAGCGGACAGCACGGACAACCGTCAAGCCACTCCACCAAGAGCCATAAATTTTCTTGTATTTAAAAGTTGTATTCATAAATTAAAATCTTATTACTAAAATAATAAGTTAAATAACGAAAAATATTGGTAGAGTAAGGGGCACGGAAGTTGGGCAAACCAGAAATAAACAAACTAGGCTATTGCCTTTTCGCAAACTTAACCCTTCCCGGACGAGAAGCGGATATATCCGCTAATCGTTTGTGCTTAGTAGACGGTTGGTGGATATATCCGCCAATTAACTTATTACAAACAAACTAATCTAGTTTGATCATTTAAATACACATTTCTCTCCGTAAAAACATCCTTATATCCAATGGTATCTTTAAGCAAGATACTAGAATTTTTTTTGTTTTTGCTTTTGTATTTTTTTTAATTGGAAACAAAACTACTGCCTAGGACAACTATATATTTTTAAGAATTATAGATGTAAAAACAACAATTTTATTTCTTTCTAAATCTAATTTTGTTTCTGTCCATATACATAAACTACTTAGGCCGTCTGAGAAGGGTTAAGCTTGAAGTTTAGTACTGTTTACATATTGTCCATATGTTTTAGCGAATTTCCCCTATAGGGAAGAAGCTATTACCGTAGGTGGCATGGTAAGACTTAGCCCGAGACCATGATAACTTTTCGTTTTGAGGTCCCCAGATGCTAAAAACACTATTCGTTCAAATTTATATATATGTGTCTGTTACCGCGATAACTTTTGAAAGAAACACCCGATTTTTATGAAATTTGGCACAAATGTGGAGAGTAGCATTTATGATTTTAAGTTCGAAAACCAGATCGATCGCACTATGGGAAGGAGCTTTTATGGGGGTTTACAATTTTTCGAAAATCGTTTTTTTGAAAATTTGACCCCAATATGTTAAAAACACTCAATTTTGGTTATAGCCATTTTAAAGAGCTTAAAAAACAAATAATTTAGTATTTTGGATCATTAACCTAGGTTAAGTGGTTGCGGAGAAAATCTAAAAAAACGTGTCCCATGTAATTCTTATGGGAAAAAGGTTTTTAGATTTTTCTCAGATAGTTTTTTACTAAAAACTTCACATTTCTGTTTATTAATGTGTTTAGCTCAACAAAACAAACATTTTGGTGTTTTAATCGTTGTTCTACGTCCAACCGTTGCAGAGATATGATTATTTATGAATGTATATTGATGAAACTTGGTATGTGGCTTCAACTAGTTGTGGTATGTTGATATTAGCACAAAAAACAACTTTTGTTGATAGTCCCCGTAGCAGCAAACCTGCATACTCGGCCCCCATGTTATTCATATGGAGAATAAGTAAAGATGTATATCTCCCTTAATTATGAACCTACATTAAGAGAACTTGGTATGTAGCTTCAACTGGTTCAGTTGTATTGATAATTGCAAAAAAAAATATTACTTATCTTTCTTGTTGCAGCAAACCTGCGTCCTCAACCCTAATGTTATTCTTATGGAGAATAAATAAAATGCTTTATGGAGAATAAATAAAATCCTATTGGGTATATCACTTACTTATGGATGTATTTTTGTGAAACTTGGTAAATAGCTCTATGTAGTAGTGAGTCACATATATATATATGCATTGGGAATTTGAGTACGCAGGTTTGCTGCGACAGGGGTATTTTACTTGATAGGCCTTCAATGGAAAACTGATCCCAGGACTACCTTAAGACTGGTCTATACCAGTTTTGAGGCTGACATTGGGTACAGCAAATGAGGTTGTCATTACATAATATGGTAAGTCTTTTGGCTGTCCATTATGACTAACTTCCCTTTCACCTTTGGTCCCTCCATTTGCAGCGGCTAGGGACACAGTCTCCGGATTTGGTCCCTCCTGCCAACCTGAGAATAAATGGTCTCTGGCTGTTGTACATGGATACCCTGTCAGTTGAGTTGACCTGTTGGAGGGCAAAATGAGGGTCCCCTGTTGAGAGCCTCATCCCAGCTGTCACAGGGGCACGGGAATTGGCCCTCTGAGGGGTCGATTTGGCTGCCGTCCCTTCCCACCCTTTCCTTTCCTGCTATATCCTATCTTTCCGGTAACCTTCGCAATATTCCCCCTTGTGGAAGAGGTGACTAGCAGCAAAGCTGGGGTTTCCTAATCCGCCAATGGAAAACTGTTGTTGCAGTTGCACCTGCAATGCTATTCGCAATGGCCTATAACAGGATTTGATTGGTGCTGCAATCTAGTTGCAAAATCTGTAACTAATGACTGCGGGCAACTACGGTTCTCTTCGCTAGTGGCGCGGATTGACTATATAAATCTAAATAACGCCGCTAGGCCACTGGTCGTGGAGGCTGAGTTAGCTAAGTCATGGAAACACCTTGGCTTTGGGGACAATGGGCGACTGAACAAATGTCATATGGGGTGTGGTGATAAGTGCCTAAATGGGGTAAGAGCATATGCGGGCTTTTTGCTCATTATTAGCACCACAGCAACGGGATTTGCACCAAAAGCTTCCTTTTTGATCATACTTTATGTACATATATTACAAAATCAAACTCCCATGGGCTGATTTCACTTTGAGACATATATTTTTTAAGATAATTTTTCCTTCAAGCGAGAGCTTGCAAGGATTTTTTTAATTTTTATTGGCTCTTCTATTACATATTTAAATGTATTTTTCAGCCTTATTTAGTTTTTTATTTCTTCTGATATTGTTAAAAGAACAAGGGGCGTTGTGCACTTGCCCCCTGTTTTCGTTGGTACGTGGCAAGTGCATACACCAAATGTGCACTTGCCCCACCACATTAATTTATATTATTATAAAACCACATATATATTATATTATTATTAAACCATATTAGTAACTAACCACATCACGCTAGCGTCTAGTCACGTTTGCCACAAAAAAACAGTGAGACATTTTGTAGTTTTGTAGTGATGCATTATTCCATCCATTAATACCGACAACAACCCAGAAATAAGGTTTGTGAGAAAAATACCCGTATAGCCTGTAAGAAGATGACTACCTTTAAATTCCCTGAAAATGAGGAAATCAGTGAGGTAACAGACAAAGATATCGTGACAAATTTTACGAGAACCTTCACTGGGACCTTTTTAACATATTGAGGGCTTCATGCCAAAAGGGCGTACCCGCCACAACACATATTTACAAGACTGGTGATTAAAGCTTTATAATAATTTAAATAGCTCTTATTTAAACACCTGTACACTTAATAACACTTATAATATGTTCTTTTTAGCGAATTTCCCCTATAGGGAAGAAGCTATTACCGTAGGTCTCATGGTAAGACTTAAGCCCGAGACTATGATAACTTTTTGTTTTGAGGTCCCCAGATGCCAAAAACGCTATTCGTTCAAATTTATATGTAAATATATTTATATATATCTATATATGTGTCCGTTAACACGATAACTTGAGTACAAAAGGTCCGATTTTTATGAAATTTGGCTCAAATGTGTAAAATGACATTCATGACTTTAAGTTCGAAAACCAGAAAAATCGGATCATGGGAAGGGGGTTTTAAGTTTATGGGGTTTTAAATTTTCAAAAAATAAGTTTTTTGCATTTTTAACCCTAAAATTTTTAAATAACTTAATGTTGGTTTTGACCATGTTATAGAGCTTAAAAAAAATATAGTTTTTTGAATTATTAACCTAGGTTGAGTGGTTGCAGAGAAAATCCAAAAAAACCTTCTCATAAAATCTCCCATGTTAATCTCATGTGAAAACGGTTTTTGGTTTTTCCTCAGTTCATTTTAATGTAAACTTCACATTTGCTTTTACCAATCTGTTCAGCTCCACAAAACAATAATTTTGATGTTTAAATTGTGATTCTACGCCCAACCGTTGCAGAGATATTCAATGTGCTAAACACAGTACGTTGTCTAATGTTATCCTTATGGAGAATAAATAAAATTTGATATCTCTATTATTTATGGATGTAGGCCCTATGTTGATGAAACTTGGTATATGGCTTCATGTAGTATTGGTATATTGATATTTGCACAAAAAATTGATTTTTTGTTGATTATTCCCGTAGCAGCAAACCTGCGTACTCAGCCCCCATGTTATTCTTATGGAGAATAACTAGAATGTTATACAGCGCTAATTTATGATTGAATATTGATGAAACTTGGTATGTGGCTTCGCCTGGTTAAATTCTATTTATTTTTGCATAAAAAACAATTGTTTGTGTTCCTTGTTTTAGCAAACCTACGTACTCATTACCAATGTTATTCTAATGGAGAATAATTAAAATCGCTTATACGTGAATATATTTTTATGAAACTTGGTATGCGGCTTATTACTCGGAGAGGGATATTACTGGGGTAACATTTAATTAATATATACATTTTATTTATTTACGAGTCATGGTTCCAAATTGGCAGGTTGGTTGATACGCCCTTTTGGCATGAAGCCCTCGAATAAAATCCTCCTCATACAATTTCCAATAGAAAAAAACTTAGATAAGAAGCTGTTAATTGTATAAATACCCACGTCACAGCAAACCTGCATACTCAGCGAATTTCCAATGGAGATATAAATGTCTTAATACTACATAAAGCCACTTACCAAGTTTCATAAAAATATATTCACAAATAACCGATATATACAATTTAAATTTTTCTCTATAAGAATAACATTGGGGGCTGAGTACGCAGGTTTGCTGCAATAAGGAACACAAAAATGGGGTTTTATGTTAATATCAATATAAATCAACTAGGTGAAGTCGTATACCAGTTTTTATTAATTTGTATTCATAATTAAGGCAGACAGAGCATTTAATTATTCTCCATAAGAAAAACATGGGGGCAGAGTTAACCCTCATAAATATTATATTTTTATGAAGGCAATTTTATTACAAATCTAGTATTATCAAAATATTTGCAAAAATAAAAAAGTTACAGCCGTTTTATAAAAACATTGCGTATATGTACAAAATTACCTCAGTGGTTTTCAAATATATATAAGATATATAAAAAGCAATTATATTATATATTAAGTATTATAAGTATTACTTAATATTATAGTATTAATATAATATATATAATATAATAATATTATAGTATTACTTATATAAGTATTATATATTATATTTTATATATTATTATGATATATACAAATCTGGCAGCGAAAGGGTTAATCTGTTGTGTTTTGTTGGGTACATATTTTTTTTATTATGTGTTATTTTAAATTCGTTTCATGTTTCATCCCTTGTTAATTTGTTAAATATATTTGGTTATTAACGTTTAATCTGTTCTCATTTAATTAGTATACAATCGATTAAAAATGTCGTAACTTATCTCAACCGAATTCCGATCAATATTTATAATAGATCGATATTTTCATTCGATAATATATCGTAGGTACGTCTGTGGAACTGTACCCAAAGCGTCTTCAGACAGACATCAGGAGAAAGCTTAGAATCTGCCTTAAACGGCAATACCAATTTCAATACGGTTTATTAGATTCAATGCGCCCCACAGCCTATTCCTTAAACGCAGTTTGACTGTCGACGCAGCGACAGTAAACACCCCAGCGGATGTTTTGTGTCGCTATAGCGACACAACACTTGGAGGGTTAAGAGCAACTGAACTGGCTAAGCAGAGATCTAAAAAAACACAATAATGTGGAATCAACATAAGTTAGCAGGATATTTTCATTAAAATGTTATTAGCCTATCGGTTACACTGATCTACTGCAGCTTAAAGACTCAATTGCAAACTATAAGAAAATGAAAGTTTAGAACGGTATCTTTCTATTGATATCATTCACAAACTTGCAGTTTGTTTCCAATTCTTTACAGCCGTTTGGTAAAAATCGGCAGGCACTGATGAACCTATTTAAAGGGTGATTGTCACCAGATGGGCTCTCATTATATAGAGATTGCTTTAAATAAGACCATAATAACCTGCAGTTAAAATATAGGTTGGGAGGGAGAAGGGGGTTACAACTTATAGCAGAGGCCTATATAACTCCACGATGGAATTATTTTAACCCTAGCCGTGGCCAAAGGTCGCCCGGCGACCATCGAAATCGTACCCTTGAAATGGCCATGGTCGCCGGGCGACCATTAAGGTCCACAAATTTTCCAATGCTAAAAAGTAATTTATAATTAACTCGAAAGTGGACAAGTTATATACCATTTGAAAGATGACATTCTGAACTTTCATTTTATTATATAAATGAACCGTATAGCAGTTGTATAAGAACGTAACGACTATATAAAGTGAATGGTTTTTTAGTGCAAATCAATACCTGCAACTGACACGTCGAAATTCGTCAAACATGGCCTGGGACAAGATAACATAACTGGGGTAAATTTCGTGGTATGGAGTAGCGGGTGGTACCACTGGACAGCAGACGAGTTGCTGTACATTATCGTATTTATTATTTGAACGATACATTGATAACAAAGAGCATATGATTTTTATAAAACAGGTGTTTTTGCCAAAACTAACGAATGGCCAATGGTCGCCCGGCGACCATTATGAAACGCTGTAAATATATATATATATATAGGAAGTTTTATAACTAGTCAATAGTTGTGTCAAATTGTAGCAGAAGAAACGTAGAATAATTTTGTTTTGACAAATGGCAGCACTGGTCACTCTCACAACCTTCAGCAACGCAAGTAAATATCAGTTAGGCAGGTGTTTGGCCGATTCTTGCTGTTGTCAGATGAACCTCAAGTATAACCTACATCTTTGTAAGTGAATTTTTATCCGCGATTATTTCAGAAATTGTTCTAAATTCGGAGTTTATAGTGACAGTGTAGCGGTTGTGTGTTTATAACAGTAATCTTTATGCATAAATATTACTGGAAAGGGATAAATTAGTCAATTGGTGAAGTGAAAGTGAGTAATGTTTTTGTGTGTTGTAGCATAATGTTAGACGATTGTTAGGCCTATCATTCATAGTATCGCGTGTATATTTGTTTATATACATAAGACATATAAATAAATATGTTTTTCCCATGTGTTATACTTTACTGTGTAGGGAATTGAATTTACTACATGTTTATAATATTTTTGGCCTAAGAAAATCTGTACAAGATTTTTGTACTTCAGTGGCTCGGAAATGTTTTTACGTAAATGCTAATTTTCTAGTTATTTTATAGTAAACGGGTAATAATATTTTTTTACTCCCCACAATATTACAGATTTGTTTTCCTTAGTTCATAACCTAAAGAAATATATGTACAATATTATTATAAATATTTACCTTACATGAGTTATCTCCGATTCACTAATTATTCGTCTTACTCGACAAAAGTTGCGATTTTTCGAATTTTATTACATAACACATGTACAAAAAAAATTTTCCCCATGTGTTATACATTTCTATGTAGGGAATTGAATGTACTACAACATGTTTATAATATATTTGGCCTAAAAAAATCTTGACAAGATTTTTGTACTTCAATGTGTCGGAAATTTTTTTTACGTAAATGCTAATTTTCTAGTTATTTGTATAGTAAACGGGTAATAATAATTTTTTTACTCCCCACAATATCACATATTTGTTTTCCTTAGTTCATAACCTAAAAAGATTTATGTACAATATTATTATAAAAAATTACCTTACATGAGTTATCTCCGATTCACTAATTATTCGTCTTACTCGACGAAAGTTGCGATTTTTCGTATTTTATTACATAACACATGTACAAAAAATATTTTCCCCATGTGTTATACATTTCTATGTAGGGAATTGAATGTACTACAACATGTTTATAATATATTTGGCCTAAAAAAATCTTGACAAGATTTTTGTACTTCAATGTGTCGGAAATTTTTTTTACGTAAATGCTAATTTTCTAGTTATTTGTATAGTAAACGGGTAATAATAATTTTTTTACTCCCCACAATATTACATATTTGTTTTCCTTAGTTCATAACCTAAAGAAATATATATACAATATTATTATAAATAATTACCTTACATGAGTTATCTCTGATTCACTAATTATTCGTCTTACTCGACAAAAGTTGCGAATTTTCGTATTTTATTACATAACACATGTACAAAAAAATATTTTCCCCATGTGTTATACATTTCTATGTAGGGAATTGGATTTACTACAAAATGTATATAATGGTTTTTACCTAAAAAATCTAATGTACAAATTACAAAACTTTACTTTTGAAATTTCAATCGAAAATTTTTGAATTTTTTATTTTTTTTTTATTTTATAAAAAAGATCAATTTCCAGATTAATTTGTTTTATATATATTCAGATTCCCCTGGTCTTTCTGGATAAAATGAGTATGCATATTGATAGGTTTACTCCAAAATTGTAATTTATACGTATTTTTAAAAAAAGGTCTGCAAAATCGCCAAATCTGCTGGCCATTTCCCACTTCAACATTAGGCCACTGCTAGGGTTAAGACTAAGCCTATACAATTGTAGTAGGGAACAAACTGATCTGTACTCTCCCAAAAGCAATATGCCAGCCTGTGGAGTTCGTAGCACGGTGCAGCATTACTATTGCCTTTAGGATCTTGTAACTTGATAAGTGTGTTGCCTTACAGTAGACCTAAATTGAAATGCACTTACCTCGTGAGCAGGATAAAATCATGTCAGGATATTTAGGGTTTGTGGCTATTTGAGTGACCCACCCATTGTGACCACGCAAGGTTCCTCTAATTTGCAAAGTTTCTGACATTTTACAAATTATTTATCACAAGTTAGAGCATAAACACTAGGAGAATTCCCTAACCACGTTGCTTAACCAACAACTCGGCAAATAGGAAAGAATGAGGTGAGCGTGAGCATGAAGAGATAGAGGAAACAGAAATATCCAGTGTTGCCAGCGACTGTCGTCACATAAGGAATCAGAGTTACCAGTGGCAAGTTTTTAAGCAACATCATTGATTATCTATCTATACAGGGTAAATAAAATGTCGGAATCTCTCCTCCCCCTATTTTTTTATTTTTAAATATAACTACTACATTTTGGGTAGTCATGGTAAATAAAGGTGTTGCATTTTTTGTTATTTTTTAAGCATCCCTAAAACATAGGGGATTTTGGGGGCAATCCAAAATATTTTAATGTAAACCTCCTTTGAATACCCTTCATTTTAAAGAACTATAATCAGTGGCGGATTTACGGGGGGGGCTATATGGGCTGTATCCCAGGGCGGAGAGTTTTTAGGGGCGGAAAATTTATAGAAAATTAATAAGTTGTTTACAAAAGAAATATTGAAACGGGGAACATTTTGTCGAAAACGGATGACGATGACAGGGTGCCGCCCTTTTAAAGGTAAAGGTATTAATCAGAGACTAATGTATAACGCTTGCAGTCCCTCACACTGCAGTTCCTCAAAGCGTTCATAATGCATTTGTCATTCATCCGTACTAGCGACAAGACGATTACGCTACAGAGAAAGGGCGGCAAGCCACGAACTACATCAAGCACTGCGCCACTATGACACGTACAACCATAGATTAAACATACTCCTTGTGGTATTCTTAATCTATGGCCCAACTCACGGACTTCCAAGTTTACCCGTACATTCACATAGCATTACAATTATTTTTACACAATATCAATAATGACTAAGGCACACGGATGAGAAATGTTGCAACAATCGAATTTGAGATGAAAATAACAAAATTTAGACTAAAATGCTATCGTCGATTCATTTTTTTTCATGCTAGGGCTTGTAAACCGACTACAAAGGGCAATTTCAGATCAGCATAATCAGCAAACACAAGCACCATTAATAACATCAGTGGCAGATTTTCCAACTCTTCCAACACCTTCTTCCTCCTTTAACTCCTTGGACCATCAAAGCTCAATTATGAAGAATCCTGAAAAACCCTTTCCTGATACCACTGAAGATCAAGGCATGCTGTCATGTTGTTCAGCAAGAAATCTGGAAGAAAATATTGAGCCAACTGTCTCCCAAGTTCCGCCCCCAATTGAGGAACCAGATCTTCAGTGTCTCCAATCATATGCTGGAGAGATCACCCCAAATGAGCCAAGGAGGAGCCAGCCAACAACATCTATGCATCAGAAAATTGCACAAGGTATTCTTCCCTCTCTGGGTGTTGGTGTTGTGAGTGTGGTGGAAAAGCAGAGCAGTGAAAGTGAGGTGGTCTTCAATATTTGTGAAAATAATAGTAATAGTAATGAAAATTTGGATAGTCTAAATAGTTTATTAAAAATTGACACACCGGCTGATCCTTTAAACTGCTTACTCCAGAACTCTCAAATGATAACGTGATAAGTAGTTGTGTTAAACACAAAGGAACACTAAAGTTATTTCACCAAAACATTAGGAACTTAAAAAATGGTATTGATCCTCTGCAAATAACTTTAGAAGAGTTACAACCTCATATCATTGTTTTATCCGAACTTGACATGAAAGAATGTGAACTAGATAGATTAAACATTGCAAATTATACTGTTGATTCTTTCTTTTGCAGAACAAAATCAAAAAATGGAGGTGTCTTGATCTTGAGTGAAAGTGGGATGAAGGGTCAGCCGGTGGTTTTTCCTCACCACTTGTTAGATAATTTGCAGGAGGAAAAACAATTTGAATTTTGTGCCGCAGTTTATAAGATCCAAAGTTTTAAATTTGTTATTGTAGGAATGTATAGGTCCCCTTCTTCTTCTGTGGATTTATTTTTGGATGGGTTAAGTGCACTTGTAGATTATTTAGACTTAAAGTATAAATTCATTATTTGGGCAGGAGATTTGAACATCAATGTTTTAGCAAGCACAAGTCCAGATAAAAAAAAGAACTTAATGTTGGAAAATATTTAAAAAAATCATGCCATGAAATATTTAGTTGATTTTCCAACCAGAGTGAGTTTTGAAACAGCTAGAATCAGCTATAGATAACATATTAGTTAAGAAATCACATGTTAAATTTATGTCAGTTACTGGTGTTGCCACACTTCTCTCTGATCATGATGGTCAGATGTTGGAATTTGTCTGTCCTGCTGAACTTCCAAAATCAAATAAGTACACGTTTCAAGAATGTCGCAATTTTTCAGAAGCAAATTTATTATTATTTAATCAACTCATTAGACATGAATCTTGGCGAGATGTTTATTTTTCCCAAGTTCAGGATAAGTATGATACATTTTTTGACATTCTAAAATTTTATTTTGATCAAGCATTTCCTAAAAAAGTAGTAAAAAAGAATAAAACTGTTCATAGTTGGGCAACACAGAAATTAAAAGATGAGAAAAAAAATTTAATAAGAAGCAAAAAAGACATGAAAAAAAAACAAATCAATAATAAATAAGATAAGCTATAGATATCAATTGTTAAGATACAACCAAAATGTTAAGCATGCAAAGAAAATTGCTTTTGAAAGCAAAATAAAAAAATCATCCAATATTCCTAAAACTGTTTGGAAAATAATAAATTCGGAAGTAGGGAATAAAAGGAAGGTAGGAATAGAAAATGTTGTAATCAAGTATGAAGACAGTAATCAGTCTGACCCAAAAGTAATTAGTAATATATTTAATAATTATTTTGTGAGCATTGTACAGGATGTAGACAGATTTAATGATATTGTACCACATGAAATTAATGGAGATGAACTTAATTCTGTAGTTATAAAACCACATTTTCATTTAAAGCCTGTTCAAGAGCTGGAGGTCAGTTGTGTCATCGACTCTCTCAAAAGTAAATTTTCAAGTGGGCTGGATGAAATTCCTACTTCATTATTAAAAAATTCCAAAAAATACCTTTGCCCAGCTTTAACTCACCTCATTAATTCTTCTTTCATATCAGGATTATTTCCAAATAAGTTAAAAATCTCAAACGTTGTCCCAATTTTAAAAAAGAAGGGTGATAAAGAAAATATAATTAATTATCGACCAATCTCACTGTTATCAAATATATCAAAAGTTTTTGAAAAAATTGTATGTAATCAGGTGACAGAATTTTTGGATAACAATAAACTTCTCGATGATATTCAACACGGCTTTCGAAGTTGCCGGTCAGTGACAACAGCAGCAGTGGATTTTGTTAGCGCCATCATTGAGTCAGTAGATAAGGGGGAACACACTTTAGGGATTTTTATGGATATATCAAAGGCCTTTGATAGTGTTAAACATTCAACCTTAATTAAAAAGCTACAATCATTGGGAATCTCTAATAAATCTTTGGAATGGTTTAATTCTTATCTAGACAATAGATTTCAATGTGTGGAAATTACGCATATTTCACGAAAGAATAGAGTTTATAAAATTTTATCTGATCTTCAGCCAGTGAAGTATGGAGTACCGCAGGGTTCCATATTGGGTCCTCTTTTATTTATTTGTTATTTGAAAAATATTGAATCAACATTGACAAATAATACCCAAAGTAGTCTCTGTCTATATGCTGATGACTCAAATTTAAAAATATCTGGGAAAACCATAGAACAAATTAAACATCTTTCAAATAATACTGAATTGGGAAACATTGAAAATTATTTTAACCAATTAAACCTTAAATTGAACATTAATAAAACAAATTTTGTTTATTTTAGAACACCTCAAAACAAAATCAAGCATTACCCTCATTTGGTCTGTAAGGGTCAAAGTATTGAAAGAAAAAATACAACAAATTTTCTTGGATTGAAGATTGATGAAACCTTGAGTTGGGACCAACACATACAAGGAGTACTTTCCAACATGAATTCAGGGATATATGCTCTTTCAAAAATGTCAGGCCTTTGTGATGTCGCAACGTTAAGGGTAATTTACTTTTCATTCATTCATTCACATATAGCATTCGGTATCTGCATCAATGGTTCTGCGAATAAAACTTCTTTAGATATGATTCTAAAAAGCCAAAAAAAAGCTATCAGAAAAATTTTGAAACTGACAAAAGATGAATCTGTTAAAGAACACTTCAAAGGTCTAAAAATTTTAACAGTTTATGGGCAGTTTATTTTTGATTCAATCATCTACGTAAAATCTAATCCTCAAAAAGTAACGTTAAACAATCAAACACACTCTTACAATACAAGAAGAGGGAATGAAATTCAGACTGATCAGCATCGATTAAAAATTTTTGAAAAGAAAACAACCTACAATGGATCAAAATTTATGAAATACATACCAAGTTATATTAAAAATAATAAGAATTTAAATGCATTTAAAACTAAATTAAAAGGTTTCTTGATCGATAGGGCTTTTTACTCTCTAGAGGAGTTTTTTGAAGGTGCTGGTTAGTTAAGTTAGTTAATTTGATTAGTGCAGATGCTTAAAATCATTGTATGTAACTGAAGTTTTGTTTATTATTATATTTTTAAGTTTATATTACAATTATTTTAAATGTAATACATTGACACTATTCAATGTACCAATAATGTACAGATGATGAATAAAGATATTTTGATTGATTGATTGATTGATTTTCAAACTCAAGGTAACAAAGAAAGTTATTTCAGCCGTCTTATACTTACCATTCAAAGCTACCACACATAATCGTTCATTCAGGAGGGTATTTTTTAAACAAAACATCTGACCAAAGACAAACATAATTTGTGAAGAGAGGATTTGATTAGTTGTTGCCATCCATGGGACCATAGTTGATGAAAGAGGGTCAAAATAGTGGTCATCATGTAGGCTGCAGTTTTTTTACTCCAGACGAGACCTCTCTATATATTTTTTGGGTGGGACGGTGTCAAAATCTCCCATTTCATTAAGTAAAAAACTGTGATATTTGAAGTCTTTAGATTAATATCTTGTCGCATTTTAGGCGAATCATGATGTTAAACTTAACTTTATAATTTTAAGACATATTTTATATGTAATTTTATTGTTTATCTCTAAGCAAAGATATGATTTGAGTTAAATGAAAACACCCATTTAATATAGCTTTGGAAATAGTGTTGAAAACAAACCGCCTTGTACATCGAATGACATCATCCCACCAACAAGTTGACACAACAACAGGACAAAATACCAAATATGACGGCACGCTTTATGAAGGTTATTTGTCAGAGAGCAGTGCGACTCCTGTAGGTATTATATTTAATTCATTGCATCTACAACAGTATGGAGGTGAAACTAGAAGAAGTGTTTGAAAATGTTTAGAGTTTTATAAAGATTAGGCCTACATCAATTAATTTCATATTTTTATCGTCTAAAACATATAAACAATTCTTTTTATAAAAGTATAAATTACAAAATTACTGAAAAACTGTATTGAAAAAGCGCTAATTCAGGATTAAAGTAGTCAGATTAATCTTTTGAGGTTACAGTGTCATATCTTATATAGGTTAAAACTTATTTATAATTTTCAGTAGTCAATGAGTTGGTGTAAAAATTATTGTTTGATTAAGTATAAGGAGGGATTTTTAGGCCTTTGTTGGAGGATTTTCTTATTATTAAAAGAAGCACTGCTTCACTGCTTTTAACACCAACATTTGTCTCTATAGGGTTGATTTAATTGATTAGGCTATATTGTACTGTGTTAATGTGAATCAAGTCAATTATACATTATTTTACTGGTTTTGTAAACTAAGAAATAACAGAAATTTCTTAAACTTCGAGGAAGGCAGGGCCGGGCTACATAGGCGCGCCCCTAGGAGCTTTAATCATAGAGGTCCCACACCAAAAAAATCCTCATAAAAATTACATAGAAGCAAAAAATAGGCCAACGAACTGAGTAGTAAGGGCCCACCCTTCAGGTCCCAACTGGGCCTAATGATATTAAATCCGGTCCTTGTGGGGGGAAGCAAACGTGGTGGGGATTGTCACGCAGAAGATGGTCCCGATAACGGAATGAGGCAAAAAATTGGTGAAAACATGTATGTTCACAATAATATTGACAAAAATACAGTTAGTAACGTTTGAAACCGTATTTCAATAATAACAGAGACATTTGAAAGTAATGTAACGAAGAGCGAAAGTAAGTAAACAAAATGTAAGTAATACATCAGTTAATATTAGTTTGAACGTAAACAACTTGGGCAAAAGTTAGGTGGAAAAGATGTTAACGCCGTGCCACCACACAGAAAAAATCGCAGGTTGCTGTGACTCATCGTGTCGGCAATGTGCACTAGTAGGCGAGACTATCATTATTTCAAACGAGACTTAACTGGGGATTCGTCAGTTGCTCGACTTTGACCGGGTGCACACTGCCGACTGTCGTAGTCGCACTCGCGAACCACGTTCTCGGAAATGTGGAGCCACTAACCCAGCACCTGTCAAGTCCCATTTACAACAATGAAAGTTTCGCCTTCGGTTTTTTTAGCGAATTTCCCCTATAGGGAAGAAGCTATTACCGTAGTCGGCATGGTAAGACCTAGGCCCGGGACCATGATAACTTTTCGTTTTGAGGTCCTCAGACCCCAAAAACACCATTCGTTCGAAACTGTACATACCCACACAGCACACAACGTCCCCAGGATATCCCATTTGTGTCCCACACATCCCATTGCAATCCCAGGATAAGCAGGATATCCCTAGGATATCCTGCTATGTCCCGGGATATTGTGGAAGTCCCAGGGATGTCCACGATCTCCCGGGATAACGTGGATATCTTGGGGACATCCCACGGACATCCTTTATATCCCAGAACAATTTTAGTATAATTAATTGCAAGTTTTATTTATAGTTTTAGCATTTAAACAAAATTGAATAATAAGCATAATGATCAGATATCAACAATAAAACATGTATAAAGGAAGTATAAATTTACAGTTTATATATCGATGAAATATGCATAGAATTCTGACAATTTATAAGAAAAGAAAATGCAAATTGCATTATTAGTTTATACCAGTACACTAGTAAAATTAACGGCCAACCCCATCTACAATAATCCCCTTTTAAAGAAAGGGAAAAAATTTGGCGCGCCGGCGCCTGCACAGTAACCCAGCAGGCCAGCAACAGGTCAACAGACGACAGACTAGACAGTGGTTGTAACGGTCAACGGTCAGTCTTATCTTGGTCGGTGGGTTGTTCTCTACCTCGTTGGGTGGGTTGTACTGACTTTTAGACTAATTTCCATTTAGCAAGTTTTACATTTTGCGCGTTTGTTAATTGAGAAAAATAACATTATCGTCATTCAAGACTAACTACAACTGTTTTGTATACAACAGTACTGTTTCTTGGTAAGTAACATCCTTTTTTAAAACAAATTTATAGTACGTACAGGTTAACCCTAGTTTATTTTACTTCATAAATGTAATAAAGAGTTATTCCCCTAGGATGGTTTGGTTATGGAGTGTTGCCGATTGTACAGAACTAACATATTTAAATTGTTTTGAATCACAGTTTATTGTAGTAATTGAATCACAATGAAACAAAGTACTGAATAAATTTAGTCAGTCACTTATTCTAAGAACAAGCATAACCTCAATATAACCTAAGTATACAGTCTGTTTCACGATTGGAAAACCAGGCCTTCCTTACTGTCATAAGCCCAATGTTAAAATTGACACTAGTCTTATGGACAGCCAGCCACTTGTGCAACACACTGTACAATACACAGTCCTAGATGACAGAATGATACTGTCATGCGTATTCTTGGGAAAGCGTAGGAATTAGACTATATCATTTGCATTGGGCTGATTAAGTTTTTAATTTTTGTCTTTTACCTGCTGATTTGTGAAGAAATTCTGTATTTAAAATCCTGACTCTAGGCCTGATGATAATGGCTTTAACCTAGGATTATATAAGTTCTCTTTATTATAAGTACTAGGCCTATTTAATATCTAAATACTACCTTAAGGCAATAAGGATATTTATATTTTAATAGCGGTCAAATAAATTGCCAATTGAGGGCATGGTTTGCCAGGCTATCAACTAAGATCAGCCAATAGTAGATGTGCTGCATTGCCAAAACTCCACACCAGCTAATCGGAATAACATTCGAGTGATATTTTTCTGTGGCAACAGTGACAGCGTACAGCCATGCTATTGGCCACAGCCTAACTGTCAATTTATTTGTCCGCTATTATAGTACTGTACATTACACTAAATTTGGTTTAAGAAAAAATAAAATTCATAAACTGCTTAAGCCTAACAGTAAACAACGAATTCTAAGCTTTCATAGAATATTTGACTTCAGGATTTCCAATCAACTTAGTTAACGGCATTATTCAGTTAGTTTTATATAACATAGTCATTTAATTTTACATTTCAGGACACTAGAATCACTTGAAATAGGCCTAAATCCTACATCAAATTATGTAAAATTAAAATGTTATATAGGGCCTCATAAATCCTACATATGGTAAGTTAATGTAATACTTTTTTCCTTGTTAGCACCTATTATTATTATTAGTGCCTATGCTAATTTTGAAGAGAATATCGAAGAACACATTGCATTTTATCCTTTGATTAACTTAAGTGTGGTAAATCAACCCTTTATTTTAATAAACTATAATCATGATGCTAGGTGCTAAGAAAAATCAGCTTCATTGTGTAATTTAGAATGAATGAATACAAAGCGTACGACAAGGTAAAAATATAAAATCTTTTAAAACTGAACCTAAATTGTGATATGATCTTAAACTTAAAGGGCCTTATGAGGGAAGGGGGAGGCCTACATTAAAAGTAGGCATATGACGTAAATATGTGCTTTCAGGAAATTATTAGGCCTAGTTTTCTTGCTAATCAGTTTATTTTAATTAGCATGTGTCTCTGTTTAGGAGCTGGTCAGAATCAGTTTGCCGAGGCCAAAGTAAAACACATTGGATTCATGTGATTCAGACCCTAAACGAATCAACTCCTTATATGAGGAGAAATCCAGGTAAAATTATAGAAAAAATTCTGTTTATTAAAGAAGCTAAGTTAGAATACCGGTACTATGATTAAGTACAGTAGGCTACTTCATTTGATTATGCAAGGTCTAAGATAGCCTTGACACCTATCAAAATGATTACAATTTAGTTACTAACACAATTGCTTGAAGGTGTCATAAGTTGAAATCACTAATAGGGGCCTATATATAATAACTAATATACATAAGTTG
The DNA here is from genome assembly GCA_963675035.1 of Allygus modestus. Taxonomy (NCBI): domain Eukaryota; kingdom Metazoa; phylum Arthropoda; class Insecta; order Hemiptera; family Cicadellidae; genus Allygus; species Allygus modestus. Next base: position 298,830,015 of record OY776112.1, read on the forward strand.
ACAGGATCAGTTAATGTTTTGTCAGGTACATGGTCAACACTGATTTTGGTACTTTTTATTTAAGTCTATTCTGTGTATGAGCCAATGTGAATCTTTAAACTGAAAAAACAATATTTTAACTAAAATACACCATATTAATGCATTTAAATCATGATTTTTATATTCCAATTCAGAGGTTTTAAAAATTAAAGCCAGGAACGGCACCAGTTCGTCATTCTAGTCCAATAGGTTAAGAGTTAAGTCTTTATATCTCTATTATATATGATTGTATATTAATGAAACTTTGTATGTTGCTTAGTTGTGGTCTATTGATATTTACATAACAAGTTTTTTTACTGTCCGCATAGCCGCAAACTTGCTTACTTAGCCCTAATGTTATTCTAATGAGGAGAATAAGTAAAGTTTGACAGGTATCTCCCTTAATTATAAACTTAAATTAATAAAATTTGGTATATAGCTTTATCTGGTTGAGTTTTACTGATAATTGCATAACAAGACAGTTCTTATCCTCTGTGACGCAGGAAACCTGGGTAAGTTACTGAGGCCTAATGTTATCCTTATGGAGAGTAAATAAAATTTGATATCTCGATTATTTATGAATGTATATTGATGAAACTTGGTATGTGGCTTCACCTAGTACTGGTGTATTATTTTTGCACAACAAATTTGTTTTTTATCATCCCGATAGCAGCATACCTGCATACTCAGCCATAATGTTATTTTCATGGAGAATAAGTAAAGTTTTATATCTCTCTTAATTACAAACATAAATTATTAAAACTTGGTATGTAGCTTCACTTGGTTGTGTTATATTGATAACTGCTTAAACACACACTTCTTATCTTTCTTGTTGCTGCAAACCTGCGTTTCGTACTCAGTCCTAAAGTTTTTTTATGGAGAATAAATAAAATGCTATATTCACTTATTTATATATGTATTTTTATGAAACTTGGTAAGTTGCTTTATGTGATAGTGAGTAGCATAGAGGGCTATATGCATTAGAAATTCGCTGAATACGCAGGTTTGATATCTCTCTTAGTTATGAACCTAAATTAACATGTTTGCTACCGAACGTCACGTGTGTCTGCCGCATGGGTGTTCGTAGCGTACCAACTGTAAATTATATACTTCCAGAATAGACCAATGCAAAAATATAAAAACATACCTTCAGTCCAAATTTGTTATGCAAGTTTCAACTGTTATTATGGTTAAAAATATCAATGAACAACATCTGACTCATTTATAAACAACAATTGTACTCATTTTGTTTTTATTGCCCCTGAACTGGTAGAACTATTATAGTGGTTTAAAATTACCTTTCCGTCACCAGTTCGAAGTTTTTGTAGTTTCCTACAACCTCAGGTTTTGATGCGGTTGCGTCATGTTCACGTAGTGCAGATCAATTGTTTCAAGCTAAAACTGCATTTTGGTCTAGAAGACGTCGTCGTCAAAGTTTTTTAAAAAACACGAAAAACATGAGATACACACATTGACACATTTAAACATGTAAATAAAACTACTGGTCGTATACGCACGACTCAAAACCCGCTATTTGATTCCGTCACGGTAGGCAGTGGCGGCGCTAGGACACTGAGGTCGACGGCGACGTTGACCAGATGTTGTTATCAGGTGCCTTGATAATAGACTCATCCTTGGGGGGTGGGAGTTTGCAGTTATCAAGGTAGATGGACTCGCCCGACGAATTTAAATGTGACCTGTATTAGAGTTTTTCGTTTAATACTGACTCGCTATCTTGTCTGAAGGCTTTGTAAATGTGGAACTCTTCTAATGTAAAAAATACTCTTTTATTGCCGATATGTAGATGATACATTAGTCCTATTTGATGGAAATGCCCGCCAACTACAGTTATTAAATAATTACATGAACAGCTTATCTCCAAAATTAAACTTCACTCTAGAAACTGAAACCAACAATAAAATCAACTTTTTAGCCCTCACAATAGAGAAGCTCAATAATAAGTTAAAATATAGTATTTACAGGAAATCAACCAAAACTAATCAAACGATTCACGCCACCTCGTATCACCCGTTTAGCCACAAGTTAGCTGCTTATAATAGTATGGTCAATATAATGCTCAATTTGCCCTTATCACCTGATGACTACTCCGCAGAATTAAATACCATTTAACATATTGCTCTTTCAAATGGCTATGACATGAAAATGACTGATAGGCTTGTAAACAAACATTCGAAAAAGAGAGAAAAATTAAATAATACAGACAACGATTCATCGCCAAAACAAAATATGTTCCCGTAGAATACTGCCATAGGTTACACTACTTACTTAAGAAGGAGCTGAAAAGGTTTAAAATTATCCCAGCATTTAGGACCTCAAATAAAACTGAGCGGCTACTTAAATCAAAAATAGGACCTGACAAAAATAAATTAGAAAAAACTGGAGTATACAGACTAAAATGCAATGATTGCGATAGATACTATCTTGGTCAAACAGGGCGCTCTTTTTTAAAACGCATTAAGGAACACAAACCCAACCCAAAAATTAATCCCTAGAAGTCTAGTTATGCTCAACACATCTTCGATGAAGAACACAGCGTTGAAATTATTGAGAACAATGTGGAAATATTAGAAATTTGTAAGAAAGGGCCCATATTAGACACATTAGAAGAGTTCCACATTTATAAAGCCTTTAGACAAGATAGCGAGTCAGTATTAAACGAAAAACTCCAATACAGCTCACATTTAATTTTTAATCAAATTATTAAAAGTAAAATTTGGCGGGCGAGTCCATCTACCTTGATAACTGCAAACTCCCACCCCCCAAGGATGAGTCCATTATCAAGGCACCTGATAACAACATCTAGTCAACGTCGCCGTCGACCTCAGTGTCCTAGCGCCGCCACCGCCTACCGCGACGGAATCAAATAGCGGGTTTTGAGTCGTGCGTATACGACCAGTAGTTTTATTTACATGTTTAAATGTGTTAATGTGTGTGTCTCATGTTTTTCGTGTTTTTTTAAAACTTTGACGACGACGTCTTCTAGACCGAAATGCAGTTTTAGCTTGAAACAATTGACCTGCACTACGTGAACATGACGCAACCGCGTCGAAACCTGAGATTGTAGGAAACTACAAAAACTTTGAACTGGTGACGGAAAGGAAATTTAAAATCACTATAACAGTTGTACATTTTTATGGATTTTCACTATGCGTCACATGTATGTGACGTCGGTCTATAGCATTGTTTTACTGATGAAAATATATATGAATTGTACTGCTGACCGATTGTCACACATGTGTGACTCAAAAATAAAATATATTTATCAAATTGTATTGCTAAGAAAATAAAGAACACTGTTCAGCTAAACAACGTAGGTTTATTCAGAACTAAATAAAGTCCCTTCACTAAAATCATCGTCTATCACACGGTCAATTTCACTTAAAGTCATGACATCTCTCCTCTTCCTTACTTTTCACGTTTTGCCTTCTTCATTTATCACCCAACAGCACAGAAACAGCAGTTTATTATAACATAAACAAACGAATAATACGAGGGTTAGAATCACGTGAATCTCAACCATGGTTCAGCGTAATGTAAACAACAGGTTGGCTAACACACCCCTAGAGTCAAAACGAAATATCCACGCTCGGACCAAGCGACCCTTATGTGTGACAGACATTCCTATAGCCCGATATGCAGTTAAAAATAACGATCAAATACACTGACAGACTGCCAAAGCGTATTTAGTAACAATAATAGGCTCGAGTCACAAATACGTGACGAATACGGGCTGTGGTTAGCGCTCCACGCGTCACAGATATGTGACATGTGAAATCCCAGATAAAGGATGCTATAGATACAGTTCTCTGGTTTTGAGCAACATGTCCACGAGTCTTGCGAAAACCGGTCTTTATAGCGAAAACCGGAGCGTCACAAACACGTGACGTCGGTCTATTGAAAGTCTAAATTTGGAGTCGGTAGCGAACGTGTTAATATGGTATGTAGATAGACTTGTAATTTGTAACTTGGTATCTGGTTGAGTTATATTGATTATCACAAAAACCATGTTTCTTATCTTCCTTGTGTCAGCAAACCTGCGTACTCAGCCATAATGTTATTCTTATGGAGAATAAATAAAATGCTATATATCACTTATTTATGAATACGTTCATGGGAAACTTGGTAGGAGGCTCTATATAGTAGTGAGACTTATATATGTGCATTGGAAATTCGCTGAGTACGCAGGTTTGCTGCGACGGGGGTATTTTTGGATAAAATGTTACCCAAGGTTATATGGAGTATTAGCTTAATTTTTTTATTTTCAGGAAACGAGGCCATGATGAAGATGAAAACAGAGAAGGAATTTAATCAACAACCACTACTTACTGTGTGTTTACATCCCCTGGTTTATATAACTTACATTTTGGTTTTATATAAACTTATTTTTACTGCAATTATACTGCCATTTTGTTTGAATTCATTACTGTATTATTTAAAAAAATCCTTAATTGTTTGTATCACATCACCGAACAATTATAATTTGGAATCCATTCTTCAATTTTTAAAATCTGGATTTGATTCAAGTTTTCTTCTGAGAAATGTTTAGGCCTACATATGCATATATTCATTTTATTATTAACTTGTTAAAACAACTAATTTATTTTAAAGATTTTGGGTAAATTTTAATAGAAAATTATAAGTTGTGTATATATTTCCAGTGTCAATCCATTTAAGTACCTATAATCAGGACATTTGTGACACTTTACAATTGAATCATGTGCTAGTAATGATAAAAATTAGCATAAAATGTGACAAAGGTAACAATATAAAGTTGTAAAACATGATTTTCAAGTATGTGTCAATGAATACAGTCTTATAAGAAGAACACGTCTTATGGGCCAGAGTCTGTCAGTATTTGAAATTTGCCGTGCTAGTTTTGCGCTTGGCCACGAGGCAGTGCACGCTGTCTACCCAGTCACTCCTCCCTCAGACCGCTGCTACAGCCAACTCCGCCCTACTACAAGAGCGAAGGGACCTAGGCCATGGCAACACCTCGTGTTTTCGGTACCGGTCTGCAGTGCTAGAGGCACTTCACAGCGGCGTGGCACAAAACTACAGATTTCCAGCGTGCCAACATCAAATAAGCGACAGAATTTTTAACACGGGACGTGTTCTTATAAGACTCTGTATTCATTGTATTTGTTCTTTTGAACTGTGATGACACAATTTAAAGTTTTGTGGGTCTGAAGATGACAAAATTTCCTTTGACAAAAAGTGTCATCCATTAAAAAGATATCCTAGAAACACAAGGTAGATTACAGGTATTTAACGTTTATACACTAGTCAACCTGATTAAAAAACAACATCAATATGAAGTCAAAACTTGTGTTTCTATGTGCAAGCTGGGCATGGGCAATTATAGTATTATTTATAAAAGGATAATTTAAAGTTGTCTGGTAATTTATTTTAGAACTCCAACTGTCTTCCTATCAGATTGTCTGACCATATTGAAAGGTGTCCCATTATTCTATCAGTATGAATCCCCTAATCCCACAGATATCCCTGCCTACCCCATGATAATTCTGTGGTCATCCTTAGGAAACTATATATGGCTTTAGGATACACACTACCTATTACTAGGAGCCATAGGTTCTCCTAAGGATGACCGCAGAATTATCATGGGGTAGGCAGGGATATCTATGTGGGGTTAGGGGATTCATACTGATAGAATAATGGGACACCTTTCAATGCATGTCAAAGGCATGTCTCCAGTAAATCCTGTGGGTCATCCTGGGGATGTCCTAGGGCTTCAGAGTACAATATCCCTTTGAGGTCCGAGGGATGTCCCCAGTATATCCTGTGGTACATCCTGGGGATGTCCTAAGGCTTCAAAATACAATATCCTTTTGAGGTCCGAGGGACATCCCCAGATAATCCTGTGGGACATCCTGAGGATGTCCTAGGGCTTCAAAATACATATCCTTTTATGGTCCGAGGGATACCCCATGGTCATCCTGAAGGATGTCCCCAGGATGTCGTGGGGAGAGGACATTTTTGTGTCCTGAGGACATCCTGAGGGTATCTTGAGGATATCATGGGATGAGATAGGGATGATCCTGGGATATCCTGCATATCCCACTGTAATGTCCTTGGGATGTCCTGGGGAGAATCTTGTGCTGTGTGGGTATGTTTCGTGAGCACGATAACTCTAGTATAAATGATCCGATTTTGATGAAACTTGGTATAAACGTGTAAAGCAACCTTTATGACTTTTAGTTCGAAAACCAGCCAGATCGCTCTATCCGAAGGGGTATTTTGGTGGGGTTTTGTATCCCGAAAACCGTCAATTGGTCACCGAGATATTGAAAGTGCTAAACACAGGACGTTTTCTAATGTAATTCTTATGGAGAAAACGAAAATTGTTTTATCTCGCTTATTTATGAACGTATACTGACGAAACTTGGTATACATCAGCTTCATCTCGTTGTGGTCTATGGATATTTGCTCAAAAAAATATTGTTTGCCAAAGGCTCCCGTAGCAGTAAGCCTGCGTACTCAGGCCCATATGTTATTCTTATGGAGGGTAATTAAATGCTTTGTCTTCCTTAACTATGAACATAAATGACTTCACCTAGTTGAGTTATTTTGATATTAGCATACCCATTTTTTGTGTCCCTTGTTGCAGTAAACCTGCGTACTCAGCCCCAATGTTATTCTTATGGAGAATAAATAAAATTGTATACTTCGCATATTTGTGAATATTATTTTATGAAACTTGGTAAGTGGGCTTTATGTAATATTAAGACATTTCTATCTCCACTGGAAATTCGCTGAGTACGCAGGTTTGCTGCGACAGGGGTATTTTGTATTTTAAAGCCACCATAATTTTTGTTAATAGAGTACACAAACGGTTTCAGGGAAACCGGTCCAAACCCCTCAAATTTGTGTGAATACCCCGTGAGTTTAACCCGTGACCCCGAGAATCGAAGTCCAAGACGCTAACCATTAGGCTAGCGTGAGGTCCACTTTTCCACTGTCGTAAATGGGACTTGACTGGTGCTGCATTAGTGGCTTGACATTTCTGAGAACTGTGGTTCATGGGTGGGACTGCGATAGTCGGCAGTGTGCACCCGGCCTAAACCTAAAATAGTTTCACCGGTAGCTCGTTAAAAAATGCCTTATTGTTTAATAAGATGATGACTTACGAAACCAGTTGCTCGAATTCGAGCAAATGTACCTCCCTTTTTGAATTATGCAGCTCCTACAGTCCTATCAGTTCATATTGTGATGCTCTGAATTCATCGAGATATACTAATCTCGTTGTGCCTAACAAACATCAGACGGGTATAAAAGCTATTACTTTAATTTTGTGCTAAAATTGTAAAAATCATCGTACAATAATACCGATATGACGAAATCCATTGTAACATATGCTATTTAATGACGAATAAAAACTTGATTGGTATAACCAATTTTGGTAGTGGCGGCACTGCATCATTCGGGTAATGACGTCATTCATACCAACAAATTTTGGGCGAGAGGGAGAGAAGAACATTTTTCTCCGCCATTTTGTTACTAATGTCCCAGATGAATCAGAAAATCGTCTAGTGTTTTGTTTAGTTATTACTTTATGATATCGCCTACAGCGTATTCAAAACTTTATTATTGTATTTAATACTAGGATAACCTAGTTTAGCTGTTTAATATGGAGGACAAGGCATCTTTGAAAGAGTTAGACCAGTGGATCGAGCAACTAAATGAATGCAAGCAGCTTACCGAGAGTCAAGTTAAAACGCTTTGTGACAAGGTATGTCTCATATTTACCTTCTGCATGGTTTAAAGTTTAGTCTTATTGACTTTTCGAAAAACGTAAGTACGCTAATGGTTTAGTGAATTAACAAGAAAGGTCAGCCCTATGTGGGTAAGTAGGCCTACTTCTTGCTAGAAATCAGCTTAGTTCAAGGCTAGGCCTATTACATTTGGACATCAGGGCTATACAGGCCTTTTTAGCCGATTCTAGATTAAAAATGTTGAAGGTTATCTCAGTTATTGGCATATTTGTGTTTGCCTAAACTGTCATATCTGTGCCTAGCCAAGACCATGTACACTGCCGACTATTGCTCTCGCGCCTGAACCACAATTCTTTGAAAAGTCATGTCCCTTTTGAAACAATGGCAGTATAGGTACCCGATCTGTTGCAGCAATTCTTTCCACTGCTCTAGTATTAGAACTATCCATGTAGACCACTGAAACCTGGCTGACAACATCAACGTGAAACTGGCAATAGAATATCCATATCTTTTAAACCCTTGGAGTGACCTTCGCCCGTTTTTGGGTGACTATTTTTGACTGCTTGCACACCTCCAGTTTTGTGTAATATTTCTGCGTACGATTGAGCGATCTCGGGCATAGAGCATACCAACGTAATCAGCGGATTCTAGGCTTCATGATGACTATACATGACCACCGTTCGTGCTATTTTTACAATCATCTGTGACGGAATTCCAAACGTCTGCGATTGTTTGTTGTGGTTTTATGTTGATATAGGCTTAATTGCCCCCAGTTTTGCGTAATATTTTCATGTTCGACCGAGCGATCCCAGGCTTTGAGCATACCATCGTGATCAGCGGATTCTAGGCTTAATAATTACTATACTGTATATAACCACTGTTCGTGCTAGTTTTACTATCATTTGTGATGGAATTCCAAACGTCTGCGATTGTTTGTTGTTGTTATGGTGATATAGGCTTTAACCCTCCGAATGTCCATTAGAAAATTCCTTAATGTCCACCAATTACTGGCCATTTTACAGTCTTTTATTAAAACTTTTAAAATATATAAATTATTACAAATAGGCCCTAAGTATAAAGGGGTGCAGTTCCGTATCTGGGCTACCATACTATCGAATGAAAATATCAAAAGTTTTAACAGTTGATATATCGATTACTCTTATTCTTCAAATTTTCTGTCGATGAAGCAAAAGCAGACCTCTCTACAAAACGACATCCAATCAGCGATAGTTTTCCTGCTGGTTTTAGATGTTGATGTGCTTGTTTCGCTTATTAAATACCCCCGTAGCAGCAAACCTGCGTACTTAGCGAATTTCCAATTCATATATATTTATCTTAATACCACATAAAGCTACATACCAAGTTTCATCAATATACATTCATAAATGAACAATTTATGACATTTTAATTATTCTCCATAAGAATAACATGGCAGCTGAGTATGCAGGTTTGCTGAAGCAAGGAACACAAAAAATGGGGTTTTCCGCTAATATCAATATAACTCAACTAGGTGAAGTCACATACCAAATTTCATTAATTTATTTTCATAATGAAGGGAGATAACACGTTACTTATTCTCCATAAGAATAACATGGGGCTGAGTACGCAGGTTTGCTGCTACGGGAGCCTTTGGCAAAAAATTGTTTTTTTGAGCAAATATCAATGGTCCACAACCAGAAGAAGCCGTATACCAAGTTTCGTCAGTATATGTTCATAAATAAGCGAGATATAAAATTTTTATTTTCCTCCATAAGAATAACATTAGACAACGTACTGTGTTTAGCACTTTCAATATCTCGGTAACCAATTGACGTAGAGAAATGATCAAAATACCAAATTGTGTGTTTTTTAAAACTGAATCCAATGGGAAAAACTAAAATTGGACTATTTCCAAAATTATACATAAAAAATTCAAAAAACCCATTTTTGGGGTACAAAACCCCCCCAAAATACCCCTTCGGATAGAGCGATCTGGCTGGTTTTCGAACTCAAAGTCATAAATGTTGCTTTACACATTTACACCAAATTTCATCAAAATCGGATAATTTTTACGAGAGTTATCGTGCTCACGGACACATATATATATATATATATATATATATATATAGATATATATATATATATATATATATACAGTTTTGAACGAATGGTGTTTTTGGGGTCTGGGGACCTCAAAACGAAAAGTTATCACGGTCCCGGGCCTAGGTCTTACCATGCCGACTATGGTAATAGCTTCTTCCCTATAGGGGAAATTCGTTAAAAATCATAATTTACAACATTTATACAAAAAATTAAACTAAAGTTAGAATGTTAATCAATCCAAACTTGGCATTTTCGAAAAAAGTATTTTCTAAAGCGTTCTTTCTTACATCGTGTTCGTCATTGACCTTTTTTTTGTTATCAAAATTTAACCGAATTTTCACCACGTATTGGTGTTTTTTGTTTTGCCTCCACACACATCACAATTTGGATTATTAGGTATTAGTTCTTTGTCTTGAAGAAAACTAACACATTTTTCTATTGGATTAAACACATGTTTACAGAAACTTGTAAAATTCACAAAATCACAATCACTTTCTACTTCTATTTTTATTTACTTTATTGTAAAATGTAAATAAACAATTTTAATTAAAAATGTTTAAAAACATCTGATTGTTAAATACCCCCGTAGCAGCAAACCTGCGTACTCAGCGAATTTCCAATGCATATATATGTATATTAATACCACATAAAGCCACATACCAAGTTTCATCAATATACATTCATAAATAAACGATTTATGACATTTTAATTATTCTCCATAAGAATAACATGGCAGCTGAGTATGCAGGTTTGCTGAAGCAAGGAACACAAAAAATGGGGTTTTATACAAATACCAATACAACTCATCTAGGTAAAGCGACATACCAAATTTCATTAATTTATTTTCATAATGAAGGCAGATAACACGTTACTTATTCTCCATAAGAATAACATGGGGCTGAGTACGCAGGTTTGCTGCTACGGGAGCCTTGGGTAAAAAATTGTCTTTTTGAGCAAATATCAATGGTCCACAACCAGATGAAGCCGTATACCAAGTTTCGTCAGTATACGTTGATAAATAGGCGAGATATAAAATTTTTCTTTTCCTCCATAAGAATAACATTAGACAACGTACTGTGTTTAGCACTTTCAATATCTCGGTAACCAATTGACGTAGAGAAATGATCAAAATACCAAATTGTGTGTTTTTTTTAAGCTGAATCCAATGGTGAAAACTAAAATTTGAATATTTTAAAAATTATATGTGAAAAATTCGAAAAACCTATTTTTGGGGTACAAAACCCCCCCAAAATACCCCTTCGGGTAGAGCGATCTGGCTGGTTTTCGAACTTAAAGTCATAAATGTTGCTTTACACGTTTATACCAAATTTCATCAAAATCGGATCATTTTTACGAGAGTTATCGTGCTCACGGACACATATATATATATATATATATATATATATATAGATATATATATATATATATATATATATACAGTATCGAACGAATGGTGTTTTTGGGGTCTGGGGACCTCAAAACGAAAAGTTATCATGGTCCCGGGCCTAGGTCTTACCATGCCGACTACGGTAATAGCTTCTTCCCTATAGGGGAAATTCGCTAAAATCGAACACAGTTTAATTATTCGATATATATATATCGATTGTTAAAACTTCGATATTTTCATTCGAAAGTATGGTAGCCCAGATAAGGAACTGCACCCTTGTACATTTTCTTAAAGCTTATTAAATAGGTTATCTAAAAATGTAACTTGTGATGTTCATATCTAATGTTATAGTAACTTAACTTGGCATCAGTTCAAATCCAGAAATTAGGAAAAGAAATTTTGTTTTGTTCAGTTCCCACATATGTAAAACTTCTTTATTCATACTAAATAAGAACATGAAGATATACATTCTGTTCAAAATTTAATGAGGAATAAGAGAATATAGTTTTGCACAGTTTTACCTAAATAATAAGTCTAAAAAGTCAACTAATCTAAAAACTGGAGGTATTAACCTTTTAAAGTCCGCGTTTTTTATCGACCTTGTAACCCCCTTAGACCGGGTATTTTTTGAGAAATTCAATATTTTTGACACTTTAGCGTTTTTTTGGTTTTATGACTAAATTAACAATTTATATATGCAAGAAAACCTGTTTTTTTAGAGGTTTATCTACTTTGAAATAATTTTGAATAAAATAATTGAATATAAATGGTTTTAGGGGGAAAAATCAGGAAAATTATTGAAATAGGGCCTAATAGATTTATGATCGCACACAGTAAAAATGCATTATGCTATGTTTTTGCTTTAAAACATTAACTGAATAACTTATCATTTTCCAGTGGGCCCTAATATGTTATAAAAAATAAATAAACATGGGAACAAATGTTTACCTACCTTCTAAAACTGGCGAAGTGTGTGATAGTCCCTCATGCACGGGTGTACACAAAGAGGGGCATCACATTCCCTGCACCAGAAGTAGGTGTCCTGCCTCTTCTTTTCCTTGAGTTTTGTTTGGGAACACACCACACATTTTCTTCTAGGTCTTGGGTTTTTTTCATTCGGAGGGATGGGCTCGAGGAAGTGTCGTTCAGTTAGTCGCAGTGGAGGTGCTCCAGCTGAAGGTCGACCACCCTTGGGTCTAAGTCTTTCTGTACTGTGGTTTTCCAGGATTCCCCTCACCAGTTCTCTCCTGAACTCAGAGAGTTGTTCATTTGTTCCTTGGAGATTGTTCTTTATTATTTACGCATTTCTTATCAACGTGTCAAAAAAATGGAAAAAGTTTCTTATACCATTTTATTGACCGCTGCGCACTAACATTGAAAGACATCTGCATGTCACTGACATCTACAGCCCCCATATTCTTGTTATAGTCAACAATAGCTGCTGGCTACTTTATGGGTGTATTTGTTACCCAATCGACTTTGCCAGTTTCGACCATTTCATTTCTATGCATTGTTGTAATGTCTCTGACTTCTCTCCTGTCTTCCCAACGCTGATACATCATGGTGTCGGTGGTAAAAGTGTCAGTTTCTCCGACCTCTAGCTTGGGGAGTTTTTCGGCAGTCCCTGACGATTTGCAGTATATGTCCCACACATGTTTAGCTTTTTTTCATGCAAAACAATAGCCGGAGAAGGCGACACATACCAATTGTCAAGGTACACTTTTCTGCCGCTGCCGAAGAAAGGCTCACACAGGGTAAGAACAACTTGACCTGAAAGTCCCACTTTGCCGTAAAGATCTCCAAATTCAAGTTCAGTTTGAGCACCGACATAGGGAAGAATAGATATGACAAAGCCTGTTTTTGAGTCGGCAATGACGAACAGCTTTATGCCAAAACGTGCTCTCTTTGAAGGGATAAATTGACGAAAAGATAGTTTGCCTTTGTACAAAAACAAAGTCTCGTCAACAGCAATTTTCTCACCTGGTGTGAGTTTGGTAGAAAACATTTTGTTCAGTGTACAAAGTATCGGTCTAATTTTGTGCAACCTGCCCATTGATTTTGGATTTGTCAAGTTTGATTTGCTGAAATGCAGCATTCGCAGGATTGACTTAAACCTATTGCGGCTCATCACTTGGCCAAAGATTTTGGTCTCGATCAGTGAGTCAGTTGACCAGTAGTCCTGTATAGTATTCTTACGGACATGCGACATCAAAATGCAAAGAGCAAAGAAACAGAGCATTTCATCTACATTTGTAGGTTTCCAGGAATTAATTTCTGTCTGTGAAACATTAGGAGACTGAGATATAACATCTCTAAAGTAACAATTTGTTTCTTCAACAATGTGATGCACTAAGTAAATGGGAAACACTTGTAAAAATAATTCTAAATTAGTAGAATTTGGTGGTATATCTTTATCCACACCACATTCTGAGTCATCAAATTGATATACAGTAGGCTTAAAATTACTATTGTGAACCCAAGGAAAGGTTATTTTAGTGTTTTTGGGCCCACGCCTAGCTCTAGGCCTAGTCGGAGCAGGTTCAGTTTCAGGCTGCTGTTCATTTACAGTTATGTCTGGCATGACAATGTCATCTTCTTGTATAGGAACTACATCCTGCTCCTTACTTGAGCCAGGAATAGGATTATCATAAACATTTTCTACATCCCCACCTGGACCAGGGCGAACTGGAAGATTAGAAGGCACAGGCCTATTTTCCGCTTGCAAAATCGGCGAAACATTTCTCTTTCCATAATTACTAGGTTGTGATTCATAATCCTCGTCACTATCACAGTAATCGGAGTAATCACTAAACCCACCAACTTGAAAATATTCCGCAATTTCACGGTCACTCAAACGTTTTCGCGAACCCATTACAGTTTGTTTACAAACATCGTAAGCAACGCAGTAGTAACTCGGCAACGTGAATCAGCTGTGTCAACAACTGAGAAAGAAAAGTAAATTATGTCAGTGATGCCGACTTCCAAGGAGCAAAACGAATATCCCAGGTAAACCTCGAGTCTTCCCGAATGTTTCCGAAGCAAATCCGATAACCGTCAGTTTCCTCTCTCGCCAAATGAGCGCCAGGTTCAAATCGATACAGCTGGACGCGTCGGCGCGTCAGTGGACCACCGGCAGGCCTGGTGCGTGTACGCGCCGGCGCGTCAGTGGACGTTAAGAGTTTAAAGCCTATAGCACAAACGGTGGTCATATATAGTCATAATGAAGCCTAGAATCCGCTAATCACATTGGTATGCTCATTGCCCGGGATCGCTCAAAAGTTGTACACAGAACTGGAGGCATTAAGTTAAAGCCTGTATTATTATAACAACAACAAACATTCGCAGTCATTTGGAATTCAGTCGCAGATGGTAGTAAAAATAGCACGAACGATGGTCATGTAATTATGACTAGAATCCGGTAATCTCATTGGTATGCTCATTGCCCGGGATCGCTCAATCGTATGCGGAAATATTACATAAAACTGGAGGCGTGCAAAGTCGCCCGATATCGGGCGACTGACACTCGGCGGTCAAAAATAGTCGCCCGAAAGCGGCCGAAGGTCACTCGGAGGGTTAATGCCTCCAGTTTTTAGGTTAGTTGAATTATTAGACTTAATATTTAGATAAAACTGTTTAAAACTATATATTTTCTTATTCCTCAATAAATTTTGATCAGAATGTATTGTTTGTTCTTATTAAATGTGAATAAAGTATTTTTAGCAAATTTCCCCTATAGGGAAGAAGCTATTACCGTAGTCGGCATGGTAAGACCTAGGCCCGGGACCATGATAACTTCGTTTTGAGGTCCCCAGACCCCAAAAACACCATTCGTTAGAAACTGTATATATATGTCCGTGGGTGCGATAACTCTCGTAAAAATGATCCGATTTGGATGAAATTTGGTACAAACGTGTAAAGCATCATGTATGACTAAGTTCGAAAACCAGACAGATCGCCCCATCCAAAGTGGGATTTTGGGGGGGGGGGTTTGTACCCCAAAAATGGGGTTTTTGAAGTTTTTACATGTAATATTTTAAGAAGTATAATTTTAGTTTTCACCATTAGATTCAGCTTAAAAAAACACACAATTTGGTGTTTTGATAATTTCTCTACGTCAAATGGTTACAGAGATATTGAAAGTGCTAAACACAGTACGTTGTCCAATGTTATTCTTATGGAGAATAAGAACAACTTTATATCTCGCTTATTTATGAACGGATACTAATGAACCTTGGTATACGGCTTCATCTGGTTGTGGTCTATTGTTATTTGCACAAAACAGCAATTTTTACTCATTATTCCCGTAGCAGCAAACCTGCGTACTCAGCCCCCATGTTATTCTTATGGAGAATAAGTAAAATGTAATGTGTCCCTTAGTTATGAACATAATTTAATAAAACTTGGTATGTGGCTTCACCTTGTTGAGTTATATTAATATTTATAAAAACAACCATTTTTTGTGTTCCTTGTTGCAGCAAACCTGCGTATTCATCCCCCATGTTATTCTTGAGGAGAAAAATCCAAATGATATATATTGCTTATTTATGATTGTATATTGATGAAACTTGGGATGTGGTTTCACCTAGGTGATTTATATTGATATTTCCATGAAAACCCATATTTTGTGTTCCTTGTTGCAGCAAACCTACGTACTCATCCCCAGCGTCATACTTATGGAGAATAATTGTATATATCGCTTATTTGTAAATATATGTTTATGAAACTTACTATCCAGCTTTATGTGGTATTAAGATATTATTATGCATTGGAAATTCGCTGAGTACGCAGGTTTTCTGCGACGGGGGTATACATAAGTTTGTGGGCATTGAACAAAAAAATTTTTTCTTATTTTCTGGATTTGAACCGATGTCAAGTTACTATATCATTAAGGTGGTGCCACACTTCTCGCGAACATGCCCGAACATTCGGCCGAACTCCAAATGTGAACATTCGGGAGAATGTTCGGCCGAATGTTCAGGCGTGTTCGCAAGAAGTGTGGGACCGTCTTTAGGGGTATGGACATCAAAAGTTACTGTGGTAAACTGTCTCACTTGTGATAAGGTTTAACCAGCTGTTTACATATGTATGTTTATTATTTAGTTTGTCAATGTTTACTTTTTTACTTTCTCCCTCTATACATAGTATATGGAGAAAGTATTGTTTTCGTAAAAATTTTCGAATTTGAGTTGTCAGTGGAAATATTTGTTTTGGTGCTCCCTGAACCCAAAAAAGTGGTTTTTACGTGATGTCTGTCTGTGTGTGTGTGTGTGTGTGTCCGTGTGTGTGTGTGTGTGTGTGTCTGTGTGTCTGTGTGGATGTGTACAGAGCTAGAGCCCTAACCTATGGGCCGATTTTTATGAAATTTGGCGTGTAGGTACTAATCCACGATATCTCCAGGCGTTTTTTTCATTTTTTTGAATTTTTGATTTTTAAGGGTAATTATCCCCCAAAAACCGCCAAAAAACATGAAAAATCCAAATTTCTCAAAAACGGCTCTAACGATTTTGATTAAACTTTCGTGGTTTGTAGAACTTTAGGTTTCCAACAAAATGACACCACCCGCATTTCTGGAAAAATGCGGGTTCAGAAATTACAGGACTTAAAACATCAAAAATTCAGTTTTTTGGATTTTTCATAAAAAATCATAAATGTTAAAAAAAGATTACTATTCACCATTAAAAAGAGCTCAAAAAACTAAATAAATTAGTATTTTAAATTACTATTCTACGATTGCTAGTTGCGGAGAAAATTGAAATTTTCATTTAGCGGTAAACACAGTACGTTGTCCAATGTTATTCTTATGGGGAATACAAAAATAACTATTTCTCTCTTATTTACTGATCAATTTCATTTGATATGCAGGTCAAGTTAGCATTGACCAACAGATGATGTTCGAAATGTGTTGCTATTTAACCCTGGGGGGGGGCAAGGGGGCATTTCCCCTCTCAAAACTACTGTGTGTAGCAACGGACTCTATAGTGCCTCCAAAAAAGCAATTTGGGTGGATATTTCTGAAAACAACTATTTTAGAAAATTTTCTGTACATTTATCTATACTTCATATTCTATATTTAGTAAATAACAAATATTTTTGTCATTAAAGTTTGGCTAAAAGGGAGAAAGTATGTGTCAGTTTCCTGATACCGTTTATTTATTATTCAATCTTACTTTACTCTTGTAGGAATTTATGTTGTATAAATCCTTCATTTATCAAAAGATATTGTCTTTTATTACAATTTATACAACATATTTTAAACTATTGAATGGATAAAATACTTAGGCCGGAAAGGTTCATCTCTACTCCTGACTTACCAAATGCTAAGTTACCAAGGAATGGAAACATTGGCTCCAAACATTTACAACCTTTATTACAGAAACTAAATTTAAGGATGAAAAGAAACTGAGAGTGTTAGTTAACTTTTAGCGAATTTCCCCTATAGGGAAGAAGCTATTACCGTAGGTCTCATGGTAAGACTTAACCCTAGCAGTGGCCAATGTTAGAAGTGTGGAGTGGCCAACCAATTTTGGCGATTTTGCAGACCTTTTTTTAAAAATTTGTATAAATTTGAAATGAGAACTAAACATAGCCAACCTCATATTCATTTTGTTTAGAAAGAACAGGGGAATCTGAAAATAGTAAAATAAAAAAGATCTAAGAGGTAATTTTTTCAGCAAAGTAAAAAAATAAAAAAAAAATAAAATTTCTTTTTGGAATTTCAAAAGCAGCCGCGGTAAAACTTTTTCGTCCGATTTTTTATGGAAAATTCATTATATACATTTTGTAGACAATTTAATTCCCTACATAGAAATGTAAAAAGGTAATGTAAATATGTATATGCTAATAATAATATGTATATATTTGTAAAGATAATGAAATAAGAAATGTAAAAAAGTCATAAAGTTGATGGTAAAAAATTGTTATCACTTATGATTAGATGAATTTTGGAAATATTAGGGTATTCGGAAAAAAATAAATTCAACGGTATTTAGTATATAACTTTTTTTAGCAATTTATTCCTCCAAATACTATATTTAGTAGAAAATTCAATTCCCTACATAGAAATGTATAATATGTTGGGGTAAGAATTTTATTTGTAAGTATTATGTAAGTATATACGGAAAACCACAAAATTTGAAAATTGTACAGTGTTAGTACTGTAAAAAGGTAATATAAATATGTATATGCTAATAATAATATGTATATAGGCTATTTGTAAAGCTTATGAAGTAAGAAATGTAAAAAAGTAATAAAATTGATGGTAAAAAATTTTTATCACTTATGATTAGAAGAATTTTGTAGAAACCCGTATCTTCGTGACATTGTACTAAAGAAAAACACAACTTTTTACAAACACTATTTCACACACTTCAGTAATATTTATGCATAGGCTAATAAAATGCATAAAGATTACTGTTATACACACACACACACACACACACACACACACACACACACACACACACACACACACACACACACACACACACACACACACACACACACACACACACACACACACACACACACACACACACAACACACACCACACACACCACACACACCACACACACCACACACACCACACACACCACACACACCACACACACCACACACACCACACACACCACACACACCACACACACCACACACACACACACACACACACACACACACACACACGTAGCACTCAATCTGAGGTCCATGGTTTTACACAGTATTGTGAGATCCGGTATAAGGAATGTTTTTTCCGAGAAAATAAATAACACTTCTTTAGAGTCTGTTTCATGCTTGACTTCGAGCATGTTGCTTTTAAGATTGCATTACAATTTCAAACTTGAATTTTGTAATATAATGTGAGCTCCGGTATGTAAGTCAACGTGAGCTCCGGAAATGTGTAAGTTGATGCGAGCTCCAGTTGTGTATAGGTAGACGTGAGCTCCGGACACCATCCCAAATACCAAGGAAAATTTGCAAAACATTTTCAACCGCAAACCAAAATGTTTGCAGAAAATATGCATTGCAAACATGTTTGTTTACAAAGAACTTTCCGCAAGTATGGAAAATTCCGCTGAATGTTTGCGGAAAATTTTCACTGAATATTTGCAGCAACTATGCAAAAAATGTTTGCAGAATGTTTTCATGATAGTTTGCTGCAAATTTGCAAGATAAGTTTGTGGCATATTTGCAGTGGAATATGTGCAGCTAATATTCATTGATAACATGTTTGTTTGCACAATCTTTCCTGCAAATACGCAAGTCTACACTGTTCACACTTCTAGCAATTTTGCACAGGGCCCATTCTCTAAAGTAGGCCGCGGCCTACGGCGCGGCGGCAAATTTCTGGGAGCATATTTTTAAATATAAATTTGTCTACAGATTAGATGGATTTAAAATATTGTAAGCTTACTTGCAATACTAGTTTTACTTTTTTAAACTTTGTAAATCATCTTTAACATTGAGTTAAAATAATTTTTTTTCTATTTTATATGTTATGCCGAAGGCAAGAAGGACGCGTGGATCAAAGTATTTAATTTGTTTATTCGTCTTTGCCAGTCATGAAGGGCGACGTCACCGCGATTGTTCACACGACTGATGTTCACCGGCGAGATAGCGACGAGTATTTCTCGCGCGAAGTATCGGACAAAATAAACAAATGGTGCATCGTTTCTTACCCAAAACTACTAAATAAAAACGAGGTATGAGGTTAATTAGTTTAAGCTATGTGATTTGAATGGCATTTGGCATTAGTTGCGTAGGTAAAAGTCACCTAAGTGAACATTTCTCACTTTTAAGAATTGTATGATGACTGTTGGTAGTATACTTTCCAAAGTTTAAGAAAATCACCATCCACTTTGGTCAATTTACCCCACCGTTTTTGAGTTTCAGGTAAAAAAACCTAAAATACCTCTAATTCTGCGGTTACATATTTTGAAAAATATAATTATTGTAGGGGTATTTTTGTACATTTAACTTGAGTTCCATCAGACAGATTTTTATATTCAACCCCTCACTGGAAACCCTTATTATGTATATTGTAAAAAAATATAAAATCGGAATTATTTTAAAATGTATGGACGATAAACGTAAAATATTATATTATAAGAAATACATTAGAAATTTATTGACAAATTAATTATTTTGTACAGTCAACTAATGCTTTATATCGATTTGTAGGAAACTGCATAAGCTTAAAGCCATTGTGGTCGATCAAAATCAAAACAACCTCTGACGAAAAATGTGTTATAACTTGAAGGAATCAACTGACTAAGCTCAAACATTGTCTAAACTTTAACGTGTTACTCACCTTAACGTAAAGTAACAATAATAATATTTTATTTATATAAAACAACCTCTTAGTTGTGGATCAATGTAATAAATATATAGCCTACATTTTGATATTAGGCTAACTAATGGTTATAACTATGCAGTATTTACAATAATTTCAACCTAACACATCCTAGATGTATAAAAAAATTAAGAAAAAGTTTAAAACAAACCCAACTATTTATTTAAAAATAATTTAATTGTTTCCTGAGCGGTCCATAAACTCATCTAAGTTGTAAAATCCACTATGTAATTGGAATATTTCAAAAAATGTTGATTTGAATAAATTCCGATTGGTTTAGACTTTAATATAATTTGTTAGTTTGTTTCTAAGCCGACACCTGCATAATGTAAGTAATATCTCCGTGATCGCCGCGTTATCGCTCCTGTCAATCGAGCCTCGTGTGAAGATTGAATGCAACACATTTTGTCGGTAACTACAGAAACGATCTGGATGACGATTTTGTCGATGAGTTTAGCTTTTAGTTCATTAGTGAATTTTCTTTGGAATGTGAACTATTAGCATGACCCGCACGGTGAAACTTAAGCCCGGGACCACCATAGAAGTTCCTAACGTGACCCCCTGAACACGTTTTGGAGGGTCGTTCAAAATTGTATA
Source organism: Allygus modestus (assembly GCA_963675035.1). Lineage (NCBI taxonomy): Eukaryota > Metazoa > Arthropoda > Insecta > Hemiptera > Cicadellidae > Allygus > Allygus modestus. The sequence goes on from OY776112.1 coordinate 298,851,196, forward strand.
TATATATTTATATATATGTATGTATAAATATAGACATATATATATATATATATATATATATGTTTATATATATAAATATATGTTTGCACTCTAGCGGTCGTATTTTTTGTCCGATTTACTTTAAATTTGGTAGTGACATTTCTTTCTGTAATCAGTTGGACTAGTTCGTTGGGCAAAACAATCGGAAAGCTCTAAACCCCTTTTTTGGGGATTAATCTTTAAAATTTCGAGTTTTTGGGCCCAAAAAGGGTCAGAAAAGCTCCGGATGTAAAATAAAAGCATTTAAAAAGATGGGAATTAGAAATGCGAAAGTTTTAAGCCCTCTCTCGTCATCCTATCATTAATATTTACCGAGTTATTAAAGAAAATGTGTATCGACTAAACACAGTACGTTGTCTTATGGGGGTTTATACTATAAAAGCCTGCTATTCCTTTGTTAGAGTACTTTTATCATCCACAGCAACCTCACGCTTACTTTCAAGCCTGTCTGGACCTTCTCCTAACCTCATAATGCGCAAAACTGTACTCCCAGCTTTGCAAGTAAATGAAACAAGGACTATCAGAACAGCTAAAAAATCCATGTTTTCAGATTTCAATAAAAATTGGACTAAATGTATGTTTTTACACTGATTTTGATTTTTAAAAGTTGTTATGTGGAAATTCACTTCCCTCACGTCAGCGTGCTGCGTGCGAACTCGTTTATTTTTTAGCATACTGTGAAACTACAGTTGAATAAATTCTAAGACTATTCGTTGATAGACATTTTAAATTACCTGTGGTACATTAGCTTTAGGGTGTATATCCAAATATATACATAGCACTGAGAATTTGCTTATCAATTCCAGCTGCTAATTGCTCTGGTGAGAGGAGTTTTCCTGCCTTAAGGGGGTGCAAAATTACTTTAAATCGTCGCTAAACGAAGATAAATAGCACTTATTGCGGGCCTAGATCACTCTCTCGACCACCGCCAACGCGGTCCCTTTGCGACAACTAAACTTCGACTTCTTTCCTTGTCCCTAGTTGTGGGGGAAGGGGGCGGCAAGCTTCATATGGCCTAGGGGCGGCACGAAGCTAAAATGGGCCCTGATTTTGCAGCAAGGTTCGTAGAGCTTTCAGACCAGGTATGATTATTTCCATAAGAGTAATGTTCGCAGCAAAGATGTCTTACGAGGGCGTCCAGCTGATGCATAAATCAACAACATACTATAAAGTGTTGCCAACCTTAAGGGTATAATAATGGTACAGCTATTTTTAAATTGTCACTAGATATGCAGAAAGAAAATTCAAACCCTTAATCCGTTAATCTAATAATACAAATAAATTAAAACAACATATTAGTATCATAAAACAACAGCTGATCATAGAATGTAAGCAGTTAAACGATATTAATTTGAAGTACAATTATGTGGAAAATATGGTACACGTACGATAAATATTGTGTTTGCAGCAACCCTGCAGATTGGATTGGTGATCACGTGACCTTACAGCTGATTTTACCATACAAACTGTCTCTTCTGGTTAAATATAAAACCTTAAATAAATCGACTCAGCAAACCTGTACAAAGTATGTATGGACCTTGATTTTGCAGTGGATTTTTTCATTGAACTTACATGTTTATATGATGGTTTGCAAGTTGTCATTGTAAATACAAATTAATATTGCTGCCAACAATAATAATGATACTAGGTTGAGTTAAAATTAATTTACACTGATTGTTGTATGACAATAATTAGCAACAGCCTCATACAATTAATTGTCTTAGCGTAATGGAACTAACTGTTTAAATGTTAATGGATATTCAACATACAAACAAAATTATATATTTGAGATTCAGCTCAAAGTATAGTTTATCATACTATAATTTTAAACAAATTTATTGTGAATCATAGATTAAGAACAAAAGTTACCTGTTACTCAAAAATCCTGAACTTTTGCCTACTATACATTTTTAAACAATCCACAATTTGTTTGTAAGCATATATGATTGTTATTTACAAAAATATTTGAAATTACTGATGTGGTATTTTTTTTTAAATTAAAATTTTTTAAATAGTCAAGAAAATACATTTTAAAGCATTCACACACCTACTTACATAATTTAATCTTAATAAACAAATTGTATTGTCAGGCAAATGAAATATAGACAAATTCAAAGTAGCCTAAGGGAACTTTATCAATAAAAGGAAATGGTCAAATAAATATAATTTTATATTTTGTAAATTATTATTTATTAAAAAAATGTTATAAATAAAGGAAAGCTATACAATAGTTTATATCCTATTGAAGTTCGCCATGTAACTGCTGTGTCCTTAAAACTTGTTCGCTGAAACAAATACAAAACTTATTAACGAACAATTTACATTATGTTAAACAAATCTTGAGATGGTGCTCCAGTCCTTTGCTTATTAGTGGATTTCCTATTGAAAGTGAACTACGTATTAGCATGATCCGCACGGTGAAACTTAAGCCCGGGACCACCATAGAAGTTCATAACGTGACCCCCTGAACACGTTTTGGGGGTCGTTCAAAATTATATACATATTTATGTGTATGCACTCTAGCGGTAGCATTTTTTGTCTGATTTACTTCAAATTTGGTAGGAACGTTCCTTTCTATAATCAGTTGGACAAGTTCGTTGGGCAAAACAAGCGTAAAACGCTAAACCCATTTTTGGGGGGTTATTCTTTAAAATTTCGAATTTTTGAGCCCAAAAAGTGTCAGAAAAGCCCCGGACTTAAAATTAATGCATGTATTAGAATGGGAATTTGTGAAGCAAAAGTTTTAAGCCCTCTCTCGTCATTCTAGCGTATATATTTACCGAGTTATTAAAGAAAATGTATATCGGCTAATCACAATACGTTGTCTTATGGGGTTTTTACATTAGAAAAGCATCTTATTTATGTGTTGGTTATTTGTATCTTCCCCAGAAACCTCGCACCTACTTTCAAGCCTGACTGGACCTCCTAACCTTATAATGCACAAAATTGTATTCCTAGCATTGCAGGGAAATTAAACCAGGAGCATCAGAACAACCAAAAAATCAAAGGTTTCATATTTCAACAAAATTGGAATAATTGTATTTTGTACACTGGTTTTGAGTTTTAAAAGTTTGTATGTGGAAATTCACTTCCTTCACGTCAACGAGCTGCGTGCGAACTGTTCTTCCATTAGACCAATGTTAACTTTCAAAGCCCATCCCTCTTCATCCGATTATCCTAAATCAAATGTATTGTTTATTTTAAATAGCAACAAAAACCTAAGGAATTCATATATTCATACCTAGTTCATATCACATATAGTTCATTCATAAAACATCGTAAATATTGAACATTTTTGAATTTTTTGAATGAATATATTATATATACAAATTTTGATCGTTGAAATCACTAGGTATTTTTTGCTATTCAAAATGACGGGCTTTTAATTGACCTTATGGGGGAAGCAGGTAGAAACGTAACAAGTTTTGTGACTCGAGCTTAAATTAAAAAATACATGTTATTATACCCCCGTCTTCAGCTTTAAGTTAACCAGGACTTAAGTTCAGGAACTACGATAAGGCAGTCCAAATTCCAACAGGAGTTTCATCTTCCGCTCTGCCATGTCCACCGCAGTCGGCGTTCACCTATCAGCCGGTACGCATTAACAGTGCACTTAAAATGTTTTTCGCTGTCGTGTGTCGTGTGTTTATGTTCGGTGTTGTGAGGCTTTTTAAAACATTTTATGACAGACATGCAAATTCAGTAAGATTTTATTGAACTTCAAGTCCTGAAGATGGAAGCAAAATTAAGCTTCTGAAACCGCGGTAGTCCATTTTGGATTAACTTAAAGCTGAAGACGGAGGTAAAATAACCTGTATTTTTTAATTATCTTATCAACTTTGGAGAATATTCAATATGAATAGAGCTTAAACATTAAAAGTGAGTCAGTTAACAATCTTCTGAACAGTGACGAAGCCAGGATTTTATTTTATTGATAGTAGGTTGGGGTCTCGCCCACGAGGAAGTAAAGTGGAAGGAGGGGAATCCCTCCATAAAAACGTATACTACTGGAAACAGATTTTATGCTATGCTAGCGCTTAAACAGAAGGAAGACAATAAATCATTTCTGTAGACCTCTCAATAGAGAAAAAAGTTATCTGTTTTCCATCGGAATCATAAAAATATGGGAGAGTGTATACAAATTATCTCCAGTACTTTAAGTTCTTGGAAAGAGTGGTTAGGCCAGTGTGTTGCAGTGAAGTTCACTGGAATACTTTCTTACCTAATTCCTCGTTGGAAAATAATCAATGTAACGAAGACAGAATAATACGAATACAACAAAAACCCGCCATAAATTATGAAAATTGAACTAAGTGCAAACATTTATATAAACTTACTCTTGTATAATTCTAGTTTTGGTCTGATTGAGGAATCTCCTCACGTGTTTTTTGGTAGCTCCTCAGTTGCCTTTGGGAACACGCTCATCACTGGATCTATAAATACAAATACAAAGTCTGTTTGTACTGTAATGTCTGGAAAGTGAATATTTTGAAAACAATAAGTTAAATACCCTCGTCGCAGCAAACCTGCGTAGTCAGCCAATTTTCAAAGCATAATATATATGTCTTAAAGCACATAAAGCCGCATACCAGGTTTCATAAAAATTTATTCACAAATAAGCGATATATACAATTTGAATTTTTCTCCATAAAAATAACATGGGGGATGAGTAGGCAGGTTTGCTGCAACAAGGAAAACAAAAAATGGGTTTTTATACTAATATCAATATAACTCAACAAGGTGAAGCCACATACCAAGTTTTATTAGTTTATGTTAATAATAATTAAGGGAGACATTGCACTTTACTTATTCTCCATAAGAATAACATGGGGGCTGAGTAAGCAGGTTTGCTGCTACGGGAATTATCGGTAAAAAATTATTTTTTTGTGCAAATAACAATAGACCACAACCAGATGAAGCCGTATACCAAGTTTCGTTAGTATACGTTCATAAATAAGCGAGATATAATTTTTTTCTTATTCTCCAAAAGAATAGCATTGGACAACGTACTGTGTTTAGCACTGTCAATATCTCTGTAACCAATTGACGTAGACAAATGATCAAAACACCGAAATGTGTGTTTTTTAAAGCTGAATCCAATAGTGAAAACCAAAATTAGACCTTATAAAATATTAAATGTAAAAACTTCAAAAAACCCATTTTTGGGGTACAAAATCCCCCCAAAATACCAATTTGGATGGGGCGATCTGTCTGGTTTTCGAACTTAGAGTCATAAATGCTGCTTTACACGTTTGTAGAGAATTTTGTTCATATCGGACTACTTTTACGAGAGTTATCGCACCCTCGGACACATATATATACAGTTTCGAACGAATGGTGTTTTTGGGGTCTGGGGACCCCAAAACGAAAAGTTATCATGGTCCCGGGCCTAGGTCTTACCATGCTGACTACTGTAATAGGTTCTTCCCTATAGGGGAAATTCGCTAACAAACCGGTCATAAACAGACGATATTAAAATCACAAAACAAAATGTAAGTGTTCGATATCGCACTTATCTACTGTATTCCCTGGCATCTATTTTAGAAAGGATTTCAACAGCACCTTTGGCTGATACAGTACACTGATATAAGTACGGTATGGATTAATGTTTTAAAAACTGAATCTAAGTTGATAGAACTGTCTTAGCTTCTGCAACAGGCCTATAGGCTATTAAGAAATACTTTTTGGTTATGAGTACTTATTGAGATATCGCCTCAAATTTAAATTATAAATGAAAATAGCTCATTATGAATTGGCTGAATCATTTGAAGTTTTAATTATGCATTTAGTATTCAAGAGTACACAAACTGTTTCAAAACTGAACTTACCAGGATGTCCACTCACCATGAATTCGGGAAAAAAGCCTTAGGTGTGGCAAAGCCATGAAAATTAATTTCCTTAACTGTATTTATCAACAAACATGTGATTCAAGAAACAAATGTGACACTAACAAAAGAAAAATGTACTGAGTGGCAGGACATAAAGCAAGACCTTTTCGAGATTTCCAATGTTTCCATACCAAGGTATGTAGGTTTAGAATCAACTAGGATAGAATTACATTGTTTCACCGACGCTTCAAACATTTGCTATGCAACTACAGTTTATGTACGTGTACTTGTTAAAGAGGTTGTAAAATCTAAACTTATGTTCTCAAAGAGTCACTTAACTCCTAAAACGAGAAAAAACATTTCTATGCCTCGTTTGGAACTGCTAGGGGTTTTAATTGGATCACGTGCCTTAAACTTTGTTGAGAAAAATTTAGAGCAATCGGTATCAAGAAAGTTTCTTTGGACGGATTCTCAGTGTGTCTTACATTGGCTGAATACTACAAAGATATTACCTAAATCCACTGAACGAAGAATTTCTGAAATAAAGTCAAACAAAGAATTCATATTTAAATATGTTCCTTCAGAGGAAAATCCATCGGATGTGGCAACTCGTGGCATGACTATCAATGAACTAAGAAACTTTAAAACATGGTGGACTGGTCCTCAGTGGTTTAATTTGCCCGAAATTGAATGGCCAAACTGGAAATTTAATCCTTCTGAACGAATTGAAGAAGACGTCAAAGAAGAATTAACAGCACTTAATGAAACCTCTGAGGAAACTATCCTGGAATCTCCCCTTGGAATTGATATTAAACATTTTTCTAACCTTAACAGACTATTAAGGGTGACTGCATACTGCGAGAGATTCATTTTGAGATGCAAAAGACAACCAGGAGTTCCAACAACTACTAATGTGACAACTGAGGAACTCCAGTCAGCTAGAATAAAGTGGGAGAAACATGTCCAAAGAAAACACTTTTCTCAAACTATATCTAACATCAAGTCTCATAAAGATGATTCCCTTAGAATACAATTAAAACTGTTTCTTGACAATGATGGATTGCTTAGATGTTCTGGAAGACTTCCAATATGCTGAACTTCCAATATCCCAAAAACACCCGAAACTTCTACCCAAAAATGAAGAATTCACAACTCTAGTGATTCAACACTTCCATAATGCACTATTTCATGTTGGAGTTCAACATACTTTGGCAGAAATAAGAAAGGAATACTGGATAGTGTGTGGTAGGTCTCAAGTCTACAAAACTATCAAGAAATGCCTAACTTGTATTAGGTGGGAGAGTGGACCTTATAAATTACCACCCATTCGTTCCAAAAGAACGAGTTACAGAGCAGATGCCATTTACTTACACTGGGCTTGATTACTTCGGTCCATTATATATAAAAGATCATAATAGTAAAAATAAAGGCAATGTTAGAAAAGTTTATGGATGCATATTTACATGTCTTACAACCAGAGCCATTCTTATTGAACTGGTTAGTGATCTTACAACTGATGAATTCCTTCTGTGTCTCAAACGATTTGTAAGCAGAAGGGGAAAACCAAAACAGATTTTTCTGGACAATGCATCTCAGTTCAAACTAGCAGCCACATTTCTTGAAGAAATTTGGGAAAAGAACTTTATCGATTCTGACGTTTTATCTTATATAAGTAATAGGGGATGTGAGTTTTGTTTCATTCCTGAACTTTCACCATGGATGGGTGGTTTTTATGAGAGGCTAATATCCTTAGTCAAGAGGTGTTTGAGAAAGTCAGTTGGTCCAACAGTTCTAACTTTTTCTCAGTTGGAAACAACCTTGACTGAAATTGAGGCAGTGTTAAATTCAAGACCTCTGGTATATGTATCTTCCAGTGTAGCTAGCTTATCAGATTACATTATAACTCCAGGACATTTCTTAAATCTTCATGGTAAGAATGGAATTGGTATGAATGAAAATGAATTATGTGAGAAACTAGTTGATCCAGACTTCAAGATTTCTAATACTGCAAACTTGCTTGAAACCTGGAAGAAAGGGCAGAATCTTATTAACACATTTTGGACACTTTGGAAAAAAGATTATCTAACTAGCTTGCGAGAAAGAACTCAAAATGAAATAAAGTAATCACGAAACCGGTCCGAACAATTTCCTGCCACTGGAGATATTGTCCTTATTCATGACAATTTACCTAGAGGAAGATGGCGTCTTGGTCGAATCTGTGAACTTCATCTAAGCAGAGATGGATGTATTAGAAGTGCAACAGTCATCCTAACCAACAAAAATAAACTTGTTCGACCATTAAACTTACTCTTTCCTCTTGAAGTAACGTCCGATAAGAGTTATAACGAATTGACGTAAAGAAAAGAAACCGTCCACGAAGAAAGACTACTGCTTTAGCGGATGAAAAGATAAAAAGTTGGACTGAAGAACTTTCCAGTGTGGCCGGAGTGTGGCAAAGCCATGAAAATTAATTTCCTTAACTGTATTTATCAACAAACATGTGATTCAAGAAACATATGTTGTTTAAATAGGAAAGACAAATTCTATTTTTTTATTATTGTTTTTAGAAAAGAGAAAACTGTACTGAACTTTAGTAACTCTGAAATGTAAAAGTAAAACTTTATTCACGCTTCCACAATCTGATTTATTTTACTATGTGCAACTTACTGACGGACACAATGGACATACACTCTCTTTTCTACATTAGGTACCAGTAAGTTAATAGGAAATATATGTCTACCTAAAATTGCGGAAATTTAGTTTAAATTAATGGCCAACGTTCCAAACTCCCTAAAAAGTGTATTTAACACTATTAAAATGTAAAATGTGAAAGGGGCCCATAAAGTGGGGAATATAAGCGAAAAAATAACTACCGTACGTCACATAATTAACTCATCGACCAAAAATGACAATCATACTGTGTGATGTCGGCAGAAAATAAGGGTTAAATAAAAATGTTTTAAAATTCATTAGTTGATAACTAATTGCATTAAATTATTATTTGCCGGTCGAAAAATCATAGAAATTTTGCAAGTCCAACCAATAAGTTAAATAATAAGCTAAATTAGGTCAAGACCTTATTTGGTATTTGCATGAAAGTAGGCCTAGCTATGTTTGCCATAGATCCAGAAAAATTAAAATTGGACTGTCAAGTCAAGAAAATGGAAGGGCCCCTCTCGTGAATTTTGCCTTGATCCCCGCAAATCCTAAGGCCGCCACAATTCCAAAATAAATATTTCCAACAAATTATAATTAGACCTGCTTAAGAATAGCCCTGTAACCTAATCCAATGTCTAAATCTCATCTACACTAGTCTGACAGGGAAATATGAAAATTTTATGAAACATTGTATTTTTAACGAAGTGACTACGTACTCGTCCAATGTAAATACAAATTCACATCGCTACCGCTTAGGTTAGGATAGGTTAGGTTACGTTACGTTACTTTATGTTATGTTAGGTTAGGTTAGGAGGTTTTCTGGCTCTCAATCTGTTTTAAAAACCACAGGAAAAATAACGTACGGTGCATAATTTGGAACGGGCGTGAACAGTAGCGGCTCACGTCGGACGTGTACGTAGCCTCTGCCTATTTTTAACACCATACCAACAATCTTAACCAACTATTAATTTTAGGCTAAATTAGCTATTTAACCTCAAAAAAATCTACTAACCTTCAAGGTAAAATTATCTAAAGATGTTATGATACTCTAAGCCTCTAAGTATTAATTATTTAGTATTCATAATGACTAATTGTTAAATACATTTTACTACATTATTATAGTTTAAACAAAAAAACTGCAACATTTAACCTCGTATAGGTTATTGGTCTTGTAGTAGTCCTACCCACCGAGTTAAACATAAACAAATCAAGGAACAACCCAAATGACAGAGATCCGTCTAAGCTTTTTTAATTTTCTTCCGTAAACCGATTGTTTTAAAAACAAAGTCGGCCTATTACCACTGTTATGACCGTACTATAAATAATTAATTAAACCTGAAGGCCTATTTCAATTTGAAATTATTTTATCACCTAAGTATTTTTACTTTAAAACTTAACCTTTAGATACATCAACAATAACAGTAGCAGTAACATAAAAACAAACAGTAAACAATTGTACAGTAATTAGGGTTAATAATAATAATTTGTACCGGGGTACTTACCAAGTTTACACAACAGTTTTCCTCTTCCACTCATTGTATAACATTATCCAGTTCTTCGGCAAATCCCCGCGACCAGGGAACTGCAAAATCTCTCACAGTCCCATGCGCCAAAAACTTTGATCATGGATCCCACTTCGACCGTATGGAACTTTTCGTGTGTAATCTAGGAGTGTAAAAGCGATGCTAGCGCGACGTGGTGTCACTTTCTGGAAGCTTATACACTCGCACACTTTGGGAAAACGCATGATAGTGAGCTCCACCTCATTTCGGCTGATTTCGGGTATTTCCGTGATTCCCTATTCGTCAGGATAGCCAATCAGAGGCTATTTCAATCCGAGATCCGGGGGGTCGGAGCTCACATTGAAAACGGAGCTCACATTGTTGGTGTGTATCCATATAACGGATCTCACGATGTATGCCGCGCAAACACACACACACACACACACACACACACACACACACACACACACACACACACACACACACACACACACACACACACACACACACACACACACACACACACCACACACCACACACCACACACACCACACACACACACCACACACACACACCACACACACACACCACACACATACACCACACACACACACCACACACACACACACCACACACACACACCACACACACACACACCACACACACACACACCACACACACACACCACACACACACACCACACACACCACACACACACACCACACACACCACACACACACACCACACACACACACCACACACACACACACCACACACACACACACCACACACACACACACCACACACACACACACCACACACACACACACCACACACACACACACCACACACACACACACACACACCACACACACACACACACACCACACACACACACACACACCACACACACACACACACACACACCACACACACACACACCACACACACACACACCACACACACACACACACCACACACACACACACCCCACACACACCACACACACACACACCACACACACACACACCACACACACACACACCACACACACACACACCACACACACACACACACCACACACACACACACCACACACACACACACCACACACACACACCACACACACACCACACACACACACCACCCACACACACACCACACACACACCACACACACACCACACACACACACCACACACACACACACCACACACACACCACACACTTCAATAACACTAACACTCCGAAATAATAAAGGATTTAGCAATAATTCGCGGATAACACGAGAGCGCAAACTCACCGATAACAACACGCAATGGCTGCAACTACGCTCTAGATGTGAGAGGAGTGACGCATTTCCTTCGTCTTCGAAAGAGCAGCCGGAAATAACGCTGGGCAAGGCTGCCAATCTCAAAAGCTAGCCTATATTTCTTCCTCTTCAAAATGACATATTATATGACTAGTATTTATAACTTGCACTGGATTAAATTCGTATTTTCCATACCAGCTTATAACGCTGGTTGGCCATTTGTTATAAATTCAGAAAACAGCTGTGTTCATAAAATCATAACTTTTGTCCAATCAATATTTCGTTCTAAAAATCAATACCACAGTGAAACTAAACTCTTTGGCTATGCAGTGGTACCACCCGCAACATCCTAAGACAAAAATTACCCGAGCAGGGTTATTCCAAAGAAGTCGTGTTTTTACATTTTCCGAGCGTCGACTTTAGGAATGGTGTAGCGGCAAAATTTCATTGTAATTATAATCGTCGTGACGTTGTTATACAACTTGCAAACGGTTCATTTATGTAATAAAATGAAAGTTCAGAATGTGATCTTTCAAATGGTATAAACATTGTTCACTTCTGAGTTGACTATTAGTGTTTTTTACCGTTACAAAAATTTCGACCCGTACCAGCGTATTACGCTGGTGGCCACTTAAGGCATCACGGGAAACCAGCGTATTACGCTGGATGGCCACTGCTAGGGTTAAGCCCGAGAACAAATGCCAAAAACACTACTCGTTCAAATTGATCTATATATATAAGTATATAAGTATAAGTATATATATATAAGTGTAAGTTATGTGTCCGCCAATGCGATAACTTGAGTAAAAAACGTCCGATTTCGATGAAATTTGGCTTAAATATGCAAAATGACATTAAGTTTGAGAATCAGAAAAATCGGTCTATGGGAAAGGGGGGTTTAACACGTTCACTGCGTTACGAGATCCCGAGGTCTCGTAACGTAACCTCAATCTGATGCGGTAGTGCCAAATGACCATTCTGTCTTAAATTCAGTTTTTGATAGTTTGACGTAGAATCAACATAGAGAAATGAAACAAAAAGGTATATAAAGCTCTAATATTGCTGAATAATTTTAGTAATCAAATAAACTACGAGATCCATAGATCTCGTAACGCACCGAAGTAATAAATGTTTAATTATATACGAAACGAGTCCCCGGGGTCTCGTATCAAAATGTAGTTGTTTTTAGCGCTGTTGCGAGCGCTAGGAGTTAGTGTTGTTTACAGAACGCGCCAAACGTTGTTTACGTTTTCCAGCTAACCTTTTGCATTGTGTTCGTGTGTTCATTGCTAAGTCGAGTGATGTTTTTCGACTTGTAAAACGTTGTGATATTGTGTATACAATGTCGTCAGAAGAAGATGATTCTGACGATGTACAACCTTACGTGTACAACACAAGGAATAGGCCTAAGCTAATGTTGGTTAGTGCCAGCAATACTTCGTTCCTGGAACAGCTTGTGACGGAGGGCCTAAACTCAGATGTTGCTACGAGCGTATTGCCTGAGAGTGAGGAAGAACTATGTGATTTTTCTGAGAGTGAAATAGCAGACCCAGACTATGAACCATCAGTTGACGATGATGATAATTCGTCTAGTGATGAATCACAGAATGGACATGAAAATTGCATCGATGGTCGCTATGTTGGAGGGCAACGGCATATACTACCCGGTGGACATAGCGGCGACACACCTGGCGGAGGCGGTGACGCACATGGAGGTGGCGGCGACGCACCCGGCGGAGGCGGCGATTGACATGGAGGCGGCGGCGACGGACATGGAGGCGGTGGCGACGCACCCGGCGGAGGCGGCGACGGACATGGAGGCGTCGGCGACACACCCGGCGGAGGCGACGACGGTGGCGGTACACCTTGCAATCCTATTACACTGTAGGACCAATCCGATCTCAGTGTTTTTGAGTGCACCTGGGTAGAAGGCAATGTACCGTTTACTTTACCGGCAACAGCGTACTTTGATGAGTACTCAGAAGAGGCAAAAATCAATATTAACATCGAAAATCCTACACCTCTGCTGATGTATATTGTCATTTCATTGACGAAGAGCTGTGGGAGTACATGGCCCAGGAAACCAACAGATTTGCTATCCAGTTTTTAACAGGTAATGAGCCTTCTGCAAAATCTAGATCCAAGGATTAGCTTCCAACTACAGCTAATGAGATGAAAAGGTTTGTGGTTATAATGATTTGTATGGGACTAGTACAGTTGCCCCATATCAAGCTATACTGTCGAAAAATCCATTGTATGGCAACCCACTTATCAAGCAAACCATGGCTAGAGACCGTTTTCTGTTGTTAAAAAAGTTTTGGCATTTTGGTAACAACCAAGAAGCCCAAGTTCAAGACGACCGTTTGGGTAAAATCAACACGATTGTTGAGTACCTGAACTCAGCATTCATGGATGCTCTCACGCCGCCCGGGGAAAGATCTCGTCATAGACGAAACCATGATACCGTGGAGAGGTAGACTAATATTTTGACAGTATATAAAAAACAAAAGCCACAAATATGGTGTTAAAGTTTACAAATTGTGTACTGTCGATGGTTACACACTACGTACGGTTTTGTATGCTGGAAAGTCCTAGCAAACACATGAAAGTAATAAAGGGCATACACATGATATTGTCATGGAACTAATGAGACCTTATGACAGACAAAATGTGCATTTTGATGGGTTCTTAATGAGGGGAGAAGCTTGACTACAGACAACTTCTATACAGGCATCCCTATTGCCGAAGAGCTACTTAAACGCAAAACCTGTTTGTGTGGAACAATAAATGTGAACAGGAAAGGTTTGCCTAAGGATTTAGGTTAGACAACCTTAAAGAAGGAGGAATCTAAGGGATTCAAGTGCCAACATGGCACTAAAGTGATAAAATGGAAAGACAAGAGGGTTGTTACAATGATCTCAACTGGAGTGCACTATGATAGTAAACTAACAACCACGGGAAAAAGAAATAGGAAGAATGAAGCAATCATGAATCCGCAGTGTGTGTTGGATTACAACAGTGTAAAGAAAGGAGTAGACTATAGTGACCAAATGTCTTCATATTATACCACTTTGAGAAAAAGTCTAAAGTGGTATAAAAAGGTGGCGTTATTAACCGTAACCACATTGGTAAACTCATGGGTGGTCTTTGGAAAATTAACAAATGACAAAATGCCAATGTTGAAATTCCGTGAACTGATAGCATTATGGGTGTACTCCATAGTCTTATGGGTGTAGATGAACCTCAGAGGCAAACTTTGACTCCACCATCAAGGAAGAGGCCTCACACATTGGGGAAGTCAAAAGGTGAAGGAAGAAAATACCCCCGTCGCAGCAAACCTGCATACTCAGCGAATTTCCAATGAATTATAACATAACACATTAAGCCACTTAACAGGGATTCATAAGAAATATATTCACAAACAAGCGATATTTAAAATATTAATTATTCTCTATAAGAATAACATTGGGGATGAGTACGCAGGTTTGCTGCAACAAGGAACACAAAATAATGGGTTTTTATGCAAATATCAATAGAACTCAGCTAAGTGAAGTCACATGCCAAGTTTCATCCATATACATTCATAAATAAGCGATATATAACATTTTAATTATTTTCCATAAGAATAACATGGGGACCGAGTACCTAGGTTTGCTGCTACGGGACCCATAGGCGAAAAATTGTTTTTTTGTGCAAACGACAATAAACCACAACCAGATGAAGCCATATACCAAATTTCGTCAGTTTATGTTCATAAATAAGCGAGATATACAATTTTTCTTTTCCTCCATAAGAATAACATTAGACAACGTACTGTGTTTAGCACTTTCAATATCTCGGTAACCAATTGACGTAGAGCAATGATCAAAATACCAAATTGTTTGTTTTTTTAAGCTGAATTCAATGTTATAAATTAAAATTTGATTTAAATTAAAATTACATGTGAAAACCCCAAAAAACACATTTTTGGGGTACAAAACCCCCCAAAAACCCCCCTTCGGATGGTGCGATTCATCTGGTTTTCGAACTCGTTCAAATAAATGGTACTTTATACATTTGTACCAAATTTCATTAAGATCGGACCTTTTTTACGAGAGTTATCGTGCTTACGGACACATATATATATATATATATATATATATATATATAAATTTGAACGAATGGTGTTTTTGGCATCTGGGGACCTCAAAATGAAAAGTTATCATGGTCTCGGGCTTAAGTCTTACCATGAGACCTACGGTAATAGCTTCTTCCCTATAGGGAAAATTCGCTAAAAGCGGAGACAGTGTAAAGGATGTTACGAGAAGATCCGCTGTTCTTCGTCTTCACGAGAGGCAGACCGGAAAACAAAAACTGTCAACACGTTTTGCAAGGACTGTCCGGGCCAACCATTCTACTGCCTGACGTGTTTCAGTAAAAAACATATGTGATTGTGCTCCAATTTCTAAGAAATGAACTATAACTTTTATTTGAGTTTATTAACTTTTTTTAACCTCATTTATTATAAAGGTAGTTTGTGTGGATACCTAATTTATTTCTGTAAGCAATAGTGAACTTGTCAACATAATATCAATCCGGGTACGTTTCAAAACTTCCAGGTGCAGAACGTCCAGGTTGTATATTTTTAATTAATAATAAATAGCAGTATCAAAACATCCAGATCGATTTATTAAATTAATAAAAATAGTTGCTTCAAAACGTCCAGGTTTCAGAACGTCCAGGTAAATTATTTTAAATTATTAGAAATAGCTGATTCATTACATTCAGGTTTCAGAACTTCCAGGTAGTAAACTCGCTCCACTTCAGTCCAGTTATGGCGGCGGTTCCGTTTCATCATAGACAAATGTTTTACATATCTGGACTGGAGTGGATGAGTTTGCGACCTGGATGATATGAAACCTGGACGTTTTGAAACAGCTATTTATAATAATTTAATATAATTAACCTGGACGTTCTGAAACCTGGACGTTTTGAAACGGCTATTTATTATTAAATTAAAATAACCAACTTGGACGTTTTGAAACCTGGATGTTTTGAAACGTCCCCAACAATTATTACTTTGTAATTTGGTTTTAGTCCACATATTTTCATTACGATGTACCGGTATTTGTTTATTCTTTTACAAAATAAACAGTTGTAAACATATTTTATTCTAATTGATTTTACCTGGTAATTCGTCATTATTGAAATGTTGCAGCTATATAATTCAGAAACGCAAATCTTTCTTATTCATAACAAAAAGGATAAGTAAAGCAACAATATATAAAAATAACTTCAAATTAGTGTGTATTTCCTCCTTTGATAAAAATAAATAATAATAAACTCATATATAGGCCTACCAAATTAAAACAAATAAAAAACAACAATTTTTAGTTTTGTAGTAAAATACAATGGTGATCACAATATCATTAATTGTGTGCGATACGAGACCTCGGGAACTCGTACTAATACGCTATATTCAAAAACTGAGCAGGCTGTAGGTTGGCAACAGTATCTTAGTTCAAAAAATGCACCCCAGAGTTTTCTGTCTCAGTTCGTTTCTAGGTTATGATGCCCTAAAGATCGTCTGCGCAACGAGACCTCGGGGCCTCGTACCGTACAGATGTAATAACGCGAACGAGACCTATGGTTCTCGTAACGCACTATAGTAAAACACAAATTTCTTGGAATAGCAGTGAACATGTTAAATTTTCCAAAAATCAGGTTTTTGCATTTTTTACCCTAAAATTTTTAAAAAACAATTTTGGTTTTGACCATGTTTTAGAGCTTAAAAAAACAAATAATATAGTATTTTGAATTATTAACCTAGGTTAAGTGGTTACGGGGAAAATCCGGAAAACCTACTCATAAAATCTCCCATGTTAATCTTATGGGAAAAGGGTTTTGGCTTTTCCTCAGTTTATTTTAATGTAAACTTCACATTTGCTTTTACCAATTTGTTCAGTTCCACAAAACAATCATTTTGGTGTTTAAATTGTGACTCTACACCCAACCGTTGCAGAGATATTCAAAGTGCTAAATACAGTACCTTGTCCAATGTTATCCTTATGGAGAATAAATAAAATTTGATATCTCGATTACTTATGAATGTATGTTGATGAAATTTGGCATGTGGCTTCACTTGATATTTGCACAAAAAATTGATTTTTTGTTGATTATTCCCGTAGCAGCAAGCCCCCATGTTATTCTTACGGAGAATAAATAAAATGTGATGACTCCCTTAATTATGAACATAAATTAATAAAACTTGGTATGTAGCTTCACTTGGTTGAGTTATATTGATAATTGCATAAAAAAAACCAATTTTTTGTTCCTTGTTGCAGCAAACCTGCTTACTCAGCCCCCATGTTATTCTTATGGAGAATAACTAAAATGTGATATAGCCCTTATTTATGATTGAATATATTGATAAAACTTGGTATGTAGCTTCGCCTAGTTAAATTCTATTTATATTTGTTTAAAAACTAATTGTTTGTGTTCCTTGTTTCAGCAAACTTACGTACTCATTACCAATGTTATTCTTATGGAAAATAATTAAAATCGCTTATATGTGAATATATTTTTATGAAACTTAGTATGCTGCTTTATGTGGTATTAAGACATATATTATGCATTGGCAATTCGCTGAATAAGTTACGCAGGTTTACTGCGAAGGGAGTATTTATCTTATAATAACTATGAATTAATTGACAGGGTCCCCACCAAACCGTGAAAACCGTGAAACCTTGAATAAGCCATGAATTTTGTATACCGTGAAAAAACCTGGAATAAGCCGTGAATTTCGATATCAAACCTTAAAAACATATCAAACTTGAAAATCAATAAAAAAAATCTTATCAGAAATTATTACACTAGTTTTCAGATAAGGAAGTGTACAACAGAATTATTTAGTAAGTTGTTAATAAGGTGAATACCGCGTCGTCTGCCTACTTGCAGATTGCAGCTGTGCGGATGATTTAGGACTGGTTTTGGTTTCTGTTTCCACGGTGCAAAGTAACTCGGGCGACAGTTGTTAAGTTGCTGGTGTTTTTATGACTGCTGACTGGCACTTGTGTAAGACAGTTTATACGTCTTCTTTACTGTATGTCAGTTGCCTATTGTTTTGTATTAGTCGGTATAAACAAGCGACAGTAGTCAGCTACTGTAATGATACAACTGTCGCGTCACTGCGTCAATAATTTGCACATTCCGTGTACACAGTGCGTAGTCAGCGTTGCCAATTCGAGGGTAATTACCCTTGTCGGTGATAATTTGGAACGTCGAAGGTAAAAAGGGGTAATTTTACTAAAGCCTTTAAAAGTAACAACAAATTATATTATACTATATTTTATACTTATTATTATAATCAATGTTGTTTATTTATGATTAAATTACTAAATTTCTCTACTTTATTGATCCTTCTGATTTTTTTCACTCTGACAAATAATCATGAACTACATAACAGAAATGAAGCTTGAAGAGTGAATTACATGTAGAAGAGTGAATTACATGTAGAAGAGTGATTGTCTTATGTTAAAAATATGGAAGAGCCACGAGTGCCAGGACAACAAGAAGTCTGCTAAGTTGCAGTAATGTCTGCAAGTTTTAACTTTAACCAGACAATAAATAACGAAAATAGAAAATAGAGATTATTATCATCTGTCTCCACCTACCTAATTTTAGCAGTTGATAGACTGAAAGATAGATAGCGTTAGCTGTTTTGTGGTGTTTATGGCTGTAAATTAAATTTCATCAGCGGTTGGTCATTTAAATACTGTGATTTAATAAGCAGCAAAAGACTTTCTGAGATAAATCCGTTATATCTCGCATGAAAAAACTGAGACAAAAAACTGGCTGGCATGTGTAACTCCTATTTTCATTCCTTATTCTCAACTTAAAACATTAATGATACATCAGTGATATCTATTGGCGGCTCCCTCAGACCTATCAGATATTCCAAGCACATTTCCTTTGTTTCATTAGCACTCTACTCAAATACAGCAGTTTCGATTTTGAAGGTATTTGAGGGTAATTTTGATGAGGATTGAGGGTAATTCGGGAAAAAATGATTGGAAACACTGAGCGAAGTAGAAACTGCCAGCATCAGCAACCGATAACCGAGAGATCGATGACTCAGGACGACAATAAAACAAAGATACTCTAATAGAGTTCTTTAGTTCTTATTTTTTGAAAGATTCACTTTTATTGTATTTACTGTGACATCGTAATTGGAATGTGGGAAAGTTTTAACTAGTATTTGATGCGCCGTGTGTGCGTTGTTTTACGACTGGTATAGGCTATGTTTTAGCGAATTTCCCCTATAGGGAAGAAGCTATTACCGTAGGTCTCATGGTAAGACTTAAGCCCGAGACCATGATAACTTTTTGTTTTGATGTCCCCAGATGTCCAAAACACTATTCGTTCAAATTTATATATATGTATATATATATCTATATATATATATATATCTATATATGTGTCCGTGAATGCGATAACTTGAGTAAAAAACATCCGATTTCGATGAAATTTGGCTCAAATGTGTAAACTGACATTTATGACTTTAAGTTCGAAAACCAGAAAAATCGGACCATGGGAAGGGGGGTTTATGGGGGTTTTAAATTTTCCAAAAATCAGTTTTTTGCATTTTTTACCCTAAAATTTTTAAAACACTTAATTTTGGTTTAGACCATGTTATAGAGCTTAAAAAAACAAATAATATGGTATTTTGAATTATTAACCTAGGTTAAGTGGTTGCGGAAAAAATCCAAAAAACATGCTCATAAAATCTCCCATGTTAATCTTATGGGAAAAAGGTTTTTGGCTTTTCCTCAGTTAATTTTACTTTAAACTTCACATTTTCTTTTACCAATCACTTCAGCTCCACAAAACAATCATTTTGGTGTTTAAATTGTGATTCTACGTCAAACCGTTGCAGAGATATTCAAAGTGCTAAACACAGTACGTTGTCCAATGTTATCCTTATGGAGAATAAATAAAATTTGATATCTTGATTATTTATGAATGTATATTGATGAAATTTGGTATGTGGCTTCATGTTGTACTGGTATATTGATAATTGCACAAAAAATAAATGTTTTGTTGATTGTCCCCGTAGCAGCTAACCTGCATACTCAGCCCTAATGTTATTCTTATGGAGAATAAGTAAAGTTTTATATCTCCCTTAATTATGAACATAAATTAATAAAACATGGTAAGTAGCTTCACCTGGTTCAGTTATATTGATAATTGCATAAAAACTCATTTCTTATCTTCCTCGTTGCAGCAAACCTGCGTACTCAGTCCTAATGTTATTCTTATGGGGAATAAATAAAATGTAATAAATCACTTATTTATGAATGTATTTTTGTCAAAATTGGTGAGTGGCTTTATGTACTAGTGAGAAACATATCAATGCATTGGAAATTCGCTGAGTACGCAGGTTTGCTGCGACGGGGGGTATTTAATATTTTGACCGTGAAATTGACAATTTTTAGACCTTGAAAACCGTGAAAAACCCGTGAATTTAATTATTATTTAGTTTGAGTGGGACCCTGATTGACGAATGCTCTACATTTGATTAGGCTATTGATGTTTTAAAGGGTGGATTTGTGCCTAGAAAAGATGCCTAGAATGGTGAAACAATTGATCAATACTTACAAGTTTCAAAAGCCCTGCAAAGAATATGAGTATATTACTATTGACGCAAACACGTTTCTTGACGAATCCATCAGAAATGCCTTTATAAGTTATAAAGTTATTTTGAACTATAAATAAACTTATAAAGGAAAATAAATAAAATTATAAAGTTATAAGTTATTTTGTTCAGGAAAAGAAGGAGATTTTGAATAAAATAAAATAGAAAGAATCCCTATTGGTGTTTTTTTTGTAAAATGTGAAAACCAAAATCTTTTGAACATTTTTGGAATTATTTTCAAAAGTATAGAGTCCTAGCATTTTCACACTAAAATTTTTACAGACAATCGAAGATATCAAAGTTGTAGACAATTTATTTCCCTACGTGTAAATGTGTTTGAGTTACTTGAAGAAAATTTATTTAGGCCTTATTTATTATGGAAGGAAATATGGAAACCGGGGAAAATTGACACACTGTACATTTGTAAAATAAAAATAAAATCATAAGTATAAAAGAAATATACTATAACTGTTATATTACTAAAGGTAACAATAAAGTTATTGGAAATAAAACACTTTTGTTCAAAGTAATAACTGTTTTGATGACTTTATATGAGTTGAAAAACCAAATTTGAGTTTCGCCGAATGCCAAATTAGTTAGGCCTATTCGAAGCTAGATCTAATTTTTGTGCTTTATTATAATATAATAAATGGTACAGAGGCTATATTTATAGTAAATATATTTCTGAACATGAAAATATATAGGGACCTATATGTTACGCCCCCAACCATATAAAGCCATGTACCAACTTTGATTGATATATGTTTATTAATAAGCAAGATATACAATTTTACTAACTCTTTATAAAATTAACATTGGACAATGTACTGCGTTTAGCTCTTCCAATATCTCGTACTGAACCAATAGAGCGATGATCAAAATACCATAGTTTTTTTTTAAGCTAAATTTAGTGGTGTAAACTAAAATTTGGGTTTAAAAAGAACTACATGTAAAAAGTTTTAAAACCCCATTTTTGGGTTACAAAACCCCCCTTTAAATTGAGCGATCTGTCTGGTTCTCGAACTCATAAAAATAGTTAGTACAAAATTTCATCAAGATCGGGCCATTTTTACAAAAGTTATCGTGCCTACAGACACATATATATGAATGTGAATGAATTGTGTTTTTTCCATCTGGGGGCCTCAAAACGAAAAGTTGTCATAGTCCTGTGCCTAGGTCTTACCATGCCGACATGCCGACTTCGATAGTAGCTTCTTCCTTATAGGGGAAATTCGCCAAAAAAACACAAGAGAGCCCCATTACACCAACATTCACACTCAACAACAAAAATACTGAAATAACAATCTTAGATACCGTAACCCAAATCGGTCAGAAAAAGCCAGAAAAATTCAATTTTTAAACATTTATAAATACCCCCGTCGCAGCAAACCTGCGTACTCAGCGAATTTCAAATGCAAATATATGGGGATCACTACTACCTCGAGCCACTTACCAAGTTTCACAAAAAATACATTCATTAATAAGTTATATATAGCATTTTATTTATTCTCTATAAGAATAACATTATAAATGAGTATGCAGGTTTGCTGCGTACCAAGGAAGATAAGTCAGGGTGTTTTTTTTTGCAATTATCAATATAACTCAACCAGGTGAAGCTACATACCAAGTTTTATTAATTTAGGTTCATAACTAAGGGAGATATAAAACTTTACTTATTCTCCATATGAATAACATGGGGGCCGAGTATGCAGGTTTGCTGCTACCGGGAAAAGTCAACAAAGAACTTTTTTTGTACGATTATCAATATACCACAACTAGTTGAAACCACATACCAAGTTTCATAAAAATACATACATAAATAATCAAAATATAACATTTTATTTATTCTCCATAAGGATAACATTGGACAACGTACTGTGTTTAGCACTTTTTAAAACACCAAAATGATTGTTTTGTAGAGCTAAACTGATTGGTAGAAAGAAATGTGGAGTTTTTCCTGAAATTATCTGAGGAAAATCTAAAAACCGTATTCCCTTAAGATTAACATGGGAAATTTTATGAACACATTTTTTTACTTTTCTCCACAACCACTAAACCTAGCTTAATGATTCAAAATAATAAATTGTTTGTTTTATTAAGCTCTACAAAATGGCTAAACCTAGCTTAATGATTCAAAATAATAAATTGTTTGTTTTATTAAGCTCTACAAAATGGCTATAACCAAAATCTAGTGTTTTCAAAATTTTAGGGTAAAAAGTTCAAAAAACTGATTTTTGGAAAAATTTAAACCCCCATAAAACCCCCTTCCCATAGACCGATCGATCCGGTTTTCGAACTTAAAGTCATAAATGTTACTCTCCACATTTGTGCCAAATTTCATAAAATATCGGGCGCTTCTTTCAAAAGTTATCGCGGTAACGGACACACACACACATATATATATATATATATATATATATATATATAAATATATAAATTTACACATATATATAAATTTGAACAAATAGTTTTTTTGGCATCTGGGGACCTTAAAACAAAAAGTTATCATGGTCTGGGGCTTAAGTCTTACCATGCCACATACGGTAATAGCTTCTTTGCTATAGGGGAAATTCGCTAAAAATAAAGAAAAAAATAGCTAGGCTATACAAATTAATTTTTTTGGGGTAACAGTTCTGATATATAACCATTTTCATAAAAAATACCAAGATGAATATACCGTAGGACTCCTTCCATGAGAAACTAATGTCTATAAAGTGAATTTCACTCAATTTTGATTTCCAACTTTAAGTCAACTTTTCTGGTGGAAGAAAGAGAAATAGATACAACTTTTTAATGACAGAGGCTAAATTAAAGAAAGGAACTTTACCTTTAAAGTGGGTTTTGTTTGATATTTTTAGGATTTAAATAGTTTATGAGATATTTTTGCTAATGTAAAAGATTGCAAACACAAAAATCGTGATGTTTAGGAATACAAAAATTCAATTCAATTCCATTCAATTCAAAATTTGTTATTCATAGGAAGTACATAAAGTATACATTGAATAGTGTCAAGTGTATTTTCTTACATCTAATACATATTTACAACAAATTAAATCAAACCTACATTTTTTAAATAAAGCAAAGTAAATAATTGTTATTTAATCACATTCTTACACTATAAGGTTATTACATTTTCCCTGATGCTAAAATAATACCATAAACCTTCTACATTACTTTTCAAATGACCCCAGTGCTTAATTTCTAAAATTTTAGGTGTGGGAACGCTCATTTGTTCTTATAAACCACCCTCTACATTTTCTAATAAGGCCTAGTTAAACATTCCTTTGCCCCCACCCCGTTAACATCTCGGTGCCTACTCTAAATTTCCTATACACTTGTTTGGATTTACACCAACCATTTTGTATGAAGGTTACGATAGCAAATATACTTTTTTAATGAATGGTAAAATAAAAACAAAGAAAGCCTTATTTCCATTTTTATTTATATACAGTACAGAAGTAATTAGTAATAATACATATCAATACGTAAACATATGTTTTTGAATAAGAAAAATAAAAAGGTTTAATAGCCTAAATATTAAATTAAACCATTCAATTGTTGCTAGTAGTAGTAACACTCTTTTATTTTTAAAATGTAATGACATTTTTAAAAATTAAGGTTTTTGTATTTGCTGATTATGAAGTAGGTGTACGGTTTTGCAATTTAATATTGTAAGGCAATGCCTAGACAGGGTCCCCACCCAACCGTGAAAACCGTGAAACCTTGAATAAGCCGTGAATTTCGTATACCGTGAAAAAACCTGGAATAAGCCGTGAATTTCGATATCAAACCTTAAAAATATATCAAACTTGAAAAACAATTAAAAAAATATTATCAGAAAATATCACATGTGTTTTCAGATAGGGAAATGTACAACAGGATTATTACCGTTGTTAGTACGTTGTAAATATGGTGAATACCGCGTCGTCTGCCTACTTGCAGATTGCAGCTGTGCGGATGATTTAAGATAGTGATGTGCGATACGGCCGTGTATCGCGATACACGATACGTATCGGAGTCAGATATCGTATCGGCCGTATCGTATCGGTGCTGTGTATCGCGATACGTGTATCGTATCGCTTAACATATTGTGCATAAACGATACGACGTATATTGTATTATACACTGCAGTTAAAAATACGGCCATCGAGGTATTTCCATTGGTTTTAATTGTAGTACCACAGAAAGAAGGCTTTTGAAGAATTCTTGTCGAATATAAATATAACCTCATTGTTTTACAGCCAAGAAAATAATATCGAATTATCGTCTCTATGTGCCGATACAAAATCGAGTATCGTTTTAGGCGATACGATACGTATCGTTTAAAAAGTATCGGGACAAAATATTGTCGTATCGTCCCTAGCGTATCACGATATTCCGATGCGATACGATACGTATCGCACATCACTAATTTAAGATTGGTTCTGGTTTCCACGGTGCAAAGGAACTCGGGCGACAGTTGTTAAGTTGCTGGTGTTTTTTCACTGTCAACTGACTGCTGACTGACACTTGTGTAAGACCGTTTAAGTGTCTTCTTTACTGTATGTCATTTGCCTATTGTTTTGTATTAGTCGGTGACAGTAGACAACTACTGTATCTAGACTGTTAACTATACAATAGTGATGGGCGATTCGCGAACGAAACGTTCAAATCGAACGAATTGTCGAGTGAATCAGATGAATCATGATTCAACTTTTAAAATAACCAATTCGTGGCGCGAATCAACTCTGGTAAATATGCCTCGGTTATGTTGCTCGGTTTCGTTACGACCTTCTACGCGCAGGATATGCCGAAGCTGTTGCGCATGCGCACCAGCGTTGGATCGGTGTCACTGTTACAACTATTATTCACCCGTTCCTTTCTGTGTTCCAGGGTTAAATAAGTAACAGTGTGTAATGTAGCAGTTTCAATGCTCGGTTGGTTTCTAGGTGCTTTTTTATTAGTTGATATTGAGATATTTTATGGCAGTTTACCTTAATAATAAAAGAATAGATTATTTGGTGTGGTATAACTAAATTGAAGCGATGTTTTTTATTGACACTTATATTTTATTTATCTATTAGGTTAGATTTTCACTTTTTCAAATGTGGATGTTTTAGTGATAGATGACCAGATTTGCCTTATTGCCTAATACTACCAGTTTTATGCACTGCCTATTATTTATTTTGTGAAGACTATTTATCACAGCTAAGTTGTTATTTGCATCAGCTTATAGTATCTATATAATTTTGTCAATTACAAATACATGTAAAACGTCAATGACAAATAAATGATTTTGTATTTTATTGTGAGAGAAATTACTAATTTATATCATAGAAAAGGTTATCACAATAAAAATCTGCATCTGGTAAACATTTGTCCTTTATTTTTGATTAATAAATATGAGGGTGTTGAGTAAAAATACTACTGGAATTGCAAATGTAGGATGTGAAGCAGACGATAAAACGGTTACTTTAAACTAAAGCAGTAACTGTTACAGTAACAGTTACCTGGCATTGGCGACATTCCTCGAAGGAACAGTTACTCTAAAATATAGCAGTAACTGTTTCAGGGCACTTCCTGCGCATAGACGGTCGTTCGTTACGTTCACTTCGTTCGCGAATCGGTGTAGACCATCGTGGTTCGCGATTCAATTGCGTTTCCGCTGAGAAATGGTTGGGGGGGAAGTTGAAGCGGAAAGAAGGGGAGGGAGACGGACGAGGAGAGATCACTAAACGCTGTCTCATTGGTTTGCGTATGCGCGGCAAACGTTTTGTGAAATCCCACAATTCCATGCAATCTATTTTGTTTTGAGCTCTCTTTCTTTACAATATCATATCTGCTGGTGCTGATTAATTGGACTATCGGTTCGCGAACCGTTTGTTGTTATGTCATTCAGCTAACTTTGAATATCAGCTGATCCGTCTAAACGCTTGCTTATTGGTTCTTTAAGGAGTTTGCGGCTGCGCAATAATAATTTGTGATGTTCGATAGTCAAATTTCATTGCATCACTTGGACTATCGTTTCGCATATCACATATTGGAGTCGTAACATAACAGGACGGCAAATAATCTATAACAACCGATTCGTTTACATTATACGGCGAGGGCAGATAATGAATCAAAACGAACGAAATGAATCGGTTCAAATTTCGATTCTTTTGAATCGAGTGATTCAAATGAATGGGTTCGCTAAAAATAATCGCACTGCCCATCACTACTATACAACTGTCGCGTCAGTAACTCGCCCATTCTGTTTACACGGTGCGTAGTCAGCGTTGCCACTTCGAGAGAAATTACCCTTGCCGGTGATAATTTTGACCTTCGAGGGTAAAAAGGGGTCATTTTACTAAAGCCTTTAAAAATATACAAATTTATATTATCCTCTGTTATATACTTATTATACATTCATTGATGTTTATTTATGATTAAATTAGGCCTACTACATTTCTCTGCTTTATCGACCCTTTCGATTTTTTGACTGTGACGAATACTCACGAACTCCATGACAGAAATCAAGCTTAGGAAAGATTACATGTACAGTGATTGTCTCATGTTAAAAACGTGAAAGAGCCACGAGTGCCAGGACGACAAGAATTCCGCTAAGTTGCAGTAATGTCTGCAAGTTTTAACGTCAACCAGACAATAAATAACAAAAATAGAAAATGGGGATTATTGTCACCTGTCTCCGCCTACCTAATGCTAGCAGTTGATAGACTGAAACATAGACAGCGTTAGCTGTTTTATAATTGGCGTTTATGGCTGTAAACAAAATTGCATCAGCTGTTAATCATTTATATACTGTGATTTTTTAAGCAGTAAAATAAATTCTGAGAAAAATCCGTTATATCTCGCATGAAAAAATTGAGACAAAAACTGGCTGGCGTATGCAACTTCTGTTTTCATTCTTTATTCTAAACTTTAAAATTAATTATACATCAGTGACATATATAGGCGGCTCCTCAAACCTATCAAATTTCAAGCACATTTCCTTTATTTCATTAGCACTCTTTACTCAAATACAGGAGCTTAGATTTTGAGGGTAATTTTGACGAGGATCGAGGGTAATTAGGGATAAAGTGATTGGCAACACTGAGCGAAGTAGAAATCACCAAACCAGCAACCGATAACCGATAGACTAATGACATGACTTACGACGACAATAAAACAATAAGAAACTCTTAAATAGTTCTTATTTTTTAAAAGGTTCACTTGGGATGTATGGTATGGTTTTATGGTTCTGTGACATCGTAATTGGAATGTTGGAAAGTTTGAACTAGTATTTGACCGCTGCGCTGCGTCTGCGTTGTTGTTTTGCAACCGGTATAGGTTATGTTTTTTAATATTTCAACCGTGAAATTGACAATTTTTAGACCTTGAAAACCGTGAAAAACCCGTGAATTTGATCATTAAGTTTGAGTGGGAACCCTGCTAGACTGTTGTTAAGATCAGTTGTTTGTTAATTTTTAAAAGTGGAAACTACAAAACAGCAATACCAATCTAACTGTAAGTACAAAAAAATACAAAAACAGAAAAGCTTTTTGTTAACAACACAACTACAAGTAATGATTTTGAAAACTCAGTGTTCTAAAAGCCTAAAAGATATTAAAAGAAAACGAGTTTTAGGACAAAAGTTCCCACAATGCAATGCTGTCTTCATTGTACGTTTTCTGCTTTCGTTGTTTTGACTTGGTGTCAAGTGCAGAATGGTGTCCCTTTGCCAGCCAAGACTTTACGTGTCGCTCAGGATTGTATCTAGCCACAGGAGGTCCCAGGAGCCTAATCCGCAATAAATCACAAACAGTGCTGATGTAGAGTGAATATCTTAGAGGAGACATAATTAAGTTCATTGCAGAAAACCCACGTTCACATTCAGCACTAGACACTGCAATACTATTTACGATTGAGATTAGTTTCTTAAACGATGGCGGCTGCTCAAGAATAGTAGGTTTCTCTCCGCTTAACATAGGCTTCAGTCCCTGCTTGAAGTGTCTGAAGTCTCTAATTATATCCCGAGAACTGCTAATCTTGAATCTATCGCAGATTTGCTGGATCTCGTATTCTCCATAGGTAATAGATAATTCTTTTGGCCAATACATGGGGTGGATCACTTTGATGTCATTCATGATGGAGTTGTAGTTTTCAGACGCATTTGAAGATGATAGCAACCTTGAAGTCAAGTTGTTAGCAAGGCTCCGGTAGAACTGTTTTTCTGGAATAATCGGAATCTTGGCCCTTTCACAAAGTTCAACATCTTGAAACTTCATATTATCTACAGCAATTTTAGCTTCCACTGCACGTCTACCCATGTTATCAACTCGGTTTTCAAACACTTTTATTAACATTGTTACGTCACTGTGAGCTTGGATTAAGTTGAGGCTTGATTTCTGAAGCTGCAAGGATAAATCCGCTAACTCATCTAAAGCATCGTACATCAATGCCAGGTTGTGCACAAAAGTTGTAGATGGCAATGTACTACAAAGCCCTTTGTAAGTCGAACGTTGTTTTGAGTCCCGTTGCTTGTCTTCAGATGCTTCTAAAAAATGATTGTACAAAGCCTTAAAATCTGTCCATACTGCTTTCACCGCCATTAAGCTGGAGGCTACCCAACGAGTATCTAAAACACGGCCGATTTTCAAAATCTGCTCCTCTAGTCCTTTAGCAACTTCTGCCAACTCCCTGCTATTTTTTGGAGAGCAACTAAACATGTTTCTAACTTTATCCATGAATATTTTTAAATGATTGATTCCAGCTACTTCTTCTACCGAATCGTGCACGGCAAGCTCTAAACGATGGTTTAAACCATGCCAAATGCACAGGTTGGAGAATGTTTCGGTAAGCTGCATAGCAAGGCCAGATTTTTTGCCTAGTAGCACTGATGCACCATCACAAGTTAGAGCAATCATATGGTCTTTCATGAATTCAAAGCTTAGACCTAATGCTTGTAACTGATTTAAAAGCTCTTGTAAAATACCAGCTGTTTTGCTATTTAGCTCAAAAAGTGTTAAGAAAATTGTCATAGGTTTTTGCATTCCTTTTAAAACAGTTCTGATATAAACCACCAAAGCATTTTTGTTCGAAACTGAAGTGGCCTCATCCAAAAGCAGTGAAAATTTAGAGTCTGAATTGATTAGGCCATTTATTAAATCTGATTTAATTTCATCAGAAATATGATGAACTATGTTGGAGCAAGCAACATTTGAATGGAGTATTCGGCCCATATCCAAACCATTGATTATTTGAAGATCGATTTCTGTTTCAAACTCAAAAAACGGCCGATTTAGTTTGGCCTGCTTATAAGCCGTGCGGAAAATGCGCTCAGTAACAATCTGCTGCTCCTGATGCATAGAAGCAATTGATTTTTTCATTGTATCTTTCTTTGCTTCATTGAGTATCTTTTCAGCTAAAGAGTGAGCTCGAGACCCACGGTGTAAAAACATCTTTTTCCTAAGAGAGGATTGTTGGTCTTTTTTATTGTTTCCATAAGCGGTAACAGTTCCTAGAACCCACTCTTCGCTAATTTTTAGGCCCTTTGTTTTCTCGGCACCAAGAGTACCCACTCTTCTGCAAATATTACAACCTAGTTCTTTGTTCACAATTAACCAGGGATTTTTTGCTTTAAATTCAACAATTTGTTCAAGAGACCAACAAACTGGGTGTTCACCTCCATTAACATAATCCCTATCTTCATTACCAGTCTTAGCTTCGTCTGAATCAGATCCCAATCCCACCAACCTGGATACTTCTTTGTCCGACGAGGAAGTCGAAGGGTTATCATCCTCCTCGAATCCGATTGCGTCTTCTTTTTGATCTTGATCAACAATTGAAGTTGTAGTCGAGGCTTCCGAACTGCAGTTCTCATTATTCACATTAACTTTTTGTTTCTTAGGGTTAGGTTTAAAGAAATCAACAATTTTTCTGGTAGTCATAATTAAACTTTTGTAGCTACACTAGCACTAGTAATCATAAACATGAACATCGAACTGTGATTCAAAAACAAACTGATTACAAAACAGTGATGAAGGATGCAATGCAACTTGTGACCGAAACGCGTCAAGTCACCTGTGATCAGTGTTGCCACTGCCTCTGTGATGTGTGTGCGAAGGCGGTGGCGTGGAGGGCGCGGTGAAGGAATGGAGGGGGAGGGGTATTGTTTTGTTATTGTGTGGCGCGGACGAGGATGACTGACCTCCCACCCTTATTCCGCGCATGACTCATCACAGCTCACAATCGCTTGTTTGAGCGCTTATTATCTGCTTATGACTTATGAGCCGCTCGTGAGCTAAGTCTAAAATTGATCCTACCTACAATTTAAATTTGTAGTTTTACAGTTACGTGCGTTCCCTTGCGTTCCGGCACTCATGGGAGGTAAGGGAACGCCGTTCCCTTGCGTTCCCACTGAAATTAACCACTGAATGACCCCCACTCTTAAACGAGTCAAGATAAAACAATTTCGAAAATGGTTTCTAACTCCTCAAGAACAATAGAAACAACTGAGAGATGGGAAATTATTAGAGATGTGCGAGTACAGGTTTTTTAAGTTGAGTCGGGTTTGAGTCGAGTATACAAATAAATAACGAGTTCGCACGCAGCACGCTGACGTGAGGGAAGTGAATTTCCACAAAAAACTTTTAAAACTCAAGATCTGTGTAAAAACATACATTTATACCAATTTTCATTGAAATCTGAAAACGTTGATTTTTTGGCTGTTCTGATGCTCCTGGTTTCATTTACCTGCAAAGCTGGGAATACAATTTTGCGCATTATAATGTTAGAAGAAGGTCCAGGCAGGCTTGAAAGTAGGCGTGAGTTTCTTGGGATGATAAAAGTACTCTAACAAAGGAATAACAGGCTTTTCTAGTGTAAAACCCCCATAAGACAACGTACTGTGTTTAGTCGAAACACATTTTCTTTCATAACTCGGTAAATATTTATGCTAGAATGTCGAGAGAGGGCTTAAAACTTTCGCCTCACTAATTCCTATCTTTTTACACTCATTAATTTTACATCTGGGGCTTTTCTGACCCTTTTTGGGCCCAAAAACTCAAAATTTGAACGATTAATCCCCAAAAAAGGGGTTTAGAGTTTTCCGATTGTTTTGCCCAACGAACTTGTCCAACTGATTACAGAAAGGAACGTCCCTACCAAATTTTAAGTTAATCGGATAAAAAATGTGACCGCTAAAGTGCAAACACATATATATATATATATAATTTTGAACGACCCCCCCAAAACGTGTTCAGGGGGTCACATTAGGAACTTCTATGATGGTCCTGGGCTTAAGTTTCACTGTACGGATCATGCTAATAGTTCACTTTCCAAAGGAAATTCACTAAAAACACAAATAAATAAATGTTGTTATTAAAATATACTTTTATAGTCACTATGACCTGAAAATAACAATAGTAAGTAAAATAAATGGATTTCTGCTTCATTGGGAAAAGGTAAGTACATTTATCTGAAAATAAATCATACCAAAGTTTATTGCATAACATTTTGCCATTAAGATCAAATACTTAATCTTTTGGTATTAAGGTTGTTATAGCCTATATGGTATTAATTAACAGTTTCATTAAAAAATAATCTCAGTTTTTTTTATTTTATTTCCTCCTTTTTATTTATCCTATGTTTTGTATATTATGTAGGCCTAAGCTACATGTTTCTACGAATGGAGAAAATAAAATTACATTTAGGCCTATTAGTTAAAATAAACTTTATTTTAATATTCAAAAAGCCTATTACATGGTAAAACATTAGCCTACTTACTTACCCTACAAAATGTATTTACTAACATATCTTAGCATGAATTTTAACACTAATAGTCCAAATAAGAACAATCAGTAACATGAAGATATGTTTGAAAGTGCCTGGCAAATCAGTTGATGAAATTGAAGCCATGTCTTAGAGTTTTCAAATATTACAAATTATTTAAAAAAATCATTAATTAAAATTAAACAAGGTCAAAACAAATCACTTGGCTTAAAAAACAGCTCAATGCCAAAGGACAGGCATTAGCTGGTATAGCAGTAGTATTTTATATATAATATATATTCAGTATATAGTAGATTTCATGGAAAAAAATAACAAAACAGTAGTTTGGTTTTTATGCAAATTGGCCCCGTTAAGTAAACAAACTGGGTTTTTACTGCTGTTACAAATGTGTTAAAAGACTGGTGTGAGTTAAAAATAAATTTTTGGAGTAGTTTTATAGGAATTAATTATTTTCAGGCCAAAGAAATCTTAGCAAAGGAATCAAACGTCCAAGAAGTAAAATGCCCTGTGACTGTTTGTGGAGATGTCCATGGACAATTCCACGACTTGATGGAGTTGTTTCGGATAGGTGGGAAATCCCCAGACACAAATTATCTGTTCATGGGAGACTACGTCGACAGAGGGTACTATTCTGTTGAGACGGTTACTCTTCTAGTTGCACTAAAGGTAAGGCCTCGTTACTTTACCTTTGAAAATCTATATTTAATTTTAGGAAAATTGCTTGTGGGTCAAGTGCTAGTATTTTTTCAAGGCAAGGGGCCATACACATATGTAACACATTTTGTCATCATTTCAGACCCCCCCCCATGCACCATAACACTAGCCCATGCCCCCCACCCCCCCCCCCTTATATGTTACGTAACTCAATTGTAGTAGGCTTTGAAACAGCTTAAACCTTTTAAACATCGTTTTATTATCAACTAGCGACCACCCAATAGTCGACATTCGACCAAAAATTGATTGACGAATAATGGCTGTTCATGAATGTTTTCTCATATTATCCTGTATTAGCATTTAAACAAAATCATTTGAACCAGTGGGATAATGCTTCACCAGGGGCTTAACTTCATGAATAATTAACCTTTTAAAGTCTGAGTTTTTTAATTGCCATGTATGGCTCATTATCAAATTGAGGGACAAAATGGAAATGGAAAAGAAAAAAAATATTTGTTTGGTAAAATGGATATTTTATTGACCAAATAATTAATAAAGTTATATAGAATACACTGAAAACCTCAGCAGAGCTAATTATTGTTTATTTCTAATTTTTATCATAAATTTCCTTGCCAAATGCACAAAAAAGTCAGGTCGCTAACGTTTTTTTTATTGTCTGTAAAATTTTCAAATAATAACGAAAATTCTAAAAAACATTTGAAAACATTAAATTTGTTCCTCAAATAATGTATTTGAACAAAAAAATATAAATAAATTTGTATTATATACAAAAAAAAGTAATAAGTAAAAATTATAACAAATTACATGAAACTGACTCAAGAAGTTTGAATAACTGTAATAAGTGACATTTATTCGGGAAAAAGGCTATTGCCTCTTCAAAAGGCGATTAAACATTATAATTTAATGTACCGATAACGCAATACAAAGTTATTTTAACAAAATTATATTCATTATTGTTAGCGTTAGCGACCTGATGCGGCGTTAGCGATCTGATAGTAAACACAATGAAATGGCCGTTTTTCAGGCTATTTAACTAAACTATGCTAAATGAAAAATAGTGGTAACTCTAAATAAAATAATTGTTCAATAAAAGCAGTTATTTAACAAATACTATTCTTAATTCAGTAGCAAAATTGATAACTGAAAAACGTTAGCGATCTGATGGTCGTAACATAGCGAACGTAATTAATGGGTGAATCAAAAACGTTAGCGATCTGATGGTCGTAACATAGCGAACGTAATTAATGGGTGAATCCAAAGATTATCACCTACAAGGACGTTGGAGAACTAATGGTAAGCATGATAAGCAAAAACAAATTACACAAAAGAATCACGATCGTATTTTTTCCGCCGATCATCGGCGACAGATGTTAGTGTGTGTTTACGAAAAGCATTAATGCATTTGTTATACACGCTAACATCTGCCGCCGGTGATTGGCGATTAAAAAGCCCTTGTATAAATGTAGCTCTAAAGTCACATTTAAAGCACAAAAAAGGTTACTGGAAATTTTTTATATTCAGTGTAAACATCTTTCAAGATATGTGTAAAAAAGTACTAAATTTGACTTATAACTATTAAATTTGACTTCAATAATAATAAATTATACTATATTAATTAATATTAAATTAATTATGAATGAATTAAATAAATAATAAATTATTTTAGCATCGTAAGGGTCGATATTCCATCACATCGCATGCGTTAGCGATCAGGTCGCTAACGTTGCGATCTGATGTATCAGTAGTGCTCAGATCGCTAACGTCAGCGATCTGAGCATCAGATCACAACGTTAGCGACCTGACCGTTAGCGACCTGACGAATCTGTACGACTTTCCTTATTATTTGCACATCAAGAAATAGTGCGGGAAAAGGGAACGGTTTTTTAGGTTATGGCGTCTATTAAGACTGTTAGATTGAAATTTCTCTGCTTGTTCAGTACTGAAACAATGTATTGTGAGAGTTAGCGACCTGACTACTAATAAACATACTGGTTAAAACTTACCTTAATTGTTGGTTGTAGTTATAAAATCAAATACAGAACTCAAACTGATTCTTCACGTGCAACTAAGTAAAACGATCTCCTTCACACTGATGACAATCGCGGCGCTCGTGGATCACTGGGATCGGTTGTGGCAGCAAATTCAAATTATCGTGCACGGGCATTGCGTTACCGCGGGACTCTCATTTTGAGTCAAAAATTTCTTTTTTATATTGATATTAGCTTTTTTAAAACGTAATAGATAAAAACTCAGACTTATAACGATTATCTTAGAGATTTTATATGGTTTTTTATTCTTTTTGCAAAGTCACCAAAACAAAACATTGCACCGGCGGTACTCGGGGGGACCGTTAGCGACCTGACGAAAACGGCTTTTAACACTAAAAAAAAAATATTGGCGATAATATTTTTTCAGAAGAATTGTTTTTAACAAGTTGTTTACATATTAATATATTGCTGGGTAACTTTATTGACACTTTTACACTAATAATACCTATTTTATAACATCGGGACTTAAATTGTCCCTCAATTTGATAATGAGCCGTATATGCCTCAGCCGTTTTTTTTTTGGAGATTTTTGCTTTAATTGATATTTAATAGATAAACATGTTTTATAT
Source organism: Allygus modestus (assembly GCA_963675035.1). Lineage (NCBI taxonomy): Eukaryota > Metazoa > Arthropoda > Insecta > Hemiptera > Cicadellidae > Allygus > Allygus modestus. The sequence goes on from OY776112.1 coordinate 298,887,250, forward strand.
AATATTAGGTATATTGTAGCTCTTTAAACTATTTAATTTTCATGTCTGAAAGTCTATAAACAGGTAAAACGGAGAAATTTTTTGTATACCTACTTGACATTTTATGAATAATATAAATCCTGAAATTGACAATTACAAAGAATTGTGAATAGTATAAATCTTGAAATTGACAATTACAAAGTATCTATTGTGATTTTTTTTTAAATAGGCTATAGTTGTTCAATAATAAAGGCAAGCATCATTTACTTCAAAAGTATAATTAGAGGTAAATAAATAGAAAAAAACTTTCATTTTAGTAGTGTAGAAGGGTGTGAAACTCCTGCATGCACGGACGAATGCACAGAGGCACACTGCAGGGCACACACATGTAGTACGTGTCTTGTCTTTTCTTGGGCCTCCTCTTAGTGTTGGCACATACATGGCAGTGTCTTCTAGGCCTTTGGATTTTTTTTAAGTGGGTGGGATGGGTTCCAAAAAATGCTGGGCGGACAGTCGAAGGGGCGTCTGACCAAGCGATGGCCTCCCACCTTTGGGGCTAGTCTTCATCACACAGTGTTTGGAAAAAATGTCTCTTACCAAATTCAAACAAAACTGAGATAGCTGGATGCCTTTTCTTTGCTTTACTGTTTGTTTCAAAATAAAAGCGTTTCTTATTGAAACATCCAGTAAATAAAAAAACAGTTTTTTGTTCCATTTTAGTGTCTTACGCGCGGTTATATTGAAGGAGAGCTGCATATCCCCTACATCTACAGCCCTCATGTGTTTATTGTAATCTAACACACTGATAGGTTTTACTATCATCTCATTGGTTTCCCAATTTACTTTCCCTGTCTCACACATACTATGAGAGTGCATTCACACTTCACGCTTGTCTTGCCAACGCTCATACAACATGAAGTCAGTGTGATATGTGTCAACTACACCTCTATCTAACTTTGGCAGTTTCTTGGTGAGAGTTTTCCTGTATGGTTTGCATGTACCACACATGTTGGTATTTCGCTTAAAAAGTTCCTCAGCCAATGTTGGTGAAACATACCAATTATCAAGATACAGTTTATAGCCTAGGTCTAGTAAAGGGTCCATCAATGTCATAACTACCTGCCCGGTCATCCCTATCTTATCGTTCAACTCACTAAATCCAATCTCAGTTCCTGATCCAATGTAAGGTAAGTTATTACAAAGAAATCCTGTTGTGCAATCAGAGAGAACAAACATTTTTATTCCAAAACGGGCTCTTTTGCTTGGGATGTACTGTCTAAATGCAAGTTTTCCTTTATATAAAAAAAGGGTTTCGTCAATCGCTACATTCTCTTGTGGTGTGAACTTTTCACTAAAAGCGTGCACAAGATGGGCCTAATTTTATATAATCTTCCAAACGATTGTATGTTGGGTGCAATCGAATTGTTGAAGTGCAACATTGACAAAATCATCTTGAACCTATTTCGGCTCATTACCTGTGAAAATATATTGGTCTCGATCAGCTTATCTTTGCTCCAGTAATCATTTATGTAATTCTTTCTTACATGAGACATAAGAACACATAGGCCTAAGGAACACAACATTTCATTAGTGTTGGTATCATGCCAAGTACTATTTTCAGACTGAGAAATATTTGGTAGTACGGAAATGACCTCTTTGGAAAAGATTTGTTTGTTCGACAATGTGGCTTACAAGATCCAGAGGAAACATTTCTAAAAATAATTCTAAAGGAGAGCTATCATTATTTAGTTCCAAGTGTATGCCAGGATTTTGTTCCCTGAACTCAAAAACTGTAGGAGTAAAATCAGTATCATGCACCCATGGATAGGTATAGTTAGGTTGTTTATTATGTTTTTAGTTCACTTTTTTCTGAGGTGGTTCTTGTTCCATATTTTCACCATCCCCAACATTTTCTTCATAATTTTCACAGAGATCTACAGTTACAATCCTAACATTACCACAGTCACCACTTGGCCCTGGAATAGGGTTATCGTAATCGATGTCTAGGCCTACCTCTTCATTACTTTATTGACTTTCATTGTCATATGCCGAAACTGACACTTCATTCTCTTGTTCACTATCACTACACTTAGATTCATCATTGAATTTATCATTAGTTATAAATTCTGCTATTTCACAATCGCGAAGTTAACGCCGGTTTCGCGAAGCCATTTCGTTTTGTTTACAAACGAAGCAACAGCTGACGACGCAACTGATGGTGCAATTTATTTCGTTTTCTAGTGTTCCCACCTGGGAGAATAACAAAACCAAATATACCCTTGAAAAGCTTGTTTTCTCACGAAAAAAAAACGATATAACTTCTGACTGGATATTTGTTAGTCTGTGAAGTCAAGGAAAACTAAAACCGAACGAAGTCTGAAATCGCGTATACGCGACTGTGGCCCGGCGGCGGGGCTTGGACAACATTGCGTATACGCGACCATCAACTTTAAGAGGTTAAGGGTCCTCATGCTCTATCTCTTTACTTACCCTTCCCCATCCCCAACCCCTCCCCCTCCCATAGTTTTAATTTTTTTTAATGTGGAGTTAAAACAGAAACAGGAGGGTGTTACCACTCCAGTAAACAGTAGTATTTTTATTTACATTAGTCCTGAATCATACGTTTTTGATGTTGTGTTAGCATTTGTTATTATAACAACAGATGTCAAATACACAATGTAATTGATTACTGTACTTTCATAAGATTATCATTGAAACTTTGAAAGCTTGTAGGGCGTAGCCCTGAGGGGCCAATGTAAATTATAATTGGTTTCTGCTTATCTACAGGACAATACCTTTCTAACGGTATTCGTGAATTTCTCTGACGATGCACACAAGCTTAGAAAAAAGGAGGGATAGTTTTGTGCTTGCCTATTAATATAAAGATTTGGAATATGGATTTCAATGAATCATTAAAATTTAAATTACCTTCTTTAAACTTAATTTTTAATAACATTTTTAAAGCAATATATAATCAAACAAACAAGAATGTTACTAATAATATAAACAACAAAATAAACCATCTCAACAGATTCAGTGCGCCAGCTCTTAGGGTTAATATGTGCGAGTTACGTAGCGTTTATCCAAACCCCCCCCTCCCCCACATAATGCGGCATAACGCTAGGCCATACCCCTCCCCCCTTAATGCGTTACGTAATATGTGTAGTCAACATAATTATTTAACAAGACATCACAATAACTTTCAGCTGCCCATTCATAGACTTACTTCACTGGAAAAGTTACCTCAGTATTTAGGGAAAAAAACTCTATAATAAGTTACCTAATACTTGAAAGTCAATTGTAGAAATGGATATGTTCAAAGGAGAAATTACTGCTCTATTACTAAGTAAAACATATTATAATATTAATGATAATCTAAATGACGTTTTTTGATAGATTTTATGCAAGTTGTGACATATTATATATATATATATATTAGTTTTAAGATTTATTGTATTTCCTTTTGACAATTTCACCTGTTTCTCCAGCATTGCTGGATTATGTAAATGTTATGTGAAAATAAATTATTGACTATTGACCCCCAAGTGCAAATCGCCAGAAATAAGTAGGCCCTATTCAGTGATGCCATAGACAGTTAGCTAGCATGGAACTAGACTGTGCAAGTTATCAAGAAAATGTCAAAGGATTTTAATCAGGGTCTCTTGCTGGATACAGTGTAAGAGGTTTAGGCCTATTTTGTAGTTCTTTCTGCGTCATATAACATAAAGTAAAATAATTCTGCTTACCGTGCCTCAAACGAAGTGACAAGTGTAGCCAGAGAACCAATTTTAAATCTGCAGTATTTTGGCTTGGGTGTAACCAGAAACTTGTAAAACAGAAACAGTAATTTGATAATGTTAGCCTTAAATCCATTCAGTTTAGAAAACATTAATTATACATGTTAATGTTTCAATATTTCAGGTTCGATACAGAGAAAGAATTACAATTCTCAGAGGTAACCATGAATCTAGGCAGATTACACAAGTTTATGGATTCTATGATGAATGCCTACGGAAATACGGTAATGCCAACGTGTGGAAATTCTTCACAGACTTATTTGACTACTTACCATTGACAGCTCTGGTAGACGGACAAATATTCTGCCTACATGGTGGTCTGTCACCATCAATCGACACCCTGGACCATATAAGGGCGTTGGATCGTCTGCAAGAGGTTCCTCATGAGGTAACTTAAAAACAACGTTTTAATTGCTACAAGTATAGTTTGTGGTTACAGACCATTTGGCTTAAACTTAACAACAAAATGTGGATTTTGAAAATTCATTTTGTTTTGTGTGATGTTATACTTGTAAGGAATATTTTTAATTTAGTAACTATTATTAGAGAATATTTACCATTGTAAGCAGGCGCGGATCCATGGGGGAAATGGGGAAAATTTCCTCCCCCCAAGGCCCCAAGGCAAAGGTTGGAGTTGCGCGCGCACCCCCGCATCTGCGTTACGTCTGCCCGGCAGTGTCATCACGACTTGTTGTTTGATTGATGCGTCGTCAGTCAGACTTTATACTTGCCTGTAATACTTCAGGGGGTCCACAGACCGGAAATTCCAGGAAAATCGGATAATTATATGGGAATTTTGGGCGAAAATCTGGGAGTATAGTTTAATGCCTTTTTCGACCATTCTCGTTCGTGCGGCTGGGTCGTTGTTCCCAGCCAATAAAACTCGTTTTGGTTATAAAATTTAAGCCAGTAAGAAACGTTGCCAGTCGTAATTTTTAGGCCATTAAATACAACTAAATTTCTGTTTTTGACCCATCCGACATGGAAAAATAGGCGTTCATTGGCGATAGAACGGGGTCGAATCGCCGATAGTATTCGTAAAAATACGTTTCGGTTGATGTTTGGGGCAATTACAACGGGATCTGGCTTTTTTTTGCTAGGAAAATATGGTACGATTGCCAACTTTTTATGATTAATCACGGTCAGACTGTGATTTTTGGAAAATATTGAGGCTTGGTCGTCATATTCGGTCATTAAAACATGTTGCGGCCGTCGATTTCGGACTTAAAAATGCAAGGAACGGTTGTTTTCGGCAAATAGAATGCTGTGAAATTAGCTATCTTGTTGTATATAGTCAGTAATTTTTTTCTGTAAAATGCAGTCTGGAAGTTTTTTCGGCCTACAAAATGCGGCCCTACATTTATTTGTGGCCGATGGTTTTGCCCTACAAATTGCAGTCAATTGCCTTTTTTCGGACGCTAAAACAAGGTAATATTGCTATATCCGTGGATAATATGCGGCTCGCTTGTTGCTTTAGGCCAATAAAACGCGGTCCAGTCCATTTTACCAAAAACATTTTGGTGTTTTTGACCACCAAGTCGCGGCAAAATTTATTTTTTTTTCCTGATAAATCACGGCCAAATCTCTGATTTTGCCCGATAAAACGCGTTTCAGATGTCGTTTTTGATGTATAAAACATGACCCGGCTTTATTTATTTCCGAGAAAATGCGGTCCGATTACCATTTTTGAGCGATTAAGTACATTTACGGTATAAAATACGGTTTGTACTCAATTTTCGGCTGATGAAAATCTTTGCGGCTAGTATTATGCTATAAAATTGCCGGTTTAATTACCGATTTTGGCTGATAACACAAGCCCAATCGATAAATTTGTCTAAAAACACAGTTTGACCGTTTTTAGGCTAAAAATGCGGCCCGATTGACGTTTTAGACGGCAAAATGAGAATATATTGCTTTTTAGGCCGATAATATGTATCTCGGGTGTCTTTTACAATTGCTGTATCTCGGCCAATACAATTTGTTTCGAACTTAGTTAATAATAATAATAATGCTTTATTGTCATTAATCAATTGAAATAGACAATGTCACAAGAAATACAAGAGACATGCACATACCATTCTTCAATAACATACAAAATAACATGCAAAATACAATATTACAATATCAGAATTCAAGCTAAATATAACATGCCATACTAACTATGCAAATCTGTAATTGTGATCAAGCCAAATTTATTCATGCTATATCTATATTCCAAATTAATGCATAATGCAAATCATGCAATTTATTCACTTCAATATGACAAGCAAGTTGCAAGTTTCGGTAAAATCTTTGTTTTCGACGATAACATACTTTGATACTTCCCCGCTGGCATGTTTGCCTTTAAATTGCGGTTTATGGGTACAAACTATTGCGTTCTTACTGGCCGATAAATTACGTTAATTTGTCGTTTCTGGTCTAAAAGTTACGGCGACCATGAAATGCAGTAAAATTGTCATTTTTAATCCGAAAAAAAAACTGGTCAAATTGATGATTTTGGACAATAAATTCAATACAGTCGTCAGGGGTGGATACGTGCCTCCTGAGGAGCTCGTCGATAGGATGATGCAGTTCATCAGGCTCTTGAACCTGGAGAAGTACTGAAACCTTCTCATTTATTTTCGGGGGTGCGCAATAAGCCCATTGTGGCTGATGTGCCTTGGGACCTATGTCTGCCCCTTCTGATGATGATGAATACAGTCGTCCTTTTAGGCCAATAACACACATTTTGGTCAATAAATCGCGTATGGCTATTTTTTACAGACGATAAATTTTATTGATCTGGAATTTTTAACAAATTTCCGGGTGGGGACTCCCGGACCCCCCTCTCCAGGGGTATTCCATACCCCCCCCAACCCCGCATTTCCGCCCCCCAATGTGACTCCCTAGATCCGCCCCTGATTGTAAGTCCTATCCACTTACAATACAATAGCAATGCATTGAAATTGTCAGTACACCGGTGCAAATATAATAATTGGTTTGAGACAGGGTTTAAGCTGCGGTCGCATTTGCCGCAAAATGCGACATGCACCACGAAAATGTGACAATATATGGGCAGGCTATCGCTTTTTTGCTACAAAGAAAAGTATTCTTTAATTTTATTGCAGAAAATCTTGTTTTAACAATATAAATTGTATTAAAAGTCCGTGATCACAATCCACAACCAAAAAAGATTAGAAGAGTAGTTGGGATGTTGTATAGAGGCTTAACGTTGTGTTTGTTGCATTACGTCACTTTACCGATCGCCTCTGAGCGAGTGGTAGAGGAGACGAGCCTACAATACGTTAACAGTTGCTGTCGATTTCAACTGCGTACCGTGTAAACGGAATGGGCGAGTTACTGATATGACAGTTGTAGTGACAGTAGCTAACCCCCTAGCAGACGTCATGCGCCGTGACTCGGTTTAGCACGTACTTTGTAGTAGCCGAGTGAATCGGCGAATGCGAGAATGACGAGGGCTAGTTCGCCACCGAAGGGATGACTGCGTTCGCCTCGCCATCGCACTGATTCTTGTCGGTTTTTGTTTAGTCAAAAGAGACGAGCGGCAGGTCCTCCATACTTAGTGCCGCTTGTGGTCTCGACTCGCTGCAGAATGTGGACGGTTACACGAGCACGAGTCGCTTGAAATTGCAACGAACAGGCTGAAGTATAGAGGTACCTTAGCAAAAACAGACAACTCAAAATCGGTGATGCACAAATGCAATGGCGATATGCTTTGAGGTTATGATTCAGAGTGTGTAATGTTTGGGGTGTATGAGTTTTAGTTGTTCTGGTGCCATATTAGGCCTGTTCTATTAGAATGTTTAGTATATTTCCATTACAGACTTTAATGGTTAAAATGGATAAGTTACCAAGAATAGTAGACTGCCGAATTATATATTATTTAAATGTTAAACCTTAAAAACAAATACAAGCAAAAACAACTTAAGACCAAAAAATAGTATAGTGACACGCGATAAAAATGCGAAAAGGAAAATATTTTTGCTACAAGTCTAAGAGCTTGTAGCATTTTTGCTCAAAGAATTTTTTCCCCAGCTGAATCCCTGGTTTGAGATAATCAAGTTTACAAACCTTTTCCTGCCATAGTTCTTGAACAGGATTGTCCTGTCACAATCTGTAGGAATGACCTGGGTCTAAGCCCTTTTTGCTTATGGCCAAGTAACCCTTTGGGATCATTCTCACGTATTTACAAAAATGCAATGGAAACGGGTTTGTAAACCACTTTGGTGGATGATTCATAACAAGTAAAAAAGCATGTGGAAGAAAAAGGTCACTAATTTAAACAGTTACTTTGTGTTCTATTATGGTGTCCTTAACATTTGTTTTGTGTTCTATTATGGTGTCCTTAACATTTCTCAAAAACATACTTGTAAAAACTAAAGGAGTTTTTATGAAAATTAAATCTTATAACATTGGCCATTAATGACAATTTGAAATGTGTAAAGAAGGCCATAACGGATAATTGGATCATTAAATATTGTCCTTAAATGATACATGGATCACAAAATACTGTCCCTAAATGATGATTGGATCATGAAATCAGATCAGATAATGTTGGTTGTTTATGACTACCGGACAACGCAATAATGGAGTTCTTTTAGCTTGTAGTCTAAAATAAACGGAATAAGTTTGTAGCAAGAGCCAAGTGCATGAACAAATTTGTTTAATCAAACATATTTTGAGCTAACCCAATAATATCTGTGATTTTGACTTCGAATCTTGGGCTGTGTCAAAAAACAAACAAATACTTCTTTATAATTTAAGATGACCAATTATTTGTTCAAAGGTCTGTATTAGGCTATGTTTTTTTGTAATTTCAATGATATTTGACAGTAACTAAAATTTTTTTAGGAGGTTGATTTAAAAGCCGATTACGGTATATCAGCTCTTGTGGTTCAAAGGGTTAAAAAATGGAATAATATGCATATGAGCAAATAAATCTTTTTGCTTGTTAAGTAGAGAGAAATAGTGAATCTTAGACATTTTTAGGACAAATAAAGGCTAGGCCTACTTGGAAAAAGTTATTAATGTTGTCTTGATCAACTTTTAATCACGGCTGTTATGATCGCAGGGCCCCATGTGTGATCTTCTGTGGTCCGACCCTGATGACAGAGGAGGGTGGGGCATATCCCCACGAGGAGCTGGCTACACGTTTGGACAAGACATCTCAGAAACATTCAACCATTCGAACGGCCTCACTCTAGTGTCCAGAGCGCATCAACTTGTTATGGAAGGATATAATTGGTATGTTTTACGTATAGGCTGTATTGGTTTACAGTCAACTTCTGATTTTCCAGGGGCTCATTAACTGGATTGCAAGACTACTGTAATTAAAAGTGTTAATAATTTCAATTTTAAATTTTCCCATTTTTAGTACATACGAGTAAGGAAATCATTGTATATCTCAAACACAACTGATGAACAAAACTGATATGTTTAGGTTTGAACTTATATGCATACAAATAGATGATTAAACATATGAATAATGCAATGTAATTTAATTGCCGACGCAATATCGGCTGTATATCAAATTGGGCCTGTGTACCACAATATGTGTATCGCCTAATATATAGGCTATAAGTTTTGTTTTATCTGATTTGCTGCTTTATTAAATGGGCTAAGAAGTTAGAACAAAGTTTTCTGCCTTGTTTAAGATGAGTTTACCCACAATTTTTTATTCTATGTACGAATATGTTTTCCAACAACTTACAAAAAGAAAATTATTGATTTAGCAGCAAAAATATTGTTTCTATGGGAAATATGTTGTGACCCCTAAGCTACTGTGCCGCATATTTGACCCATATCTTTTTAAAGTTATCGTATGGTCTGTGAAGGCTATTTTAACAACTGTGCCGACTGTAAAATTTAAGATTATTAGATTGTGAAAAATATGATTTTGATAATGTAATTTGAGTGGAAGCCCTGTTTTATGGAGTATCAATAATTTTTCATTTCTCTCTCATTTACCGATTAATTTAAATAAAATTTGGTATATGTGTTGAATTAACATAGACCAATCGATGATTTTGAATATGGTGCACCTAACTCTGGGCATTCCGCGTGTCTTCAAAGTGGCATACCATGATGTTGACACATGGTGTTTTTATTCATGAAAAATTTAAATAATGGAAAGCTGTATCTTAAATGTTTTTCTCAGCACCATTCCCCTGAACAGCTTTATTTGATGTTAAACAAATATTGACTTTACTTTGAATTTCTCAGGTGTCATGACAGAAACGTTGTTACAATCTTCTCGGCTCCTAACTACTGCTACCGATGTGGTAACCAGGCTGCTATCATGGAACTTGACGATGCTCTCAAATATTCATTGTAAGTAAACATTAGCTAGCTCGCCCTCATATACTGTACCGGTATGAAAATGAAAAATATATCAGTTCACATTTCTATTTTCATTTTAGAGAAGCTCCATATCTCCATTTTAAATTTGTTAAATGAACTTCAAACGAAACTGTGAATTTTGGCTCCCATAGTATTCCTCTCCATGAAAAAGTAACTCCTAAAAATTAACTATGGCAAAGTGGAGTTTTTGAGAAATCAATCGGTTATGAATAGAATTATTCATGTTATTTTAACACTTATATGGAAAGTTTATTTTTTTGTAGGATGCTATAAGAAATATTAGGTTAGCTAATGAAACACTTTAAACCAATTCACTGTAAGGTTATTCAGATGAGCGTAACGACTATAAACAACATCAAAACAGTCTCTCGAAGAGCTCTCAATCAAGGATTTAAACAGGATTTATTGAGTAATTTCAGGTTCCTCTACAAATCAACAATACATATTATAACTTGTGATGAAAAATTAGTTTCTTCCCTCGGTACTTCAAACATAATACAAGGTTTTTTTACTGTAATATGTAGTCATCAGTTTGAAAACGAGATGTGTGTTATCAGTAGGGGTGTGCGAGTAGTGATTTTTTTAATCGAGTCGAGTCGAGTAGTGCCAATTATTCTTGAATTTCGAGTATTTTCGAGCGAGTATTTGCCTTCAGTTGGTAGCCTCAAATAGTGTAATGGGATTTGGATACCACCCTAGTTTGATAATCTAAACATGGTTTCTAACTAATACATGAGTAGTAATACAAAGTTTTGGCCAGTACAGTCAAACTGGATTACGTATTGACAAACAAAACACGGTTTGACTTTCGTATCCAGCCGATAAAACACAGTCCGGTTGTCATTTGGCCAATATCACCTGGTCCAGACATTGTTTATAACCAATATTAGATGATGAAATCGTTAGTTACGGCCGATATTAAGAGGCCCGGTCGCCACTTTTGCCGATATGTTTTCCGTCGACATTTACGGCCAATTTTATGACATGCGATCGTTTCTTGCGGTCTTCAATACGCGTTTTGGCTGGTCGCAATCGTTGGCGATTGTCATTTTCGGCCGATTTTACATGATGCGATTGTCATTTACAGCCGATCTTACGACATGCGATCAACTTTTGCGGCCGTTACTACGCGTTTTGGCCGGTCTCAATCGTTAGCGATCGGCAGGAAATACTCGTTCGAAGTTTTGACTATTTTTCAAAACTTTGAGTCGAGTTTGAGTATTAAAATACTCGGCCGAAAACTAGAAGTTTCAAGTACTCACACACCCCTAGTTATCAGCGATCTGATTGTTTAATGTTGTTGTTGTTGTTGCAGCCTGCAGTTTGACCCGGCACCCCGGCGCGGCGAGCCCCATGTCACCCGCAGGACTCCCGACTACTTTCTTTAAATTATGCTACTATCGCCTGCATTCAAATTGTATAATAATAGTTAATTTACAACCGACTACACATTTCTAATTCTAATGTAGATCATAGAAAACTGTACAGATTTATGGTTTAGGTTTGTGTGTTTTAACCCGAGGTCGATAATTTGCAAAACGGACCTGCACTTTATTTAGCCGAGTAATATTATGGTATGTTGATGCAGGCATCGCATTTTTGAGTGCTTTTAATATTAATTTATGTGTTTATTCCTCGCCTTACCTTGTATGTCTATGTACGATATGTGTTAATATGAAACGAGTAATAAATTCTCTTCTCGGATAGAACAAAGTTGTTATTATTGTACTAACAACAACACAGAATTAAAATTGAAAGGCAACTCACATGTTTATTTTCAGTGCAGACTTTAATTCCACTGCCAAACTGAAACACTGGAAACATTGCGGTTTCTGTCAACCGACCCGTGCATGTAAGGTTCTGCTTTATAAAGTGTGTTACTGATGACTGAGTTATGGTGAACAGAGATTAAGCACATATTTGTAAGATGCTTCAATTAGATTTTTTATATGACTTTTTTCTTAAAATGATAATATGAAGGAATTAATTTGATCGATATTAGGAATACAAAATATACTATATTTTAAATTGTTTCTCGTAAATTTTTTTTCAGTACATCAAACATTTTTAGTAGGTAATTAGTTCATATAGAAGCATTTGCTCGCATTATTGTTTTAAAAATACGTTTATTTATTTTATATGTTTTAAGTTGTCTATTTTTGGGAATAACATTCCGCCAATTTGTACATCTGACAAGTTTTTATGCAATCCAATATTATTGTTGAAATTTTGTTAATTATTTGTAGTCTGACAATGGAAATAAAGAGATAAATATTCAGATATGAAATACTCACTAAATTTATTTTATTTAGGCCTGTATTTCCTTATGAGTATTTTTGTGATCTATAAAAAATATTATTTTTACCTCTTCTTTTCTTCCAAGAAACCGAATATAAATAGTTTCTTTTAGTCATAGAAATTAATTAAGTTGTTGTGCAAGAAACATTACTTTTGTGATGGAAAATAAATTATGATTATACACCAGTATTAAACAGATTTCTTTATACTTAATCCTAACCTAACCAAGCTTTGGCTTCTGTTATAGTACCAGCTGGGTAAGGCTAGGCCAGGCCAGGCCAGGCCTGGCCTCAAAACTTAGCTATTTTTTTAAAGCCAAGCGGCGCACTACCCCTGTGTCATTATCACTGACTCCCTTAAATTCGGAGAAATAACTCAGCTTGATACAAATGTATACATATATTTTATAAATTAAACGGCTGATCGGATGTAATTAAGTGACGGGTCTGTTTTTCCACCAAGTGATGACGAATATTGCACAACTTGAATCTCAATTCTACAACTTTCTATTTACTGGCTAGTCAGTGTTGAGAACAAGCAGCAAGATAAAACAGGCTTGCCGTATATTTATGAAATAATTTGGTAGATTTTTAATATCCTTATATATATATATAATATATATATATATATAATATATATATATATATATATATATATATATATATATATATATTCCTATATATTAATTCACAAGCAGGCCATTTTATGAGAGATCTAAAGAACAGCTAAACAATATACTGTCAGACTTTTAGCGTTTGTCTACAAATTTCAATAGTACAAATTGTTTTTCCCATAAACCGAATAACATAGCCGATGTCACATTTGGCGGGGCAGTGAATGGACTGCCACACGCAGTTGAGGTGGAGGGGGAGATAAGCTCGGCAGAGTAAACAAACATTCTTTACTTTCTGGGCGGCTCTTACATAGCAATTCACTAAATAAAACAAAATACTACGTCAAAATGCGATTATATAGTTTTGACCAAATATTGTGCTTTATTTAGTGAACAACTATTAAGAAACTGATTAATATACAGCACAAAAGCAGATTTTGTTTGTAGGGTAAGGTCTAAGGAACAAATTAATTGATTTTTATGTTTGAAATGCTAAACATTTGTGAAGGTTCGATACTGGATCCAACTGCCATTGGTCATTGGGCTATTAATTAATGATCCTGGCTAAAGAATCAGTCGGTCCTAGTCAGTAACAAGCTACACAGGGCATTTCACCCATTCTACACTCATCATTCATATTCGCCTTAAAATAAGCCTAGGTTGCATTGGCGTCTTAATAAGATAACTAAAAGAGGTCGAGAGGTGTAGATTCAATGTACACTTACCCTCAACTCTGCCTCTCAGGGTTCAATGTAATCCTTATAGAAGAAAATCAATCGATTAATAATTGTACATTTAACAGATGTTGAACAGCACAAGCAAGAACAGATTACATTTATTGTGTGGATAGAATAAAGACATAGTATGCACAATACTCTTTGAAGAGTTGAGAAACAGGCGAGGAAAACATTAGCGTGAGCTTGAGCAACAGATCCTAATACTTTATAAACCCGAAAGCCTGCACAGACTTGTCACTAATTTCCAAATGTATGTGAAGTTTGAAATTCGACATAGATTTTAAATAAAATGGTATTCTCCTACTGCAGGGACTATATCATTCAACAACAAACGGAGATCCTTTTAAAGTTGTAACGTTAATCTTTTGGATACGGTATACATAGAATACAAATAGATAATAGAATTGGATTGTTGTAACCTTTCTCAGCCTGCCTAATAATGGTGGTGTAGGCTGAGGATAGGCAGTGTTAAGAGGGCTCTAAACCTTCGCCAAACGGCCGAAAAACACACCTCTGTATTACTCAAATTCTGAGGTTATTAAAGCACCTAGCGACCTCCAGTGAACGATAAAATGTTTCTCATGAAATTAACTAGGTTAACCAAGTTATTTTAAGGTTTTAAGTTATTGTTATACATATTTTATTCGGGGTTAAACTCAGTGAAAATTGACCATTTTCTACTACGTAAATGTCAAACAGTTAAGATTAAATTAGAAAGTTTTTCTGTTTTAAAACCCTTATTAGTTATTCAAGATCATTTCCCGCTAGGCAGAATTTCAAAGGAACCAATATTTATCTCATAAATCGAGTAATTTGTGAGGGTTGTTTCTGAAAAGCGCTTCGCAAAACACCCCCGTACAGAGGACGCTCTGGCGAGCGGCGATGGAACTACCACCGCCAATGAGACATTCGTCAGTGTCGCCAACCTCTGTTTCTCTACCTATTGGGACATCGGACGGACGTAATTCCCCAGAAAGGTCCTCTGTGTCCTTGCTTCAAACTACTCTAAAGACACAATATTTGTCCGTCGTACCATACCGTCATTCTTGATGATATAGCTAAATCAAATTTCAAATGACATTATCTGGGCTTTTTACCGTTCAAGAATGTGATCAATATCATTCAATATGATTAAATGATTAAACCTAATATACTGTAATACACCACAAATTTGAATAAAATTAATCCTTCCTTAAACAATATTTTTTTACAAAAATTAAGATTGTTCTAGTTATTAATGTTTACAGTTGATACAAATAGTAACAATTATATTTAACGTTACCAAGTGCAATCCGTTTTATATTGTTTTTCGTTAACCGTATAGTAAGAAGTTTCTCATTAACCATCATAACTGTAACTCGGCGTAGGTACAACGTGGCTTTAGCCAACTTCATCGCAATCTGTTTCATGTCATTTTCAAAGTGTGTGTGGTTATAAAATACTTGTATAACGGGGCGCGGCGGCCGCGCCGATTTCCAAGAGCACTGAGCCGAGAGGTGACGAGGCGCCCCTCGACCAAGGGTGGGAGTGCATCACCTCACTTCCTGGAAGATCATCCCATACAGCATTTTCCTTGTCCGCAAACCTTCAGTTCATCAGTTGATCTTTGTGACAGTGAAAATACCCCCAGTGTGTAAAAAGGCAGAAATATTGCAATTTCGTCATGTGGACACCTCAAGGAATGAGGATGGAAGCGTTTGGATCATGATTATTATAACAGATGATAATAATAAACCATAGTCTTTTATCATACTCAAGATGTTTCATTTCTGTTTACTAGTGATAATAATGCGGAAGCGGATTGCAGACGATGATATAAATCATATTGTCATACTTTATCCCTTTTATCATATTATCTATGTTTTACTTTCTCCCCTCGCATGTTTAATACGAAAAAAGAGTCCCTGGACCAAAAATACTAAATAATTTTGTCTGGTCAAAAGAATGTTTTTTTTATCCTCGCAAAACCGTAGACCTTACAAGTAACGATCGAAAGGGGCGCCAAAATCGGATGGGGGCGCATCATATTTTCTCTCTTATTACATATAATAGCAATATTAAACTCGAATCATTACAACTTCAATTAATGATGAAACCCCAGTTGAATACTCTCCAATCCCCAAACCATATTTTTCGTCATCTAGGAAGCACGTTAAAATAATCGAAGAGAGCCGGCTAAAACAATTAGTTGCATCATATAACTTGATATTTTAACATTGTAATTTTCTTTCAGTATTGCAAGTTTTATCCAGCACACTCTCAATACGGTACCAATCAGAATACCCTGAAGTTGTTACAAATCTATAAAGGTCAAAACAACTTCTCAATTTGGAATTGAGGGGAGCGGAGGATTTGTTATCTGATATGTAAATTTAATGTTTAAATAAAATGAAGGTGCAACATGGTGAAAACACAACTTTCTCTCCAATAATATCTTTCAACAACATAAAAATACTAATATACAAAAAATTAACAAAATCAGCCGGGTTAATATTACATATTTACAATTTATTTATTTTACAACTACGGATTACGCACTCCACCAGCACCCCGCGACCCGTCATGAGCGCCTAGCGTTTCCCCCGACCCCCCCCAAAAAAGTGCCGCGCCGTGCTGGAGCACGGCTCGCACTGCCCTAAAGCCGGTACTGATTATTGCCATAATTGATATAATTAGTTGATATAATTAACTTTTATTTTAATTGATATAATTTTCCTTTTTATTAGCAAATTTCTCCTATAGGGAAGAAGCTATTACCGTAGGTGGCATGGTAAGACTTAAGCCCGAGACCATGATAACTTTTCTTTTTGAGGTCCCCAGATGCCAAAAACACTATTCGTTCAAATTTATATATATATATATAGCTACAATTCAATAAGGAACTGAAAAATTCAATACATTACACTATATTTCGCATTTCGCTTCTTCAGGTGTATAAAATAAAATAAAAGTATAATAAGTATAAATAAAAAACTATAACATCTAACAAAATTAAAGAACGAAAATATAAATATAAATAAAGATCACATGTAAATTGGCCATTAAATAACATCTGTGGCACAATCTATCTTAAATTCAGTCCATGGGGGAACTTAGATTTTAAAACCATTTGGTGAGCTTGTTCCATATATCTCAGCTGTTTTGTCGTGGAGTCTTTCCTTAATTGCCGAATCGGTATAATTGTATATAGTTCTTCAAAAGATTCCTTGTGATGATCGGCATGTTTGACCAGTGGCTGCTCCATCTTCCTATGATTGAAGGCATACCTATGACCTGTAACTCTTGTTCTTAATGTGTTTATGGTTGATCCTATATAATCCTTAGGGCACTTACTGCATTTAACTTGATACACGATGTTTGATGAGTCACAGGACATGTTTTTTGTAATGGGGTATGTTTGGTTTGTTATACTACTCGAGAATGTCGATGAACATGGAATCATTTTACAAACGAGACATCTTGGTTTCTTGCAGGGTTGTACTTTATTCTTTTGTTCTGTTTTCATTTGTTCGTTTTTAGAAGGAAGTTTAGGTTTTGATAATATTTCTTTTAGTACAGGAGGTCTTCGAAATATTATTCTAGGAATCTTTTTAAATATTACATTTGTAGAAGAGGATTGCTGTAATACATTATAAGCTATTCGCATTATGTTATTAAGTTTGTATAACCCAGGGTGGTAAGTGGTTATAAATTTTGGATCTTCTTTCTCAAAAGATGGTTTATTCTTTACTTTTATAGTCCTAGTGTTAAGTTTAGAGTTAAGAAGCTTCCGTGGATAACCTCTTTTAGTGAAAGCTATTAGTAGGTTGTCAACATAATTTTCTATGTGTTTTCTCTCGCTACATAAATTCATTGCTCTTTTTGTTAGACCTTTTGGGATAGACTTTTTTATATGTGGAGGATGACAGCTTTCATAATGTAGATATTGGAACGTGTTGGTACTTTTCACATTTATGTTATTTTTTAAAATTCCTTTATCTATATACACGTTCACATCTAGAAACGTAACAGATGATATGGATATGGTCCATGTAAATTTTAGATTACTAAAAGTATTCAGGGACAGTAAGAAGTTTTCCAGTTTATCACGACCATATGTCCATATCATGAATATATCATCGATATATCGTTTCCAGAATATAGGTTTGTGAGACTGGGAGGCTAAGAAATCCTCTTCCATCTTACCCATAAACAGGTTTTTCTCAGATAGTTTTACTAAAAACTTCAATGTATATATGTGTGTCCGTTACCGCGATAACTTTTGAAAGAAACGCCCGATTTTGATGAAATTTGGTACAAATATGGAGAGTAGCATTTATGACTTTAATTTCGAAAACCAGATCGATCGCACTATGGGAAAGGGATTTTATGAGGGTTTAAATTTTTCCAAAAATTTGTTTTTTGCAAATTTGACCCCAAAACGTTAAAAAAATTCAATTTTGGTTATAGCCATTTTATAGAGCTTACAAAAACAAATAATTTAGTATATTGAATCATTAACCTAGGTTAAGTGGTTGCGGAGAAAATCCAAAAAAACGTGTCCCATGTTAACCTTAAGGGAAAAAGGTTTTTAGATTTTTCTCAGATAGTTTTACTAAAAACTTCAAATTTCTGTTTATAAATGTGTTTAGCTCAACAAAACAAACATTTTGGTGTTTTAATCGTTGTTCTACGTCCAACCGTTGAAGAGATATTCAAAGTGCTAAACACAGTACGTTGTCCAATAAATAAAAGGAGAATAAATAAAATTCTATATCTCGATTATTTATGAATGTATATCGATGAAACTTGGTATGTGGCTTCAACTAGTTGTGGTATATTGAAATTAGCACAAAAAAACAAGTTTTTTGTTGATAGTCCCCGTAGCAGCAAACCTGCATACTCGGCCCCCATGTTATTCATATGGAGAATAAGTAAAGTTGTATATCTCCCTTAATTATGAACCTACATTAAGAGAACTTGGTATGTAGCTTCACCTGGTTAATTTGTATTGATAATTGCAAAAAAAACATATTACTTATCTTCCTCGTTGCAGCAAACCTGCGTCCTCAACCCTAATGTTATTCTTATGGAGAATAAATAAAATGCTATATATAACTTATTTATGTACGTATTTTTGTGAAACTTGGTAAATAGCTCTATTTAGTAGTGAGTCACATATATATGCATTGGAAATTCGCTGAGTACGCAGGTTTGCTGTGACGGGGGTATTACTGAAATGTCTTTAATTCCAAACGAAGTATTTTGTATCTTAGTGCCAATTTTTATCTTTAAAACCATAAACTATAACCAATTCAATGTTTATTAGTGACTGTTACATCGGGCTATTTTCATGTTTTTTATTAACAGTTAAAATGTTGCAGTCTAACCTAATCCCAGAAATTCTGTAGCATATTACAGTACACTGTATACAAAACCTATGTGCAATACAGTCGGGTTTTTACTTTACAACTTGTTTTTCTTCATCCCTTATACAACGTGATTGATAACTATTTATCTGAGTAATGATTCCATAATATTACACAATTGCAACGTTTAAATGTTGTGTACTATTCCGAAATTAAGTTATATAATATCTTAAGTTTTTACAACTATTATTTATATAATCGAATTTCACAATTATTATTTGTTCTTGGATCTATTCTCAATCTTTAAATAATCTCACATGTTTTATCATAGAGGGTACATTTTATATCCTACGGACATTTTTATTGACAACTACGTAAGAACTACATGAATTTTCTATGCATTCATACATTTTAATGTTTATACATTTGTTATCCATGCAAAATGGTCGTGACAAACATTTTGAGTTCGGGGCTAAATCCAAAGTGAGATTCTCAAAGAGAATTTTAAAGGAATATAGAAGCAGTGAGGTGACAGCCAAGACATCAGCCTGCCTCCTGCCACTGGCGGCATCGGGAGTTACCGTTGTTCGTTCAACTTCCCCACGAATCCATGGATTCCCTTTCGGTTGGCAGTAATGCGAAAAACCGGTTTAGAGGGTGGCTCGCCTAGCGCGGCCACTTGTGAAAATTGAAACTACGTGGAGCTTTGTGGGACACAGATCGTTGTACTCCACTGTGGCCACGGACCTTTAGAGCCACCTTAACACGTTCGCTGCGGCCCACCAATGGCGGGCGTGCGCCAAGTGCGGCAGCGAACCAGATTGGCACAAAACAACGGTGCGGTGATGTGCTGCGTTTCCACGAGACTGGACGTAGTTCGCTGAAACACCCACAGGTAGCAGCACTGCCTGGGTACTAGCCATTTCCCTCGTAATGTCAATTAAAGGGAGAATATCCCAGAAATATGGGGCAAAAACTTGTTTTTTGTCCCGTATGAACGGGAATTTTACGGAGAAATTTACTACCAACTAGTGATGGTCAAAACCAGAAATTTCGAATCTCGAAACCGAAACCGAAACTTACAAAATCGAATCTCGAAACTCAAATCGCGAAACCCTATTTACTTGCCTGGGTATGGTTATGAAAAATAAATCCAGAAAAATTAAGTAAAACTAATTATATATTTTGGTTAGAGTTGTTCTTTCAGAAATAAAAAATCAATAATCCAAAAGAGGTGAAGGTAGACGACCGATGACAGTAGGCTTTTGACCTTTGCATTGTTGATCGAAACACGGGCGTGATTTCTGTTAAAAAACAACAATAAAGACACTCAGCAGTTTCGAGTTTTGATTCTCGAAACTCACCAATCGAATCTCGAAACCGAAACTTTTCCAAAGTTTTGGTGGTTTTGAGATTCAAGTTTTGGTTTTGACACATCACTACTACCAACCTACACCAAAATAAAGCTCGCATTCCTAGCTAAACGCTGTCATAAAACACCCGTCCTCTCCACAGTGCTGCCAGCACGAGACCAAATGTAACTTGCATCTAGACAGAGCGCTTTGTGGCGCTCTCAGATCGCGGCGTTGTTCTGGCGCTCGCCGCAGCGAACGTGTTAATGTGACCTATTTTGTTTTATAATTAATTCAAATGGCTGTAACAAAATTATACAGATGGTTGTAACAAAATTACATCAGATGGTAATGATTCTTCAATCAGTCAAGGAACTACTAACAAAATTCAGATCTTGCATTTAAAACAATAATACCCCCGTCGCAGCAAACCTGCATACTCAGCGAATTTCCAATGAATATATAACATAATACATTAAAACACACCAGGATTCATAAGAAATATATTCACAAAAAAGTTATATTTAAAATATTAATTATTCTCCATAAGAATAACATTGGGGATGAGTACGCATGTTTGCTGCAACAAGGAACATAAAATAATGGGTTTTTATGCAAACATCAATAGAAATCATCTTAGTGAAGTCACATACCAAGTTTCATCCATATACATTAATAAATAAGCGATATATAACATTTTAATTATTTTCCATAAGAATAACATGGGGATCAAGTACCTAGGTTTGCTGCAACGGGGTACCATAGGCGAAAAATTTTGTTTGTACAAACAACAATAAACCACTACCAGATGAAGCCATATACCAACTTTCGTCAGTTTATGTTCATAAATAAGCGAGATATACAATTTTTCTTTTTCTCCATAAGAATAACATCAGACAACGTACTGTGTTTAGCACTTTCAATATCTCAGTAACCAATTGACGTAGAGCAATGATCAAAATATCAAATTACAAATTGTTTTTTATGCTGAATTTAATGTTAAAAATTAAAATTTGATTTAAATAAAAATTACATGTGGAAACCCCAAACAAATCCATTTTTGGGGTGCAAAACCCCCCTTTGGATGGTGCGATTCGTCTGGTTTTCGAACTCGTTCAAATAAATAGTACTTTACACATTTGTACCAAATTTCATTAAGATCGGACTTTTTTTACGGACACACACACACACACACACATATATATATATATATATATATATACATATACTATATATATATAGTAAATTTGAACGAATGGTGTTTTTGGCATCTGGGGACCTCAAAAATGAAAGTTATGGTCTCGGGCTTAAGTCTTACCGTGAGACCTACGGTAATAGCTTCTTCCTTATAGGGGAAATTCGCTAGAAATAAAACTTGTTTTACATGCAAGATTGATTTTTATTAGAAGTTCATTGACTGCTTGAAAAATCAACCATTTGATATAATTTCATTTAGCCATTTGAATTAGTAATAAAACAAAATCGACACGTTAACACTCTTAACATACGTTAACGCCTACACCACAACTATAATCAGACAGGCTGAGACAGATTACTGCAGTCCAAATAAAGCTCCACTTTTATCGTTCTGTTTGACTATGTTTTGTAAATAAAACGCACACTTTTGTATCGGTATTGTGACGAAGGGACCCATCTCCCTTCGCCTAGGGAAATTAATAGACGCTAGGTTTCCCCGTTATGGAAGCACTGCGTACCGGGGTCATGGTGGGGAGTGCGAGGATGCGCCGCGGGCGGACGAGAGTGTGTGGTGTGTAGCGTTGACGAGCGGAGCAGAGGAGCTGGAGGTGCATCGCCAAGGACCGGGACCAGGGACGACCAGGACCTACCAACCTCGGGCTATGGGGTACGGAGGTGGACCGGGCAGACAAAATCTCTTCATCCTGTACGCGTAGGAGAGAACCGGAATGGTTTGTCAGCTACCGCTAGGGAGGATGGGTCGATCTGAGGGACCTTTGGAAATAAAAACTTAAGGTAAATCTAGTTGTTATCACTTTACCTCTGAATCTACCCCCCCAGTTCACCCTTTTAGCCAGGGGGTGTGACAGTATGATTTCAAAGCTCTGGTGGGATCCCAAAAAGCAGGAGGCAAATCTTAGACTATAGAGGTACAAGATGTTTTCTCAAATGAGTAATCCACAGTAATGACAACAAATGTAAAATAATGCAACAGAGAGGCAATGAGAAAAGCTAATTTTCCCATCTTGTTGGTGCATGACCATAACAAAAATTGTCATCTATGTGAATTTATCAGAGATGTAATTGTTTCACATACTTTGAACACATTGTGTGCGGGTGGAGTACATGAACTCCAAGCTGGCCTTGCCAGTGTCTCGGGTGGAGTTCATGAGCTCCATAGACTAATGTTGTTTTTTAAGAAATACAGTGCCTCAGCCAATGCAGCTGGTGGAATGAAACTTCGTCATGAGTTTGTCCATGCCAGTATAATTTTTGGAATATGGTCAGCACTGCGTCGTATGGAGCATGTTGCGTTGTGGCAAGCGCCTACTACCATTGCGGCCATTCAAAGCTGCGGGTAGAGTTCATGAACTCCAAAAATTGATCGACAATAAATACATGTAAGAACTATCAGAAACATTTTTTTTAAATACGTAAACATTGTTTCTACATGTATAACCAATATTTTTAGTGAATCAAATTTTCAGCTCCCGGGTCAACCTTTTACAACATTTAAACCGCACGGAAAGTGTTAAGTGGGTGTAATTAATTGCAAAGGGGATAGCTAGGACAAAATAAAGCCATAATTATTATTGTAATATTTTTATTTAGAAAAGTAATATTTTTATATAACAAACTACCTTACTGCTTTATCCCTTTGCGATTGTCATCCCTTATAAGCATCTTATACGAAAATAAACAATGCATAAAATATAATTAACAAGCATAAAAACAACAATAGTAACAATAACAATTCTTAGACAAAAAATAACAGATCTTATAAACATGAGAATTACTAACTGAAATAGTAACAAAATACAACAATATTAAAGTTGTTCTTACTACCCTACATTCATATTTTTTGTATCGCATCAACATTGATTTAGCAAACATAACAATATAAATATTTCAAAATAACCCAAAATGTGTGATGATATCTAATCAAATGATATAACTGATTTTCTTTTGATTGACAACACACTTCTTAAGATTACCACATTCATTATTACACACTATGAAAACAGCTTATCTATTTTATCATTAACTGTATCACAGTTTCGTTGTTTAAAGTAAATTTAACTTACTGCAGTAGACCCTCTCTGCAGCGACCCCGGATTAACCGCCTCTGCCCAGGCAAAAATAGAGGTCGGTTTTTCCGCCCTGAATTTTAAAACTGGTCGGTTTAACCGACCTTTTCTAAGAATCGAAAGACTTCCGATCCCATCCTTATCGCTTTAATAAAATGTAAACGTACCCGGTCATGTCAAGTTTTGTTATGATTCACATGGGATACTCACAATAGTGTGCAACGTCAGTTTTTCGCTACTCTGCGTCAAGTACAGTACACAGCATTTTCGCTTGTGCGTTGGGCATGTGTGCAGCCTACCGGATCACAGTACAGTGTTGTACTGTATACTGTGCCATGTGATGACAGTATAGTGGTGTTTTTATAATTTATTTATATGTATCAATTTATTTCATAAGAAACAAATGC
Organism: Allygus modestus; assembly: GCA_963675035.1. Classification (NCBI taxonomy): domain Eukaryota; kingdom Metazoa; phylum Arthropoda; class Insecta; order Hemiptera; family Cicadellidae; genus Allygus; species Allygus modestus. The sequence goes on from OY776112.1 coordinate 298,911,425, forward strand.
AAAAGTAAGGTTTAATATATGCAGATGAGTTTTTTATTAATATAATATCAATAATACATTAACTTCTACAGTATTTTACATGTTTACATAGTTGCCCGTTTTAACCGACTTTTTAGGTTATCCGACCTAGGCCCGGTCCCGTGAGGGTCGGTTAAGAGAGGGTCTACTGTGTAGCCTAATAAATATTATGTTATTGGAACACAAATAAAATGCTAAAAGCCTTTAAAATCAGTATGTACCTTTTAAAAAATAAAATGGAGAACACACTCCATACAGATATAACAATAATCACTATAATTTAATTATGTATGTCATGGAATATTGTGAAATTGTAATTCACCAACTACATATAAAAAAGTAAGCTTATGAAAAAATCCCAAATAAGATATTTTCCAAGCATAAACTTTGTAGGATCTACAAACTAAATATATTTGGGCCACATGTCCTTGCAAAACTACTTGTAAAACATTCCCATTTGTAGGCTCTGTCCTCAAAACTGACAGATTTATTTATACTACAGTGCTGTCTAAAAGTTATGTATTTTATAGGGGACAAAATGCAGATTTTATAGGGGGGTGTTTTGTATGGCTCGCCCCTACTTCTCACCAATTTTATATGATTCAGGAATGTGCCCTTTGACTGTTTTATAGATGTTTCTGTCATAGAGACATTGATAGCTAAAACTCATACGTAGGTTACAACACAAAATAATCATTAACCCTCTGAGAGATGCCAAATTTTGACCAGGTGGGCCGTCAGTGATACACGGTTTGACCAGGATTTGCAAGGTTTTTTTAGAAAATTCACAGCAAGGCGACGAATAATGGAAAACTATTGAACCTTATATTCTTTTTATTTGTAAAAGAAAGGAGAATTTGAAAATGGCAAAAGAAAAAAGTTTCAGAAAGGTAATTTTCAAAATAAATGGAAAAAATAATTAATTTTTTTTGGTGAAACGTCAAAAGTAAAATTGTACAACATACATGGCGAATTTTGTAAGGTAAAATCAATACATACTCCATGTGTAGAATTTATTTCCCTACGTAGAAATATATAACAATCATAAAAAATAAAAATGATACATATGTATTATATCGAATACATCGAAAATAGTGAAAATCACCATTTTGTGCGCAAGCAGTTTCAAGTGCCAAAAAAAAATATATAACAATAAATGAATAAATCAAACATAATTTTTTGTGAAGGTTATAATAGTATAATTATAAAGATATAAGAATGAACAGTGAAACAATAAAATTCATAACATTATTATGCATTTATTATAAACTTTATATTGTTTGTACAAATTATTTATTATTTTATAATGTTATATTATTATATAATAAAAATATAATAATAAATAAAATAAATATAATTTTATATTGTTATATAGTAAAAATATAAAAATTTTTTATTTTATAATAATTTTATTATGTTAAACATTTTTTAGACACCTAATAATTCAAAATGAGCTAATTACAATGATTCTTTAGTCATATCCCTACATAGAAATATACAGTTTGGTATAAATATATTTAGAAATAAAATTGTTATCGCACACTTTATAAGAAAGGAAACTCTTACACTGAGACACGCGTCGCGATGGTTACTGTAAATAACAAAGATTTTCCTTTCCGGCAGACTGTCACTGCTGATTCCGGTTTCTGCCCAGGGCTACCAACCAGGCAAATAGTGATACTACATTTTCCCTCTTTCCAAAGAGTAATGAATCAACATATCAATTATATGTTTCATGTAAATAAATCGAGTTTTGCCGATCGATGACTGTCATCGGTGATAAAGTAAATCTAACGTAAAAAGGTACTAATTTGTTATTTTACCATACGTCTATTTAGAGATATTTTTCCATTATATTGTATATGAGGAGAAAGGAAATTTCGTAGCGGTTCCAGTCCTACCACTTGCTTCCAGATAGAAACAAAACTGACCTCGCTATGATTTTTTTGAAACGTCATGGGTTTGGCGATTGCGCAACACCTACAAGGCGTAGTCGACTCGCGCACATATTGTCATTCAAATGTAACTGGCAATTGCGTTGACATATTGCCGCTAGAAGGTTAATTGATAAAATAAAATGAAAGTTTAGAATGTTATCTTTCGATCGGTATGAAAATTATCCAATTTCAACCGCCTTTTATAAGTTTTTTGTGCATCTGAAAAAAATCCGTCGTGTGTCGGTGACTGTCATCGACCATCAAAATTTAATGCACCTGGACATGAGTGACGGTGACTGCTCATCACGCGGAGGGTTAACAGTTGTTATCTAAAGACTTTTTTCTGTAAAAATTTAAAAAAAACTGAATAGGTGACTTGTAAAATTAATGTTCAATACAGGGTCATTGAAAAAGAATGCCTTTATTTTAAGAGATCACTTTTTCAAGTAGAATGGACATATAGAGTTAGTCAGGGTTTTAAAATGCAGGTGAACGTTGGGAGTTTTTTTACATACCAAGTATGTTTCTATATGTGCTCCATTAGTTGCACAGCTCCATCAAGTCATACTTCTACTTCTGCCCACGTACACTGGACAGGACACGCAATTGATGGTCCATTATATTTTTGTTGAAAAACCATTACAGGGGACGTTTCTCTAGATATGCTTGGGTTGTTCGTGTTCCCTCAGACTGACTTGATTGAACAAGAAAATTGTTTCCGTATTACTTTTATGCATGATGGGGTGCCGCCAGATTTGAAAATAAACGTTTGCACAGCGCTGAATGCCCAGTGGCTCAATGGTTGCGTTGATAGGAGGCACATTTACTAGCCGCCTAGAAGTCCAGGCCTCACACCAATCGACTTCTCCTTCTGGTGATATATTAACACAATTGCCACTGATATTTAAAAACTAATAATATCCAGAAAACAGACTACCGTCAAACATTGGTGATGTGCCAATCTTATTCAAAGACCACTGTTAACAATAAGTAGTTGGTGCGTAGGCTGGATCCATCATCAACCGTAACTTAAATATGGTTCCTCCCTCCTTTGGTCTATTAGTAAACATTGTTTTTGTATGTCGGTCTACAGGTGTGTCAACTAACACAGTAACGCATGATTTTTGTGTAGAATAATTTATTCCCACGATTTAGGGAAAAATAGACAGTTGTGTTTCAAAACGTTGGTTTGTGGGTAAGTTTTGTTCACTACTGTTGACTCTAGACAAAGTCGATTTTTTTTATTCCAACGCCAACAGGATTTTTTTAAAAAGAGCACATAAACGCTATAAAGGGAAAGCAGTCCAAACCATTTGAGGTTTGATGGATTGGTTTCATACAAAGAAAGAGATCAAAACATTATTATCGGTAGCAGGAAAGATGGCAGTTGCCATAGAAAAATTTCTCTCGAGAGTTATGCCATCCAGCTAGTGTGCAGTTTGGCAATGCAGCACATCTACTATTGTCTGGTCCTGGTTGATTTGATAGCAATAAAAACCAAGCCGCCTTCTAATGGTTTAAACAAAACATTTTTTAAAACTGCTAAACTAATGTAATAAAAAACAGACTGTGTTTCATATCTTCACCATTATCAAAACCAATTATATTCCTCATTTTACTAAAATAAGGAGTATTTGGCATTAATTTGGGTTCAACAAATGCTAAAAGATAACAAAACTATGTTTCATTAACAACACATCCAGTCAATCTCACATATGTAAACTTAAAGTTAAAACATTAACAACAAAATAACATTTCATGTTCTTGTTTGCGAGGCATTTTAACAACAACATTAATAGTTGTTACAAATTTTAATTTGAAATACAACTAATTATAATCACAGATATATAATATTATTTCATTTTTTTTGTAGAAGTCATATTCAATGCTTTATTTACTGAGACAACTAAAGAATGTTGAAGTCTACAATAAATTATGTAAATATGAATACTTTGGAGTCTAAAATACAAAATGCAGTTTTGAAACTGATAGACAAGATAAAACTCTTTTACGGGTAGTGTATTTTGATTTTGGTAAAATTGGTATTAATTGGATCTTTGGTAAAACTGGTATTAATTGGATCTTATTTATTCTCTCGGTAACAAACAATTCACTAGACAGATTTTGAGGAGATAACTTCAATAGAGCTCCTAGTTTTCTGAGAAAAAATACTTGAATATACACGGTAATCCCAGTATAATTTAGAGGGAAAAATTGGTTAACAGAAAATTAGTCTTAAATTAATGAAGCTGACAGTATAATTTGTTGGAAAAGGTGACGAGAGTTACAACACCTTCAAGTAACTAACAATAAAGCCGCTCATGACCTCGGCCCAGTGAGACAATGTGGGTAATCGTCAGTAACACATTTAAAGCTCACCTTTGCAAATTTATAATGGTTGCTGGGTATGTAAGTTATCCAAATAAACAAACAAATCTCAATGGATATATTAATTTCCAGGCGAAACACATATTTTGAGAAAATATGGCAACAAATACCATGAAAATACCGGCATATTGACTTTTTTAAAAATATTACATATTCAATGGGCAATAATTTCAATAAACATTGAAGTACCAAGAATCAAAAATGCATGGTGGTTTTCAACTTTGTATTTTGTCAAAAATATATTCTTTATAACCTAAATCTTTGATTTTGGTCAATTACAACTTTTATAAAGCTGACTAATAAAAACAAACATGTAGTATTTGGTCATCTTGCAAAATGCTTGAAATTAAGCATACAAATATTGTTAATGAATCTTAATCTTGTAAAGCATATGTAAAGCTCTGTCACATATATCTAGATAATACTACTGCACGGTAAAAATGTATGTTTAATAGTACAAGCAGGATTACCTCTGAAGAGGATGCCCTCGCCACAATAAAAGAAAATCACAAGACCAGTGGACTCATTTCTCCAGGGCCGTATTTACCTAAGGGCGCACGGGGCGAGCACCCGGGGCCTCGGGCCCGAGGGGGGCCTCCAGTCCACGAAAGTGGGACCCCACGGATCACTAAGAGGGACCTCGCGAGGCAGTGTTTTAATTTTGTTTGAAAATATTTGTATACTTCTCAACTGACAATAACACAAATAATTTTGAGTTGTAAAGGGTGTATGTTCAAACTAAGTCTCAAACCCAAAGTCATCCAATAATAATTATTATTGTGAATACCGTGTGCGGATTTCATAAATTTGCCCTAAAACAGTAACACAAATAGGCCAGGTAAAACGTCAGGTAAGAGTTGAAATGCAACTACTGACAGTATCACAGAGCATCTTACTTTGCTGAGTTAAAGTTGTAGATGTTGTATTTTTGCAATAGATCATATCTTGTTCTTGAGCAATAATTTTTGAACCTGTCCTCTAACCCCATAATTTGTTTAATATCCACCTTGCTTTGCCGTACTTGGAAGTTGCAGATTCCTTTCAAGCCGATGTAAGTTAATTTTGTTGTTCTTGTTGCACAGACCTCAATAAGAAATATTATAAAATATTAGGAATAAACAGCCAATCAGAAAGTAATCAAATAATAGTATCAAAATTGTAATTGGTTATGAAAGTCAGTTAATGTGTAGAACACATTAGAGTAGTATTAAGTGCTTGAGGTTATCCTAGATATAATAATGATGATAATAATAACGATAGGGTAGCTTGTATCCTCTTTTTTGTTATTGTGTTTTTCCGTATTATATTTTTGGATTTTAATAGTTTGAAGGTAAAGATTTTTGTTTTGAATCAATTTATACTCAATACGATCAGCACTGTCCCGGTCTCGGTGAGGGTTACGGGATGTATGCTTATGATCGTTGTTGCCAACACTGAATTCTCCGATTACCCCCCACACCCTGTTTAAAATAACGTAGGAAGAGACGAGAGCTAATGATGAAGATAACATTTTTCAGTGTGTCATCATCCGTACTTTAAATGAATATAATGTACAAACATCTACAATATAACTGACTTTTTACTACATTTCCAAATATTTAAATCTCTGTAAGAACATTTTTGTGTGTGATAATATCAAATGCATCCGCAAAGATTTTTTAAAAGTTTAAACTTTGAATTATCATTAAACCAGAGTAATTAAAAGCTTTAGAACTCTGAGTATAGAAAATGATACTCTTCGTTGTCTTGACTATAAAGTCTATCCAGCAGTAGTATGTTGATAGAAACAACTTTTAAAGCGTTCCTAATCAATGTGTATCGAATTCAAACACAGGCCTATTTCTTTAATATATGCTATGTTTTTGTTTGTTTTTAATTATCTTAGTACAATTATGTTTGTGGTAAAGCAATTTTAAGAGTTTTTTATATTTATAAATTTGTGTTGTAAAAAAAAACACAAATCATAAGTCATCATGTTTTTATTATATTAAGTGAATATATTATTAGCTTATTGGATATAGGCTTACGAGAGCTAAATACATACTAAAACTTGCATCATGGAAAATGAAATGCAACATTTTTATTTTGTGAGTTTTTAACGTTTTGATAATAAATTAAAATTTGTTATTTATTCTTATATTTAGTGTATTTATTAAAGACTCAGAATATTAAAAATAAAAGAGTTATAATACGGAATAGAAAAAATAACTATTGTGTGTATTTACTGTATATACCTACATATATGCTTGTATTTATGTTAGGGGACCCCATTTCCATAATATACGCCCGGGGCCCCAGAGGTCCTCAATACGGCCCTGCATTTCTCTCTCACAGGTAAGCCTGCTCATCCCATCAAACTTTAATTTCACCAATCCTGGCTTAGAGCCGTTAACAAGAGTACTTATACCTAAAACATGGTGGTGAAACAAACTCGTTTGACCTAAGCGTAAAGAACGTCGGAGATTCACGAAGTAGATATCTTGATGCCAGTGTCGAGGTGGAGGGCCTGCTTCATCAACTCGTACGTAGTGAAGGAGACGGACACCATCGGGACGGCTCGGATGTAGTTGATGCTCATGCCACGGTAAAGGCCTCTGATCATGCCATTGTCCTTGTAGATGAACACGAGCGTCTTGACCATTCCCATCCTGCCGAGAAAACATTCATTGAGGCGATACCGTGGTACAGTGTAATAACCATAGAATAACTAATACATTATTTGTATTATTTATCCCATGGTAATAACCAAGTTCAATGAACTTTATGAGAAAATTAAAATGGCTATGGCAGATTAAAAATATTCAAATCTGAAACTGAAACTTACAAATTTATGAAAAAGGCATGGTCTAAGTCAAGTATTACAAAATTCAGATGAAGTATTACAAAATTGTAGATGAACACGAGTGTCTTGACCATTCCCACCCTGCCGAGAAAACATCCACTGAGGCGACACCGTGGATCCGTGTAAATAACCAAGTTAACTGAACTTGACGTACAAAGTAAAATTACCATAACAGATTTAAAATATACAAATACGACACTGAAACTCACAAATTTATTAAAAAGGTATAATCTAAGTAAAGTATTACCAAAATTCACGATTTTGTGAATTTTGTACCCACTAAACCAATTTCTTTGACATTCTCTACTATTCGGGTCTGTGGGAACCCTGAAAAATACAAAATGAAAAAAGCCAGTTTGTGGTAAGTCATAATGTTAAATAGAAACATACATTTAATTCAATTTAAAATTCACCGAATAACATTTAGTGTTTTTTTGTTATATCTATAAAACAATATTTAACTGACACAAGAAAGATAATTTAGTAGTAAATAGTATATTACAGATTTCCTGAAGTCCAAGGCATGCATAGACTGAGCTGGAGGGGAAGGGAAGAATGTGGACAAATTCTCTCCAAATCATTGATTTTTGGAGTATTTTTACTACAGATATTATCATTGTTAATCATCAACTACTTGGATTAATTTCAATAACATTTACTAGTGCCAAATTTGAGTAGTTTTTATAGTTCAGTCACAATATCAGACCAATAATAAACCAATTTTAGTTTAAATTTAAGATGATATTGCAAGCAGTGGGTCTTTGTAAGCGCTTATAATATGGTAGTCTCATTGCTTTTACGGAAAACATATCTTACTCCGGACTGAAAACAAAAAAATAACTCACTTTACTTATATTATTAAAAAATATAAATACACAACAATTTCAAAATAAGTTTTTTGACCTAACCAAAAAAATAATATATGTAGTAAAGTTGGTGTTCAACCTCAGTGACCGCTCGGGAAGGGTTAAATAAATGTAAACATTTGTTCTAAAGGTAAGATTAATCCACTGTGGTTCCCAACCTGTCTTGTCTGCCGACTCAAAATCAGTTTTGAAAATAAATTGTAACCAAAAGTAAATTAAATAGCAAAATTGCCTAGTACCCATCAAAATTATGCCATGCTAGATCATAAGCGTTTAGTAAAATCCTTATGTTATTTGTAAAATATTATTCATAATCTACATTTATACAAAAATATTTGATAAAAAACAATAAAATAAATGTTAGGCCTTTTACATACAAAATATTTTGTTGGAATATTTTTAAATAAACCAATGTTAAAAAAAAATCTTTTAGGAGAATAAAGTTTTAAATTGGTCCCAACTCTTGATTTCCCAATTATTGGAATTATATTGATTTTCACGGCTTTTGAATTCAGTGGAACTATAAAATTATGCAAATGTAGGAGTAGTAGCTTGTAGCAAGATTCGCAACATTTTTTGTTTTAGATATTGTTTTAACTAGCTGTTATCAGCCCGTCAAAAATGACGGGCTTGGACAAACTAATGAAGTTTTGTTCACTAGTTATAAAATAAATTTAATGGCTTAACAATTTATATTTAAAAAGCTAATTTTGAATTGCATGTAACAAAATGGGAGTCCACCGTGCAAAATTTAAAGATTATTGTAATAAATCCCCAACATAATGCATATTAAAATATTCATTAGAATGTGTCTAAATTCATAAAGTGTATTTTTACGAAAGACATTTTATGCCTGCATGCAAAAGCCCAAAAGGGTTTAGTTTATATGAAAGACATTTTACGCCTACATGCAAAAGCCCAAAAGGGTTTAGTTTCAACTTTGTTATTAGTTTAGTTTTGGATGTTGAATCAATCCCATTTTGGTGTCACTTCAAGCCACGTTTTGTTTCTTAAAAACTGCAGTTAAATGTTATTAAGTGTTTGAAGGTTTGTTCATCGCGTTCAAATTTATAACACAAATTAACCCAACTACTTTCACTGCTTTTATTTTTTTTACATTTTTTTATTCTGGATCACTGTTATATACATTATACACAGAAATTGTAACAATTCAATTGTGAATAACATTATCAGGCTCGCCCTATTAGAGAAGTAACAATGAATGAAAATATGCATAAAAGTTACAACGAATTACAAATAAATAAGATATATACTACTATTATTCGTCATTGAAAGTAAATACATCTTGGGGCAACCTTGCTTTTAACCTCCGATTCCTTGTCGAATTTCCTAGGCCGCAGGCAGCTGCCCATGGGCAAGTCCCCATATCATTCATATGGATGAGTTTTATTTCACATTTATAGGTTTATGTCACATATGTTTTTTTAAAAATTAAATTAAATAAACAGCTGTTATAAGGATTACATACACCTTCAGACTGTTTACATTGTTTTGTTTACTATTTGACTATTTACTATTTTCGCTTCTCAAAACGGGATGCGCAAGCTGCGCACAGGAAATTAGTGTACATTCTTAACTGTATTTCTGTTTTAGTCATGTTTTTTTATATACTCATACACAAATCGCTATACTACTTTAGGGAGTACAATGGCTATCATCGGTGTTTTAAAAAAGCTTCTGATTCAGTTTTACACAAAACTTTAAAAACTACCTAAAAAACTACAATTCTAGCAGTGAACCGCTAGAGTGCCACCACCATGCTGTCATACTTTCTGAGGCCAAGGATTATTATATAAAGGAAATTCATCTACTTCTGGTTCCATTAACAGTGATAACACCCAATTTCGCCGCAAGCGTAAAAGTACCTAATTTCGCCGCAAGCATAAAAGTACCCAATTTCGCCGCAAGCGTAAAAGTAAACAAAAACTGAAATATAAATAGGAAATATAGAATACATAAATCTGAACTGAACTTTGCTGACACTTTTATACAGTATTATAAACTCTATTCCCATTCAGCATGGAATTTTTGTTCCTTACTGCTTGTAAATTTCAATCCAAAAACCTAAAATTAGGAATAGTTGTCTGCTTTGTTTACAGAAACAACCTTAACTTTACTCAGCTGTTGTATTGAATTTGTATGCAAAGTAGGGAACAAACGGCTCGGTAAACAAAATGATTGCAAATAAAATGTGGCAAAAAAGAACTGTGATTTTTGCCAATTACAAACTTATAGCTAAAAAAATGTAGGAAATCATATTTTTCATCATCCTGGGCCTAATGGAAATCTTTTGACACTAACCTGGCCTCTTTACGTTCAGTAGTTTTCTCTGAATAGGTAGTTACACGTTCCTTATACATGGGAATGTCGAAAAAAGGCCAAAAAACAGTGTTTTTTGCCAATTGCAAAATTATAACTAAATAAATGTAGAATATCGTATTTTTTCATCATCCTGGGCCTAAGGGAAATCTTTTGACACCAACCTGGCCTCTACGTTTAGTAGTTTACTCGGAATAGGTGGTTACAAGTCGCCACTACACGCTTTTATTATATAGGATATTTATTAACTTTGACAAACATATTATTACAATTTTGTGGCATTTAAACGTGACACATTGTGGATTTAAAATACAGTTTCTGCTATGGGAAAAATTTTAAAATACTGAATGCTGTTTAATAAAATTGCACAATTGTTAAGCCAATAAATGTTGTCTCAGACAAACTTAGGATTTAGGATCATTTGAACATCTATACAAATCACAATTCTCAGGTTTTTAATAGGATTTATAATTTTTTTTAGTCTACCCTGGGGGAATAAAAACGTGGTTAATTGTGAATAAGTTTTTTTAGCGAAATTCCCTTATAGGGAAGAAGCTATTACCGTAGGTGGCATGGTAAGACTTAAGCCCAAGACCATAACTTTTTGTTTTGAGGTCCCCAGATGCCAAAAACAATTTGCGTTTAAATTTATATATATATATATATATATATATATATATATATATATAAATTTTACTATCATTATGAGAACAAAGTACCCTTATTTAGTTTCATAATTTATATTTTGACGACTAGTTTCGGTCTATTAAGCCATTTTCAAGTCAAAATATCAATGACCTTAAAAACTAAAACAAAACATGTAAATTAAAATTAACATATAGATCAAATTTTGTATACAGTAATGTAGTACAGTAGAAATCCAATTATCCGAACCCCAATTATCCGAATATCCAATTATCCGAATCGATTTTGAGTGAAATAATAGAAATATAAAAATCAAGAAAATAACAGCGGGAGCGCGTGTAGCGATAATGCGCCGTGAGCGCTAAAATAAAAGCACGCACTGTTACCTTCCGGACGATATTTTCGCGGGGAACAATGAGTCATACCCCCTTCCTGCCCTGCTCATCATCAGTCACTACTGTTCTTTCACCGAGATTATCGTTCGAAATGAGTACAAAACGTAAACGTGTTGTTCTTTCGCTAAGTGATAAACTCACTTTGCTCGAGATGTTCAAGTGAAATGACCAACATTGAACAGTGAAATACGTACAGTATGTATTGAAAAGAGCAACTGTATATACTGTATTCAATTTAACTCCTGTAATTTAATTTTTATAACGTATATTCTTGATACAGTTCGCTCACTTTCTGTTCACTACATTTATAATAACTTTGTCGATAAAATTCTGATTTTTTATGTATGGTGATGTTTTTTGCTTAATTCCGAATACCTCCGAATTCCGAATGTTTTTTGAGGTATACCTGATTATCCGAATTTCTGCATATCCGAATTGGCCCGATCCCCAATTAATTCGGATAATTGGAGTTCTACTGTAATTTGCATATGCTTTTGGATTTTTTTTTTCTTTCTATATATATGTTGGTTCTTATTTCTTAATTTCTTATTTCTTTTAACTTTGCAAATATTGCATTTTCATGGTTCAAGTGAGTTGTGTTTAGTAGTTTTTGTGGACACTTTTTATTATTCAAATATATCCATAAATCTTCTTTTACGTTTAGTTTTTCTTTATTATTTTCATACTCAAGTATTTTTAAATTGTCTTCTATTTTGGTGTAGTTGTGATTTGCTTTTAAAAGGTGGTCTGCATAGTTGGATTTCATTGTTGTAAGGTTTCTTGACTTATATGCTTGGGCATGTTCCTTAAATCTTATATTAAAACTTCTTTTTGTTTGTCCTATGTAAAAGCTCTCACAGTTACCGCAATTTATTTGGTAAATTCCTGATTTGTTGTAATCATTTGATTTTTGATTCGTTGTTCTTGTAGTTTTGTTATTTATCATTTTCAAGGAATTGTTTTTTTTCTTGTAGGCTATTTTTAATTTTGAATTCTTAAATGTTTGTCTAAATGCCTTGTTTATTACAGTATTATGTGGCAAACAAATATATTCTCAATCTTGATTTTTTTCTTGTATTTTCTTCTTTTTTCAGATTTTTGTTTTCTTTTGTATAATTTTATCAATCATCATTGGGTTGTACCCATTTTTTATAGCTAAATATTTGATTGTATCTTTTTCTCTTTTAAAATCTTTTCTTTCCATTGGTACTTTTAACAATCTATAAATCATCATATGAATATGTGTGTGTGTGTGTGTGTGTGAGTGTGTGTGTGTGTGTGTGTGTGTGTGTGTGTGTGTGTGTGTGTGTGTGTGTGTGTTTGTGTGTGTCCGTTACCTTGATAACTTTTGAAAGAAATATCCGATTTTGATTTAATTTGGCACAAGTGTGAAGAGTAACATTTATGACTTTAAGTTCGAAAACCAGATCGATCGGACTATGGAAAGGGGGTTTTTTTATGGGGGTTTAAAATTGTCCAAAAATCAGTTTTTTGAACTTTTGAACCAACAATTTTAAAAACACTCGGTTTTGGTTATAGCCATTTAATAGAGACTAAAAAACAAATAATTTAGTATTTTGAATAATTAAACTAGGTTAAGTGGTTGCGGAGAAAAGTAAAAACGTGTCCATAAAATTTCCTATGTTAATCTTATGGGAATAAGGTTTTTAGATTTTCCTCAGATAATTTTACTAAAAAATCCACATTTCTTTCTACCAATAAGTGTAGCTCAATCATTTTGGTGCTTAAATTGTTGTTCTATGTCCAACCGTTACAGAGATATTCAAATTGCTAAACACAGTACGTTGTCCAATGTTATGCTTATGGAGGATAAATCAAATTTGATATCTCGATTATTTATGAATGTATATTGATGAAATAAAATCTTTTCTTTCCATTGGTACTTTTAACAATCTATAAATCATCATATGAATATATATATGTGTGTGTGTGTGTGTGTGTGTGTGTGTGTGTGTGTGTTTGTGTGTGTCCGTTACCTTGATAACTTTTGAAAGAAATATCCGATTTTGATTTAATTTGGCACAAGTGTGAAGAGTAACATTTATGACTTTAAGTTCGAAAACCAGATCGATCGGACCTGAACTACCTTAATGAACTACCTTAATTTTGTACAAAAAACGTTTTACCGTTGGTTCCCATAGCAGCAAACCTGCGCACTCAGCCTCAATGTTATTCTTATGGAGAAAAAGTAAAATGTTATTTCATCCTTCATTATGAACATAAATTAATAAAACCTGGTATGTGGCTTCACGAGGGCTTCACCTAGTTGATAAGCTTAATTGATATTTGCATCAAACCCCATTTTTATGTTTCTTGTTGCAGCAAACCTGCATACTCAGCCCCAATGTTAATCTTATGAAGAATAATAAAAATTGTATATATAGTTTATTTTTGAATACATTTTTATGAAACTTGGTAAGTGGCTATATATACATATATAGTTGCATTTGAAATTCACTGAGTTCGCAGGTTTGCTTCGACGTTGGGTTTTGCATGAAAACACTTTTTTTTATAGTCATTTTAAATTAAATATCCAGATATACGATGTGTTCCAGTTCATATTTTTATGCTCGCCATTAGGATCTCGTAAACCATAGTGGTCACAAGTAAGGTTAATTGAACCGAGTTTGCACTACTCAACTCGACTCGAGATATTGCAAAAATCTCATGAGTTCGAGCTGAGATTTTATACAGTTGATTAAACACACAAACCATCTCAAATGACAGTTACAAAAGCAATAAATGCTCTCGAGACGTGGTGAAAACGAATTTGATTGTTCTCTGTACGTTTTACAAAAGAAATCCAACGTCACTTCATATCACGTTGGCTTTGCCTAAGCAAAAGCAGTGATATTCAATTTGAATTAACAATGTAACAGTACACACATTCGGATCTACTTTTGCGCTCCGCGCCGAGGTTGCACTACCTCAAACTAAAAAGGAGGCCGGACTCAGCCGGAGTTCTCTGATGTCACTGTCTTGAGTGACGTAAACTTAGGATCTTTTTTCTACGGTATTTAGTTGCTGTCGGGCTTATTCCAACCAACGCAATATAAACAATATTCAAAGTGAACTTTACATTCATTGTGGTATTAATTTTTAATCTAATCTAATTTTTAGAAGTGGAAATCGGTTGCCTATAGTGTGTATGGATATCAGTTATATATTTCATATTTTTACTTAACACGTCACAATTGTACTTTGGCGTTTTGTTCGCCATTCATTCACCTCGAGATTGTCCTTTTACTTTTGTGAAGTCAACTGTTGTTAAATCATTCAAGTTGAAGATTTGCTATAGTCCGGATCTTTGTAATGTTATTTTACAAATGTTTCGACGACGAATTGAATCTCTATGTCGGCGAAGTTTAAACGATGCAATCAATATGGCATAGCGGAGTTTAGGCTATTGTTTATTGTAGGCTATTTTAGTTTATCGTTTTATTTTGGTAAAATATACAAGGTACAAAAAATAACATCAAATCAAAAGGAATGACAAAGGTAAGTTCAAGTGAGTTATTCTTGTAGGTAGGCCAATTTAGTTTGTATTATGAATTTTTTAAAGAAACCAGTCTTGAAATGTAATAGTATTAATCTATGAATAACAAATAAACATAATTATTCTATCATCATTTCATTTTATCAGATATAATTTTTGACATAATGCTGATCATGTGCAGGTAAATTTTGTAACCAGTATCTCCTCTTTTTTGAAAAAAAACAAGTCGAAAAAAGCTCAAAACTCGCGAGTTTTCTTCTAAACTCAACTTGACTTTAAAAATCACTACTCGCACACCCCTATTATAAAGATACAAAAAACTTGTCAGAACAAAGTTACATGAAAATTTACAGAGAATTTAAAAATTTAGCTTAAAATTAAATTAAATAGTTATTCGGTTTCTGATGTAAAATGGCTAAGTCCAAAATATTTAATGATTCTTTTTTAATTTAAAGCAAAGTTTTTCCTAATTACAAAAATACCACATAACAGCCATTCCAAGTTCCTTATGGGACATTTTAACCTTGTTTTTGATCATTGTATAGGGTTTAACAATATTGGAGATTATTCTTGGATTTGTAAACGTACTATAAGCTCAATAGTACCATGCCTGTCATTCATCATCATTGTTGCGGATTATTAGGAAACCCCAGCATAGCTGTTAGTCACATCTTCCACAAGCGGGAATATTGCGCAGGTTACCGGAAAGATAGGGATAGCAGGAAAGGAAAGCGTGGGTTGGGACGGCAGCCAAATCGACCCTTCAGAGGACCAACTCCTGCGCCCCTGTGACAGCTGGGATGAGGCTCTCAAACAGGGGACCCGCATTCTGCCCTCCAACTGGTCAACTCAACTGACAGGGCATCCATATACAACAGCTAGGGACCATCCATTCTCAGGTTGGCAGGTGGGGACCAAACCCGGAGATTCTGTCCCTAGCCGCTGCAAATAGAGGGACCAAAGGTGAAAGGGAAGTTTGTCATAAAGGACAGCCAAAAGACTTACCATATGTAATGACAACTTCATTTGCTGTACCCAATGTCAGCCTCAAAACTGGTATAGACCAGTTTTAAGGTAGTCCTGGGACGGTACGATGCCTATTACATGGCGTCTAATTTTTTTTTTTTTTTGAGAGATGTTAATGTTTATTTTAAATCATAATTTAGTTCATAACGATATTCCTATTTATTCCTTTCTAATTCAAATTAAGTTTTTGAGGATAAATAATTCATGCAACGTCATTGTTTGAACTAATAACATTTTAAATGATGTATGATAATCTATATCTATAATACGCTGAGGCGATTTTTGTAAACAAAACTGGACCGATTTTGATGATTAAGGTGTCAAAAAAATAGCCCAGATTCGTAGTTGTGCAAAGTGGTTTTCAATTTCCAATACTGTTTTTCTGAAGGGCACAGGACACCCTTAAAATTTCAAGGTAAAAATGATGTTAGGTTGTTGTTATTACTGTCCTCTTCTGTGTGCAAGTCAGCCACAGACAACAGACAATGGACGATAATTATTTATTTACACTATTCTTTGGGAAAAGTAAATGTGCCACTAAACACCAACCACAACATTACAAATGTTTGCTGATGGTTTGATCCATCAAAAAGTTACTAAGCAGAATCAGAAATAGCCCCATTATTATTATTATTATTATATTAGTGCGTAAATGCCACAATATGCGAATTGAAACATGTATTATGTTTGTGAGTTGTGAAGAATACATGGTCAGTTCATAAACCTAAAAAAACTTGTTAGCTTTGTTAGGATCCCAAGGATAAAGAAAGCTAAAAATACAAAAAAGCTCAAGCAGAAAAATTCAATTATAGAAAAACCCACATACCGTCTGCAGAGGAAGAAGAATCCACATCAATAAAAAAGGCATAATAAACATGTGAACATAGAAAAATTTTAAATTAGTGAAACATATAAGCAATTTAATACATATACCTATTGTACAGTGGCGAGGTGAGACATTTTCACTCACTCATCGCACGATAACATACCTTAAATTCATATTTCCCAAAAGTGGTTGGGAATTACAGAATACATATATGCAAATGGTGTTACATTATTTGAGAGAGAACTTCAAGTAAAAAAATTATGTCTCTTAACTTTTTTAGTCTAGACTTGTTCTGTGCCGATTTGTATCGGGGCCTCTTAACTGTAAGGTTTGGTTTTCTCGCGTGTCGTGGTGTGTTGAATAAAAGTGGACTTTTTGACATTTATTGACGACCTCAACATGAGCGAAATGACTTGATGTTGTTAAGGTTTCTGAAGAAGGAATTATAATGCCTTGAAATGTGTAAAAACATTGGTTTTACAAAGTCACAGGATTTCTAACCAAGTAATATAACCTTTTTATAACCTATCTTAACTTTTAAAGCCATTATTGTTACAATTTTCTGCTAATAAATTCAGGAACTAAATCTGCTTTTGTTTCTACTTTATCTCAACATCCGTCTCTATTGAAATTTTTCTTTGATTTACTTATTATAGTCATGCACCAATTGAAAAGGTATAAATTATAAAATGTACAGTTAACGTATTTTGATTTTTCAACAACGTAATGGTTTAGCACTGACAGATCCAAAATCACTTGCTTCGTACTCTGTCAGCGGTACATGAACCCTGCCAACCCGCCTCAAACTTGGCCAATCAAGCCCAAAGCCGCAAGAATCGCTAAGGAATTGTAATTCAGTAGGAATTATAATGGCTGAATGTTGACTCTGAATGGGGATGTCTGGTAGAGGGGAGTAGAAAGACTGCCAATGAGTATGGGGGGGAAGGGCAGGCATACTGCAAAATGGAGCGAATCTGGCAACATCGGACATGCTCGACAGCCCGCAAGTATTCTCAGGTGCCAAGGTGGCTGGGTTGAACAATTTTGGCTATTCATTAGAGATGTGCGAGTACTCGAAATTTCGAGTTCGAGGCGAGTTCGGCTCTTAAACTCGAGGTTTTACTGAAACTCGAAGGTTTCGAGCGAGTTTACTCCTGCCGTTTACCCGCGCTACCACGGGTCGTCCGCGGCCGCGCGTCGTCTGTAAATTCAAATTGAGTGTCAATGCATTTGAGGTGTTAAGAGTTAGTTGTGATGTGAATTTTAGTGTTTTATTAATAAATAAATTAAGTTGCGGCTTATAAATTTGTGTTAGCCTACTCATTACACCAAAAAGGAAGATTTACCAGGACCTTCAGATTGAGTTGTATGAACACTGCCTGTATAGTCATAGTCCACTTTTAGGTTAACCTAACTTTGTAAAAAAAATTAAAATATCAAAAACAAATCTGTAATGAAAATAATAGGTAAGCATAAGAAGTTTGTGTTTGTTTTTTGTTCCATAGTAATTGAAATTGAGTCAAAAGAGACTCAACAACATTCCATCCATTAATTTTAGGCTCAACTATTGTCCTTTGGCATTGAGCTGATTTTAAAGACAAGTGATTTGTTTAGGCTTTGTTTAAGTTTCATTAATGATTTTTTTTAAATCATTCTTAATATTTTGAAACTCTATTTAAGACGTGGCTTCAATTTTATCAATTGATTTGCTGGGCACTTTAAAACATAGTATCTTCATGTTTTTATTAACTGATTGTTCTTATTAGGACTATTAGTGTTAAAATTAACGCTAAGATATGTTAGTAAATATATTTTGTGTGGTAAGTAAGTAGCTTAATGCTTTACTATGTAATAGGCCTTTTAAATATTAACATAAAGTTTATTTTAACTTTTAGGCCTAAATGTAATTTTATTTCCTCCATTCGTAGAAAGATGTAGCTTAGGCCTAAACATAATATACAATAAAACGTAGGATAAATAAAAAATAGGAAATAAAATAAAAAACTTAAATAATGTTTTAATGAAACTGTTAATTAATACCATATAGGTTATAACAACCTTAATACCAAAATATTAAAAGTATCTGACCTTCATGGCACAATGTTAGGCAATAACTTTGGTATGATTTATTTTCAGATAAATGTACTTATCTTTTTCCAATGAAGCAGGAATCCAGTTATTTGACTTATTATTGTTATTTTCAGGGCATAGTGACTAGAAAAGTATATTTTAATAACAACATTTATAAATGGAACCCTATACACTGTTTTGATCCAATTTAACTCGACCTATGTGTTTTTTATTTGTATACTCGACTCGAACTCAAGATGCAAATCTTTTGCCATTTACTCGACTCAAACTCGACTCGACTTAAAAAACCTGTACTCGCACATCTCTACTATTCATGTATCCGTTTTTGCATTAAATTAAAGTGAATAGTTAAGGATTGGTTATGTCAATCATCACCAATCTAGGAGATAACCTCAGGCCTTACCACTGCTACTGTAATTACATTAAATACCTTACAAAACCAATAGTGCAAGATATGATTTAAAAGTAAGCACAGTTTTTAAATTCTGCATTTGGCATTCCTGCATCCTGTGCTGTGTATATATTGCCATATATTGGCAAGCCTGAGTCGCCACTACAGCAAAATTAACCATGTTTACATGTAATTGTGAGCATTCAAAATGGCTCACAACACTTGGAAATTGAATCACTGCACAAATTTCACAGCAATTCTCAAACGGTGGAATGCTCACAAACAAACATAAACATGGTCGATTGTTGTCATAGTGGCGCCTAAGGCTTGCCAATCGATGCAGGTACACAGTGCAGGATGCAGGAATGCCAATCGCAACACTACAACGGTGAAATTTTAAAACGGTACTTACTTTAAAAACACACATTGTAAAACAAATGTTTATCCAAAACGTTTATAGAACACTGAAATTGTATTTCATAATTTCAAAGTAAAAGTCAATTTTTGGATTTTCAATCTGTATGTATTTTTGGTGCAGCTCATTGTGGAAAAACACATCAACACCATATTAGAAATTACAATAATTTGTTTCAACCAATATATTAAATATTTTTCTAAAATAACATGCAAGGATTTGTGGCATCTTTAAAGATTCAATATTTATTTTTTGATTTATTTGGACTTTACCTATCACTTCTAGTGTTTAAAACTACACTTCGATTCGGGAGGTAAGGAAACTCCTCCTTTGGTTTCCATGTCATGTTCCCGTCGACACAGACGGGTGGGTAGCTACAGCTGTGTCGTCACTTGCCCTTGGCGGTAGGTGGGGGTAATGGCTCTCCCCCCTCCACTACCGCTAGCCACTAGTCGAGTGCGCAGTCCGGTAGTGAGTTGACGTGTGAGAGAAGTTTCCCGTTTTTGCCGTCAGCTTGGGGGCAACGATGCAGAACAGGTAATGTATTGTCAGTTTTCCATTTGTTCATGTATATAAATGTTGTGTTAGTGTATTGTATTTGAATTTTTGTATATATTTGTTATTTTTGTGTTTGTGTAAATTAAAATGAAAAGAAAAAGATAAGAAAATCCCCCCAAAAAATTTAGGTTAGTAAGAACTATATTTAGATGTAAGTAGTGTTCACTTGATAACGGGAGAAGTTTCCTTACCTCCCGAAAAGTAGTGTAGTTTTAAACACTAGAAGCGATAGGTAAAGTCCAAATAAATCAAAAAATAAATTCAAATCCATCGCTATTATGAGTTTCAAAAATACAGAGTCAATATTGATCAATGAATTTGATTATTGAATTTGTTTTTACCAAACAGAATGAATTGTTACAGATTTCATTCTTTGACTAAGAGACATAGTTTTGAAAATGAAGCTAATCCATTTAAAGCAATTTATTGAAATGAGATGATGACAACATCACTAAGATTTAAGTCAAGTATTATACAAATTAGGTTTAGTTTTTTGAAGGGTGTTTCAGTAAAGAAGAAATCGGAACTATTATCTTGCAAGGACTTTTTGTCATAGTTAATTAAATTAGTTGTAAATTTGACTTAAAATGTTGATAAATTTGGATATCTCCAAAACTCATAGGAGGTACCTCATTATAACAGTATGAAAAGGTACCTTTCATAACAAAATTCTGCCACTCACCAACTGCTATTGCCAACTCAAAAGTATATCAATATTGTAAATAAACCTTGCGCCCTTAAACTCAAATTTTTGTATATAAATAAAAAAACCTTTTGTTTAACAAAGAAAGAGGAAAGTATGAAAGGAACTTGAGAAAGAATAGGCAAATGAAGGATTACTCACGCAAACTTTTTAGTCTCCGGACTCATCAAAGCGAGCTGCATGCGGCGGCGCGTGACATCCATGGGGTAGGAGAAGCTCTGCGCCACGGCGCCGGCCAGGGCTCCACAGCACAGCTTGGCTGGCAGCGCCAGGACCAGGCCTCCTGTCACACAGGAAATATTCTAGGGCTTGCGGAAGACACAACTTAAGGATAAACAATACAGGCTGATAGCAGATATAAACACAGAAACTGAGCTTTTTCAAACTCTCAGTTTCCATAAATTTCCTTATACTATTTAACTCGCATCTCGCCAGCCAGCTGATTAGTGTCTTGAACTTCGGTTCAAGGGGTCATGGGTTTAAATCCTAGAGTGTCCACGCAAATTTGAGGGGTTTGGACTGCTTTCCCAAAAAGCGTTCTCTCAACAAAAATGTCGTTGGGGTTTAAATAAAAAACAACTTTGTTTATTGCTCTTCACAATACCTAAGGTTTCTCCTACTTCAGCCCACAGTTGTACAACATCCTCCCCAGGATCTAAGGAGTTGTGTTTTCTATACAGTTAACTCCCGATTATCCGGGAGCGAGTTAATTAGGTTGTGGTTTAACCGGGGTGACAAAAGCTTTATTTTTATTTATTCCCTTCTAAACATAAATAGAGCAATAATAACAATTTATTTTGTTAAATTATCTCCAGAATCATATTTAATTTACCTTGTTTATCAGAATAAATACTATACAAACAATTTAGTAACCACAAAATAATCTGAGAGTCTGTCTTCCGCTAATGAGCCGTGCGCGCGTGATGGGGAGCGTTGACCATGACACTGCATGGACGGTCCGGATGTCTAAAAATAGAAACATCTCAAAACAATCACCCTTCCCGCTGCTGTTCACCCTCAGCAACGGACGGACGGGCGGACGTCTAAAAACAGAAACATCTCAAAACATTAAAACAATGACCCTTTCCCGTTGTTTACCCTGATTGGGCTTTTCCCCCATTGCGTAATTAATTAGCATACTGTTCGGTGTAGTTTAGAGTGTTTGTTGTTTAGAGATTTTTAACCTATTAAATATCATTCGGCGTTTTGGATAGTATTTACTGCTATCAACCACTGCTAGTATTAAATATTATTATCTTGATTGTTTGTATATGTTATCACAATTTAAAGATTTTCAAAAGTATTTAATCTACATAAATATATGTTAAATGACATTAAAACCCAATATTGCAATATAAAAATGTTGATAAATCTTTATTATATTCGTAATATTCAATTTATTGAATCCCTTTGTTTTAACCGTGGTTTTGGGTTATCCGTGACCCTCCAACCGGTCATTACCCCGGATAATCGGGAGTTGACTGTAGTTTGTTCAGGGTCTTAACTAAAAGGCTTTCCAGGAAAATTCCTTGAAACTTTTAAATTTAGTTAAGTTTTATTTATTGGAAGTATTTTATATCTATATTAAGTTAGTTTAGTTATATTTGTACGATAACATAAGTTTGAAAATCATCCATGCATGAGTTATGATCATTATAGTCAGATTATCGAAAGAAAGAGACTGGCGGAGCGGCCGCGTGGCGACCAAACATTATATTTTATAACTTCGTGGAAACGTAAAACATTATTAGAAATTTCCAATAAAAGCTATTTGAATCGACAGTTAAACATGTTTAAAGCACATTTTTAACCATAAAAATAAAGCATATTTCGATACTTACTTTCTTTCGATAATCGGACTATAATACTGACCAATTTATTTATCTGCTTAGTGCTCACATTTGTTTGTACTACTTATGAGCTTGGACATAAATATGAACTCAGATTTTAACACGTTCAGCCGTACCACCAGTGGTACACGTCGGAATTTTTGAAATGATTAAAAATACGATACAGCAAACAATAATCTGAGCAAAAAGACAAAACTAAATTAACTGGTACTTTTAATAGTATCGTCAAAATCTCTATTGATATTGTCTCGCATACACTGAAACTTTGTTATGGGAGTGAATTTACTAAATTTTGTAAGTGTATCACCAGAGGCACACGTCGGCCAGTGGGTATTCTAGAATCCCCACCGGCCGACGTGCGCCTTATGTGGTACACACTCTGTTTGCTGATGGCACGGCGCACGGCCAAGCGGCGAACTACATTCAGTTAGTTATTGAAATTGTACGAGATCAGCACTTCCTGGGTCTTCTGACGATCCTTCCCGCCATTCTGACTTTTGGTGGTTTGCCTTCTGGCAAAAATTTAAACTTTTTTTTCAATAAAATGTTTACATTTTAAAAGTTAAAAAATTATTTATTATTTATTTACTTTAAAAACCATTAGGTAAGTTTCAAGGTAAAGAAGTAAGTGTAAAAAATGTTTTCAAATGGAGCATTATTTTTCAAGAACATAATTCTGACAAAAAAATTACACGTGCGCCACCAGTGGCCACGGTGTGTCTATATAAACCTAAACCACGAAAACATAGTTTAAATGACTCAGCAAAGCTCTGAATGCACTTTAAAAAGGCATCAAATCAAATGGAAACAGTGCGCCACGGGTGGTACACGTCGGAGTTTTAGAAAGTTTGCCGTGTTCCACCGGTGGTGCACGTTGGGATTTCTGGGAGTTCAGTTCTGGGACTATCATTTTCCATTGGGCTGACGTGTTAATTTGACCCATGAAAAGGAAAACCAGATTATTATTATTATTATATTAATAGTAAGTGTTGATACAAAATTGTTTTACAAATGATACATATTATAGAACAACTACAATTTTGACTGTAAAGCATTTTAAAAGTGATTTTTAATATATGATAAGTGTATTACTACTGAAAACATTCTATCTAAGCCTAACAGCAAACTAGTCTGTGATTTATTGAAGCTTCCTTTATGTTTTAAGGTTAATCTGTAAATGTGTTTTAACACTTATTTTCTACAGTGACACACAAACACAAAAGTGAAATTTCAATCCATATTTACAGAAAATAGTTTTATGATTAATTTCATTAATTGATTTTATTTTAATAGATTAACTTTTCTTTGGCATCAGTGAAAAAAAACTGTTGTAAAAACTATAACAGCTTTAAAATCACCAATCATAATTTTATCTAACCCTTTCAGTGCTATGGACTGATATACTGTCTTTTGAATCTGCTACCAAAACAACATTGTTAGTTGCTGCTTAAGCGATTGTACCGTTATGAGCTCAGGTTACAGTTTGTTAGTTGCTGCTTAAGCGATTGTACCGTTGAGCTCAGTCTACAGTTTGTTAGTTGCTGCTTAAGCGATTGTACTGTTATGAGCTCAGTCTACAGTTTGTTAGTTGCTGCTTAAGCGATTGTACCGTTATGAGCTCAGTCTACAGTTTGTTAATTGCTGCTTAAGCGATTGTACCGTTATGAGCTCAGTCTACAGTTTGTTAGTTGCTGCTTAAGCGATTGTACCGTTATGAGCTCAGTCTACAGTTTGTTAGTTGCTGCTTAAGCGATTGTACCGTTATGAGCTCAGTCTACAGTTTGTTAGTTGCTGCTTAAGCGATTGTACCGTTATGAGCTCAGTCTACAGTTTGCGTCTGACATGTGGTGTAATTTAGAAAGTTTGCCGTGTTCCACCGGTGGTGCACGTTGGGATTTCTGGGAGTTCAGTTCTGGGACTATCATTTTCCATTGGGCTGACGTGTTAATTTGACCCATGAAAAGGAAAACCAGATTATTATTATTATTATATTAATAGTAAGTGTTGATACAAAATTGTTTTACAAATGATACATATTATAGAACAACTACAATTTTGACTGTAAAGCATTTTAAAAGTGATTTTTAATATATGATAAGTGTATTACTACTGAAAACATTCTATCTAAGCCTAACAGCAAACTAGTCTGTGATTTATTGAAGCTTCCTTTATGTTTTAAGGTTAATCTGTAAATGTGTTTTAACACTTATTTTCTACAGTGACACACAAACACAAAAGTGAAATTTCAATCCATATTTACAGAAAATAGTTTTATGATTAATTTCATTAATTGATTTTATTTTAATAGATTAACTTTTCTTTGGCATCAGTGAAAAAAAACTGTTGTAAAAACTATAACAGCTTTAAAATCACCAATCATAATTTTATCTAACCCTTTCAGTGCTATGGACTGATATACTGTCTTTTGAATCTGCTACCAAAACAACATTGTTAGTTGCTGCTTAAGCGATTGTACCGTTATGAGCTCAGGTTACAGTTTGTTAGTTGCTGCTTAAGCGATTGTACCGTTGAGCTCAGTCTACAGTTTGTTAGTTGCTGCTTAAGCGATTGTACTGTTATGAGCTCAGTCTACAGTTTGTTAGTTGCTGCTTAAGCGATTGTACCGTTATGAGCTCAGTCTACAGTTTGTTAATTGCTGCTTAAGCGATTGTACCGTTATGAGCTCAGTCTACAGTTTGTTAGTTGCTGCTTAAGCGATTGTACCGTTATGAGCTCAGTCTACAGTTTGTTAGTTGCTGCTTAAGCGATTGTACCGTTATGAGCTCAGTCTACAGTTTGTTAGTTGCTGCTTAAGCGATTGTACCGTTATGAGCTCAGTCTACAGTTTGCGTCTGACATGTGGTGTAATTTAGTAGACACAAGCTGAACTTCCTTGTACAGCGCCAAGGCTCTTTTACCACCTGGCTTCAGTTGCTAGTCTGAACATTGTTTCCCAGCCTAGAAGGAGCTACCTTCCCGCCAGGGGGTTCGAATCCTGTCACAGTCGGTGGTTTTTATGTACAATTCATGGAGAGTTCACCTGTTTGGCAGAGCTGAAGGGGAGGGCGAACCTTAAGCAAACGGTGGACGGCTCGGGTCCAAACTGACGGGATGGGTGGATTCTTTGTGAGTTGCACATCTGATCAGATATTTCGCAACTTCCTACCTATCGTTACTGTATGTGTGTATCCACCGGAAGCACATTTTTTTAAATGTTTAACTGTTCAAGAGTTTAAGAGCTAAAGATATTTTAAAAAATCAACTGTTTGTTAATTAACATATTAGTTATTTTTATTTAGTATTTTTACATTTTCCTAAATATCTGTTTTTTTTTGTATATACTCTATCATAACTGTATGTAAAGTCAGCTGAGTTGAGCCTAAACTAAAATGGAAGTGCTCAAGAAATGTGTAGAAGAATGATTGCAGAACATTTGTGACGTGTGAAATTCAACAATACCTTCTGAAAAATGAACATGTGCTGCCTAGGTCTCTATTCCCTCACCTCTCCAACTCATATATAAAACGTTGGATTTCCTTTTTCTCTTTTTAAATGTTTTTTTTAAATAGTACATACTCATTCTCAGTTTGTAAATAAAATTATTAATTACTCCCAGTGAATTGCAATATTTATTTGTAGAAGAAAAGTATTAAATTACATGATAAATGGTAAAACTCATAGACGAACTTTGGTATGATGGTGAGTCACAACAACTTTCTCTCACTCCGTTCCCCTACATATTTTGGCCGCTCACAAGTCCTCAAGAATTACAGTCCATTAATCATATTGTTTATTGAACTTTCTCATTTTTAACATAGAATTGCAAAGACAATTATTCAAACTTGAAAACTCTACATTATTCCTAATTTTGTGTTCAAGTGTGCGAAACCATTTTGGTTATTTGCCATTGTCCATAAATTGGCAATAAACTCACCGCCATCATCAGCAATAAATTTACAGCTCAGCTGACTAGGTTACGTTATTGTCTTTCTATTGCCATGTTCACCAATTATTTTCAGACCGAATAAAAACGTAATTTTTAGTAAATTAAAACCACTGAAATATTAATAATCAGTTGATCAGTTCTGAAAATAATTAAATATCTTTGTTTTATTCATTATAAATTATATAATGTATATTTTTTATCATTAATAAAATCTGGCAAACGCTAGGCCTTAGTAGCCTATGTTATTTTATGGTTCTGCACTAATATAACAAGCAATTTTCTCTAAATTTTTATGCAACAAAAAACTTTTATAGTTATTGTCTCACTCTATGCATAGTTTATTCAGTAATGTACATTTGCTATGGTTTTTAACACAATTTGTTAAGTTACAAGTTTGCAATCCACTGTACCTCATACGCTAATCTCTCTCTTAGTAACCAACCTTTAAAATGTGGGAAAATTCCAATATTTGTTAAGTATTCTGACTGATGAACCTCTCAATCTCATAAAATCCTTTACTATTTCCGATGCAAATTATCAAGTTGCATACAATCTCCTCTTAGATCGTTACCACTCCCCTAGAAGATTGACAACTCTACAACTCAATCAAATTTTGGATTTGCCTAGTATCTCTTCAAGTTCACCTAAACAAATAAGAACTTTTGTAAATCAGTTTTATGAACACCCCCCCCCTCAAAGCCCTCAAAGCGTTACCTTGTGACATTGTAGAAAATAACCCCCTTTCGTCTGCACTTATACTTAGGAAGATGGACATTGAGTCACGGAGAAAGTTGGAAAATTATCGCTCTACTCACCTTGACGCCACAAATGATCAAACTTCTCACACCCTTCCAACCGTAAATTAAATAATCAAGTTTTTGAATGAAGAATGTACCCAAGTGGAAGATGTTAATTTGCATAATGTTCACAAGAGCAATGTAGCCTCAGCAGTTCACAAACCTAATGTTCATGTTAGTAAAAAGTTCTACTCTTCATCCAGAGACGTAGCTCTGGTCTCAACCAACTCATCGAAAGAAGTAAAATCCTTCAAAGATCCTTCTCCCCTTGCTTTGCTTGCCATGAAATAGGACATAAGGTCTATTCCTGCACTGTTTTTAAAAGTAAAGCACCCCATGAGCGCTATCAAATAGTGAAAAATAATCATCGGTGTTTATCATGCTTAGGTAACCATTCAGTCAAGGAATGCAAGTCCAAATCAGTCTGCTTCACTTGCCAAAAAAAAACACCACACTCTTTTGCATTTAGAAAACCACACTGACAACAATGCGAGTTCTCAGGTAAAGCCACAATTGAACCATACAAATCCTCTAAAAGAGTTTGTCGTAATGTCGACTCAAAATAGTAACTCTCAAAACAACTTGTGTACTAACCTTTTAGGCACAACGCTAGTAAAACTTAGAACTCAGGATGACACCTTTCAGGTTTTTTATGGCCTTGCTAGACTCAGGAAGCATGTGCAATTTTGTTAGCGAATGCGCAGCACAATTACTAGGAACTCAAAAACATAACTCAAATCATACTTAAGTTGGTTTGTCTGAAACTTCTGCTTGTACAAAGGGGCTGGATACCTTGATGTTGAAACTCTAGTAAATTAGTCGGACCCCAACAGAGATTCTTTGTTCTTGACAGGATTTCTGCAGATCTACCTCATACCAGAATATCTCCTGAAGTCCTGCACAAAGTCAAACCATATATTTTAGCAAATCCTAGCTTTCACCTGCCTGGAGGCATAGATGTCCTCTTAGGTGGTTTATTCCCAAACCTGCTCACTTATGAAAACCACTCTTTTGGCCCCAACATGCGCCACGTAATGAGGACTCACTTTGGATTTGTTGTCATGGGACAATCTCCCTGTTTCTCTGATGGTCATCCCTCGACTTGCTATTCTACCTCTCTACTCTCTACAAGTGATATTAATCTTCATTCCTCACTTCAAAGGTTTTGGCAACAAGAAGAGCCTCCTTCTTATTCAAAACAGACTGCCGAAGAAGTCCTCTGTGATGAACATTTTTCTCAAACTCACTCTCGTGATTAAACTGGAAGATATGTTGTAAGACTGCCCTTCAAACCTCACTCCCCACCTCTAGGCCAATCTTTTCATACTGCTGAAATCGACTCCACTCTCTAGAAAATAAATTTCGTGCTCAACCTCATTACAAGCAGATGTATGTCGATTTCATGACTAACTACTTCTCTTCTGGTCATATGGTCAAAATCGAAGACCCTAAACTCAACACTCTACATTACTACCTCCCTCACCATGGAGTCTTGAAACAAAGTGGTGAGAGCACAAAGATTAGAACTGTGTTTGATGCTAGTAGTAAGACGTCTCTTTGAATGATGTCTTACTAACTGGAAGAAAGCTTCAAACTAACATCTGCGATATTCTTCTTCATTTTAGAACTCAAAATGTAGTATGTTCGTGCGATATTAGACGAATGTATCGCCAAATCTGCCTCCACCCTGATGATCAAATGTATCAACTAATTTTATGGTGAGAAAATCCCTCAATGCCTATATCTAATCCTATATACCAACTCACAACTGTTACTTATCGTATGAACAGTTCTCCATATCTTGCGATTAAGACTCTCAACCAACTAGCTGCTGATGAAGGTCATTCATTTGCTAGCGCAGCAGAGGTGTTGACCACTCAAACCTATGTGGACGACATTATCACCGGAGTGAAGAAGAACGGAGTGAAGGGAACTGAAGAGGATGCGCTAGAACTTCAAAATCAGCTTGTCTCACTGTTGAAAAGTGGATTTGAACTTCGGAAATGGGCTTAAAACTCAAGCAAGCTACTTCAGAAATTTCCTGAAGAACATTTAGGGTCTCCAGTCTTTCTCCAAACTTCTCAACAACCACAATACTCGATTCTAGGAATTCATTGGTCTCCAAATGAAGATACCTTTTTATACAATTTAGATTTTCCTCATTGCCTCCCAAATAAACGTCACATTTTGAGTTTCATTGCAAAAATATATGATCCTTGTGGATTTCTTTCGCCTGTAATTATGTGGGCAAAATGTTTCATGCAGCTGTTCTGGACTCAAAAGCTGGAATGGGATGAACCCTTACCTCAAGATCTTGCTGACAAATGGCAAAAGTTCTCTTCAGAATTTGAGGCATTATCAACAGTTAAAATCTCTCGATCCTTTCTGTTCTCAAAATCAAGCAACATTGAACTCCAAGGATTCTCTGACGCTTCAGAGAGCGGCTTTGCAGCTGTAGTTTATTTCAGATGCCAACTTTCCGACAATACTATTGTAACAAAACAAATAATATCGAAGACTAGAGTAGCCCCCTTAAAGAAACTTTGCCTCGTTTAGAGTTATGTGCAGAACATCTGCTTGCTCAATTAGTTTCTTATTGCATCTCCATATTTTCTAAAAATATAAGTTTTCCTCACATCACCTCTGGTGTGATTCAACAGGAGTTCTGACATGGCTTCAAACACCGCTATATAAACTCAAAACCTATGTAGCTAACAGAGTCGCCCAAACCCAAGAATTAGTACCATCGCATTGGTGGAATCATGTTAGCGGTATTTGCAACCCTGCAGATTGTGCCTCTCGAGGAGTACTACCTTCACAACTTCCAGAACATTCTCCATGGTGGAATGGACCAAGTTGGTTAGGTTTAGATCAAGTAAATTAAGTTTGACCCAACCTTCAGTTCACTCCAGTGGACCTCAGTCCTTCGGAAGAAACTCCTCTCACCGTCCTCACTGCCTCTCAAAATGAAAGTTTGAATCTTTTAGACAAATTCTCTTCATGGACAAAACTTGTACGAGTAACTGCATACGTTTTACGATTTATCCACAACTCAAGAAGCCCCCAGAAAATAGTTAGTCCTCTCTCCTGCCAAGAATTAAAGGCCTCTACAATCCATTAATACGACTGATCCAAATGGATCATCATCATCATTGTTGCAGATTAGGAAACCCCAGCATAGCTGCTAGTCACATCTTCCACAAGCGGGAATATTGTGCAGGTTACCGGAAAGATAGGATATAGCAGGAAAGGAAAGGGTGGGATGGGACGGCAGCCAAATCGACCCTTCAGAGGGCCAACTCCCGTGCCCCTGTGGGGCTCCCGTGCTGGGATGGGGCTCTCAAACAGGGGACCCGCATTCTGCCCTCCAACTGGTCAACTCAACTGACAGGGTATCCATGTACAACAGCCAGGGACCATTCATTCTCAGGTTGGCAGGTGGGGCAAAACCCGGAGATTCGGTCCCTAACCGCTGCAAATGGAGGGTCCAAAGTTGAAAGGGAAGTTTGTCATAATGGACAGCCAAAAGACTTACCATATGTAATGACAACTTCATTTGCTGTACCCAATGTCAGCCTCAAAACTGGTATAGACCAGTTTTAAGGTAGTCCTGGGACGAATATTCTCTATTGGTCAATGCTAACATACCAAATGGATAGCTTTGCTCAAGACATCGCCATGCTAAAGCAAGGAGATCCTTGCACCTCAAAGCTTCGTCGTCTCTCACCATTTCTAGATTCTGATGGTTTGATACTTGTTGGAGGACGCCTTAAGAAGTCATCTATTTCTTTCGATTCAATGCATCCTATTGTTCTACCCAAAAAGCACCATATAATTAACCTTCTTATAGATTACTATCACCACAAACATCTCCATTCTGGTCCTCAACTAAAAAAGTCATGATTTCTCAGAAGTTTTGGATTTTGTCGGCTAGAAGTGCTATCCACTCTCGCACATTTAAATGTGTCACATGTTTCAAAAAGAAACCCCGTAACAAAACCCCCTCTTTGGAGATCTTCTTCAACCATACTTACACCTGCGCGACCTTTCTAAATCCACCGGAATTAGACTGTGGCGGACCTTTTGAAGTTAAAAATCCAAAATCTTCGTGCAGTTAGACATATAAAGGTCTACATTTGCGCATTTGTATGCATGGTGACGAAGGCAGTTCACATTGAAGTTGTAACTGACCTAACAACTGATGCACTTATTGCAGACCTAACAAGATTTGTTTCTAGACGTGGTCTGTGCTCATACATATACAGTGATTGTGGAACGAATTTCGTTGGTGCTAATGCTGCTCTTAAGAAAATAATTAACTCAACTCTCAAATCTCAAGAAGCTCAGAATAAGATTCAAGATTTTTCATCATAACAAGACATCACATTTCACTTCAATCCTCCAGCAGCACCTAACCAAGGAGGATTATGGGAGAGTGCAATATAATCTGCAAAGTACCACCTTCGAAGAGTGATTGGAGATTACATTCTTACCCTTCCTGAATTTGTAACTCTAGCAACACAAATAGAGGATATGCTAAATTCGCGCCCTCTCACTCCTCTCTCCAATGATCCCGAACATTGTAATGCCCACACATCTGGACATTTTCTCATCGGAGCACCCTTAGCTGCAGTACCTGAGCCCACTCTCAACAATATTCCAACAAATAAATTAAAACATTGGCATTTAATAGAGGCTTTGAATCAGCAAATTTGGAAACGCTGGCAACTCAAATATCTGCATACCCTTAAGCAGAGAACAAATGGACTTCCACTCAAAATCTCAAAATTGGTCACCTAGTCTTGATTCATTGCCCACCTCTCCTCTTTCTTGGCCATTAGCAAGAATAGAAGTATTCTCGGGAGAAGATGGAGTAGTTTGTGTGGTTAGACTCAAAACCCAAAACAATATTATCACCCGGCCTGCAGTAATGGTTTTCCCTCTATCCCTTGACTAATATAACAAAAAAACTTCCCATTTCAATGTGTTCTTTCCCATTTTCAAATAAATAGTTATGCTTTGATTTATTAATCATTTTTGTTTGATTTGTTATCAATAAATTTTGTTTAACTGTATTGTGTGAATTAATCCTATGTTTGTTTTTGTTGAATCCTCTAAGTGGATTCAAGGGGCCCTGTATGTTTAGTAATTAACATATTAGTTGCTTTTATTTAGGATTTTTACATTTTCCTAAATATCTGTTTTTTATATATTCTATCTTAACTGTATGTAAAGTCAGCTGAGTTGGGCCTAAACTAAAACGGGAGTGCTCAAGAAATGTGTAGAAGAATTATTGCAGAACATTTGTGACATATGTGAAATTCAACAATACCTTTTGAAAACTGAAAATTTGCTGCCTTGGTCTCTATTCCCTCACCTCTCTAACTCATATCTAAAATGTTACATTTCTTTTTTCTCTTTTTTTAAATAGTACATACTCATTCTCAGTTTGTAAATAAAGTTATTAATTATTACTCCCAGTGAATTGCAATATTTATTTGTAGAAGAAAAGTATTAAATTCTTAAAAGTATAAAAGGTAAAACTCTTAGACGAACTTTGGTATGATGGTGAGTCACAACAACTTTCTGTTACTCCATTCTCGTACATCAACAAACATCACAGATTCTGTTACTCCTTTCAGAAGCTTAACACTGAAATAGTTAATACTAACTTATTTCTGCATTTACTTCAATGACATTGCATGATTTAATTAATCCGTGCAGTACTGTTCCTTTAATACAAAATAGGACTAAAATATTAGGCATAAGATGTAATATGATAAAGCAATTTTAAATTTGTCACTTTCTATAAAATGTTTGTTATCCCTTTAGTTAAGCCATTTCAGAAATTATTAATACAATAAAAAAAAAAAACACTGGTCAACAGAGTAATCTTGTACAACTTTCTGGTAATATATAAATAAATTTATACAAAAACCACATAAATGATCCTAAGTCTAACAAACCTGTGTTCCTGGAGTGTGGTGAACATGTGTACTGGGGGAAATATTTCATACAGAAATATTTCATCATTTCGAAGCAGTAAAACGAGAAACCTGCATATGGGACCATCCCGCAAATGGTCGGCAGCAGTCCTCTGTACAACGCTCGCATTCCACCCTCCTGAAAAAATATGTTTTAATTTATTGTTAAAACTTTTTTTAATATATTCAAATCATGTAACTAGCTGGTGAATCAATTTGTAGCTTATGTTTCTGGATCTCAACTAGGGATGAGTCGATTCTAGATACCGATTCTCGATACCACCAATTCTTGGACATTGGTATCGGTATCGAGATTCATTCGTTCAATGTCGATACCGATACCATCGATACCGGAATTTGTAAAAAAAATGTCAAAGGTACTCCCACCGTTTACCCACGCTACAAAGGGTACGGGAAGAGTTTTAGGTCAGCGGCAGAAAATCTTACCTTGAAGATAAGAAAGGAAGAGGGACAGGAGGGGAGGGGTAGGGTTCAGTTGAAAGCAATAAATCAGTCGGCTGACTAACATTATTTCTTTGAGTCATTATCTTACAACCACGTTTTCCCCCATTATGAATTTATAATAAACAGTTTTTGTTTTACTATATTACTATTAGCATACTAGTGAAATTAACATTAAATTATGTAAAAGATTGCATTAAAAAATTAGTTTGATAACTAACCCTAGGACTGCCTTGGCCTGGTTTATGCTAAATTGCTCGGTGCCCTAGCAGCAATTTTTGACATTTTGCAGAGGTTAATATTTTTAATTCACAGTGCCTAAACTACACGTTTTGTTCAGAAAAAGAAGGAGATTTTGAATAAAATAAAACAAAACCCTGGTTTTTTTGAAAAATGTGAAAAAAACAAAATTTTATAAAAGTTTTTGAATGTAATAATTTTCAAAAGTAGAGTCCTAGCATTTTTACACTAATTTTTTACAAATAATGGAAGATATACAAAATGTTGACAATTTATTTCCCTCCATGGAAATGTGTTTGATTTATTTGAAAAACAATTTTTACCAGAATTACAGAAAGAAAAATGGAAACCGGGGAAAATCGAGAAACTTGCGATGCACATTTGAGAAATCAAAAGTATAAAAGTAATATATTAAAACTACAACATTACTAAAGGTAACAATAAAATTATTGGAAATAATGCACTTTTGTACAAAGTAATAACTGTTTTATGAATTTATATAACAAGTTGTTTCAATAAATGGTGTGCTCAGTGATATGTCAGAAGTTGATTATGGTGTTGTTCAGGGTAGCACTCTTGGTCCCCTTCTTTTTCTTATGTATATAAACAATTTAGATAAACTCAACATAAACGGCGAAATATTTTTATTTGCAGACGATACAGCAATAATGTTTAAGGCTCCAACCTGGCAGGAATCGTATCAATTAGCTTTAGTGGAAATGCGCATAGTTAAAAACTGGTTTGATGAAAATGTTTTAACGATGAATGTAACCAAAACCAAATGTATGCCAATAGCGCTGCGCCCTGCTAGCGAGCCGCCCGCAGAACTCAGGCTGGCGTTGCATAGGCCTACATGCAACGGCACGACCACCACCACTTGTCAATGTTCCGAAATAGAAAGAGTAGACCACTATAAATATCTTGGGGTTATTTTAGATTCAAAATTAAAATGGGAGTATCAAATAAACTACTTAAAATCTAAAGTTAGAAAAATGATTTATGTCTTTAATCAGTTGAGTGAAATATTAAATAGAAATGAAATCCGGACCATTTATTTTGCTTATGTTCAATCTCTTCTACAATATGGAATTATATCATGGGGTGGTGTCAGATTATCACTTTTAAATTCATTATTTGTTGTACAAAAATCAATTATTAAAGCTGCATTCAAAAAGCATAAACGCTATCCCACAAATCTGTTATTTTCCGAAACAAAATTACTTACAGTAAGGCAATTATACATTAAAACACTGATGGTTTATACATACACCCATAAAGAATTAGTCATTATTCCCGTGGTACACAACTATAGGACAAGGAACTCCGTTAACGTTAGCCTGCAGGTGCCCCGAGCAGTTAGATCAGTCAGTCACTCCAACTCATATTTTATTGCAAACTTCATCTACAGGAACATTCCTCCTGCGATTAGGGACCTGCAGGTCACAACTAAAATTTACAAAAGGGTAGTCCTTAACTGGCTGTTGCGGAGATCGGTTCTGAGCATGCTGAGTCCCTCATCCGTTCTGAGAACTACAATGACTAACTTTACATCACCAACTGGTCACTGAATATAAAGCTAACAATACTGTTTACTTCTACTTCTACCGTCTACTTCTACTTCTACTTCTCTCCCGCCATTGCCTATTATCTTTGTATTATATCAAATGTCATTTTATTGTTACTTATTTTTAAATCGGTGTTTGATATTTAAATGCAAAACGAATCTTAATTTTGTTCTTGATTACTATACATACAACTGCCGATATTGTTTGATTTTTATTTTTTATTTGTGTTTGTAGCCTATTTAAATCATCAAAATGTAATTGTAATTGTTTTAGCAATAATACGATGTTTTTTGGTATTTTTTAAGTGCACTGAATTTGAGGCAGAACTCGTTCTCACGCACAGGCCAATGGGCCTATGTGAGAATTTTTTTTCCGCAATATTTTTTGTGTACATAATGTTGTATTTGTTTTTATTTGGAAATAAATTTGATTTGATTTGATATGAGTTGAAAAACAAAATTTGAGTTTCGCCGAAAGCCAAAATTAGTTATTCAAAGCTAGATCTAATTTTTGTACTTTATTATAATATAATAAACACATAGGTTACATTTCAAGAAAGCCAAAATGAGCTAAATCATTCACAGATTGCAAAAATTTATGCTTTGTTAGGGTTGAAATAATACGATCAAATGGCATAAACTATGGCCGTGACACTATAAATGGCGCCAACAATGAAAAGTCTTGATGTTTTGTATTCGCTTTACGTCTTTAATACGATCGCTGAAGTGTTCACAAATAAATGATACTATCTCTTCTTCGTCTATTTTGGGTGTTAAATTTTGAAGTGTGAGAACTTTGTCGATAAAATATTCAGTTCGACTAAGCTTTCCTTGCGGTCGATATGTCTCCAATTCCATCCGTCTTCTTATTCCCCTTTGGATTTCAGAATTCCAGTACTTGTCCAGGAATCTTTTATCAAATTCTTCCAAGTTGTGAATATCTTTTCAAACAACTTGCTACCATCTTGCTGGATTATCGATAAACATGCATTCTAGTAGATATTTGTAATAACTTTCCGTGATGCCTCTTCTTTTCCCAATCGTTTAATTTTTTGTAAGAATTCTATGGGGTTTCTTTCCTTCCCACTAAATTTCGGTAAATTTTCATTTACTTCTCTGTTTGGACAAGTAATGTGAATTTTTGGGTTTAAGCCAAATTTCACGTCATTTCCATCAACCTGATTCATTTTCCTTTGTAAAATCTCGGTCTTATTTCTGACTTGTTGTAGCATAGTTTCGGGTTTTGTTTTGTTTTTGATTTTTGTCTATCTACGCCAGTGGCATTTTTTAACGTTTTGATAGGGTAATGGTCAAAAACCTAGTCTTGTTACTATCTAAGATCGACCTGTTCTTAGAAAGCATCATTAATTAATAGTCCTATGTGTTGTTTGTTAGTCTGTTTAATTTGCCTAGTTTCTGAATTTAAACTGACAAATTTTGCTTCGCTGTTTTCATTGGTCTTCAAGATTATTCCATTTATTTCAAGATGGTTAAGTTGATTATCTTCGATATATTTGTCAATTTTACTGCTGGTTATATTATTAAATTTCTGACAAATTTCAACCGCCTCTTTTAGATATACCGTTTTACATTCTTGTTGTTTCTCATTTATAGTTTGTTCAAACTCGTTTACTCTATCTTATACCGCATTTCGAATGATATTGTTCTTAAGTTGAATCTGTCGATACATTTCTTCCTGTATTTCAGTTTTTATGTTAGCGATTTCTGTCATAACTTCTTACAACATTTTTTCGTGTCCCTGTTCGATTGTTTTTGAGTTTCATTAAGTTTTTCATTATTCTCATTACGTTTTTTATTGTTCTCGATTAGTTTTTGATTCATTTTTTTCAGTTTTTTCATTAGTTTCATTAGTTTTTAGCATCTGTTCCTGTATTTGTTTTAGCATTACTAAAATCATTTTGTTTGTGTCGAGTGGTTGGTTATTCTCGATTGTGTTAGGGTTGTTGGGGAAGTCACCGTGTTCTAAGTCCCTATTTGTCTCTTCTTTGTTAAATTCAGGGTCAGTTTCCATATCAGCCTGTACTGTATCAGTCAGTATTGTAGGGTTGTTAAAATGAATTGCCAGATAATGTCAGATGGAAGTGATTTTATTTGAACTCTGGTTGAATGTCCATATAAACAAAAGAATAGTAATAAATTGACAGCTGATCTTACAATAAATTAAAATGTGCAGCTGGGTCGCCACACAAGCCCCCTACGGAGAAACGGAGTTGCTCCTCGGGATTCGGAACTTGACGTGCCGTCCGTAGCGTGTGAGGTAACGAGGTTCCAAAGAAGCAGAAGGCGGCGAGGCGTCAGCCTCCGATGGTATGTCAGGCGCAGGAGGTGGCATCGGAGTGGTGTGACCGTGTTCAGGTTTGTCACACAAGAGGAAGGCGGGCTTTACTTTGTCCAAAGTGACTCGAACATCAACGCCATTTTGTCGGATGGTAATAGTTTTCGTATCACGGCGGATGGCAGGATATGGCCCAGTGTAAGGCGGCTGTAGTGATCGTCTCACGGCGTCATCACGCAGAAAAACATGAGTGCATTTCTCAAGGTCCTGGAAAACGAAGGTCTTTGGTTTATCGTGACGAGACGCTGGAACTGGTCTGATGGATGACATATGATGGCGAAGGCGGACAACATAATCAGCTGGGTCCTCTTGTCGTGGTGTATCTCTAGGTATGTCTAGAAGTTCTCCAGGGAGGCGCAGCTGCTGTCCAAAAACTAATTCAGCTGTAGATGCCCGAAGATCCTCGCGATAAGCGCTACGGATGCCGAGAAGAACAATAGGGAGGGCCTCGAGCCAAGTCGAATCACGATGACACATAAGGGATGCTTTTAACTGGCGATGGAACCTCTCAATTAAACCGTTAGCACAAGGGTGGTAACTGCAGGTCCTGATTCGTTCCGTTCCAAAAGTTTTTCCGAGGGAACGAAAAAGAGCTGATTCGAACTGGCGTCCTTGATCCGTAGTGATGCGCAGGAGTGAGCCGTAACGGGAAAACCAGCACGTTACAAGACCTTCAGCGACTTCATCTGCAGTGATTGTTTTGAGGGGTTGTACTTCCGGCCACCTGGTATAACGGTCAATGGCCGTGAGACAATATCTGTAAGGTCCGGCTGGCGGAAGGGGTCCTATGATGTCAATGTGAACGTGGTCAAAACGTGATGATGGAAGTGAGAAATTCCCAAGAGGTGTGTGTACATGACGAGTTACCTTGGCACGTTGGCAATGTTCGCAGGCGCGGGCCCAGTTTCGACAGTCTTGTTGAATTCGGGGCCACACAAAACGTTCTGAGACAAGTTTTGCTGAAGCTTTGATGCCAGGATGACTAAGATTATGTAATGAATCGAAAATTGATCGTCGGAGAGTTTCAGGGACAAAGGGTCGTTGTGCAGACGTTGATGTGTCGCAGTAAACGTGGAGATCTGTTCCTGGGATATTGACGTGTTTTAGTTGAAGGGAGGAATTGCCTTTCAGGATCTCTTGAAGCTCAGGGTCAGTTGCTTGATGGTGAGCCAATATGTTGGAATCCACGATGTTAGAAGTTGTGCCTGATAAGGCATCGACACGAGAGAAACTGTCAGCGACTATGTTGGCTGATCCAGAAACGTGTCGAATATCTGTAGTAAACTGTGAAATAAATGTTAGTTGGTTTTGCTGAACTGGGGGAAGTTTTTCACGTTTCTGGTTGAAAGCAAAGGTGATTGGCTTGTGGTCAGTAAAGACAATGCAATGCTTCAAGAATGTGACGAAAGTGGCGTATGGCAGCATAGACAGCAAAAAGTTCACGATAATATGCTGGCCAAAGAGATTGTTTAGGTGTGAGTTTCTGTGAAAAGAAGGATAGGGGTTCCCAGATCGAATTGTAGACCAGCTACTGAAGGACAGCTCCAACATGTGTGCCCGATGCGTCGCAAAACAATGCAAGTGGAGCCTTGTGATCTGGGTGGACTATCAGTGTAGCCTTGGCAAGATTTTCTTTACAGGCGGAAAATGCAGAATCCAATTCAGGTGTCCAGTTCACTGGTTGATTTCCACGAAGCGATGATAGGGCACTGTGGAGCGGCGCTTGGTGTTCGGCGGCTGAGGGAATGAATCTCCGGTAGAAGTTCAACATGCCTAAGAAACGACGCAAGCCTTTTGCTGTGGAGGGGCGGGCGAATTGTCGGAGAGCCTCAACACGATCGGGGAGTGGTCTGGTACCAGCAGCAGAAACTTCATAACCAAGAAATGTGACCGTGGTGGTGTTTAAAACAGTTTTCTTTAACTAGGATGCCATAGTCAGAAAAACGTTTTAATAGGGTTCGTAGATGTTCTTCATGTTCAGCTTCGTCCTTAGAGAAAACTATAACGTCATCGATATAAGGGAAGCAGAAGTCTAAACCAAACACGACTTCATCAATAAAACGCTGAAACGTTTGACCTGCGTTGCGGAGGCCGAATGACATAAAGGGAAATTCGAACAAGCCAAAAGGTGTTGTGATGGCTGTCTTAGGTATGTCATCAGGATTCACAGGGATTTGGGTGTAGGCTTTGACTAAATCAATCACGGAAAAAACTTTGCAACCACGGAGACGATAGGTAAAATCGTGGATGTGTCTGACGGGGTACCTATCGGGGATTGTTCTGGCATTCAGGGCACGGTAGTCGCCACATGGGCGCCACCCATCGGGTTTCTTGGGGACCATATGAAGGGGCAACGACCATGGTCCATCAGACCGACGTGCAGTACCGTCAGTGAGCATTGCGTCAAACTCGGCTTTCGCTAGAACAAGGCGTTCAGGAGCGAGACGCCGGGGGCGGGACGAGATAGGGGGGCCAGGAGTTGTCTTGATAAAGTGCATGGTAGAATGAAGGACTTTTCTAGGAGTACCTGAGGGACGGGTAAGCTCGGGGAATTCGGACAATATTGATTTGGAAGAATCGGGAGTGATGGTCTTGATACTAAAATGAGAGATTGTAGTCGACTGGCAAGGGACAGAAAGGTTGGTTACGCTGTCAATCAGCCGTTGATTGCGACAGTCGGGGAGTAACCCAAAATGTGCCAAAAAGTCTGATCCGAGGATTGGTGTGCTAACATCAGCGACAACAAACTTCCAGGTAAAAGCTCGTCTAAGTCCTAGATTTAAAGACATTGTCGTCATTCCGTATGTATGGATTGTAGAGTTGTTTGCGGCGCGAAGATCGTATTCAACACATTTTGGATGGTTATGAACAAAGGATTTTGGGAGACAGCAGATATCAGAACCAGTGTCTATTAGGAATCTATTATTGGTAGTTTTATCTAGTACTAGTAATCGGCGCCCAGAAGGTTGACAGTCAGCGGACGCCATTACTGACTGCCTCTGGAATTTGTTGGACTTCCAAAAGTACATGGCTGAATACACCTGTTAGCCTGGTTGCCAAAACGCTTGTGGTACCAGCATAAGCCAGCCTGCTCTGAACTGTTAGATGAGCTACTTTTGCGATACCGGCTGTTAGACAAACTCCTTTGACGAGACCTTGATTGCTCGTCACGTAAGGAGAGCATGTCATCATACATAGATTTCATTCGAAGCTGCATATCTGACTTTTGTTTTACTAGTTCGTCAAATTGAGAAATATTTACAAATTTAGGCGCAGGCGATGTTGAAGCGACTGTGTTTACGTAAGTTACAGGTGAAGGACAGAAAGATGCATTAGGTTGTACAGTAGTGTGCATTTGAGGCTGCTGGGGCGGAAGTGACGTCATCCGGTCACGTGACCGGATGCGCTGAGTCATTAAACACGTCATCTGAGCCTCAGCCAGTGACGTAGGCGGTTTTGTGACGTAATGAGGGAAAGGTTAAAGTTCAAGGTCACGGGGAGGGTGTTTTAAAAAAGTACTACCTCGCACGCGTAAAATTCGATTGTGATTCGATAGTTAATCGATAAGAAATATCGAATGAAAACAATCGAATGAAGCAATCGAATGATACGAGTGCGAGGTAGTACTATTTCATTTATTACTTTATTATTTACATTTCTTTTTATTTACAATAAGTTATGTTTACAATAATTTATGTTTACAATAGTTCCCCGTTGTTTGTCGTCATCGATGTTGTTGATCCGGAGTCGCGGCCATCACTTCGTTTTCTGATGAAAGGCGGTAGATACTTTGACCCCTGCGCAGAGTCTATGTTGTTTGTTGCGATCAGTTCTAAAGATAAACTGTAGCCATTTGCTAGGAGAAGTCTTAACTCCTCTTTAAAAACCTCCAGGTCCGTAGAAGTTGATAGATAAATAGAGTCATAATAAATACATCGAATCTTGAGTGACATGATAATGTTATTTTGTGAAGAGCGCGGAGAGAGGATGATGTTCACCAGTCGAGAGCTGGAGGTGTACTGACTATTCACAAGCTAGCGTTGCAATCGTACCAAATGGTGGGGGTAAAAGTGTGGTGGGGCGGAGCAGATGGCGGACGGCAGATGGTAGGCGGCAGATGGCAGGCGGCAGGCGGCAGGTGACAAGTGCGCGGCAGATGGCAGCCGACGTGGGGAGGAAGACTTTGAACAAAATATCCATTAGTTACCCATCAAAATATTTGTGGTTCCATGTGCACCACGCAAAAGTTGGTCTGCTCGTTGAAGTTCCTCCTCTAGTTTAGTAACCAGCCGAAAATCCGCTTCCATTTCATCCTCCTGCTCTGGAAATTGCGGCTGCGCACACCACCTCTTGCAAGCATAATCATACGCGTTCTTATATTCCTCCAGGACTTGTTCATATGTCCTAGGCTGCTGGGATACAGTTTGCATCGCCGCTCCTTGCTTAACCTCGGTAGTCTCAAGAGTTGCCACCAACTCCTTCTCACTAATCACACCTCCCCAAATAATGTTATTGCCACGGCTTATGATGTTGCTTGTTGGCTGCTGAGATGTAGTTTGCTCAACCTCGGTAGCGTCAAGAGTTGCAATCAACTCCTCCTCACAAACCGCATCTCCCCAAATATTGTCGTTGACGCTGCTCATGGTGTTGTCTGTTCCAATGATTGTATAGTAATGCAGCGTTTGAGTGTAATTTAGGTACTCGTCCCTTCCCCCACCACATCACTCCCCCCACCACACCACTTCCCCCACCAAGTTTTTACATCGCGCACTAACTAGCGTACACGCATTAGTTAGGGTCTGACTCTTACACTGTTAAGACCGTAGCTCCTTAACTGAAAACTTCAATTAATTTGTCTCAACACTATATGTGTATAAATATTACAGTCACTATGATCTAAACTAGTGCATGTTTCCATGTGTTGCTTCTTGTGCAGCAGACAACTGGCTAAGAGTGTTTCAACCTTGGCTATTCTACGATGGAACCGCTCATTGTCCGCTAAAAGCGTAGACATTCTATCTTCATCGTCGGAGAAGTAGAAGGTGGTGGCAAGCGGGCTACTGAAGGACACCTTACTCATATTCCTGTAAAACTGTGACATGTTCAGACGTTAACACAACCTATATATAGGTAGATGATCATCCGACAAGAGCTGGAAGTATAATGATGTACCGCTAGCGAGTAGGATAGACACCTATCCCCACCACAACGTTACCTTGTCCTTCAAACAGTTGTTTTTCGCTACAGTTGCTATACCCTTGGTCGGATCTGAAGTCTGTTTGCACTAACTTGTTCGTCTGATCAATCCGCGTAGTTTGAGTACCCACTTGATATATTTTAAACCGCAAATAAAGAAGTTATGTAGGTTTGACCTCTAAAATAGCTGTATTTTAGCTATTACTGCTATGCCCTTGGTCGGATCTGAATTTTGTTTGCACCACCTTGTTTGTCTGATCAATCCGCGTAATTTGAATACCCACTTGATATATTTTAATCCGTAAATAAAGAAGTTATTTAGGTTTGACCTCCAAAATAGTTGTTTTTAGCTATTACTGCTATACCCTTGGTCGGATCTGAATTCCGTTTGCACCAACTTGTTCGTCTGATCAATCCGCGTAATTTGAGTACCCACTTGATATACTTTAATCCGTAAATAAAGAAGTTATTTAGGTTTAACCTCCAAAATAGTTGTTTTTAGCTATTACTGCTATACCCTTGGTCGGATTTGAATTCTGTTTGCACCAACTTGTTTGTCTGATCATTTCGCGTAATTTGAGTACCCACATGACATACTTTACACAAACTTTGTACCCCCCCCCCAAAATGGGTCATGTTCAAGGTCAACCCCAAGGTCAAGGACCTTAGGACTTAGAAATTTTCACAAAGTGGGCTGCACACAAACATGAGACTAACAGTCTCCTGCCTATGTACAGGCCAAGTCCCTAACTTGAAATGCTTAGGGTGGTCCTGAAAAGGACCGTTTGTGTTTGAAGGAGATGGTGGATAAGGAGCGGTGGACAGTGATTACTTTATTTCTTCGTAACCCACTTTACTTGACCTTTCTGCCGTACCAAAAACAAGTCGCACTCGGTCTCAGGAGGTGGCAGAGTGGACCTTGGAAGGTGAACCTTGACGTAACGGCCGCCAAAGAGGTGTTGGAGTAGGTACTCGTCGCCGATCTTCCCCACAAATAAATATTCCATGTTCAACTTCAACTGGGCAAACTTGACGGTGACAGACTCCAGCGGCGATACCAACTCGGTAAGTTTCACCGTAGCCGTCCTCTTCATTATTTCCTCAACAGTTGGAGGTGGCGATGAAGGTCGAG
Source organism: Allygus modestus (assembly GCA_963675035.1). NCBI lineage: Eukaryota > Metazoa > Arthropoda > Insecta > Hemiptera > Cicadellidae > Allygus > Allygus modestus. The sequence continues at coordinate 298,955,910 of OY776112.1, forward strand.
GCGCTGAAGGGCGAGGCGGTGTCGATGGCGGAGATGCAGAAGACGTCGAAGGCCGTTGATCAAAGTAAAGTGGGTGGTTCCAAAAATTTCTTTGTATACAAGACCTAAAAGAACTAGGTCTTTTGAAACCGCTCCTTTTCTCCGAAGACTTCTTCAAAGTCTCCTTCAAACGTTGCAGTTTCTCGGGTGTGATGGGAGAAGACATAGCGCAGAGGTGTATACAGTTCGCAAGGCAAAGCTGGAATGAGGTACCAGACGGAGCAAAGCGGGTCGTCAAGTGTAACCGTGACATTTCCATATACGGGTAGAAAGCTAAAGACCGGTCTACATCCTGTTCCCCTTCCACCGTGACGACACAAACCCCCCCCCCCTGACGTCACGGGGCGGAGCCCCCCCCCCTTGACGTCACGGGGCGGACCCCCACCCTCGACTTCCCCCTTCCGCTTCGGTGACGTCACTTTGCCTTTATAAGCGGGAGCAGTCCGCAGTCTCGTCGCAGTAGCTTGCCGCCCGCTGTTTGGATATACGTCCCAGTGGGTTGCACTCTGCTGCAGCGTAGGTCTGTTAAGTGTGCGTTGGGCCCGACGCGCAATTAAGAGATCCGCGCCCTTGCATGTTTAGTTAGTTTGTTTAAGCATGTTAGATAACGCTTGTAGTTTGCTGCTAGGTAATGTAGTTAGTCTAATATATATGTTAGTGTTTGGTATTGGTTTGAAGTGTTTTATTTACTAATAACATATGTACTCCCGGCCCTACAGGTCCCTCAACAACCTTGGTCAAAACTTGGGTTCGCAGCAGCCTGACGCCGGGTGTTTGGGTCTACGTCCCACCGGGTTTCAGTGATACTGTTGACCTTTGCAAAACCGACCTTGGCTGTTTTTGTAAAAATAACGTTAACTGATTAATTTGTTTCTTTTACATAGTTGCTGGTAAAGTCTTTATTTTCAAAGTAATGTATCTTGTTTCTCATCCTTTTCCTAACCCCCTGACAATAAGGTTCGGCCCTGAAAACCGGCCTTGTCAATAAGATCAATACGGCCATGCAAACCGGTTGACACCACCTATCTCACCCATGAGAAACGTTTGTGAAATATAAAATCAGTCTCTTGTTTAAAATCAGTCTCTTGTTTAAAATCAGTCTCTTGTTTGTTGTCTTTTGTCCCCTTCCCCAATACAGAGCGGGGAATAGAGCAGTATGTTATGCTCTATTCCCCGCTTTGGCATTATGTCAGATGACCTTGACCTACTGACGGGACTTAGAAAAACTTTCGTTTGATCAAATATTGGAAGAAATATACTTTTAAAATAACCTTTCTCAATCACCTCCACTCCCACCACTTACATCTCCCCACCATTTACATCTCCCACCACTTACATTGGGTATAAAAGAGGTTCCCCATCACTGGTAAAACATTCTGCTGTTTGTGTTTAACCATGGCGCATATCAGGAAGCAGACCAAGCCTAAGAAGATGGTCGTAGCAAAACCAGCTCTTGTAACACCTACTACCTCTTCTACTGCTTCTTCATCATCTACACCAACTACTTCTGCACCGTCTCTACTCCGCCAGGTTTTATCTTCGCCAGCTTCTTCATCGCCTGCTTCTTCATCGCCTGCTTCTTCATCATCCGGTCCTGCGTCCATACTCCGCCACGCATTACTGATGTCCTTGATAATCCCGGAAGAGTCGCAACCAAGGTCTCCATCTTCTCCACCACCAAGACCCAAGTCACCAACAAAATCATCTTTATCTTCCCCATCACCAAGGTCAAGGACAAGGTCTTCTTCGTCATCTTCTTCTTCGTCATCTTCGAGCTCGAGGTCCTCTTCTTCTTCATCTTCGAGCTCGGGATCATCATCACCGAGTTCAAGATCTTCAACACCCACTATACCGCAGATCATTTCTCCAATTATCACTCCACCTTCCACAAGTTTTCGTCCGTCAGTAATCTGCATAAATGATCAAACTCCTTCAGAGAAATTTAATGAATTAAAATCCTTGAGAAGGAAGTGCTTACTTCCTGCACAACAATGTAAATACAGTTTTAAAAAAGGTGCAAGGAAAGGGGAACGTTGTGCTAAATCTTGTGTCTTAGATGAAGAATTATGCAGTTTTCATTTAAGACAAAAACACAAGGGTACCGTTTCTCTTTCCACACCACATCCAACAGTGAAACCAGCCAAAACTCGGATTAATAGGCTTTGTAAAAACAAACAATACTTCTTTGTCAAAATAATGGGTTTCTTAAAGGTCATGTTAAAATGTGGAGACCAACTCTACATTTTAAGATTACCTAAAGCCATGCGCCATCCCTACAAACCCACGAAAAAGCACTATCTAATCAGAGACAATTCAGGAACCACTGTGTGGAAAAAATTGTAATAACCTTTTTCCAAATTAAATCAAGTCTTTCTTTTTCCAAATTAAAAAAAAAAGTGTGGACAACCTATTTACATTTTGTAGCATATGCTGCAGAGTGTAAATAGGTTGTCCACACTTTTTTTTACAATGTTACAACGACCTTGACCTAGATAACGGACTTAGAAACATTTCGCTCTGTTTAAATTCCTTTTCAAACCAAAACATTGACCTGTTCACCAACCTTTTAGGTGGGGGTAAGCGGGTATATAAGCGTGGCGTCGTAGAACATATTCATTAGTCAGCTATGGAGACTCCAGCAGGTTCATCCAACTCATCAGCTACTGATATGGAAGTAATCTGGAAACGTAGAGCGAAACAAAATAGTGCACGTTCGCGAAGAAACGAAAATAAAGTAAGAGAAGGATTCAAAAGATTACAAGTCGCTGTACCATTTGCTAATCCTAGTGATTCTAGGGTTTCAAAAATTCGACAGGCAGTACAATATATTAAGTTCCTTCAAACACAGCTGCAAGAACCTTGTATAAAAGCTGAACTGCCTGAGGAACCGCTGCCCCCTCAATCTTACAAAAAGAATTAGGGAACGTTTTTGTCGAACCTCCGACCCTTAAAAAAGAAGATGACTAAACAATGAGAGGGTTAAAAAAAAAAAAACAAAAAAACAAAGCGGGGAATAGATCAGTTTGTGGTCAAAGTGAGAATCACTTACTGCTCTATTCCCCGTTTTGGCAATATGTTCAGACGACCTTGACCCAATAAAAAGACTTAGAATATTCGTGTATAGTAGTGACTTACACTCCGTGTGGTAAAATAATGGAAGATATATTTATTTCTTAACACGATATACCCCTTCCCTAACCCTTGTACTCCCACCACTAACCCCCACCATTTAAACGTAGTATAAAAGGGGTTCCCTATCACTGGTAAAATCATTCTGCTGAAAATGAGTACACCCGCTCTCCCTATCGCTGCAGCAACACTAGTAGTAAGCAGAAAGGTTGAAAATCACGATCAGTTAATTGTATTAAGAAGATTACTGCACAAGTTTCTCGATTGGGAGGTTGGTTGTGATTTGTATATGTGGAAGCCTACGGCTCCAGTGTATAATAGTGAACAGGAAGCATGGAAAACAAGCTATAAAAACAATGTAAAGTTACTTAAAATGATTGGTATAATGGAAAGGTTACTCCGGCAGAAATGGATCATCAATGCAACATTTTATATTAAACCAAACCATTGTTGAATCAATAAAAAGGAGAGAGATTAAAAACAGAGCGGGGAATAGATCAGTTTGAGGTCTAAGTGAGAACCACTTACTGCTCTATTCCCCGTTCTGGTGGTATGTTCAGACGACCTTGACCCACTTACAAGACTTGTCATTCTGCGACATCGATGTTTGATATAAAATGTACTTCCTACAATAATATCCTTGTCATTTACCCCCACCACGTAAACTTGGTATTTAAGCGACCGCATCGGAATATCCCCAGCAGTTAGCTATGGATTCCCAAGCAAGCACATCCAAAGAGTATAAAGATGAACTATCAGAGTTTTTGAAGTTCAACAATTGATTGCGGAACCGAAGAGCCGAAAACGCATTAAGAACAAAAACATATAAGCTGACAATGCAAAAAGCCTACCGGAGATTATCAAGTAAAGTCCCGGGCGTTAAATCTACTACTAAAACAAAGGACATGATATATCGGGCAATAGAATACATAAAACATCTGCAGGAAATAGTTGCAGAAGTTCCTTCTGAAGAACCGGTCTCTCTTGAACCGATAGAATGCGTGTTCCTGGTGGAAGATAGGTTGGCGAAACATCATTTTCTTGAGGAAGAACCGTCAGCCTACAAACAAATCTTCCTCATGGATGAAGACCAGGATGAATAACTGGGTTGACAAAATTAAAGACGTCTGGAATACAAAGCGGGGAATAGATCAGTTTGTGGTCCAAGTGAGAATCACTTACTGCTCTATTCCCCGTTTTGGTAACATGTTCAAACGACCTTGACCCACTTCAGGACTTGGAAACAACTTTGTTTAGTAATAAATATATATTTAACAACAATATCCCCTCCCCAACGCCCCCCCTCTAAATATTGTGGTATAAAAGGCGAGTTTGTATCAATGGTTGAATCAGTCTAGTCATGGCACCAAGAGACATCATCTTTCCTCATCCACGAGAGGTAATTCTAATGTTAAAAAACATTATGTTAGAAGATGAAGATGAAAATGAAGATGCGGTGTTGGAAGATGAAGAAGTTGATTCCGTAGAGATGGAAGCCGTGAGTTGGATGGAACAATTGGAGAGTGATGAGGATATCTCTAGTGTAGCGGATGACGTGGAGGAAAACTCGAATTCGGACGATGCGGAGTGTTACCAACAGTCACTCTGTTTGGAACACATGGAGGCAACTCCGAGTGGTAGTAGGACCCTTTTTGAGGGTACCTACGTCACTAGCTTTCTCCCCCGTCGCTTATTTCCGTTTGATGAGTCGGATGTGTCAGATGAGTCTGATTAGTTTTCTTCGTTAACCTTCCAACTACAAATACAGAGCGGGGAATAGATCAGTTTGTAGTCAAAGTGAGAACTACTTACTGCTCTATTCCCCGTTCTGGAAATATCTTCAGATGACCTTGACCTATATCTGGACTTGGAAACAACTTCTTTTGATACAATAATTATTACTAAATCAAACATATGCTCCAAGAGGGGGGTACTCTAATGGTGGGGGTAAGCAGGTATTTAACCATGCACTTTGGAATACACGTATTAGTCAGCTATGGATTCGCAAGCAAGCACATCCAACTCCAGATCTGGCTACAATCAGAGAAACGCTGAACACTCAAAGAAATGGAGAGTGAATATTAACACTGGATATGAGAGATTACAAAGTGTAATCCCATTCGCCAATCCTCGAGATGCAAAAATAACCGTTTTGTATAAGGCCATGGAATATATCAAAAGTTTACAGTTAAAACTCCAAGAACCGCTGTCAGCTCCCTCAATCGACCAAAAACTGTTGGAAGCATGTCCTCTGACTGAAGATGAAAAACTCCAAGAACCGCTGTCAGCTCCCTCAATCGATCAAAAACTGTTGGAATCATGTCCTCTGACTGAAGATGACTTGGCGGTTCAACATTTCTTTGCTGAAGAACCCTCATACAAACAACTTTTTGAAGATCAGGATAATTAAAAGAAAACTTAAAGATCTGTTAAATAATACAAAGCGGGGAATAGATCAGTTTGTGGTCCAAGTGAGAATCACTTACTGCTCTATTCCCCGTTTTGGCAACATGTTCAAACGACCTTGACCCACTTTGGGGACTTGAAAACATCTTGGTTTGATGCAAAATGTACTGCCTGCGTAAAATTTGGTATTTCTTCACTAACACATATACTCCGGCATGTATACCCCCCACCACTGTTCTTTTTCGGGTATAAATAGAGGTGAATTTTGGAGTGTTATTAGTAGCTGGTTAGCCTTTGAGGAAGACACAGTTATAATATGTATCGGTGCGATATTTGTAAAGCTTCATTTAGAGATGATTGGCTTTTAGCCATTCATAAAGAACTAAAACATAATCCCAACACAAATACAAAAGAAGAACAAAATGAACAAGAATTAGATTCAATCGACCATCAATTAGCACAACATCAATTTGCAAACCTAAATCAAAAAGAACAAAATGAAGTTTTAAGACCGAGTGTCATCCATTATGCACACTCAACGCCATCAACATCGACTTCTACGCCTGTTATGTCTACACTTCATCATCCTTCAACATCAACACCATCGACTTCTACGCCTGCTATGTCTACACTTCACCCTCCTTCAACATCAACAGCTGCTATGTCTACTCTTCACCGACCCTCAACATCAACAGCAGTAGATGTGGAACTACACGCTCAAGCACTACCTGGTAAGGTAGTAACACATTTTAAAATTGACAACGTAAAATTACAACTTGAAAACTTTTTACATAACGCCAAAGAATTAGTAACCAAAACACTAAAGAATGAACAAAAAAGATTAAATTTTATCAAATTTGGACTGTTGCTAGATGCCATATTCACTAACATTCAAAACGAATCATCACCAAGAGGTTTCATGACAAAAAACCGAACCATCATGGCTGCGTCAGATATTGAAAAAATCGTAACAGAATGTTTTGAGGAACTTTTGACGAAACTACAAGAGCATGAAGGAAGAGGATCTGGATGGACTTTATTAAGTATAACAAGTCTGGATGTTAGAGTTCATAAACACGGTTATGGAATGAGAGGAAGTAGTTACATTCCTCTTCCGAAAAAAATAAGTGATACAAAATCCTGTATTAATGTGCAAAATGAAGATAACGAATGTTTTAAATATGCTATGTTGGTAAAATATGTAAACAAAGACCATCAAAAAAGACCGAGTCAAAAATATGAAGAAGTTCAACATAAGTATAATTTCCAGGGAATGACTTACCCTGTTGCAATTACTGATATATCAAAATTTGAAAAGCAAAATCCGTCGGCTTCAGTCAACATATTTGGTTTGGATTCGTCAAATAATGTGTATCCCTTGCGCATAACATCGAATGAGCGCAACAATCATACTGACTTGTTATTAATCAATAAAGGAGAGATATATCATTACGTGTATGTAAAAGATTTTGAAGGGCTCGTATGTAAACAGTTAACAAAACATAAAAGGAAAATCACAACATGTAAGAGATGCTTTTGCCATGTGAACAAACCATTAAGAAGAGGAGGTTCAGAATGGTTATTAGAACACCAAAGGTTATGTAGTGGAAACTATGAGGTTAGAATTAAATTGCCACATCCTAGCAGATCATACGTACAATTTGACAAAGTAAATCAACAATACCCTATTCCATTTGTTGTGTACGCGGATTTCGAAGCATCTTTACTTCCAATTGAACAAGAAGAAGAGGATATCGCAAAAAGAAGCAAATATCAAAAACACGCACCAAACAGTTATTCTATACTAACAAAATCCACGCTGTCTGAAGAACATCTTCAAGAATTTGGACTATCATCTGCTCCGAAGATTTATCGCGGTGAACAAGCAGCGAAACACTTTGTAGACGATTTGTATTACATTGCCTCTAAGGTGGAAGAACTCTACAAAATTAAAATACCGATGCTACCTATGGAAGAACATCAACTTCAACATCACAATCTGGCAACAACATGTTATCTGTGTAATAACATATTTACACCAGATAACGTTAAAGTTCGTGATCACGACCATCTTACAGGAGTCTACAGAGGAGCAGCCTGTAACGCTTGCAACTTGAATTACAAAGTACCATCTTTTATACCCGTTGTTCTACATAACCTTAGCGGATATGACTCTCATTTCATAATCCCGGAGTTAGGAAGAGATGATGGAGCAATAGATGTTTTGGCAACAACAATGGAAAAATTTATAAGCTTCTCTAAAAAGGTTGGCAAAATAAAACTTAGGTTTATTGATTCGTTTAGATTTATGCCTTCTAGCCTAATGAAATTAACTGAGAATTTAAAAAGAGAAGATCTGATAGAAACAAGCAAAATTGTAGCCAGTAGTAAAATGGATCTGGTTCTTCGAAAAGGGGTCTTCCCCTACGATTACATCGATGGACTGCATAGATTTAATGAAACATCACTTCCTCCACCAGAACAATTTAACAACAAACTTAATGATTCGGAAATTTCACTTGAAGATTATCAACATGCATGTCGAGTATGTAACGAGTTGGATATGAAGACTTTAGGAGAATACTCAGACTTTTATGTAAAACTTGACGTGACTCTTCTCTGCGATGTTATGGAAGAATTCCGAAGAACCTGTTTTGCAGCATACGGTTTGGACCCTCTACATTCGTATACATCTCCAGGACTAGCTTGGCAAGCAATGCTGAAAGAAACAAAATGCAAACTCCAGCTGTTAACAGATATAGATATGGTTTTAATGGTTGAGTCGGGTGTTAGAGGTGGATTAACTCAAAGCGTGACAAGACATGTTAAAGCCAACAACAAATATTTACCTGACCATGATCAAGAGAAACCTTCAACGTACTTGGGATATTTCGACGCAAATAATCTGTATGGATGGGCCATGTCGAACCCACTTCCATTTGACAACTTTAAATGGGTTGATCCCGACTGTATTGGCGATATATCACAAATTCCAAAACATGGAGATACCGGATATATTTTGGATTGCGACTTTGAATATCCAGAACATTTACACGATCTTCATTATGACCTTCCACTCCTTGCAAGAACAGAAATTTCACCAATTGGAAAACACCCCAAATTAATGATGACCCTTAACAATAAACAACGATACGTAGCTCACTATTGGGTTGTTCAACAAGCTATCGAATTAGGTTTACGTCTTACTAAAATTAATAGAGCTGTGGAATTTTCCCAATCGTGCTGGTTGAAACCGTACATAGACTCGAATACTACCAGAAGAGCAGCCGCTACATCAGCCTTTCAAAAAGACTTTTTTAAATTGATGAACAATGCAATATTCGGTAAAACATTGGAAAACAAAAGAAGACATAAAAATGTTAAACTTGTTACAGATCCAAACAAACTACAGAAACTTGTACAACAGCCAAATTTTGGAACATCTATAATTATTAACGAAAATATTGTAGCTGTATCTATGAAGAAAACAAGTGTGAAGATGGATCGTCCTTTGTATATAGGTATGTCAATCCTGGATATCTCCAAGACTCATATGTACGATTTTCATTATAAAAAGATGGTCACCTTTTATGGACGAGAAAACATCGGCATCTCCTACATGGATACAGACGCCTTTATATATTGGATAATTACTAACGATATGTATGAAGACCTTCGGACATTTGATTACAAAAACGATTTTGACTTTTCCGACTATCCAAAAGATCATCCAAACTACGACAATGACAGAAACAAAAAAGTGCTTGGCAAATTTAAAGATGAAGCCAATGGTGTTATACTTCAAGAAATTGTTGCACTAATGTCAAAATTATATTCTTTACAACTAAATGAAAACCAAGTCATTAAGAAAGCTAAAGGAGTAAAAAGTTTGTATTTAAAGAAGAATGTGCATTTTAATCACTATAAGAAATGTTTATTTGAAGATCAAGATATAACAGCAAAATTCAACACAATCAGAAGTTTCAACCATCAGCTGTACAGCGTGACGGAGGTAAAAAAAGCTCTCTCTTCAAATGATGACAAACGCCACATCCTTGCAGACAACATCCACACTCTACCATTCGGCCACTACTCCCTCAACCCTATTGACGAGTAACCCTTTCATCGTCCTACATCCCTTTTCCTTTTCCTTTCCGTATAAAAGGGGGAACACAGCAGTATTTTGCTGTGTTCCCCCTTTTATACATTAGTTTAGAATGACCTTGACCTATATAAGCAGATTTATACAAAAGAATATTTAATATCATATCAGCTGTCTTCGTGAAACCATCATGTCAGACCTGAAGGAGAAGATTATTAATGAACTACACAAACCTGCAAGAATAAAGTTTCCAAGAAGAAATACTGTTATAAAAGGGATAAATGATCTATATCAAGCGGATTTAATTGAAATGCGACCGCATAGCAGAATAAACAAAGGATTTAAATATATACTCACAATTATTAATTGTTTTACAAAAGTTGCAGACGCTTTGCCTCTAAAGGACAAGACTGGTAAAAGCGTAACAGAAGCCATGGAAATAGCCATAAAAAGAGATAAAAACAAAATTAAACATTTACAAACTGATGATGGAACAGAATACTTTAATACAAACTTTGCACAGTTAATGAATAAATATAAAATAAATCATTATTCTACAAATTCAGAGAAAAAAGCAGCTATTGTAGAAAGATTCAATAGAACCTTAAAAGGAGCACTGTATAAACAATTTTCAAAAAGAGGTTCTTACGTATGGTATGATGTTTTACCACAATTAATAAATGATTATAACAACAGGTTTCATAGAACTATCGGTATGAAACCTAACAAAGTAAATAGAAGAAATGCAAAAGATGTATTAAAACGCATTAAGAAAAATACAAAGCCTAAAGTAGAAAAAATGCAGCCAAGAAAATTTAATGTAAGTGATAAAGTACGGATTAGTAAATATAAGGGAGTGTTTACCAAGAAATACCTTCCCAATTGGACGAATGAAGTTTTTACAGTGTATAAAGTGCAACCGACTGTACCTGAAACGTATATCTTAAAAGATAACAAAGGAGATTTGTTGCAAGGTGCATTTTATGGACATGAAATGTTAAAGTCAACAGTAGGTGATGTATATCTTGTTGAAAAAGTGTTACAAAGAACAAAGGACGCAGTTAAAGTGCGGTGGTTAGGGTTTAACAAAACTGAGGATTCATGGATACCTATAAAGGACTTGGTTTAATGCAAGCAACTCATTTCATCGTTAACCTTTGAGCAGGATGGAGATTATTAACCATAAAGATCGATTCAATATTAATAACATAGATGATTTAACTGTGGATAACGTTAAAATCAACAATGGTAAACACGGTAGTTTACTTCCAAACACTGTTCGATGTATAGTAAGTGGCCCCTCAAACTGCGGAAAGACCAATGTTGTCTTTAATTTGATCACTAATCCGCAGGGATTAAGGTTTAATAACCTATATATTTTTTCAAAGTCACTACATCAACCAAAGTATCAATTGCTGGATAAAATCCTATCTGATGTGTCTGATGTTAATTTTTACAAATTTAACGCTAGTGATAGCATTATGCAACCAAACGAAGCGAAACCGTATTCTGTATTTATATTTGACGATGTATCTTGTGAAAATCAGGATACTATTAGAAACTACTTTGCCATGGGAAGACATAATAACATCGACAGCATATATATAGGACAAACCTATAGCAAAATCCCAAAACAACTTATCAGAGATAATGCAAATATTCTAATTGTATTCAAACAAGATGATACTAACCTAAAACATATATATAACGATCATGTGAATGCGGATATGCCATTTGAAAAGTTTAAAGAACTTTGCGGAAAAGCATGGGCGGAAAAGTATGGATTTTTGGTTATTATGAAAGATCATGCTATAAAAGATGGTCGTTATAGAATAGGTTTTGATAAATTCGTTTTAATACACTGATTAGCGGTATTACTGTACAAGTCGTCAAGGTGTGAAGATGGTTAACCAGGAAAAGCTATTAAAGGAAATAAAATCACTTAGTGATTCTATTAGACAAAAAAACCGAGCTTTAAAATCAGGTATAAATGAAAGAGAGCAATTTTTAGAAACAACATTCAAACCTGTTACTGAACCTTTAAAGCGATTAGCACAAAATATGGAAAAACCTTCAATTCGCTTCGAAGGAGACAAAATGCTACCAATTTCCAAATATGAAGAAGAATTTCAGAATGATGAAGGTTTTGGCCAGTTACATACATCTGAAGAAAGCGACGAGTATGAAGAAAGCGGAGATATAGAGGATTTAAAGGAAAAGGATATTGCAGAAGATACAAGTACAGAAGATACAAGTGTAGAAGATACAAGAGCAGAAGAAGAGGATATTAACCCATCCAACTTAAGCAAATTAGGCACGGATATTATGTTTAAAGGAACACTTGGAAGAACATATACGTTAAAAATGTTACACGCCGCACATGCTAATCGAAGTTATCATACCTATGGAGCTAGAATAGAGGATAAAGGATTAATGATTGGAGATAGCAAGTTAGATATAAACGAAAATGATGATATAGTTATTGGAGATAAGAAATATAAAGGTACAAAAGGTTTGTTTGAACTTATCTTTAAAAATAATCCTGGTAAATATACTAAAAGAGATTTACAATTGTTTAAAAATATATTAGAGTATACAAATGCACATAGAAAAAAGTATTCCAAAGACCTACCTATTCATAGAAATCGGTCAATAAAATATACAAGTATTATATCTAGTCTTTTCCCCTCAAAATCAAAAAAAGCTCAAATTAAAAGAAGAGCTTTATCTTCTGCTGAATTAAATGTTTTGCATAAAAAGAGAAAAACAACTGATCCTACCACATCTGGAAGGGGATTATTGAAAAATTTGTATAAAACTAATATAATATATTACAACGATATAAATAAGTTAGTTGATCGAATGAGATTATTACATGAAGCCATGGAAGCCGGGCACACTGGTTTAGAAAACGAATGGGTAGCTTTGGTTGATGAACTGCGAAAACAAGGAATAATTGTTCAGTAGACGCATATATATATATATATATATATATATATATATATATATATATATAATAAGAACCTAAACGATAGCGATTCAGTTACATCATGAGTGTGGACAAGTTTGGACGGTATTCCGGGTTTGGAGTAAAATCTGGATATAGTGAAAAAAGAGCTGGGTTTCCGTTAACATCTGACGGCAACTATAATTTTGAAGGAAAAGTAATTCAAAATGTTGGTGATCCGCTTATGTCGTCTGATGCGGTTACGGTACAGTACATGAAAAAAAGAACCCCAACTGTACACGAAGATCATTGGGGGTTTTCCGGTAAAAGGTTAAGCGATATACAATATCCCATTTATGATGGCGAAGCAGTAAATTTAGCTACTCTAAAATTGTTAACGATTTACAAAAGGAATAAAACTGACACAAGCTATGATGTAAAAAAATTAAAATTATCAAATGTAGGTGATTGTGAGCAGGATGGAGACGCTGTAAATAAGAAAATGTTTGATATTGTACACAAGAAATGGACTACGGAATATGAAAAACATTTGGAAAGGTTTGGTGCAGCTCTATTCCATTATATCCATCGGGCTTCAGGAAGAGATGCAGCTTCAGATGTTGACAGTCACAATTATTTAGACTGGAAAAATATACACAATCCAGAGAAACCTAATCAACGAGATAAACCGTCTAAGCCTTCTAAAGTCAAGACATTAGGAAAGGAGGATAAAGTGAATGTGATTAATGAACCAACAGAAAACAATGAAGATTACATAAGAGAAAAAAGAATTTAAAATACCCCCCCCCCATGATAAGGGATAAAGCATCAGTCATATTCGAGAGACGATACAGAGAGGATGATGGAATCCAATATTACTGCGTGGAGTTTAATATCTCAAGTGCCGAGATTTCCCCAAGGAGTGTTGACAGATGGTTTTGTTCAACGGTTTGATAGATATATGGATTGGGAACAACTTTCCATACATTACCTCTTTACAATGACTATGTTAAGAATTTATTTTCACAGAGTTAACTGGATCCATATTTTACAAGGACAACAGTTTTCAGAAGACTTCCTCGTAGAGATGACATCGAATTTTAAAAACTGTTGGGAAGTAATAAGTAAATATCAAAATCTCTCTGAGAATTACATTGACAATTTTAAAGATAAACTAGACTGGGATGTGTTATTCAATTATCAACGATTAAGTGGCAAGTTTCTAAGGGAACATGACAACTATTTAAAGTTTATTCATTTTACCGAAGACAACGATACCATCACCAGCGGAGAAACATCTGGAACATCTTCAATTACACCTTATTTCTATTTTTACTACTTTTATTTAATATGTCTACATTTAATTAATAAATCCATTTCGATATAATAAATGGATTTTAAACAGTATATAATACAAGAAACCAAAACTGATATTACATTCATTGTAAAACATTTATAGAGTGCACCTACTGATTGTAAGTTTTGCTATAAATAGCCATGTCGAGGGTTAAACGCATCAGTCATAATCGAGAGAGATTACAGAGAGGAAGGGGAATAGCATCAACAGCATTTTCTCTATTGAGTAAACCGGTTGGAGCTATAGTTAACAAGGCGATTGATTTATTACCTGTGGAATTACATTTACCTGGAGGATATCAATATTGTGGTCCTGGAACCAAATTAGAGAAACGTCTTGCTAGAGGAGATCCTGGAATAAATAAGCTCGATCAGGCTTGTAAACAGCACGATATAGCGTATTCCAAATTTGGTGATACTAAAAATAGATCAATAGCGGATAAAGCACTTGCTGAGAAAGCTTGGCAAAGAGTAAAATCTAGTGACGCGAGTATTGGTGAAAAAGCAGCGTCTTTAGCAGTAACAGCAGCAATGAAAGCAAAAACTACGTTTGGAGGAGGAAAGAGAAGAAGGCGTGGGAAAAAACCCGCTAAGAAACAAGGAGGTAATATCAGAAGAAAACGTCGATCTACCAGTGGTAAAGCTAAAAAGAAACCAACAATATGGTCAATGATAAAAAAGGGAGGAGGATTATACCTAAGACCGTATCGTGTGTATTAAATAAGAAAGAGCAATTAATAATTAAAAACAAAGAATTGACCAATGAAGAACTGATTACATATGCTTCTTGTTTGAAAATCCCATTTTTTAGAGGAGTATTTATGAAAGATGAGTTACCGGTTAAAATGTGGAAAAATGAGACTGGTATTGTAAATTTGGATAATAGTGAAGGATTAGGCACTCATTGGGTGTGTTACAAGAAACTTGGTAAAACCATTTATTATTTCGACAGTTTTGGAGACCTTCCACCACCGAAAGAACTTCAACAATACTTTCGTGCGGCAGAAAATGTTTTTTACAATCATACAAGAAAACAACCTGATGATACATCCATTTGCGGTCATTTATGTTTAGACTTTTTAGCTAAAAGTGTTAGTCAACTTTAAGATGTCCTCGTATACAGTGTCATTAACCGGTAACTCATGTACTTTGCGCAGTATTCTGTTTCCAGCGCTACGTTTGCAAAAAGGAAGACTATGGGAAGCCGCATTATTGGATTTAACAACATATAACTCTATTCCAAACGTTAGTGAAGGAATTAATAACAAAATACATTATTACAAGACAAAAGATGATAAAGGAAAGTATTCAGCTTTGGAAGAATTCAGTTTACCAACAGGAGCTTATGAAATTGATAATATAAATGAAGTTATACAAAAACATATGGGAAAAGAAAATATAACGATAAAAGGCAATAACAATACAATGAAAGCCGAAATTACGTCTAAGTATTATATTGATTTTAGCCAAGAACATTCAATTGGTAGTTTATTGGGGTTTTCTAAGGAAACAAAAGTATTAGAACCTAATAAAACTCATTCTGGGAATAAAACTGTGACGATCATCAAAGTTAATAGCATAGACATTACATGTAACATTATACAAGGATCCTACAGAGATGGAGAGAATCGTCATATATTACACACATTCTACCCATCAGTTGCACCGGGTTTCAAGATAGTAGAAAAGCCTCAAAACCTTGTGTACCTACCGTTAAACACCAGTTTCATTTCAGACATCGTGCTGAACATAGTGGATCAAGACGGAAACCTTATTGACTTTAGAGGAGAAGCTATTACTGTAAGAATACATATAAAATCATCCGCTTAGACAATGGGGTTATCATTTAAAAAGAGAGAGCCAACAAGCAAAGAGGTCAGTAGCTTATCAGCTGTAGAAGGGTTAACAAGTGACAACATTCGTTTTCTAGAAGAAATTGGATTAAAAGTCATTAACAATGGATATACTGGATATAGCGCAGGGTCCAACATTCGACGAGACCTTATGGGAAAAGGAATATCACACGCACAACCCTTACGCTTCGTCCAAATTAAACAATAACGATGAAATTAGGATTCCTATACAACAACAAGACATTTATACTCTTCCATGCGAAAGTTATTTATATATTGAAGGAAAAGTAACAAAAAATGATGGTACTGCTGGAACCACTGTTCCGTTCATAAATAATCCTATGGCATTTTTGTTTGACGAGATTAGATATGAAATTTCAGGAGTTACAGTCGATTCAACAAAAAAGGTTGGAATTTCCAGTACATTGAAAGGATTAGCGTCTTTAACACCAAATGAGAAGAATCTGTTAGCTGTTGCAGGATGGGTTGCACCAGACAAAAGTACAATCGCTCCTGACTCTTCGGGAAACTTTGATTTCTACGTACCTTTAAGATTACTCCTAGGATTTGCTGAAGACTACAGAAGAATAATAATAAATGTAAAACAAGAACTAGTTTTATTAAGATCATCAAACGATAAAGATATTATTAAAGCAGCTACTGGAACAACTGATGCCATTTTAGACTGGAAATTAACATTAGACAAGATTGTTTGGAGAGTACCACATGTGCGACTAAATGATGAACACAGGATTACATTATTAAGAAAGTTAAAATCAGATCGAGACATTGTAATGCCATTCAGAAGCTGGGAGTTTCATGAATACCCCGTTTTACCTACAACACAACGACATACATGGACTGTAAAAACTTCTACTCATTTGGAAAAAGCGAGATATGTAATATTTGGATTACAAACGAAGAAGAAAAGTATAATAACTGAAAATGCTGGTGAATTTGACCATTGTAAATTAACAAACTGTAAAGTGTTCCTGAATTCACAATTCTTTCCCTACGACAACTTTAATATTTCTTTTGATAAGAAAAGATACAGTGTTTTATACGACATGTACGCTAGGTTCCAAAATTCATATTACGGCAAAACAAATACACCTCTACTATCTCCCGTTCAGTTTGAATCGAAAGCTCCGATTGTTGTAATTGATTGTTCCAAACAAAATGAATCTGTAAAATCGTCTAGTGTTGATATAAAAATAGAAATGGAATTTCAAGAAAACGTACCTGCAAATACATCTGCGTATTGTTTAATTTTGCACGATAAAATTGTTACATACACACCGTTGACCGGTATTGTAAAGACAGTATTATAAAACGTTGTACCACCACCGGCACCGCCACTGTCGCTAACCTATAAATAGCGGAGCAACAATGCAGGTCTTCAGTTGATCGTCTATCGGCGCATGGGTAACATCTTCTACAAAATGAGTTCTCCATCTGTTGTACAAGGTGATGCAGAGGTAGCACCGTTATTGGAACGTGATAATACTAGTGAAGCAGAAATCATCAAGGAAATAACTGCATTTTTAAAGTTTGGTAAAAGAGATAGAGAGGAGGAAATTAATGCAGACCCATCAAAGGTAGTACCAAAGAGGAAGAAGAAAGTTGAAGAAAATATTCCTCCTCGCATTTTAACTGAAGTTTTTCTGCGAATCTTTTACCCCATCTCAGCATGCATCAGTAAAAGTGTATCAGTTGGATTGATGAAATCATTGGATTATTCCCCTACAGTAATACTACACCATGGAACAAAAAAGGTTTTATTTTCGCAAAATGCTTGGGAGTCATTTTTGAAACATGTACATTTAATAGAATGTTATTTAACTAACAGTTTGTGTGGAAGGAAAACACATATTCGACTTTTGGATTGTGACAATGAAATCGATATTGTTAAACATCGCGGACAACTACAAGTGCGAATTAGAGACTTGACTCAACATGAAAATAAGATTCTACTGTCACGTGAAGAATTCTACGTTTTAAACTACGCAACAGAACCTATTACAAGGTACATGAGACAGTTGGTATTTGCAAGCGCTATTATTAAAGAATATTTGGTCGATACTTTGGAAAAACAACCTGATAGCACCATCGTGTACGGACCTGTGGATACATCTATTTTTAATAGAATACCTCATGAAGTTTGCATGTGGAGAAAGTTAAAGGATTTTGGACCACTTGTAGAAATCGCTACAGAAGCTACAGAAGAAACAACACAGGAAGAAGAAGAAACGGAGAAACAAGAAGAAGAAGAAAACGAAACACAAGAAGAAGAAGTTAAAAAAGACTAAAGTTTGACTTAGTAAAGAAGAACACACGTGGGGTAGGCCTATTGGGGACGGTGCCCACGTTAAATATACACCAACGCGCCTACAACTGTACGGCCTGGTATTTAACCTACCGTGGTGTGGAAAACAGTTTAGTTGATCGCTAGGTGCCATGATGAGCGGAGGGGATGAAGAAGTGAGTGTAAAGCCTTGTGTAATAGAATTTCAAGCATTTCGAAATAATGACGATAGGTTTATTATCAAGGAATTAGTAATTTTAGACTTGCTTACATTTGTAGCCTACCCATTCACGTTTGAAGCTCCTTTTTCTTTTAACAAACTTAACACCAAAGCAAAAAGTACAAACAAATGGATAACAAACTACTTTCATCACATACATTGGTATGAAGGATTTATAAGCTACAGTAATCTGCACAGTATTATGTTTAACTTTTGCAAACAATATTCACATATATACACAAGAGGATTAGAAAAAAAGAACTGGATACAAAAGTATACGCACGGTAATGTTTTCGATATAACTATCAGTAAGGACTTTAACATTAATCTCGGTAATATTTGTGTCGCTGCAAAAGATCTTAAACACGGTCAAACAAACTGTGCATTGTACAACGCATATCGTTTGGCTGCTTACTTGAAACAAACGCAGGAATGTGGTGGGGGTAGCGGAGAACAGAAATGTGGTGGGGGTAGCGGGGCCTATAAATACGAGGAGACAACACCGCTTCAGCATGAGTATTATTCGAGACTCCGAAGAGGCAACATCAAATAAGACACCACCACTGACGAAGATGGCATCACAACAATATCTACAAACATTGGTTGATCAATTCAACACTCACTCAAAATCGAACCTTCTGCTAACTAAAAAATGTTCAGAACTAAAAGAACAAAGACATTACATTATTCATAGCATCAAGAAAGTGGAAACCACACATGGAGAAGCAATTCTAGTATCATTGTGCGAAGGACCTATGACTCCAGGAGATGAGCCGAAGTTTCAAGTATTTCTTCCAAAACGATTTGTTCAACTGCTACAAAATGAAGACTTGCGAGATATTCAACCGGGGACGTTGTATTTGGTATCACACGGTGTAAGCGGCAACAACTCGACGGAACTCACTCTGCACATCATGCATCATTGTACATAATGTCTCTATTTGTTTTTCTCTGTTTGTATTTCTAGTCATCAATGTTAGACTTAAGCTTATTGTATTGTAAAATGTTTGTTTAATAAAGAAAGAATAACATAAAAAAAAAATAAAAAATAAAAAAAAAAAAACAGCAACATAGCAGTATATTATTTTATATACTGCTGTGTTGCTTTTTTTTTAAATTCAAATGGATGACCTTGAACTTTCATTCAGGGTTAACTTATGAAGGGGTATAAAAGAGAGGGAGCAGTGAAGTTAGTCTCAGTCTTGTCTAACACACGCTGCAGCTAACATGTCGGTGCCACCGATGAACAATTTATTTTTCGATAACAATTTGAAGACATATTGTTGCGAGTTGCAATGTTTTAAAATACCAGGTGATCAAGTTGACGGGAAAGCTTGTCGTAAGTGCAGGTGTTTCAGCTATTGCATATGTAGATGTAAAACATATCAGATGAACCGTCAAGATAAAATACAAGAATTACGGCGACGGCTTGCATTACTTTGGCGGCGAATGGAGTAGCAACCATCTGCCGCGCACTTGCCACCTGCCGCCTACCATCTGCCGCCTGCCATCTGCCGCCTGCCATCTGCCGTCCGCCATCTGCTCCGCCCCACCACACTTTTACCCCCACCATTTAGTACGATTACAACGCTAGCTTGTGAATAGCCAGTACACCTCCGGCTCTCGACCGGTGAACATCGAGCTGCTCGTCCCGACTGTGTGTTCCCTGCAGTCACATAAATAGGCAAGGAACACACAGTCGGGATGGGCCGATTGGACAAACAAGCGCAACACTTGAAAACTACGTCGCGACTCCGGATCAACAACATCGATGACGACAAACAACGGGGAACTATTGTAAACATAAATTATTGTAAACATAACTTATTGTAAATAAAAAGAAATGTAAATAATAAAGTAATAAATGAAATAGTACTACCTCGCACTCGTATCATTCGATTGCTTCATTCGATTGTTTTCATTCGATATTTCTTATCGATTAACTATCGAATCACAATCGAATTTTACGCGTGCGAGGTAGTACTTTTTTAAAACACCCTCCCCGTGACCTTGAACTTTAACCTTTCCCTCATTACGTCACAAAACCGCCTACGTCACTGGCTGAGGCTCAGATGACGTGTTTAATGACTCAGCGCATCCGGTCACGTGACCGGATGACGTCACTTCCGCCCCAGCAGCCTCAAATGCACACTACTTTGTACTTCTAAGATTTTATCAGCAGTAATGGCCAACATGTCAGTTTGGACGCCTGCCTGTCCAGCTTGGGCCTGTAAAATCGCTTGTACATATGATGGGAGCCGTTGCATCCATATGGTCTTCAACAAACCATCCTGTACTGTGGCAGAACCCACAAGAGATCGGAGGTGGCGTAGGAACTGTGAAGGAGTCCTGTCACCAAGCTCCTCCTCCAACAACAATTGACGAACGCGCCGATCCTCTGATACAAACAAACGTCGAATAATCTCGGATTTGAGGGTGGAGTGTGGAGTATCAGCAGGAGGATTGACAATGAGATCCTCCACCTCGTTGGCATAACGTTCGTCAAGATGTGAAATTACATACGAGTATTTTGTTAGTTCACTCGTGATCCTCGCCAGGGCAAATTGGGCCTCAACTTGGGCGAACCAAAGTTTTGGTTTTTCTTTCCAAAAGGGCGGTAATTTGACACTTACCCTATTGACTGCCAGATGTTCGAGTTGTTCTGGATGGGCGGCGTGATCCGGCGGGAGCTGCGGTGGAAGAGGTTGAAGCGCAGGGTGGTTCACCGCTGCTTGAAGTTGTTGTGGTAAGTCTTCGTCTCGATCGGGTCTTCGATTCAGGTCCTGTAGCTGTCTCAGAAGGTTTCCATTTTCATTTTGTAATTGGGCTAGACGTTCCAAAAGCTATTGGTCCATGTCGATTGAAGAATTGAAGGATGAAAATCAACGGTTGAAGTAGTGAAGTGGAAGTGATGTGATGGACAAGGAAGGGTCGAAGTTATCTTGGTAAATAAAAGGGCAAACTTGTTCGTCGGGGTCACCAATTGTAGGGTTGTTAAAATGAATTGCCAGATAATGTCAGATAGAAGTGATTTTATTTGAACTCTGGTTGAATGTCCATATAAACAAAAGAATAGTAATAAATTGACAGCTGATCTTACAATAAATTAAAATGTGCAGCTGGGTCGCCACAGTATTTTAGAGTCATCAAGGTTAGTTAATGTCGTATCCCTGATTTTTTCTATTTGATCGTTTAATGTTATTGGTTCATTGGTTATGTTCCTATCTCCCGATTGTTCCCTACTTTTCCATGATTTTTTCGGTTGTTCTCTTAAATTATATTTGCTGTTATTAGATTCCACCATAGTTACTCACTAAGATCAATTCCCTTAACAAGTATAGTCGTCGTATATTAAGTTGTTATTAAGTCTTAACTTATATATATATATATATATATATATATATATATATATATATATATATATATATTAATTACCTTATATTCTTACATTATAACACATCTAAGGTACATCAAATAAATAAATAATATCATTTCAATGTTCCAAAATTCAACTCTTATTGTACAACGCTTGTTCTTTGAGATTATCATAAAGTAAATGTCCTTTGGCAAAGTCAGTATTGGAAAATAAATAATTATATCGGCTTCGCGTTGGGCGCCATTTATAAGTGATCAAAAATCGTTCTTATTGATCGTTATTTATTTTATCTATATTATGAAATGATAGATCACAAGTTTGACATTTAAAAATTTTATATTATACATTTAAAATTCAAATTTATAGAAATACAATAGAATGCTCCCACTATGTTTTACTCAGGGTTACATGAGATATCATCAGGGATAGTCCTTTGCCGTCGAATGTTTAAATTGTTTAATTTTACTAATATTATGAATTTCCATAATAATACAAATCATACACATAAATTTTATATCCGTAATGTGTAGCCTGAAAAGAGTTCCTTAGGAGAAGCACCAGTGCTTAAATAAAAATGTAATATTCATCATTTGTAGGTCTCTGCATGCATAGAATCCTCTTTCAGTTATTGATATGAAATTGTATAGTAAACAAAATTGTCCTTACCACTTTATTTGTTATATGATAATATCCTTTTGGTTCAGTGTAGTAAGCTTCAAGTTTTTCCATTTATTGTTATTTATTCATTAATTATTTTTTAACACTCATAAACGTCTTGATGGTTTGAAATTTTTTAATAAACTCCTATTTTGGTTTTTTAATTTATTATACACCTGTGGAATTGTTCAAGTCACTGGTATAGTAATCATAACTTGTGCTGGAGTTTGCACTATATTTGGGTCTACACATTATTAATCGCGTTATAAATTATTGCCAATGAGTGAATTTTAAAATATAAATAAATAATTGTCAATCTCAAAGAACTATTAAAATATCATAATTATTTCAAATAACACATAACACAATCCTACATATTAATACGCGAGGGGTTCTTTATTTACAGTTATAACTCGATAACGGCTGGATGGATTTTAATGTTTGAGGTATTAAATTTAAGGTATTTTTTCGTAGATTTGTCCATATGTCTCAGAATTTTAAGAAAGGACATCACTTAAAAACAGTAAAGGGCTGAATTTTCAGAACAGTGGTGCTATCCGATGGCGGAAGTCTAAACTACGTGTTGATTGAAAGGACGTTGTTATCAACCATTTTAATATCAGATTTTTTGTTACGTTTGTTTACAACTAAGTAACCTTTCGTATCCTTTCCTGAAGTAAACTTGCTCGCATTTGAGCATTAGGGCAGCTAGATTTATAAAGATGAAATTATTTAATATAAAAATATGGGTTTAGAAATAATAAGAACTGGAATGGTACGTAAGCAGATGTAATCATAGGTAAATTAATTTGCATGTTGTTGTTCCATATTCTATTGCTTAGAGGTCGTGCAGATCTTCGTGAAGCCTGGGTGTTGATAGTGAAACTGGTTTAAACCGGTTTTTTAGGGTGGGGGGTAAGCGATTAACTGCTGCTCTACGTTTGTTGACAATAAATCGCTTGTGAGAATCATCTATTACGTGCCAAACGAAAAACATGCAAACGCAAAGTGATTGTTATGCAAAAAACATAGGTTATTGATTAACACAATATATTTTCATTGGAAACAATACAGTATTGAAATTACAAATACACAATCAGTAATATCAAATAAAATTTTGATGAACTAAGCTCTAGACATGCGTTACACGCCGAGTGGCAGCTACTTATGTTGGTATTCGCCAATTATCGAGCAGACATCTACAGACAAGCGTGTTTTTCCAAGCATCCTCATCATCATCATCATTGTTGCGGGTTAGGAAACCCCAGCATAGCTGCTAGTCACATCTTCCACAAGCGGGAATATTGCGCAGGTTACCGGAAAGATAGGATATAGCAGGAAAGGAAAGGGTGGGATGGGACGGCAGCCAAATCGACCCTTCAGAGGGCCAACTCCCGTGTCCCTGTGACAGCTGGGATGAGGCTCTCAAACGGGGTACCCACATTCTGCCCTCCAACTGGTCAACTCAACTGACAGGGTATCCATGTACAACAGCCAGGGACCATTCATTCTCAGGTTGGCAGGTGGGGACCAAACCTGGAGTTTCTGTCCCTAACCGCTGCAAATGGAGGGACCAAAGGTGAAAGGGAAATTTTTCATAATGGACAGCCAAAAGACTAACCATATGTCATGACAACTTCATTTTATGTAACCAAAGTCAGCCTCAAAAATGGTATAGACCAGTTTTAAGGTAGTCCTGGGATCCAAGCATCCTGTTCATTGCTGGAATAGCGAATAATCAGAAACATGGATGACGAAGACGATGCTGTTTGCTTTTGCCGCTTTTATCATTTTAGGTGGTGAATTTTTATTGTAGCGTATTTAATTTGGCGTTCAAACAAACCCAAATACACACCACAACGGTTTTCGGTTTGGTGTTGTTTGGTGTATTCATTAAACAATAGTAATTACGTGTGCTTTGATGTGTGCAAAAGGCCGACACCGTACGGGAAAAGACGAGCAATAAGCTTGGCTAGCTGCTTGCCAAGTAGGCGAATACTCATCCACACTACTCGTGATTCGGCGAGTCACTGCTCGGCGCTAGGCGAATGACGCATGTCTGGAACCGGCTTGGAAACAGCTGATCGTACAAGAACAAATATTTCAACTTGTGCTGCCTACATCACTGAAACAGTTCAATAGCTTGTGTTGACGACTCCATTTGGTTCTTATATTTTGAAAATAAACTCAAGAAGCCAAACGTAAACATTTAGAATTTATTAAGACATAATTTAAAATAGAATATTCACACTCATAAATAGCATATTGGCAATTCCAGTTTAAATACCATCCTCATGTTTATAAATAATATCCTAACAACTTAATTACTATACGTTCACACAGTAAAAAAAAAAGTGTAATAAACAGGGTAGCCAAATGTTTTTTGCTGGACTAGTATTATGACATATGGTAGCGTGAACTTCCCCTCCAAGGCTGATCCCCCCTCTATTCTGCTGGCATTCCCTACTCAGGCTTCACGAAGATCCGCACGAGGTCTACAAGTTAATCAGATATTTAATCCCAGCTGATCATATGTTAGTTATTTACCTTTCATTGCTTATGTCAATTGCTTTGTTTAAAACATAGCAGAGGTTATCATAGCCTAGCATTGGGATTGTTACAATGTGTATAATGTATTTCCCTACTTATAAATGTATAACAATCATAAAAACAAAAATTATATATACCGTATGTATTACATCGAATAATTCAAAAAAGTGAAAATAGCTATTTTGTATGCAATTAGTTACATGAGCCAAAAAACCAATAACAGTAAATGAATAAAATAAAACCTAATTTGTTTTGAAGGTTATACAATTATAAATACAAAGATATAAGAATGAACAGTGTAGAAAATCATATTCATAGCATTATTCAAAATATAATGTAAAAATTGTTTATATTTGATTACTATTCAAAGTTAGATACATTTTTTTATACACCTAATAATCCAAAATGAGCTAATTACTATGATTCTTTGTCCATTTCCCTACTAGAAAACATAGTTATATATAAATATATCTAGAAATAAAATTATTATCACATACTTTATAAGAAAGGATTGTTTATAGTAACAATCCAAATTGAATTAGTAATATATACGCATTTTATAGTAATATTTACGCATATATAATTCAATAAATATTTTTACTAGGGCATATACTACACTTCATTAAAAATATTTTGTAACACACACCGGGGATTTGCTCCTAAAACTCGAATAAACTTTACAAAGTAAATGTACTTAAACTGACACACTCGACACATCACCATGGAAACAAAATCGACACAGTTTACGATCAGCTGTCAAGAGCGGACTCAATTTTTTGTCCGGGGCTACCAACCAAACAGTGATACTAATTTTTTCTCTCTTTCCAATGAATATAAAATCAATATATCAAACAGATGTTTCACGTATATAAATCGAGTTTTGCCGATTGACGGCTGCCGTCAGTGGTATAAATTCTAGTAAACGTAAAAAACTACTCATTTCTCATTTTACCACAAGTCTATCCAAAGATATTTTGTCTTAATATCATATACGACAAGAAACACATGAGTAGTGAACTCGTGTGCTAGTTGACATTCGAATGTAACTCTCAATTACGTAGATATATTGTGCTAGAAGGTTCATTCAGGTAATAAAATGGAAGTTTAGAATGTTATCTCTCAATTTGTATGAAAATTATCCGGTTTCAAGTGCTTTTTCTATGTTTTTTGTGTATCTAAAAAAAATCCGTTGGATATTAATGGCTGCTGTCGCCCATAAATCTAACGAAGCACCTGGATATCGGTGGCTGCCGTGGCTAATCACTTGGAGGGTTAAAATTGCATAAAAGAGTCAAATGAGCTATAAAAATCTGATAATCAGTTAGGGGAAGTGGTGAAATAATACTCCAAGTCATCTAAACAAACTGACTGGCCTTCCCCGAGCAAAGCTCAACCCCCAGGTACTGGTCGTTAAAGAATTAAAACTACTGTTGGGTGTAGTAGTCCCTTCCTAATTTTTCTCGGTATAAGATTATCTACATCTTATCTTATCTCCAAGAAATTTGTATGTGCATTCTTATATTTTTGATGGAGAAATAAAGATTATTATTCCTTTTCTACTAAACAATTTAATATGAACTTTACTGGTTTAATTATCCAGTAACTTTCAAGATCAACTCATAAAAGAATGAAACTTGGAATAGGCTAATGTTTTCAATGTTTGAAGTTGATTTAGTTTGCTTCGATAAACTAGTTTAGAGTATTTGGCAAGTTTATGTGCCACTCCATTAGTTTAAATTTTTAAATAGCTACTTAAATGTCACAAGCATATTTAGATTAAACGTGATAAAACGATAAGGTCATGGCTACAAGAGATAGCCTAGATTTAGTTTGAAAATTGTTCAACTTTGATAAGTTATCGAGCAATAAGACTAAATGATTATAAACACTTCCTTGGTTTAGACTAATGTAAATTCATTAACACGTTCGCTGCGGGGCAGGCCCATGGGTGTGTTCCCACCATGCGGCAACTGTACCGGTAGGCGCGGTCACATTTTGAATTCCCGGCTAACGAATGACAAAAAACACTGTGCGGTGCAGTACTGCGTTACAACACCACTGGACGTAGTTCTACAAAACGCCACCAGGTAGCAGAACAATCAAGATAGCAGTAGACAACCAGGGTTGCCATGTACAGGGAATAAGTCGGACGAAAACTACTTCGGGGAAGTCCCGTGACGGCCGGGATATTGAGGGAAATTTACTACCAACCTACACCAAAATAAAGCTCGCATTCTAAGCTACAAGCTGGCAACAAACTGTTTACCCCTCGCGCCACACTGGTGCACACTGAAGCCTGTAACGTTTGCATGGCAACTGTACGGGCATACCCGTAGCGCGCTCCGGGGGAACAACCGCAACTACGGGTATACCCGTACTGCGCAGCGAACATGTTAATGTAAATTCATAATAAAACCAATCATAATAACACTAGGAGATACTAATTTATTTAAATCAATGCAATTACTCTTATTAATCACAAATATTATTACTTTACCAAGCATTATCATATCTGCATGTACATTATTAATTTATCCCCACTGATTAATCATACAACAATATATTCAGACAACACTCAACATACATTATACATTCTTCCAACATTTAGGCACATTTTGAGTCAACATTTCAATATAATTCCATATTCAACATGTTTGAAGGATCAGTTGTAAATATTATCAGAATTTTCAAGCTGAAATATATAAACAATTATAGCATTTTTGAGGTCTAGATACGTTGTTTAATGTCAACAACTTTTCCTAAAAAATAAAATTATGATTTCAAGCTAACCTTTGAATTAGTAAAAATGTAAAGCATCACTACTTCAAGTACTGCTTGGTTTGAATTCTCAGCGAGCACACAAAATACCTGAGACCTTAGAAGCTTGTGCACACATAAAAACAGGCCCTAGTTGTTAATAATTAAAACCTTACACTCGTGTTATCTTATACAACCCACCAGATAGTATTGTCAATTTTCTATAAATATACAAGCCGTAATGTGTGTGTTAGCATGTGTTATTCTGAGGCGAGGAGGAGGAATTAGGCGGCTGTATCTATCAATAATATGAGAATCTCATTAAGACTAATCCCATAAAACTAAAACTCTAATTAATTAAATATATCCCCGCGTGGTAACAGTAATACAAAATTAGAAATTGTTTTAACTTCATATTAACTCAACAAAATATTTCAATTGCTACATACAATCCAAAATCCAAAACCAAAATATATTCTACAGAATACATATTTTACACTGTATGAAAAACTACAAAATAACTCATAACAAATGAAACTCTAGTTACTAAACCTTGAACTTACTTGCTGGTACATGCTCAGGCCTGTGTGTACGATGCCAGTGTATACATGTTCACCGGTAACCTGAAAGGCCAGTCTAGCTCGGATGGTGTCTAGAGGATAGGTAAGTAGAACTGCTGTCACACCCGCGGCAGAGCCGGAGAGGAACTTTCCGATGTGAGAGTTCGGCCCCAGTATTGCTTCATTCCACTGTCAACACACACCACAATGATGTTTACCAGCAATGTTGCATTGGTAGGGTTCTGGGGAAACAAAGGGAATTACCAAGTACTCAGTAATAGAACAAAAACTATATTATTCTGTTCTTGAAACTGGAACCAGATGCCTCTTGTCATTGAGCTACTGATCAACATCAGTGGGCGTTGAAAGACACACAAATGAAAAAATTGTTATTATGGTAATTGTTTGGGAAGTTAATGAAGTGTAATGATGAAAATGTAAAGCGAACATAAAACTGACAAGGAAAAACAACAAAATAATTACGAGAGGAGTTAGTATGTTATAACTACATATTTTAATCATATGCAAAATGGTAAAAATATATATAATAAGGTAAAAGGAAATCAGTTTTGACTGTTCATGTCAGCGATCATTGTTGGGCCTAATATGGGTAAAAACCCGTATATAAGTTTAATTTTGATATGATTTTCATATTAATATGAAAACTATTGCTTTACTACAAATGGACACAAACAAAAATTTAACATCCATAGCCTACTTTACCTTTTTGTAGATTTCATAAGCAGTGAACTGGGTTGCAGCATAGGGAAATATTCTAACCATCTGCGCCCCATTTCCTTTGTATAAGGCTATGAATTGTTCACGTTTTACAATTTCCTTCAGCCCAGAAAAAACTCCTGAAATTAAATATTCATATGAAGCACAAGCATTTATGATTGTGTGAAGGTAACTATACAATTTTAAATCGGAAAAAGAAAAAAGCCAGGATTGTGTGAGCTACATAATAACTTATATATATATATATATATATATATATATATATATATAAATACCCCCGTCGCAGCAAACCTGTGTACTCAGCGAATTTCCAATGCAAATATAAGGGTATCACTACTACCTAGAGCCACTTACCAAGTTTCACAAAAATACATTCATTAATAAGTGATATATATTATTTTATTTATTCTCTATAAGAATAACATTATAAATGAGTACGCAGGTTTGCTGCAACAAGGAAGATAAGATATGTGTTTTTTTTTGCAATTATCAATATAACTCAACCAGGTGAAGCTCCATACCAAGTTTTATTAATTTAGGTTCATAACTAAGGGAGATATAAAACTTTACTTATTCTCCATATGCATAACATGGGGGCCGAGTATCCAGGTTTGCTGCTACCGGGAAAAATCAACAAAAAACTTTTTTTGTGCTATTTTGCTATTATCAATGTACCACAACTAGTTGAAGCCACATACCAAGTTTCATCAATATATATATACATAAATAATCAAAATATAACACTTTATTTATTCTCCATAAGGATAACATTGGACAACGTACTGTGTTTAGCACTTTGAATATCACTGCAACGGTTGGACGTAAAACAACAATTAAAACGCCAAAATGATTGTTTTGTAGAGCTAAACTGATTGGTAGAAATAAATGTGGAGTTTTTAGTGAAATTATCTGAGGAAAACCTAAAAACCGTATTCCCATAAGATTAACATGGGAAATTTTATGGACACATTTTTTGACTTTTCTCCACAACCACTAAACCTAGCTTAATGATCCAAAATACTAAATTGTTTGTTTTTTTAAGCTCTACAAAATGGCTGTAGCCAAATTCTAAGGTTTTTAAAATTTTAGGGTAAAAAGTTCAAAAAACTGATTTTTGGAAAATTTTAAACCCCCATAAAACCCCCTTCCCATAAACCGATCGATCTGGTTTTCGAACTTAAAGTCATAAATGTTACTCTCCACATTTGTGCCAAATTTCATAAAAATCGGGCGCTTCTTTCAAAAGTTATCGCGGTAACGGACACATATATAGATATATATATAGATATATATATAGATATATATATATAGATATATATAGATATACAGGGTGTCACAAAAAAGTGTGATGGGCTATACAGGACCTAATTCTACATGCAAAAATAAGTCAAAAATGAAGAATAACATTTTTTGGATTTCGGCTTAGTTTAGCCGTAATCCGCCATTTTGTTTTTTTGGGAAAATATTTATTATTTCAAAAACCCAATGAGATATTTTTACGAAACTTGGCAAAAGTGTTTACACTAAAGTAAGTAACATTTGTAAAAAAAATATTTTTTTACCTTTCCAAATTTCAAAATGGCGGCCATTTGAATTTTTTTATGCCAAATTTCATGAAATTGGCCTAAAAAAACCTTTCAAGACACAAAATTTTTTGTATTTATTATAACAAATCCAACAAAACAAAAATGAATAAAATCGGTTCATAAATAAAGACGCTGTGTTTATTTTAGTAATTTGGACTGAAATTACTTAATTACATTACATAAATTATTACATTACATTTAATAAATTTTAATATTAATAATAATCATTTGTTGTTTAAAACAATGGAATGAAGAGGATACACCACATGTAGGTAGGCACTTGCCCTTCATAGTAGGTGTTCAATGTGACCTCCATTGGCGATCACGCACTGCCGTAATCGTCGTCCCATTGACTCTCGTACCCGCTCCAACACTCCAGGCATTTCTCTTATCCTCCGACATCCATCTTCAATTCTCTCCCTCAGCTGTTCAACATTGTTTACAGGCGTTGCATACACCATTGTTTTCAAATGTCCCCATACAAAGAAATCTATGGGATTCAAGTCGGGCGATCTTGCTGGCCATGCTATCGGGCCACAACGACCGATCCACTTATTTCTGAATCGCTGGTCCAGGTAATTCCTTACTTCATTTCTGAAATGAGGAGGTGCACCGTCGTGCAAAAACCACATGTTTCGACGTGTGTTTAGGGGCACCTCTTCCATGGCATCATCTAAATCATTCTGAAGGAAGTGCAAATAGGTAAGTCCATTCATCCTTGCTGGTAAAAACACTGGACCAATAAAATTATTCCCAATAATGCCCACCCAAACATTCAATGAAAAGTTATGCTGGAACCTCGACTGCACTATTGTATGAGGATTCTCGTCCGCCCATTGGTGGGTGTTATGGAAGTTCAAGATTCCATTTCGGTTAAACCCAGCTTCATCTGTAAAAAGTACTGAAGACAGGAACTGCGGACTCCTAGTACATTTATTTTCTATCTGTTGACTAAAATGCAGTCTGTTTGGGTAGTCCTCTTCTAAAAGAGCTTGAACCCGTTGGACATGGTAAGGATAAAGTAGATTGCTTTTAAAAATCCTCCATACCGTTGAGTGGTCAGCTCCCTCGGCAGATGCAATTCTTCTTGTGCTTGATGAAGGATCGTCTTCGACAGCTTGCAACACTCTTTCTTCCAATTCCAACGTTCTTGTTGTTCGAGGTCTACCTCGACCTAAAGGCGGAGTGGTAAATGAACCATACTGTGTGAGGCGGTCGTGCACTGTTAAGAACGTATTTTCACTAGGCAGTCGGCGATTTGGAAAACGTTCAGAGTACAAACGTCGAGCTAGCGCTCGATTACATTCTGACAGTCCATACATTAAGTGGATATCAGCTAGTTCCGCGTTTGTAAACTCTACTGGCATTATGAGCTAGTTACGTAAACGTCTAAGCAGCAATTGGATGTGAACAAAACAGCAATAATGTGTGGCAGGTCAACAATGGATTTGTTATAACAGCTGATTAAATGCAAATCAGCTGTTAATGTGGAGTAAAAAGGAGAAATAAAATTAATCAAGATTGATTAGTAGATTGATTGCCTACCTACATGTGGTGTATCCTCTGCATTCCATTGTTTTAAACAACAAATGATTATTATTAATATTAAAATTTATTAAATGTAATGTAATCATTTATGTAATGTAATTAAGTAATTTCAGTCTAAAGTACTAAAATAAACACAGCTTCTTTATTTATGAACCGATTTTATTCATTTTTGTTTTTTTGGATTTGTTATAATAAATACAACAAATTTTGTATCTTGAAAAAGTTTGATTTAGGTACCGGTTTTCATGAAATTTGGCATAAAAAAATTCAAATTGCCGCCATTTTAAAATTTGGAAAGGTAAAAAAATATTTTTTTTTACAAATGTTACTTACTTTAGTGTAAACACCTTTGCCAAGTTTCGTAAAAATATCTCATTGGGTTTTTGAAATAATAAATATTTTCCCAAAAAACAAAATGGCGGATTAAGGCTAAACTAAGCCGAAATCCAAAAAATGTTATTCTTCATTTTTGACTTATTTTTGCATGTAGAATTAGGTCCTGTATAGCCCATCACACTTTTTTGTGACACCCTGTATATATATATATATATATATAAATTTGAACGAATAGTGTTTTTGGCATCTGGGGACCTCAAAACAAAAAGTTATCATGGTCTCAGGCTTAAGTCTTACCATGCCTTAATAGCTTCTTCCCTATAGGGGAAATTCGCTAAAAACAGTTGGTTTTTTGCAAATATAAATAGAATTTAACTAGGCGAAGCCACATACCAAGTTTCATCAATATTCAATCATAAATAAGCGCTATATAACTTTTTAACTATTCTCCATAAGAATAACATGGGGGCTGAGTAAGCAGGTTTGCTGCAACAAGGAACAAAAAAATGGGTTTTTATGCAAGTATCAATATAACTGAACAAGGTGATGCCACATACCAAGTTTTATTAATTTATGTTCATAATTAAGGGAGGCATTACATTTGACTTATTCTCTATATGAATAACATGGGGGCTGAGTACGCAGGTTTGCTGCTACGGGGATAATCAACAAAAAATCTTTTTTTGTACAAATATCAATATACCAGTACTACGTGAATCCACATGCCAAGTTTCATAAATATACATTCATAAATAATCGAACTATCAATTGTATTTATTCTCCATAAGGATAACACTGGACAACGTACTATGTTTACCACTTTGAATATCTCTGCAACGGTTGGGTGTAGAATCACAAATTAAACACCAAAGTATTGTTTTGTGGAGCTGAACTGATTGGTAAAAGCATATATAAAGTTTACATTAAAATTAACTGAGGAAAAGCCAAAAACCTTTTTCCCATACGATTAATAAGGGAGATTTTATGAGCAAGTTTTTTGGATTTTCTACGCAGCCACTTAACCTAGGTTAATAATTCAAAATACTATGCTTTTTTTTAAGCTCTATGGTCAAAACCAAAATTAAGTTTTTTAAAATTGTAGGGTGAAAATTCAAAAACTGATTTTTGGAAATTTAAAACCCCCATAAACCCCCCTTCCCATGGTCCGATTTTTCTGGTTTTCAAACTTGTCATGAGTCATGAAATGTCACTTTACACATTTGAGCCAAATTTCATCGAAATCGGACATTTTTTACAAAAGTTATCGCATTCATGCACACACACACGCACACACACACACACACACATATATATATATAATATATATATATATATAATATATATATAATATATATATATATATATAATATATATATATATATATAGATACATATATATAAATTTGAACGAATAGTGTTTTTGGCATCTGGGGACCTCAAAACAACAAATTATTATGGTCTCGGGCTTAAGTCTTACCATGAGACCTGCGGTAATAGCTTCTTCCCTATAGGGGAAATTCGCTAAAAAACAAAAAAAATTATAGCCTACAACGTAATCAGGGAACTTTTTTAATACAATCTAGTTATTTTTGTAAATAATTTAAATATTCTTAAAGAATAAGTCATCAGGTCTAAATGTATTACTGTTTGGGTAGTTCTATATTAAAGAGACTCATGTGATTTATGTAAATTTAAAAAAAAAGTAATAAAATGCCTG
Source organism: Allygus modestus (assembly GCA_963675035.1). Classification (NCBI taxonomy): domain Eukaryota; kingdom Metazoa; phylum Arthropoda; class Insecta; order Hemiptera; family Cicadellidae; genus Allygus; species Allygus modestus. Next base: position 298,990,091 of record OY776112.1, read on the forward strand.
GAATATTTAGTATTAACCCTTCCCAAGCGGCGACAGCGGAGCGAAGCCCTACTCTGTAACGCTGTATATCTCTGGAGCGGAGTCAAAAAATAGATTTTGAAATATTTTATATTTTCCACTTATATCTGATGGTTAAAGTAAATTATGTTAACTTACATAATAAAAATAATTCTTTTACACGTTTTATGGCCAAAATTAGCATGTCGTATACGACAATCACTCCCTCTGAATGTCATTTTGAAAAAAAAAAACACGACACAGTAGATAACTTTGCAAAACATCATTAGCTTGTACTTTACACAACAACTTGTAAATAACAGACCAAACAAAAATAAACTGTCTACGAACGAGACAGTAACAAAAGAATTGCACCAGCCGGCCAGTCTATAATATCTGTAGCGAGAGCAGTGTTGCCAAATAACCGAAAGAAAATGTATGACTAAAATAAACTAAAAAGTAGACTAATGGCATAAAGTAACTGTAAATAACATGGAAACAACCATGCAATACATAAATTAAATTTACATGTCTGGCGTATATATTTGTCATACCCGTGCAAGTTTCAAATTGAGTTGAGTATATATACGTCCACGCTCGCAAACGAAAATTACCGATACCGTCCAATGCTTGGGAAGGGTTAAGCCACATAATACTTACTGCACTCCTGGGCACTTTATACTAGAAAATATAGAACAAAATGAGGAATGTCTATTCTATTGTCTGGCTTTAGAGATAATTTGGCATCTAAGGAAATAATCACTCAATAGACAAAGTACCGTGCCGTAGCCTCATTGTTATTGGATTTTTGAAAGTTAATTAGTTATCAAAATTGATTAGGCCTAACTAACTAATGATTGAAATGTGTGTCAAAGTCATCCATTATGTTTTTTTTAAGTAGGCTATTACCAGTTTCTAAGGATTATTTTGATTTGTTATGTATTTAAGAGCAGGCCAAATCCTTTGTAAAGCTTGCTCACAAAGAGAGGGAGTGTTTTTAAATACAATGTGTTTAAGGCAAAGGGGGAGTTAAGGAACTTTCACCTTTGTGTTAAATGCAATTTACAGACACCTCTACACCTAGTGGTCCCAAAACCACCACAGAAGGCTCTCAAGGAAGAGGGCATTCAAAAAGCAAGATAACTAACAACTTATCTCAATATAAAACACCAAACTGGAATAATTATATTTATAACAACTCACCTAAATGTTTATAATGATTGTTATGTGCCTGTAGCAGAATCTTGATACGATCTAGTGGAGCAACGGTTGTTTTTGAAACCATGCCGGCAAATCCTGAATAACAAGTTACAGTTTGAATTAATATAATCAACTTATGTTTTTAACAATCTCACTTTCTTACTACTCCTAATCAAATCAAAGACCCGAGAAAGTTAACACACACTTGTGTTAGGCCTACTGCAACTGTTTTAATATGAACTAGCTGGAATCCCATTTTATGCAAAAACGATCTCACAGTCACAATAAACCCTGATGATTAGAAAGAATGTTATTGCCGCTCTCTTACCATATTAATCAATACAAAAAAAACAAAACAATATCCATAGCCTAAGAATATATTGAAACTTTAAAACCTGTGGGACAGACTGCTAATAGCCCGTATAGCTTACATTAGGCCCTCAGTAACTAGGGTGGCCAAAAGTCCCATTATTTAAAGTTTTTAAGGGCGTTCCATCGGATTCCAAAATGAACCTTTTTGTTTCGCAAATATCCCGTTTTGTTGAAAATGAATTCAAATATACAAAAGTCCGACATTTGGCTTCAATTCTCCTGACATCACCACCATCACGGACTAAATTACTAGTCACCAAAGAAGTCGTCTGTTTCTAGCCTTCAGCTAAAACTGAATGCTCAATGTCGTCTGACGTGTGAAGCCAGAGCTCTCTACCTTTAACCCATTGGCTTAAAATGACATGCTCGTGTCGTCATTAACTTTTAGTTTTTAAACCTATGAATTGGAATGGACTATATGATGTTTTTTAATGGATTAATAGCGTATTTTAACTAAAATATTGTTTTCTTACAGTTTAAAGAGTCGCATTGGCACACACACAGTAGACATACGGTAAGTAAAAAGTAGCAAAATCAGTATTGACCATGTGCAACTCACAAAGAATTAACCGATCCCGTCAACTTCCAAGCAAGCCTGCCACCGTTTATTTCACTTGGGCTCTCCCACCAACGTTACCACAGACCGGTTAACTCATTGAGAGTTGCACGACTTTTGATACAACACAGGGATAAATTAGGGCTGCAGTTTAGTTTACAGCCCACATTCATTCGTTTGATATTTTCGATTAAAAATTTGCTATATCGATTAAATTATTTAATTTGATTATTCAAGAAAATCAATCATCAATTAAGTTACCTACATTGTTATTCTTATTGTTTTTGTCTATATTTTTGTTTTTTTTGCAAAGGTTAACTAGCTTATTGCGATATGAAATACCGAGAAATTTGTCCAAATGTATTACGGTAATAAACACTTACAATTGATTCACATAGATTCAAGAAAAAGGTTTATATTTCCTTCAACTCAAAGCAGTCAACAAATTGTATCCTGGAGAAGTTCAAACATGTTCAAATGTTCTATTTTTAATTTTGTTCTCGTTAAACTGATTGGTTTATTTATTCATCTCTGTTTTGTTTTATTTAGTTTAATTTTATTAAATATTCTTTTATCTTTTGTTAGTCATGAAATTTGTATTTATAAATATAACTTGTGTTTATAATTTGTGTGATATAAAAACCTGATAATAACCAATACTTCTTAAATTTCAATATTTTCAATCGACAGTAGTTTCATATATCAATATATTAATCAAAAATTTAAATCATATGAATGTGGGCCGTACACTAAACTAAATTAGACTTTAATAAGCAGTACCAGTACCCCAAAACTAGGTACCGCATATATTTTTGTTTTGATTAACTTAGTTTGTGAAGAATTTAGCTTCAGCCTAAATATTTCCATGCAGGTTTGTTTGGTTCTTTCTTGACTCCAAATTTACTGGGAAGATTCATTAAGTTAGGCTACTGTTTCTATATCTTGGTGAAATGAGTAACTTAATGGTATGTTAATCGTAATATATTGCTCCTTGATGCAACTTACCTTACCGTATGTATGTCTAGCCTACTACAAAATTATTTTTAAGACTGCAAGTAAGCAGTTTCGTTCAAGTACCGTAATTTTAACAAATTTTAGGGAAATGACTGATGTGCAGTTATAATTTTTGTTTGGTCTTTTATTCTTAAAATGTGTCCAATGGGAGATTTATAAATAGTCTATTTATAATAGCTTAGGTAACTTAACGTTCAAGTAAGTTTATTGGGTACAGTTCCGCAGACGTACCTACGATATATTATCGAATGAAAATATCGATTATAAATATCGATTGGAATTCGGTATTTATTATCGATCGAATTAATGGTTATTATTGCTATTTCCAACAATATTTATACCGTACTAAATCATCTGTTTTGAAATATAATTTGTTTACTTTCTATTTGTTTATGTTATTTCCTTTCCTTGGTAAGTGAACTAAAATGAACTCTACCTTTATCGTAGGAAAGTCTCATTTTCTAATGAAGATCAATTTGAACACTTCTTAAAAGCAGTACAAAAATTGTACTCTGGTTTGTAAATAAGTTTAATCTGTTGTGTTTTGTTGGGTACATATTTTTTGTTAGTATGTGTTGTTATTTTAAATTCGTTTCATGTTTTATCCCTTGTCAATTTGTTTAATATATTTGGTTATTTAGTTTAATCTGTTCTCATTTGATTAGTAATCAATCGATTAAAAATATCGTATTTCAACCGAATTCCGATCAATATTTATAATCGGTCGATAGTTTAATTCGATATTATATCGATATTTATAATCGATCCATATTTTCATTCGATAATGTGTCATAGGTACGTATGCGGAACTGTACCCAGTTTATTCAACATACCTACAACGTAGGCCATTCCTATATTCTCAATTTCTACAAATTTACTTTTTAGTACCCGGTAACTTAAAAACACAAATTGTGATAACCTAGGCCTGGAGATTTGGTATAAGGGTTTTATTTCCCCTTCAGTAGGGAAAATTAGAAAATATGAAGACTATTCTAACTTAAAGCTTAGAACTTTTCTATGTTTGAAAAACAGTAAAATATGAGGAAAACTAATCATATGGTTTACTTACCACCAGCGATTAGGGACTTAAATATAAATTCCAACTGCACATTTTTCTCTTCACTCTTTAACGTCATTTTGAATGTTAACTCAACAAACCTAGTAATACTGAGCAGCGAATTAACTATTTGTACTCGATTAACAAAATGATTTAAACTATAAAGGGAAGAAAGGAGCTAAACTTCACCTGCATTTCATTTTCCAGCCTTGCACACTTTCTCTAGGCGTCTTATCATACAAAATACGAACTTTCACCTGACAGAGGAACATCCTTGAACTAGGCTCTGACATTTGAAATATTTTAACATTTTAACTTGACAGCTTATCCCTAACCCTGACCAACTATCTTTGCTTGTTTTCCACATCTTTAAAATGAAGAACATCTGTTTTCAAGGAGTAACATAATCTTGTGATAGGTATTGATGAAAATATAAAGAAAATAAGATTGAATGTGCACATCGTTAAAAATAAACGGTATCAGGAAACTGACACATACTTTCTCCCTTTTAGCCCAACTTTAATGAATAAATTACTTTTTATTTACTAAATATATAATACAAAGCACGGTCGAATGTACAGAAAATCTTGTAAACAAGTTGTTTAAAAAAACATCCACCCAAATCCCTGCTTTGGAGGCACTACAGAATCCATTGCTACACTCGTGGTTTTAAGAGGGGAAATGCCCCCTATTCCCCCCCAGGGTTATTAAGGGCAACATATTTCGAATTTCCTCTGTTGGTCAATGCTAACTTGAAAAGCATATCAAGTTTGAATGAAATCTACCAGTAAATAAGGGAGAAATAGTATTTTTTAATCCCCATAAGAATAACATTGGACAACGTACTGCGTTTACCGCAAAATGAAAATTTCAATTTTCTTCGAAACCAGCTATCGTAGAATAGTAATTCAAAATACTAAATTATTTACTTTTTTGAGCTCTTTTTAATGGTCAATAGTAATATTTGTTTACATTTATGTATTTTTATGAAAAATCAAAAAAACTGAATTTTGGGTGTTTTAAGTCCTGTAATTTCTGAACCCGAATTTTTACAGGAATGCGGGTGGTGCCATTTTGTTGGAAAACTAAAGTTCTACAAACTACTAAAGTTTAATGAAAATCGTTAGAGCCGTTTTTGAGAAATTTGGATTTTTCATGTTTTTTGGCGGTTTTGGGGGGATAATTACCCTTAAAAATCAAAAATTCAAAAAAATGAAAAAAACGCCTGGAGATATCGTGGATTAGTACCTACATGCCAAATTTCATAAAAATCGGCCCATTGGTTAAGGCTGTAGCTCTGTACACATCCACACAGACACACACACACACACACACACACACACACACACACACACACGGACACACACACACACACACACACACAGACAGACATCACGTAAAAACCAATTTTTTGGGTTCAGGGAGCAACAAAACGAATATTTCCACTAACAACTCAAATTCGAAAATTTTTACGAAAACAATACTTTCTCCATATACTATGTATAAGGGGAGAAAGTAAAAACAAATATTGTGATAAAGTGTGAGAATTAGAACAAACTTGAGCACAAACTACATTTACTATAAAGAACAGGGAATAATATAGGATTTTGAATTTATTGATATATATTTATATATTATATTTGTTTTTAACAATATCTATTTTACCCAGGACCGAATTTAAGCACAGACGCGCGCCACAAAAGACCCACAAACTATAAAAAGGTAGTTGATCTGGGCTGTGAGTTGTCAGGGGGCCAGCACCATAGGGTGAGCCTAAGGGCATGCAGTTCCTAAATTTGCCCCTGATTTTACTACATAACACAAAATACCTTGTGCCTTTTTTCTATCCCTTACACACACACACACACACACACACACACACACACACACACACACACACACAAAATTATATGTAAGAATATAAAGAGCTTTAGTGTACCTAAGTGCATGCTTTTACCAATGCCATATATAAAACACTGTACTACACTGTGTATTGCTTGTTATAACAAGAACACATATAGATAGATAATTTATTCAAACAAAATTAACATCTTTTTACACAACGTAAAATGCCTAATTGACAAAGAATACTATTACAAAAATTTTGACATAATGTTTGTTATTATATAAATGGTTTTTTAAAATCTGAACGGAGTGTTTGATAGCTAATAATGCTATACTATTTAGTATTTTACAGTCCAGGTTGAATTTTCTCCAAAACTCCTGGACAAACACTGGTATGGTCCCTCTTGCACCAATTAAAATTCCGAATACTTCAAATTCTTTTATCTTATATTTTTCCTTATAATAAGGGATTGTGTTTTCATAGATTTTGACTTTTTCCAAATTCACTTCATCTGGTTGACATTGATGTGTTTCAAATCTCACAGTGGGATCTATGATGTATCCTCGGCTCTTCTTCCTGTCAATGACAATAATGCCACTTCTTCTTATGGAGCCGTTAACCTCTGTCGCAGTAACTTCCTCGTAAACCTCGTAACTGCCTTTAAGTCTGAACTGGTCTGCAATGGTTTTTCTTATTAAGTGATGGCGAGTGTTTCGAAGAAGATTACTAAATGGACATTGTCCAAGGACGTGGGGTAAAGTTTCCAAAACATACTTCTCAGCGCTGGAACAATGCCGGCACTGGTTCCCGTCCCTGGACCTTCCATGTAAACTTCTGACAGAGACTACATCATTTATCATTTTAAGGTAATATTTGAATTCAGATTCCGTCAACCCATGACTTTTCATTAAATTCTTATTAATCTTTGGACATTCTTGGAATAAGATAACTCCTTTTCCTTTGTAAGGAAGTTTATTCCATTTTTCAAATTCGATTTGTTTTAACTTATTACGTAATAATTTAGCTGACATTTTAGGGTGTCCCTCTTCATATAAACCAAGCTTCTTTAGGCAACAAATTTCTTCAAGATCAAATCTTTTTAACTTTTGAAGGCAAGGATTCTTAGTTGTATTTAAGGTACGGCAAATATTTATGTGCTGTATCACCGCTTCCCATCTTGATTTTGATAATCCCATACCTTTGGATTTTGAACAACTATAAAAAAAACGAACTTGGTGTGTCATTTGGCATTTCCAAGATTTCTTTTAGAGTAGAACGTATAATTTTATCAACATCGTTAAAAAACTCTAAGGAAATTTTTTGTAAAGGTGCAGTCTGAAAGGGATATATTAAAGTAGGCCAAATATAATTAATTAAAACAAACATTTTTTGTTCTGTTTTCAAAAAGGGCGAGCAAGTTAATTTTTCATTTTTTTTCTGTTAGAGATCTTATGTTTTGTTCAGGATCAAAAATGATTTCATTTGCAAAATTCACACCTAAATATCTAATTTTGTCCTTTGGATCAATCGAATTGATTTCTGTCATTTCTAACAAATAATTTTCTTGTTGCAATATACCTTTTTCAATGTTTATAATCTAAGTTTTTGATGGGTTGATATTTAATCCAATTTCAATAAATAAACTATTAATAGTATTAAATAATAATAATGCACTTTCTTTATTCTTGCCAACTAAGACCGTGTCATCCGCAAATCCTAAAATACTAATTGAGGGTAATTCAATGCAGAGTTTAAAACCAAGTTCTTCGCTGACTGAATGTTCTGACATTTGATCCAGTATGTGATTACTAGGAGTACGCTCTTATATCGCGTATAAGGATTGAGTGATCGCGTAAAATACCAAAAAAATGTTTCAATTGACAATATACCTCATGGGCCCTCCATTATAACTGCAGCTTGACAATGACACACAAATCCAGAACATGACAAACAATGAGGCCTGAAATCTGTCAATCAGTCAGACAAAGTGCATATGAAGTAGTTACTCACCCCTCAGTCTCACTGAGGGCTGTATCATCTAGGCCCTCATAATAATATTAGCTGCAGATTTTGATAAAATATAATATGTTGGCGGCAATAAAGGTCCCCAATCAGTGAGAGCACGTGGTTTAAAAGTAGTTATTTACACTTTGGTTCCATTGGAGGACCCATCAGGATATTTATTTTATTGTAGCTTAATATTGCTGTAAATATCTATAAGTACAGAACTTGATGAACAATACGTTTTAAAATCAGTCAATTGGTTTTGAATGCCAAAATATTTTAAACTCTAATCCAGAGGTTTTAATGAAACACATTAACCTTACTGGGGGGAGGGGGGCTGTGCCCCCCAGGCCTCCCATTGTTATTGTAGCTTGATACGGTTGTTCAAATACATAGGCAACCTATAAATGCAGAACTTAAAAAACAACAAGGCTTAAATCATTCCATTTTTTTTAAAGAAGAATAAATTGCCTCATTTTAAAAAGAAAAGAAAAGTAGTATCTTATGTTAAATATAATCTAGGAAGAAATTAAAACTCTTTGACCCACTTCTTAGAATCCACGAGTCATTGTGTCAAGGTCCAAGATTTTGTATACATCTTAATATATAAATACCCCCGTAGCAGCAAACCTGCGTACTCAGCAAATTTCCAATGCATAAATATGCATATATATGTATCATAATGCCACATAAAGCCACATATCATGTTTCATCAATATACTTTCATAAATAAACAATGTATGGCATTTTAATTATTCTCCATAAGAATAACATGGCGGCTGAGTGTGCAGGTTTGCTGAAGCAAGGAACTCTAAAAATGGGGTTTTACACAAATATCAATATAACTCAAGTAGGTAATTTTTTTTTTGTGCAAAAAATAATGAACCACAACCAGATGAAGCCATATACCAAATTTCATCAGTTTATGTTCATAAGTAAGCGAGATATACAATTTTTATTTTTCTCCATAAGAATAATATTAGACAACGTACTGTGTTTAGCACTTTCAATATCTCAGTACCAATTGACGTAGAGCAATGATCAAAATACCAAATTGTCTGTTTTTTATGCTGAATTCAATGGTACAAATTATAATTTGATTTAAATAAAATGAGATGTGGAAACCCGAAAAAACCCATTTTTGGTGTACAAAACCCCCCGAAAACCCCCTTCGGATGGTGCGATTCATATGGTTTTCGAACTCGTTCAAATAAATGGTGCTTTACACATTTGTACTAAATTTCATTAAGATCAGACCTTTTTTACGAGAGTTATCGTGCTTACGGTCACTTATATATAAATTTGAACGAATGGTGTTTTTGGCATCTGGGGACCTCAAAATGAAAAGTTATCATGGTCTCGGGCTTAAGGCTTACCATGAGACCTACGGTAATAGCTTCTTCCCTATAGGGGAAATTCGCTAAAAGAAAAATTGTATATCTCGCTTATTTATGAACATAAACTGACACAATTTGGTATATGGCTTCATCTGGTTGTGGTTTATTGTTGATTCCACAAAAAACAATTTTTCACCAATGGTTCCTGTAGCAGCAAACCTAAGTACTTGGTCCCCATGTTATTATTATGGAAAATAATTCAAATGTTATATATCGCTTATTTATAAATGTATATGGATGAAACTTGGTATGTGGCTTCGCTAAGATGAATTCTATCGATACTTGCATAAACACCCACTATTTTGTGTACCTTGTTGCAGCAAATCTGCGTACTAATCCCCAATGTTATTTTTATGGAGAATAATTAATATTTTAAATATCGCTTGTTTGCTTGTTTGTGAATATATTTCTTATGAATCCTCTTAAGTCTTTTAATGTGTTATGTTATATATTAATTTTAAATTCGCTGAGTATGCGGGTTTACTGCGACAAGGGTATTTAGTTTTACTTTAACGGGGGGAAAACGTTACGTAATAACTAACATTCAGACGGTAAAATATTTTACAATCAAACTAATCATTTAATCATTCTAATATCAAACAATTTCATTCGGTTTTTTTATAAATTTCGCTTATGAAAGTTGATCCACAGAGTTCCTTGGGTCATTTGCCCCTTAAACAGATTTGTTTAAGGTCACTACAGTTATTATAGCTCAATGTTCCTTTGATTCATTTTAGACATGACATGACCACACTGTATGTTATCTTCATTCAGTGGTTTTAGTTACTGCTCTTTTAGGAAACCACATGTTACTGCTCTTTTAGGAAACCACATGTTATTCCTATCCCCATATAATCTAGTATGAGTAAGGTTTGTTTGCTTGCTTGCTTGTATGCAACTGAGATGCAACTCTGATCTCAAAAACGACTACAACGATTTCCTTCAAAAGTTGTAATTAACTAATTTATGTGTTAAAAATAAGTTCTAGACAGGTCTAATCCCCAAAAAATTCAAATTATGTCAAACACCCCCGTCACAGCAAACCTGCATACTCAGGAATTTCCAATGAATATTTATGTCTTAAAAACACATAAGGCAGATCCAGGATTCAGAAGAAATATATCCACAAATAAGCGATGAATAAAATATTAATTATTCTCAATAAGAATAATGCTGGGGATGAGTATGCAGGTTTGCTGTAACAAGGAACACAATAATGGGTTTTTATGCAAATATCAATAGAACTCATCTAGGTGAAGTCACATACTAAGTTTCATCCACGTGCATTCATAAATGAGCAATATATAACATTTTAATTACTCTCCATAAGAATAACATCTGGACCAAGTACCTTGTTTGCTGCCATGGGAACCACAGGTGAAAAAAGTTGATTGGCAAACAACAATACCCACAACCAGATGAAGCCATATACCAAGTTTCATCAGTTTATATTCATAAAAAGCGAGATATAAAATGTTCCTTTTCCTATATAAGAATAACATTAGACAACGTACTGTGTTTAGCACTTCCAATATCTCAGTAACCAATTGACGTAGGGCAATGATCAAAAGACCAAATAATGTGTTTTTTTAAGCTGAATCCATTGGTGAAAACTAAAATTTGTCTTAAAAAAAAATTAAATGTGCAAATTTCTAAAAACCCATTTTAGTGGTCCAAAACCCCCCAAAATACCCCTTCGGATAGATTGAGCTGTCTGGTTTTCGAACTTAAGTCATAAAGTTTGCTTTAGACATGTATACCAAATTTCATCAAAATCGTACAATTCTTACGAGAGTTATCGTGCTCATTTGTCATTCATTCCTTTGTAATATATATACAATATATATATATATATATATATATATATATATATATATATACAGTAGAACCTCGATAATTCGAATTTCAGGGGAAAGACAATATATTTTGAATCATGGGAAGTTTGAAATAAAGAGGGTTTGAATTATAGAGGTCATAATAAATAAAATTTGAATTATGGAGGTCCCTGTTTTAAGTTGTAGAGAGATTGAATTATAGAGGTCAAAATAAAATTCAAACAATAGAGGTCCAAGTTTATTTTTTAAAAGCTAGACAGAATAGTGTAGTTCAAACACATCTCTTGGACAAAATACTCAACAGGCGTGTTTTTTGTCCTGAATTCGAATTACAGAGGCTAACGGTAACGCAGTTCGAATTGTAGAGGTTGACTTCGAATTTTGGAGGTAACAGTTCGAATTATGGCAACAAAATTTTGATTGTAGAGGCTCGAGTATATACAAATTCAAATTTTAGAGGCTGCATTAAGCGTAAAAATCACTTTGAATTATCTGTATATTATTTTTCAAATTTTAGAGGTTTTCTGAGGGGATCAGACAAACATTACTAATTATAGAGGTTTTTGAATTATCGATGTTCGAATTAGCGAGGTTCTAATGTAGTTTTGAACGAATGGCGTTTTTGGGGTCCGGGGACCTCAAAAGGAAAAGTTAACTTAGTCCCGGGCCTAGTTCTTACCATGCCGACTACGGTAATAGCTTCTACCCTATAGGGGAAATTCGCTAAAAACAAATTTGAAAATTTAAAAAATAAAATTGGTTTTATGGAGTTTCAAATCAAAACAAAAGAATCATAACAGCTGTTTATGATAAACAAGTGAACTGTCAAAGTATATAGTGAACTCGCTTTGCTCGCTGGGGGCTCCGCCCCCAGACCCCCGCTTGGGGTCGCTACAGTTGTTATTATTGGTCAATGACCCTTCAAGTATTTTTTACATAGTATACTATTTAGATTCATTATGGTTAAATCCACTCTAGATGTTTTCATTGTTCAATAGTTCTATAATTTGTTTATACTCTACCATGTGAAAGTTGCTTTGACAGTTTACTGGATATTTGTTTACAGTTGTTACGATTTCTTTTGTTTTTATTTGAAACTCCATAAGCCCAATGTTAAAATATCCAATTTTCAAGATCAAAATTAGTGGTTTTAAAATTAAAAATTGTATATTCTGGCAATTTTACCGGGGGTTTCAAGGTACAAGCTACCTGCTTGCTAAATATCACGTTTCTAGTTCGTCTGGAAATGGTCTAGAATTCTTATGTCTGGTGTGTTACACATGGGGCTGTATATATATTAGACTATTATTGTAGTTTAAGTATTAACATGTGATTACCTCAAAGCAGTGACTAAAATAAGCTAAAATCATAAAATGAAGATTACATTAGAATGGCAATGTCATATCCAAAATTAATCAAAGGGACATTGAGCTATAATAACAACTGCAGTGACCTTAAATATCTCCAGAAAAGAGACAAATGAGCTAATAAAATCTACTCATAAGTTGCGGGATGTGATGAAATATTAAGTCATCTAAACAAACTGACAGACCTTCCCCGAGCAAAGCCCGGCCTTCGGGTACTACTTCAACAACAACAACATGAGTATTACTTTGAACATTAACTCACAGATTATAAAGTGCTGTTATTTGCTTTGTTTAGATTTTAAACTCTATAAGCCCAATGTTAATTTTTTTAACTTTTAAAATTAGTTTTTTCTAATTACCGTATTTGATTTGTCCTGGGGATGAGACCTGTCTAGAACATATTTTAAAGTAGTTTGATGTGTTTTCAGAGAAGTACAAGTATTAATGAAATAGGCTATGATTCAATGAAATGATCATTTTTCAAGTTTTTAATTTGTTTATAGGATTGATTTTACTGGTAGCCTATTTAAATTATATACTTACTCATTTTACGTTAGTTATTTTTACATTTAAAAACATGCTAGGGGGCCATACACATATATTACATAACACACTTAAGGGGTGGGAGGGGGTATGGCGTAGCGTTATGTAGGGGAGGGGTTACGTAACTCACACATATCAACCCTAAGAGCAGGCGCACTCCCGCATCTATTGATAATGTTATAAAACTTTCACAATTAAAAGCTTATCTAATTGATAGCTTAATCAAGGTTACAGTTAGTTAGTTCCGTCATACTATTTTACTAACAGTAAAACTAAAAACGAGTTCGCACGCAGCACGCTGAGGTGAGGGATGTGAATTTCCATATAAAAACTTTTAAAACTCAAAATCAGTGTAAACACAGACATTTATTTCAATTTTATTGAAATCTGAAAATGTTGATTTTTTTGGCTGTTCTGATGCTCCTGGTTATATTTACCTGCAATGCTGGGAATACGATTTTGCACATTATAAGGTTAGGAGAGGATCCAGTCAGGCTTGAAAGTAGTGTGAGGTTGTTGGGGATGAGAAAAGTACACCAACAAATGAATAACAGGCTTTTCTAATGCAAAACCCCCTTAAGACAACGTACTGTGTTTAGTCGATACACATTTACTTTAATAACTCCGTAAATATTTATGCCAAAATGACGAGAGAGGGCTTAAAACGTTCGCCTCATTAATTCCCATCTTTTTACATGCATTAAATTTACATCCGGGGCTTTTCTGACCCTTTCTGGGCCCAAAAACTCAAAATTCAAAAGATTAATCGCCAAAAAAGGGGTTTAGAGTTTTCCGATTGTTTTGCCCAATGAACTTGTCCAACTAATTATAGAAAGAAACGTCCCTACCAAATTTGAAGTAAATCGGACAAAAAATGTGACCGCTAGAGTGCAAACATATATAAATATAAAATTTTGAACGACCCCCCAAAACGTGTTCAGGGGGTCACGTTAGGAACTTCTATGGTGGTCCCGGGCTTAAGTTTCACCGTGCGGGTCATGCTAATAGTTCACTTTCCATAGGAAATTCACTAATAAATACATAACGTATTTTGAGTAAGTTTGCTTTAAACCTATGTTTTTTGTTGTTTTAGAGCGTAAAATCATGACTTGATACAGTACTGCGCAGTGCTACCCACATCTTTAGTTTTTTAAGTTGTTTTGTGTAAGCCACAAAACAAATCACTGCCTGCGGCAATGGTTTTTTATTAAAATGGAAACTACAGCAAGGCTATCATTGACAATTCAAATTCAAGATCTTTTAAGAGGGGGTACCAGTTAATCCATGTATATTCCTAAACCCATAAGAGCAATGATTCTTTCAAGTTCCATCCAGCCTCAATGGGTGGTCAGATGTTGTTGATTTATAGCTTTTTTCAGGAGGAAAAAAATAACAAAGCGATTTCGGTGAGCAACGTTTCAAATTTATTTTTTATTTCTATTTTTCTATCGAATTTTAAAATGCAAATCGAAAATGTTGTCACTGAAATTGCTAGATAACCACCAGCACATCATTTCTTCTAAATTTTAAAAATATATATTCACAAATAACACAGGACGGATTTTGAAAGTATTGGCCTTATGGGGGAAGCAGTTAGAAATGCAAAAAGTTTTGAGACTTTTCCATTCTAAAAACGCCACATGCATGACCCAGAGGGGAGCGCAGAATTGGACACGTCAGGAAGTGTTGCAGCGACGACTCCAAGCAGTCCTAAAGATTTGGTGGAGTGGTACATTCATGGAGTTCATACCCCTGCCGCCACCATTACTGTACTATTAGACCACGTCCTTTGACTAAGGTTGCTCCCTCCCCATCAGTGATGCCAACAGACATATAACAAAATTGTTGTATACTCATAAAATATGACCATTTTAAACCATAACCTTGCCATTCTTTGGACGCTTTGAACATAATTTTACGTTCTTACGTAACTAATTAAGTAATTCATAGAGTACATTTAAATTTTTTTCATGACCTTGTAAACTGAAAAGCATTGATTGAATAAAAGTTGAACATAACTTATTGAATTATAAATGAAAAGTAAACAATAACAGTTTTATGCAGGACTACAAACTTATGTAGCAAGCTGCGGTGGTTGGGTTACATTAGGTTACTCTAATTTTACGTCCATAACACATAATTTATAAGGGACCCATAATTTTAAACTGTATGCTGGAAGTTAGCGGACCTGCTGTTAATATGTGCAGAGTGAGAACAAGAGAGTGGCTCGCTGGTTTAGTACTCTCAGCTGCAGGGTGGGGAGCTGTGACAATTCTCCTGTCAAACATTTCTACTGCGCATAGTCGTCGCTGCGACAGTTTTTGACTGAGGACTTTCCATTGTCTCACCTAGAGCATGACTTCCATTGTATTACATGTACTATAAGTGATAGCACCTAGTTAATTACACTTGAAAACAGGAATGAAGTCCAGCGAGAAATGTAGGCCTAAATGAAAACCATTGTATTACATGTACTGTAAGTGATAGCACCTAGTTAATTACACTTGAAAACAGGAATGAAGTCCAGCGAGAAATGTAGGCCTAAATGAAAAATCTACTTACAGGCTTAAAGTGCTCAACTGAATCGTTTTTATGTGAGATTTAATATTTAAGAATACATTTTTAACAAATTTGGTGTGCAATACAGTCACATATCACGATAGGCTATGGCAATATGATGTGTATCGCGTCACTTATACTGTATCATTTTAGGTGCACCGTAAAATTTGAATTTAACTTATTTCCTCATATAAGGGACTTAAAAGACCCTTTATTTGAAGCGGCAAATATAGCCTGGCTATAGTTTTCATTATAAAAAAAAGCCTGAATTACTTTCTTTGAAAACTTTGTAAAACAAACTTTTTTTGATTAAAAGTCCAGCAAACTGTTTGCTGTGTGTGTGTGTGTGTCCGTGAGCACGATAACTCTCGTAAAAAAGATCCGATTTTGATGAAATTTGGTTTAAACGTGTAAAGCAACATTTATGACTTTAATATCGAAAACCAGCCAGATTGCTCCATTGGAAGGGGTATTTTATGGGGGTTTTGTAACCCAAAAAATGTGTTTTTTGAATTGTTTACATATAATTTTCTAAATAGTCAAATTTTAGTTTTTCCCATTGGATTCAGCTTAAAAAATACACAATTTGGTATTTTGATCATTTCTCTACGTCAATTGGTTACCGATAGATTGAAAGTGCTAAACACAGTACGTCGTCTAATGTTATTATTATGGAGGAAAAGAAAATTGTTATATCTCGCTTATTTGTGAACGTATACTGACGAAACTTGGTATACAGCTTCATCTCGTTGGGGTCTATTGATATTTGCTAAAAAAAAATATTTTTTGCCAACGGCTCCCCTAGCAGCAAACCTGCGTACTCAGCCCCCATGTAATTCTTATGGAGAACAATTAAATGCTCTGTCTCCCTTAATTATGAACATAAATGAATAAAAACTGGTATACGACTTCTCCTAGGTGAGTTATATTGATATTAGCATAAAAACCCATTTTTTGTATTCCTTGTTGCAGCACACCTGCGTACTCAGTCCCAATGTTATTCTTATGGAGTATAATTAAAATTGGATATATCGCTTATTTGTGAATTTATTGTTATGAAACTTGGTAAGTGGCTTTAGTACTATTAGGACACTTATATCTCCATTGAAAATTCGCTGAGTATGCAGGTTTGCTGCGACGTGGGTATTTAGTATGTGGTTCGAAAAATCATGGCAACTCTATCACATGCCAAACATATTACAAGCCATCTTGTAAAACTGCGTGTTTCGATCTGTAAAAATGGTGTGATCCTTTGAAATAAATAAATCCCAATCATATAAAATTAAATTAGGTATTTTCCCCCTCCGTTAACTTGTGTTCAAAATATTCAGCTCTTTTTAGCGAATTTCCCCAATAGGGAAGAAGCTATTACCGTAGTCGGCATGGTAAGACCTAGGTCCGGGACCATGATAACATGATAACACAACGTTTCAACAGTGACGCGATACCACTTCAGCCATATCGCGAAATGTGACCATATTGCACATCACTACTCCATATTCTTCTCAAGTGGCATACCTATTTGTTAAAAATGTCATCAGCATATAGGCCTATACATACTATACACCTAAAATCAGTTCAGTTAAGCCTGTAATCAGTGTTTATACTCTATTTTCATTTAATTTAGATTATAAGTGCATTAATAACAACCATCAAAAGAATATTTGTATCATTTCCGTTAATTAACCAGCACAACCTTTTTGGCTTTCCATTTATTTGCTACTGTTCACAACATATTTCTTATTACCAAAGAAAACATTCCGCACACCTGCTAAAAAAAACCTGTTGCCACAAGGGGGGGAAAAGTAAGCCTAATAACCCAACACTCTGACACTCTGTAAGTCTGCTCTGGGGCACACGTTTGGCGCATTGAACTGTTGTGCAGTACTGTAGCATGTTTTTTTTTCTAGAATGGAAACTACAGCCATGATATCACTTCCATTCCAAATTCAGGGTCTTTAAGTCCCTTATAACAGGAAACCAGTAAAAATGAAATTATACAATATGTACACTCTCGTTTTCCCAATTTCTCTGAAATTCCTGGGAGTCTTATCTCATCGCTTACCGATATCTACTCCACACACTCAGCAGCCAGTAGTATTCGGACATAAAAACCCCACCATCGATGTTGAATTCAGAAGTTGCGTTAATTGCTTCTTGAGATGTAACTTTTAGCGTTCACGTTATGTCGTGGTAGCTCAGGTATGGTCCCAGGGTCGGATCGGTTGTGTTCCTTTATTTTTATTGTAAAGGAATTAGGTTTTAAAATAATTGTTCAACGTTACCTACTTTGATGCTTATGCACACCAAACAATTTGTAATAGCCTGTGTCTATTTAGTTATTTTGAAGTTTTAAAAACAATTGGTACTTTGGTATTATACGGATGCCACTATTTTTGGAGGTTAATTTTTACCGGATACAAAGGATAACTACATAATTCAAAAAAACGTACTTTTATTGACTTACTGTAAAAATTTTACATCATTCTGATGAGCGGTCTTTGTGTTGTGCCTCCCAAAAGCCAGCGATGTCCGCTAGGATCGTGTTGAATGCGTCGCCGCCGCTAGCAGCCACACCCGATCGCCACATGTACTCCGCAAAATATACAGCGCGCTGCGGCAGTTATGTTAGGATGGGTTATCATAAAAATACGTACGGTTTCCTCTTCATTTCGAGGTAAATCCCACACCAAAAGAACGTCACTCATTATGAAAACAAATGTAACGTAGTGCACGGCAATGAATCACTCATGACACTGACTCAGATACAGGCGGTGACAGCTGATGCGCGCGCTCCGGTCAACGACCTGACCTTGGCCTATTTGGAGGGGGTTTGGCGGCCGGAAGTATATGACTCATCAGGTATCATTCGATTTGTAACGAAACAAGGAAAGTCCTACAATCATTTTTATGATAACCCATCCTAACATAACTGCCGCAGCGCGCTGTATAAGGGTGGCATCCGTATAATACCAAAGTACCAAACAATTTACAGGTATGGTTGGTTGGGGGTGCTTAGACTTATGTTAAATATCTTACCTAACTCAACGTTACTTAACGTAATAAACACACGTCAAACCCACCATCCACGTACCAGAATTTATTTTTTTTGCCTTTTAGGCCTACCCCCAATTAGGTAAGGTTTGGATGTGCTATCAGAACTAAATATGAGTATTCCGGTCAGGCATTTGTTACTTAATTCATAAAAACCCCATTAATTCGGTTTACATTAATTAAGTTTGGTTACGTTTATGTTTAGGTATTGAATAGGGCCTATACACTAAAAAAAACCTTCCTAGCCTAGGCTACGTTAATTTTTATTCGTAAGCGGTACCTAGTGAATTAACAAAATTAGAAACCAAAAAGTTATGGTTTTAAAGGAAAGGATCTGAATATTGGCTTTCAGACCTAGCCTAGGCTACGGTACTTTAAATTTTTGTCATCAGTGGTTAACAAAAATTAGAAACCAAAAAAGTCATGGTTTTAAAGGAAAGGATCCGAATAGTTACTTTCATTAGATTGTGAAGAATGTAGCCTATTAAAATTTGTCAAACAGCCAAAATTACCCGTCACGAATAAACACACCAGATTGGAGAGATGATTCTCTTGACTAATGCAGGGTGATCGAAACTTTAAAATTCCAGGAGAATGGAAGGGTACACTTTCATAAGCAGAACAATAAACCAAAGCCGAAAAAGTTTTTCAATACCTATATCGATTAGATCGATAGTAAAATATTTTATCGTTTGTATGTTAGTTACTACGTAATATTTGTTTTTTAGTTTTTTTGTCAAATAAACTTAAAATAAAAATGAAATAAATGTTACCCTACCAGTATTAACAAAATGATTTATTTACAAAACATAAAACTACAAAACGTAACAAATTTAAAAGGTTTCCAGGATACAGCTTTCTGATATACCGTACCGAGAATACATATTTAAGTATTAATGGAATCAATGTTTCTTATCTGGACAAATTTCAAGACAAAATCGTTCACATCTTTGAGACTGAACACAACCGAAACCAAAACCAAATAACCTAAATAATAGCTAAACCGTATCGAACAATTTCATTCAGTTTTTTATATTATCGCTCCATATCATTCATTCATCATTTATGAAAGTGTAGGTACCCAAAAGGAAAGTTTCTGATAAACACTAACCTTATTTGTGAATTCTACAGTAAAGAATCTTTCAGAAAAAATAAAACAGGCTACGTATAAGTTATTGGTCCAATACTTTCTATTTCAACCAATTATGAATAAGTATGCAACAGTTCAGGATAAGATAACGAAGTTTAAATAATTATAGAGCTCTTGTTGAAAAAGTGAAGCCTCATTGTAGGACATTTTTGCAAACAAAACATCTAGCCAAAGAGTAATAAAGACTAACATAAGTTGTGAAGAGGGTATTTAATTGGTTAACTTATTTGTTGCCATGGAGACCGGAGGTTATAAAGGGTCAAAATGGCGGTCAGCATGTAAGCAGAGTTTTTTATCCCAGACGAGACCTCTATAGACATCCTCGTTGGATAAGATAGGATTTGTTATTTCAAAATAACGTAACATAACCTAACCTAACTGCCGCAGCACGCTGTACAAGATGAGTCGTAAAAAACAAACGATACCATTTCACCATCGGAGGTCACTCTTACCACTCTTGGAAAAAAATCAATGAGTTATAAAATATAGACAAAATAGCTAGGATACACTGAAAAATACCTGAAACTCATTCTGATGTAATATAAAAATAAAATTACGCCCCTGTATAGTCCCGACACAGACTTGCTAGCTACTTTGAGAAATATAATCCCTATTGGCTAAATACAACGGCTAATTCATGTACTTCAAAACTTGCAGTTAAATTAAAACATGTCAATATTAGCAAAATGTGTACGTACCACTAACTGTTTGTACATTGTCTTCAGTTGTTCAATTGATAAGTTAATCATCAAAAGTCCACATTTCTGATCCCATTCATGGCCATGACACCTCTAGCTTCCACATACAAAAACCCTCAAGTGCGAGGCCTTCATAGGCGCAAGGCCCTTGTGTGGGTGCACCTGTCGCGCCGCCCTAAGGACGGCACTGGGTGCTTATCACATTAAGTAGATACCTTGGGTTAGGTAAGGTTTATATGACGGTTTGGTCTGTTGGATTCATTTTAGTACGTTTGGCCATTCAAAGTAGGCCTACAGTTTGCCTCAGCAAACTTAATTTTCTCACGAAAAGTAAATGGACATTTAGTAACTCGCAAATATAAATATAAGCTAGGCCTATCATAACATTCCCACTGTATAGACTACCAAGACAGACTTATGGTTAGAATAAACTTACAGCAAGGCTACAATTTAAATAGTATGATGATTGCCCAACTTGGGATGGTTGAGAAACTACAGTATCATTGGCCTACCTAAATTAGTCAAAGGATACTGTCTGTTTTGGCGATTAAAACTTTGTGGACAGTATTTAAAGTTTAATAATAACATAACAAGTTCGTTTTTAGTCACACCTTGTGCTATAATCATCCATGTTATGGCTACGACTGTAAGCTAATATACAAAACCTGAGTATTATTCGAACACAAACTATCTACAAAAGAACACAGACAAAACCTCCAAGATTGTGTTTAGTAGTGATGTATAATGTTGGCATTCTCGCCGATAACACTTTTAATCGTATTAAATCCAACTTGAACCAAAGTGCTTTACATAGGTTATGTGTATGGAACTCGCAAGGAAATAAGATTTACATTTGATTATTGCTACGGTATAACATTAATGACATTATTATTGAACTCAAAAGAATGACACGTTTTGAATTTCTAACAGAAAGGTGTAGGTAGGTAGAACCACTAAGTTTTAGAACAAATTAAATAAATAAACCGCTCTGACCTGAACACAAACTTCAATCAACAAAATTACAGCAGCTGAGCTGATGTATTTTGACAGTTCAAACTTCAAACAACACAGTACTACAAAGCTCAAAATATGTACTGAAATAATGTTCAATGAAAAACTGATAATTATTAAAATTTAATAATAATTCGCCAATTATAGTTTATTTAAAGCATTAAACCGTAAAAACGTTATCCTAAAAATTTCATGACAATCCATCAAACCGTTAAAATGTAGATAGCGTCACACTACTTCGAATTCCAAACTGAGTATAAGGATTTCGTTTCACTCAATCCAAATACATAAATTGTATAAGGTTGGTGATAAAGGTGATCCTTGTAAAACACCCCTTTTGATTGTTATAGGTTTTGTTTTTCCTTTAGAACTTTCAATTTGTGTCACATTATGGGTTTGTAGTTGAATAACTGATTCAGCAATCTTTGATGGAATAGGCAACGATTTTAAAACTGAGGCTAAATGCAGATGACCCACATTATCATATGCCTTTGCGATGTCCAAAAAGAGAATACTGCAATCTTTTCTGTTTTGTTTAGCTGAACGCAATATTTCATTTAATAATTGTGTATTTATATGTGTCCCAGGCATATTGGTAAAACCATCTTGAAACTTATTAAATAAAACATATTCTTTCAACCTTTTGTCAAGGATTTTTTCAAATATTCTTCTAAGTACTGAACAAATAGTAATCGGTCTCCAGTTATTGACCTCGTTCTCATCACCTCCTTTATGGATTAAAACTGTCCTCGCCTTTTTAACACATTGAGGTATTAGGCCTGAGTGATGAATTCTGTTATATATTAAACAAAGTATTTTTGATACTCCTTTTAGTTTTACAGTCCTCATCAAGACATATGTGCGCGCCTAATACGGGCTCGTACGCACACAAAAAACGGCATGAACAAAAACATGATTAACCTAGATGGTAAGAGCCCGCCCTACAGGTTGAGCCTAGGTCTGTACCAATGAGGTATATATCTATAGAGCTTTCGTCAGTGGTAAAAAAAAACTGTGCCAACATGCTCTCCGCCATTTTGACCCTCTATACCTTCCGGTCTCCATGACAACTAATATGATAACCAATCAAATGCTCCCTTCACAAGTTATGTTAGTCTTTCTTTCTCTTTGACCAGATGTGTTGTATACAAAAATATCCTCCAATGAAGCGTCACTTTTACTTTCTCCCCTTATACATAGAATATGGAGAAAGTATTGTTTTCGTCCAAATTTTCGAATTTGAGTTGTCAGTGGAAATATTCGTTTCTGTATTCCCTGAACCCAAAAAAGTGATTTTTACGTGATGTCTGTGTGTCTGTCTTTCTGTCTGTCTGTCTGTCCATCTGTCAGCTTGGCTGTCTGTCTGTCTGTCTGTCTGTCTATCTGTATGGATGTGTACAGAGCTAGAGCCCAAACCATAGTCCGATTTTTATGAAATTTAGTATGTAGATACTAATCCACGATATCTCCAGGTTTTCATTTTTTCGAATTCTTTATTTTCAAGGGTAATTTTCTCCCAAAAACTGCCAAAAAATATTAAAAATCTAAATTTCTCAAAAACTACTTACGGTTTTAATCAAACTTTAGCCGTTTGTAGAACTTTAGTTTTCCAACAAAATGACAACACCCGCATTTCTGTAAAAATTTGGGTTCAGAAATTATAGTGCTTAAAACATAAAAAATTCTGATTTTTGGATTTTACATAAAAAAATAAATATAAAAAATATTACTATTCACCATTAAAAAGAGCTAAAAAACCCAACAAATTAGTATTTTGAATTTCTATTCTACGATTGCTGGTTGCAGAGAAAATTTAAATTTCCATTTTGCGGTAAACGCAGTACGTTGTCCAATGTTATTCTTATGGGGAATACAAAAATTACTATTTCTCTCTTATTTACTGATCAATTTAGTTTAAACATGATATGCTTGTCAAGTTAGCATTGACCAATAGGAAATCTGAAATATGTTGCCCCTTAACAAACCTGGGGGGAATAGGGGACATTTCTCCTCTTAAAACCTCGTGTGTAGCAATGGATTCTCTAGTGCCTCCAAAACAGGGATTTGGGTGGATGTTGTTGAAAAAAAATTGTTTAAAAGATTTTCTGTACATTAGACCGTTCTTTGTAATCTATATTTAGTAAATAAAAAGTAATTTAATCATTAAAGTTGGGCTAAAAGGAGAAAGTTTGTGTCAGTTTCCTGATACCGTTTATTTTAATATGAGTTGAGAGCTCTATATTTATTCTACCTCGTCGGTCTATATTGTTTCTAAAAATATAGCTTTGGCTTTTAGCACATGGTACCTTTTATAGTATATTTGTGATTCTACGTACACAGTCAATAACCGTAGCAAATGTTCCCACAAAATTAAAATGAATTTGAATATCATCTACCCTAATACCATAGACTAACTATACTAACTCCCTACTGTATATATTGTAATGAACCTGGCTGAGTAATCGAATACCGTATGTTATATGTTTATTATGCTATTATTATAATAATGCTTATGAATTCGTGTTGGGATTTCTGGTTAGTTTTACAGTGCTGCCAGATTTAGGGTTATTACCCAAAAAACGGATGTTTTCAGAAGCTTGAGGGTATTATTTTACTGAGGGCTTTTTGAGGGTAATCAGTGTTGACTATTTTTACGCTAACAAGTCTACTTTCTCAGTAGCAATTGAACGTTTGCATACTTTGAAATATTTTATATTGCATTCTCTTTAAGAAAATTACACGAAATAAACTATAGAAACTTAAACTATGTCAACTTTTCTCTGAGAAAAAGTGTACCGGTACTGTAATTTAATTGTTACTTTATGGCGTTTTTTGTTATCCACATTGGACTGTTATATGAATTATTACTACAATCATTTATTTATGATTAGTTTTAAATTAAGAAACACAATGTTAGTTTTATAGCCAATCCTTAAATTGATCCTGATGAATTACATACTATAACTTGTGCGTGGAACAATAACAAACTAACCAATCAGCCATATTATTAAATTATTTAATTAAACATTTTTGAGTAAAATTACATGATTTGTTTAAAACGAACAAAATTCGTGAAGGTAATACACTAATCTAATACAGTTCTCTCACTTTTGACTGAACAAGACCAAATATCTAAAGCTACAGATCAAACATAAGGTCTTATAACGCAGCCATGGCCATGGTAAGTGCTAAGGCCTCCACAAATGATATAAGGCCTCCACTAAAGAACAGCGAAGAGGTGGAGGACCTTACTATTTTAAAATGCATGGTTCTTTTTATCATGGACATGTACCTCTAATACCTTCAAATGAAGAGGCGACGTATGCACAGTTATATTTGTATGACGTATTTGAAGAAGCAAATAGACTCAGACTAAACCGACCAGAAAATGTAATCTGCTTAGATTTTGTGATGAGAACGCTTTCAAACCATTTCAATGAGGTAAATCCTTATGTACAGAGTTACCGCCAAATGCATGAAATCGTCCGGTCACAGCAGTTTGCGATCCAAAAGACTTAAAAATAGTTATAGTCACCGATCCTACCACAGTAGACCTTCGCCATTATAACGCTCCAATATCCACATATGTAGCTCCAATCTTCACTTCGCCATCAGATAGCACACCCCCCGGTGAAAGAGACTTAGTAGTATACCCTTTAAACGGACAATCTGTTACTGGACGTATGATATAAAGTCCCTATTTTTATTCACTTAAGTGATAAACTCTACCTCCAGTGGTTACTCAATATATGCACTTTTACGTAACCAGCATGTTGTGGGATGCAATAAATACGTATTTTCCCACGGGCAACTCTATGTCGCTTTAAGCCGTGCCCGATAATTTAATGGAGCGAAGGTTTTCATTAAAGCTTCAAAAGGACAATATGTTACTTCTAGCCAAGAAATTGTAATAGACAATGTTGTCTGGACAGAAGGAAGTTCTGTAAATTCATATTTATTACACTATATACATTATAAAGAAACCAAGCAATTTCATACTTATATTACAATGGATTTTTCTAATTCAATTTAACTTTAACTTTTTCTGACTGTTTTTATGCAAAGTTCATTTTTTAATGAAAAAAGGGAAATAGGGAATTATAGAATTATGGTTACCTAAAATCAGAGTTTGTTAAAAATATTTCGAAGTTATTCGAATATTTTGTAAACATTTTTAGTCAAAGAAAAACATAAATTAAACAATAAATATCATTACTGTACTTATTTTGAAGTCACGAATTGTCGCTGGCTGCTAGTATAATTTATTTTAATTTACTATTATTCAGCGTTGCCAAATGGGTGGTAATTACCCCATTTGGTGGTAATTCTAGGCCCTGGTGGTATTGTGAGTGTTAATCTCTGCTTGGTGGTAATCTATTAGCTCGATTAAAATAGCGATATTTTTACTGATTTCTTCTATAACTAAGTCTATTTTCTTAAGTAAATGTTTAACTAGCATTTAATTTCAATACAAGTTATTAATTGTTACATAGACTTGAAATCCTTTATTTTACTTGTTACTTACTTGTTACTTGTTGTTTCCGTTCATAGGCCGATGGCGTTGAACAGGTCAAAGTGCTGAATAAGTTTCAGCCACTACAGAATGTGATTGGTAGGGAGGGGAGGGGTCAGAGAGTCACACAGGGGGTTACATTGCCCGAGATGTTCAATAATACTTTCCACAGAATAAAAACAGTGCACAATCAAATAATTCTTAAGTGTTACTTTAAATTTGTTGTCATCAGCAATGGATGAAATGAAGTTAGGCAACATTTGATAAAACTTTAAACCAGCGTAAAGAGGTTTTTTTTCAAAGACCGACAGTCTGTGAAAGGTGGAAAATTTTGATTTGAACCGAGTATTGTGAGTATGATTTCTTTGACATAGATTCATTAATTTTTGATTCCTAATGTATATTACTAACTCATAAAAATATAAGGCAGGAACAGTCAAAATACCTAATCTTATGAAGTAACTCTCACAATGCTCCCAAGGAGCGAGCCCAAAGATGACCCTGATGGCCTTTTTTTGCCAGGTAAAAGCTTTCCCTATGTGAGTCTTGTACCCTCCCCACAAGGCGATGGAGTACATGATGTGAGACTCCAAAAGACTGAAGTACACAATTCTAGAAACGTTTAAATTGCAGAATTTACATACTCTTCTCAACACAAACAGCCCTGAGGCAAGCTTTTTTTCTATTTTATCGATTTGGTCGGCCCATGATAAACCATCGTCCAGCCTAACCCCTAGGAAATCAGAAGAGTTGGAAGGATCCAGCATGTCCTCCCCAATAAAGACATTCAGATCATCAATTTCGTTAAACCTCCTCAATTGATGTGTACTTATGCAGAGATACCCTGTCTTTTCGGTGTTTAATTTCAAGGCGTTGCTGGAGAAATATTGAGCAAGTGTATTGATTTTTGAAAAAGTTTCAATTTCAAGGTCATGGACGTTATTGTTCTTGGTAAAAAGAGTGGTATCATCTGCAAAAACAAATAGACTCTCGTCCGACACCATCCCTTTCATATCATTAATATACGTCAGGAACAGTATCGGGCCAAGAATCGATCCCTGAGGAACTCCATTTTTGACCAATTGTTTGCTCGACTGAAATTTTTGAATTTTGAAATTTGATTGATTGATTGATTTTCTATAACTCTAACATAAAACACTATACCTGAGGATTGCTCCGCTTAGCCATATGTTCGTTGACTTTCAACTTTAGTTTACGCATAGACTAACTACAGTATAGACATTGAACCTTATGGGCCTTTGCGTAGCACTTTTAATCTGGCTCCCGACGTAGTTCAGGGTAGCCCTGGTATGGTGGCGTTGCCATCGTGATGGTAACGTAGTTCACGAAGAGAGACGGAAATAAACGAGCGGTTCCGAAGGCCGCACCGCCACGAAGAGAGACGGAGACAAACGAGTGATTCCGAAGTATTGATGCGCGATTACGAGAGGATTCGGTGGTTGAATGGTTGCGTTTCGAATGTTTCCGATGACGCAATCGAATGGATTTTGATTTTTATTTCGAAAATTTACTAGCGTTTATTGACTTCCCAATCTATATAATTCTTCTTTACTTATTATTAAGTATTATAAACATGATGCATTTCAATTATGATCAGCGAATGCATACTAAATATTCGGTAACATTTCGAATGGCTACAACAATCGAAACGTTTCGAATGGTGCATCTCGCAATCGCACATCACTGATTACTATTCCGAAGGCCGTGCCGCCATGCCGAACGAACGATAGGTCCTCGGAGATAGGTGAGAGTGAAAACCTATGCAACAGTTGGACTTAACATCACAAATTAATCACAAAATTAATTGTTAAGTACTTGAAAAAATGTGCTGTTTTCAGTAAAATTAACTGAGAAAAAACTAAAAACCTTTTCCCCATAAGATTAACATGGGAAATGGTATGAATACGTTTTTTGGATTTCCCACAAAAATACAGCAGTATACATTAACAAATAAACAGCAACAAACGAGCGAAAGCAGTTGCGCCAGTCAATACCACGCGGATGATTCTGCAGTTTCGTCACTGTGTGGAAGGGGAAATAGTGTTGAGCGGGGTTGGGTGGAGGCCGCTAAGATCAAAGGCAAGGCGCAGCCAATGCCCTACTACATACAGGCCGTGCTGCTCTTCCACCAATCCTGGCGCCACGTCATATCTTTGGGAGAGCTCGAGGCGCGGGAAACTGCGGCCGCGACATCGGGCTGCGACTGTCTTTGAACTGCCACTAAACAATTTTAGTTGTACCTTATCCTTGATGTATGTCAGAACTTACTCTAATAAAGCCCGATATAGTTTAATAAAATATCTATATAAATAAAATTAGAGTATTGTCTGTACATTACTTGGAATTATGGCATTTTTGCATATTTTCACGTTTTACACCCTAAAGAAGCCAAAACAAGTCTTATCTCAATTTCTGTCTGTCGGTAACGCTCAAGGACGGGTTTTTGTTCGCTTTTCACGGGAAAACGGGTTCACTGACATGGATGAAACTTTGTTTCTTTGATCTATATATGCGTCAGAAGGTTTTAGGCTACTTTAAACTGTCATACACCTTTTGGAAAAAGAATGGCGGCCGCTCAAAAACGTGATTTCGTGCGATTAAGGTCACGTTTTGTTCGCTTTTCACTGGGAAACGGCTGCACTGATTTCGATGAAACATTTTTTCTATGTTCTATATGTACGTTAGAAGGTTTTAGGTTTAATTGATTTTTTGGAAATCACCTTAGGACTCTGTCCCACGGGGTTTTAAAGATCCTATGTTCTTATGGACAAAGCATTTGCCTTACTTATATTGAACCAGATGATGACTTAATAGTTATTCTATAAACAGATGTTGTAGTTCTTATTTAAAACTTTGAGAGATGATTGATAATAAATTAGATAAGAATACAGAGAGGATATCTATATACAACAATTAAAGTTTTGTCTGTACATTGCTTGGAATTATGACATTTTTGCATATTTTCGCGTTTTACACCCAATGGGAGCCAAAACAAGTCTTTTCTCAATTTCTATCAGTCTGTCTGTCCTTCGGTAACGCTCAAGGACGTATTTTTGTTCGCTTTTCATGGGAAAGCAGTTGCACTGATTTTGATGAATCTTTGTCTAATACTTTGCCCTGTTGTAGAAGTGATTACGACTCAATCCAACATGTCACTATAATATTTCAATAGTTTAAACCCTGTTAAAAATTTAACGACAACTAGCATAACATACCGTTACCAATATATCGACAACGATTAAATATTTTTGTCCTGATAATCGTCGGTGTTGCTTATAAATTGAGGAACATTTGTTTCATTTTAGCTGTGTAACTAAACAAACCACAAATAACAAATAGGCTCACTGAAATTATAATTCAATTTATTCTAAAAATGTTAGTTCCAAAAATTTAGTCTTTAAATGCTAGTTTTAAAAATGGGATGATATATGATCCATTTCATGGGTTTTAAAAGATCCATTTGATTTTTCAAAATAGTTTAGGTTATATTGGTAGAATTTGGAATTATTCTTTGTCTCAATGCAGACTCATTTGCAGGAAAAGGAAAACAACCTTTTCGTTAAGGTAGGTGACTATATACGGTTTAATAATAGGCAGATGGACAATACAAAATTGTACTACCCTGAAAAACTCTAATCTAAACCCCTTGTGCAATAACTGAATGTGAAATATTTGCAAAACAATATACATATTTACACAATATATTTACAAAACATGGCAAAATGTCGCCGTCCATTTACAGATTGGTTATAATTACACTACATAAATGATATACTGCATATTTTAAAAACAAACTGGAGTAAGCCGAAACACTTATAGAAGAAAAGTATTGGAAATGATAGCACACAAATAATACAGACATAACTATGGGGTATGACTAATGTGATAGTAATTACAGGCAAGTAAATACTTAAATTACAAATTTTGGTAATTTCCACCAATTTATTGATCTACATATTTAACACACTCAGACACTCAGACTAAGCCGTACGGCGCAAATCCTGGGTCTAATAAATAGTAATATTCTCATAGACGGACGACGGATAACAGTGAGTGACGGTTTAAAGAGTGACGGTTGATCGAGGTTTTACTGTAATGTAAAAAAACTAAAACGAGTTTGCACGCAGCACGCTGACGTGAGGGAAGTGAATTTCCACATAAAAAACTATAAAAACTCAAAATCAGTTAAAAACATACATTTATTCAAATTTTTATTCAAATCTGAAAACTTTGATTTTTTGGCTGTGCTGATGCTCCTGGTTCTTTTTACCTGCAATGCTGGGAATACAATTTCGTGCATTATAAGGTTAGGAGAAAGTCCAATCAGGCTTTAAAGTAGAGTGAGGTTGTTGGGGATGATAAAAGTACACCAACATTGTGACCTGGCCAAACATTGTGATACAAACTGGCTGTGCTTTTTCAACCTAAGTGAATTTTTTTTAGTATTGAACCAAATAATTTGTTTTGTTGGTTATGTTGTAAAATATCATTCTCAACATATAACCGGTGATTTATTCTTAAATTTGTTGTGCACAATTAACAAGCTGACTTTTTACAATTAGTTTACTAAAACTCCTTTAAAATCGTTAAAAAATAAAAACTGTATTTCTCATACAATTTATAAAAACCTTTATGCAAATTATGTATGCATTAACAATACTGGATAAAAAATAAATCCAATTAAAAATTAAAACGTTTTATTGACAAATATAAACTGTAACAATTATTCAATCTATAATATCAGTCTCAACCCTCTTTCAAAATTATCTCCCATTAACTACATTTCTTCCTCGCCACTGATGTGTTCAGCATAGATTGTTCTGTAACAAAAATATGTGTGGTATAGTAAATTAATAAAAAATAAACAATCACAGTGTTTTAACAATGGGTGTGTCCAAACATTACTTATTCTCCATAAGAATAACATGGGGGCTGAGAACGTAGGTTTACTGCTACAGAAACCATCAGTAAAAAAATTATTTTTTTTGTACAAATATCAATAGACCACAACGAGATGAAGCCATATACCAAGGTTCGTAAGTATATGTTTATAAATAAGTGAGGTATAACATTTTCTTTAAATTCCCCATTAAATTAAAATTGGACAACGTACTGTGTTTAGCACTTTCAATATATATGTAACCAATTGACATAGATCAATGTTCAAACATAAAATTATTTGTTTTTTAAGCTGAATCCAATGCTGAAAATTGAAATGAGATTTTGTAAAAGATTAGGCCTATGTGTAAAAAATATTACAACAAAATATTTTTCTGGTATAAAACTGCCCCAAAATACCCCATCAGATGGGTCTATCTGTCTGGTTTTCGTACATAAACTCATAAACGTTGCTTTACAAATTTCTACAATATTTCATCAAAATCGGACCATTTTTACGACCATGTTATCGCACCCACAGATTTAAAGATAAGGTTAGACATTTTTGGGCCGCCGTAGTTATTATAACCTACCCCCACAGTCCCTTTCCTCTTCCTTGTGAATATGGAAGAGGGATTATGAATATGACAAATCGCATGCCTGGAAAGGTCTAAGCGATGAAGACGCCAGAAAGTACCTTCTTTTAGCGAATTTTTCCTGTGGGGAAGAAGCTATTACCGTAGTCGGCATGGTAAGACCTAGGCCCGGGACCATGATTACTTTTCGTTTTGAGGTCCCCAGACCCCAAAAACACCATTCGTTCGAAACTGTATATATATATACTGTATATGTGTCCGTGAGCACGATAACTCTCGTAAAAATTACCCGATTTTGATGAAACTTGGTATAAACGTGTAAAGCAACATTTAAGACTTTAAGTTCGAAAACCAGCCAGATCGCTCTATCCGAAGGGGTATTTTGGGGGGTTTTGTACCCCAAAAATGGGTTTTTTGAACTTTTTACGTATAACTTTTGAAAAAGTCAAATTTTAGTTTTCACCATTGGATTCAGCTTAAAAAAACACACGATTTGGGATTTTGATCATTCCTCTACGTCAATTGGTTAGCGAGATATTGAAAGTGCTAAACACAGTACGTTGTCTAATGTTATTCTTATGGAGGAAAAGAAAAATTTTATATCTCGCTTATTTATGAACGTATACTGACAAAACTTGGTGTACAGCTTCATCTCGTTGTGGTCTATTGATATTTGCTTAAAAAAAAAATATTTTTTGCTAAAGGCTCCCTTAGCAGAAAACCTACGTACTCAGCCCCCATGTTCTTATGGAGAATAATTAAATGCTCTGCCTCCCTTAACTATGAACATAAATGAATACAAACTGGTATACGACTTCACCTAGTTGAGTTATATTGATATTAGCATAAAAACCCATTTTTTGTGTTCCTTGTTGCAGCAAACCTGCGTACTCAGCCCCAATGTTATTCTTATGGAGAATAATTAAAATTTGATATATCGCTTATTTGTGAACATTATTTTTATGAAACTTGGTATGTGGCTTTATGTAGTATTAAGACATTTATATCTCCATTGGAAATTCGCCGAGTATGCAGATTTGCTGCGACGGGGGTATTCTTTTAATAAACAGGTGCGTTATTCTAATAAATATGTAGTACAACGCAAGAACAAATGACTCAAAAAGTATTAGTGAGAACTGGTATTGTAACACCCTTCTCTTAACTCCTTCTCGATTTTAACTCGACATTTAAACAATTAAACCTGTTTCTGAGGGTGGGAGGTAGAGGGACGGGGAGATGATGAGGTGGAGAGGTTTGGGGCATATGACTACATGGGTTTGGGTTTACGTAATGACTACATGCATATTTTGCAGATTCTTGTTCTCAAATTGAATATTCTTACTTATTACCTCCTCCTTCGCTTGTTGAAACCAGGGGATTTCTGGATTACCTGCGTCACTTTCCTAAAATACTTCAAAGGAAAAAAACGAATATTTACAATAATATACATGGAACTTCCAAGAATGGAAATAACTTCCTTGGATATTCATATAATATCAGTAACTGTTGAACATTTTATACTAACTTCACTAAAATTAATATAATATAATAATTATGTGTCAATAAAAACGGTACAACATCTACTTATAGCCCGATTTGAAAATTTCCGCACGCTTTTCTAGTACTTCTGATGAAGGGTGGTAAAAGGTGGGAATTTTTGCAGGATCTGGTGGCAATTTCCCTAAATTGGATTGGCCACACTGACTATTGTATGCATTTTACCATTTAACCACAACCATGGCGTCCGTAAATACAACGATTTAGTATCATCTAATAATTTGCTTTCCATAGTTAATTACTTGTATAACCGCTTGATGTTCAACAGAAATGTCATCAGACAATTTGGTATATCGTAGAGAAGCAAGAAGAAGGAAAATACTTGAAAATTCAGAAACTAGATTAAAACGAATCGCAGGAAGGAGTGACACAACAGAAAAGACAGGTTAGAGTTATAATAATTTTCACTGAATTTGTATACAAATGGTTTTAGGCTCTCACTTATTCTGTGAAATTTGTAATGAAACCGAATAATTCCATAGTGTTTAAAAATACTTTTTAATTCAGGAAAAGTAACTGTGTAGGGTTTCAGAAGAGGTTTAAGTTTTATACAGATATTTTTACGGCATTATCGATCTATATACCCTATATTGTTTTAATATACTATGCTTGTCATACTTGTATGAATAATACTAATAGCCTTGCAGCCATGGTTATCAGTTTGGATTTTATTAAGCTCCAAGAAGCCTACTTATTAGTTAATGAGCCATCTGCAGTGGTGGCAGAGGGCATGCATAAACTATTGTCTCTTAATCTCTATGTAAGATGCCGATGCGATGAGGGCATATTTTAAGATGAATATGAATGAACGATAAGTGCTAGAATGGGGTAGCTGCCTTGTTACTGACTACTAAGACCGACTGATTCTTTAAGTTATACAGAAAATTATTGTCAAAATGTTTTTGGAACAAAGTTCACTTCAATCCATCAGGCAGTAAGTTATGGCTTCAGAAACATTATAGGCCTAGATCAACAAAACTAGCTTTGATAACTTTGTGAATGAGTGTAAATAAATTATTAAAAACAGTGCAGTGGTTCTATTTTTTATTAATACAAAACGTAATTAAGGTAAAACAATGAAGCCATTTTTTATTTAAACTTAAATACTTTTATAGTAAATATAAACATATGATTAGCATTGTCATATGCTAATATAATATTTACTGGAGTAGTTGTATTCAACTTCCAACACCTCCGTTCAATTTTAAGCCCGTTATTGAATAATACAACTTAAAATTGCTCATCACAAAATTGCAACAAACTTAAGGCTCTTGAGAATTTAACAAACTTCTCTTTACACAACGACTTGGTAAAAATGTCTGCCATGTTCTTATCTGAAGATACGTATTGAACTTTCACAATACCCTTAGCGACAATATCTTTGATGAAATGAGCTTTAACCCTAGCAGTGGCCTAATGTTGAAGTGGGAAATGGCCAGCAGATTTGGCGATTTTGCAGACCTTTTTTTAAAAATACGTATAAATTACAATTTTGGAGTAAACCTATCAATATGCATACTCATTTTATTCAGAAAGACCAGGGGAATCTGAATATATATAAGACAAATGAATCTGGAAATTTATCTTTTTTATAAAATAAAAAAAAAATAAAAAATTCAAAAATTTTCGATTGAAATTTCAAAAGTAAAGTTTTGTAATTTGTACATTAGATTTTTTAGGTAAAAACCATTATATACATTTTGTAGTAAATCCAATTCCCTACATAGAAATGTATAACACATGGGGAAAATATTTTTTTGCACATGTGTTATGTAATAAAATACGAAAATTCGCAACTTTTGTCGAGTAAGACGAATAATTAGTGAATCGGAGATAACTCATGTAAGGTAATTATTTATAATAATATTGTATATATATTTCTTTAGGTTATGAACTAAGGAAAACAAATATGTAATATTGTGGGGAGTAAAAAAATTATTATTACCCGTTTACTATACAAATAACTAGAAAATTAGCATTTACGTAAAAAAAATTTCCGACACATTGAAGTACAAAAATCTTGTCAAGATTTTTTTAGGCCAAATATATTATAAACATGTTGTAGTACATTCAATTCCCTACATAGAAATGTATAACACATGGGGAAATATTTTTTGTACATGTGTTATGTAATAAAATACGAAAAATCGCAACTTTCGTCGAGTAAGACGAATAATTAGTGAATCGGAGATAACTCATGTAAGGTAATTTTTTGTAATAATATTGTACATAAATCTTTTTAGGTTATGAACTAAGGAAAACAAATATGTAATATTGTGGGGAGTAAAAAAATTATTATTACCCGTCTACTATACAAATAACTAGAAAATTAGCATTTACGTAAAAAAAATTTCCGACACATTGAAGTACAAAAATCTTGTCAAGATTTTTTTAGGCCAAATATATTATAAACATGTTGTAGTACATTCAATTCCCTACATAGAAATGTATAACACATGGGGAAAATATTTTTTTGTACATGTGTTATGTAATAAAATTCGAAAAATCGCAACTTTTGTCGAGTAAGACGAATAATTAGTGAATCGGAGATAACTCATGTAAGGTAAATATTTCTAATAATATTGTACATATATTTCTTTAGGTTATGAACTAAGGAAAACAAATCTTTAATATTGTGGGGAGTAAAAAAATATTATTACCCGTTTACTATAAAATAACTAGAAAATTAGCATTTACGTAAAAACATTTCCGAGCCACTGAAGTACAAAAATCTTGTACAGATTTTCTTAGGCCAAAAATATTATAAACATGTTGTAGTAAATTCAATTCCCTACACAGTAAAGTATAACACATGGGAAAAACATTTTTATTTATATGTCTTATGTATATAAACAAATATACACGCGATACTATGAATGATAGGCCTAACAATCGTCTAACATTATGCTACAACACACAAAAACATTACTCACTTTCACTTCACCAATTGACTAATTTATCCCTTTCCAGTAATATTTATGCATAAAGATTACTGTTATAAACACACAACCACTACACTGTCACTATAAACTCCGAATTTAGAACAATTTCTGAAATAATCGCGGATAAAAATTCACTTACAAAGATGTAGGTTATACTTGAGGTTCATCTGACAACAGCAAGAATCGGCCAAACACCTGCCTAACTGATATTTACTTGCGTTGCTGAAGGTTGTGAGAGTGACCAGTGCTGCCATTTGTCAAAACAAAATTATTCTACGTTTCTTCTGCTACAATTTGACACAACTATTGACTAGTTATAAAACTTCCTATATATATATATTTACAGCGTTTCATAATGGTCGCCGGGCGACCATTGGCCATTCGTTAGTTTTGGCAAAAACACCTGTTTTATAAAAATCATATGCTCTTTGTTATCAATGTATCGTTCAAATAATAAATACGATAATGTACAGCAACTCGTCTGCTGTCCAGTGGTACCACCCGCTACTCCATACCACGAAATTTACCCCAGTTATGTTATCTTGTCCCAGGCCATGTTTGACGAATTTCGACGTGTCAGTTG
This sequence comes from Allygus modestus, assembly GCA_963675035.1. NCBI lineage: Eukaryota > Metazoa > Arthropoda > Insecta > Hemiptera > Cicadellidae > Allygus > Allygus modestus. Next base: position 299,026,841 of record OY776112.1, read on the forward strand.
CAGGTATTGATTTGCACTAAAAAACCATTCGCTTTATATAGTCGTTACGTTCTTATACAACTGCTATACGGTTCATTTATATAATAAAATGAAAGTTCAGAATGTCATCTTTCAAATGGTATATAACTTGTCCACTTTCGAGTTAATTATAAATTACTTTTTAGCATTGGAAAATTTGTGGACCTTAATGGTCGCCCGGCGACCATGGCCATTTCAAGGGTACGATTTCGATGGTCGCCGGGCGACCTTTGGCCACGGCTAGGGTTAATGTCAATATGTTTTGGTCTCTTTGTGTTCTCATAGTTTTTCATCATTGCAATCACACTCTGGTAGTCGATATTTAAGACTGGAGTTGTTTCTGCTTGTTTAAAGTAATTAGCCAATCCGCTGACATACATAATTTTGGTTGCACAGTGTACTGCAGCCAAATATTCAGCTTCGGCAGACAAAGTAACAACTTGTTGTTTCTTTGAAGTCCAGGACACTAGATTACCAAAATGATAAATTGCAATGCCAGTTATGCTTTTTCTGTTAGAAATATCATTTCCCCAATCTGCATCAGCATAACCCTCAACACATTCTTTGTTTTGACTTTTCTTGAATTTCAGTGTTAAATGTTTGGTATTACTTATGTATGGCAAAATCCTTTTTGCAGCTTTCCATGTAGTCTGTGTTGGTCTGTCGAGAAATCTTCCTAGAAACGATGTTGCAAATGAAATGTCAGGTCTTGAAATCATTTCTAAGTAGTTTAGACTTCCAATTAGCTCACGATATGGAACATTGGTTATAGTATCTTCATCGAGATTAACTTGAAAGTTTACTTCCATTGGAGTTTCTTTTCCTTTACAATCAATCATATTGAACTTCTGTAGTACTTTGTCAATCATTTTAGTTTGGCTTAGAGATATTTGTCACCATTTCTTGTTACTTCAGTTCCGAGGAATGTTCCTATACTGCCTAAATCTTTTACATTGAATTCACTTTTTAATTTACTCACCAACTCTTCAATTTTCTCTTGTTTTCCTGTTAAAAGACAATCATCAACGAATAGTGTTAACCAGACATCATCTCCTATGTATAAACACACATCATGCATTGAACGTTTCAATCCGTTCTTTTGAATGAATTCATTGAAACAATTGTTCCAGCAACGAGGCGACTCCTTCAGTCCGTACAAAGCTCTATTGAGCTTTAAAACTTTTCGTTTTGGCGCGGTTACTCCCTGAGGTGTTTTAATGAAAACATCCTCTTCCAATCTACCATTTAAGAAAGCAGTGGGAACATCTAAATGTCTAAGTTCCCAATCATTTTGAGTGCATGAGAAATTGTCATTCGAACAGTAGTCATTTTAACAACAGGTGTATAGACATTAGAACTACACTGTTCTTGAAATCCTTTTGCTACTAATCTGGCTTTTTTAACATTATCCTGCTTGGTCCTGAAAACCCATTTAGTGTCTATTGCAACTTTTCCTTCACGTAAATCTGATACTGACCAAGTTTGAAATTTGTTATGACTATCCAGTTCTTTTTGAATAGCTGTTTGCCACTGACTACCAGATTCTATAGCTTCTTTATAAGTTGAAGGATCATTTTTGGTTGAGATTAATTAATAGTAAGCACTATTAATATCGTAATCTTCATACTTTTTTTAGAAACGTTTTCCTTTTACTCCTTTGATGATTCTACTCCTCATGGGGTTCGTCATATTGATTTCCATGTAATTGAGTGTGTTCTGGAATTTCATCAGAACTGTCTGGTTCTTCATTTTCGTTACTAAGCTGTGGGACAATTTTCGATTCTGTTACTTTTGAAACAGATCTGTGTCTGTAATCATTTTCGTTAAATTTGACATCGCGAGACACTACAATTTTGTTATTTACTGGATTCCATAAACGGTAACCAGGACCACCATACCCAACCATCCGCATATCCGTTGCTCTTGGTTCAAGCTTACCTTTCTTTGGAAGATTGTATACCCAAACTTTAGATCCAAAAACTCTCAATTTGTCTAAAGTTCCCTTTGATTTACCAAAGTAAATTTGGGCAGGTACTCTCCCATTAAGAGCACGTGTTTGTGATCTGTTTAACTGATATATCGCACAACAGACTGCTTCTCCCCACAGATATTTGGGCAAGTTAGTATCCACAAACATAGCTCTTACTTTATCAAGGATTGTTCTGTTCAGCCTTTCAGCGACACCATTTTGTTGAGGCGTATAACTAGCAGTATACTCTAACTGAATACCATTGTTTGCACAAAAAAATCTTAAGTTATTTGACGTGAACTCTCCTCCTTTATCTGATCTTAATCTAGCTACTCTAATGTTCTGTGATTTTAGTTGCTCTAAATATTTAATCAGTTTACTTTCGGCTTCAGACTTATGTTTAAGAATATATACAAGTGAAAAATGAGAAAAATCATCTGTAATTGTTACATAATATCGCTCACCGTTTAGAGTTGGAACATCTACAGGTCCCCAGACGTCAGTGTGAACAAGTTCCCCGATACGTGTTGAACGAGGTCCCTGTGCGTTTTTAAAGACTTTTCTGGTTGCTTTACCTTTCTTGCAGGAGTCACAAGGAGTCTTTGAATATGGCAGACGAAATAATTTAATGTAGGTGTGGTGACCCTCTTTTATTAAGGTGACCAAGACGTAGATGCCATAGATCTTCATCAGAAGACAATGATAAGCCAGTGCTCGCTTTTGGTTTCCCTAAGCTAAATCTTGCGACAAAAAGATTATTTTCAAGATTGCACTTGAAAAGTAGGTTTTTTCTCTTTGTTACTTGAGCACAACCATGATCAAATGTTACACTGAAACCGGCTTTATTGATTTTTTTGAACAGAGAACAAATTAAATGCTAATCCATCTACAATGTGCTTCAATACTGATTTGTTTTGGTACCTTGTTAATCCCTTGATTACAATACACAACCAGTTTTCCCTGTATTTTGGCTTCCATAGTTTGTCCATTAGCTACTTTCAACTTTATTGGTATGATATCCGTGACATCTCATACATTTCTCCATTGAGGAACAAACCAGATTATTAGTTGCTCCAGAATCAACAATCAAATTAACTTTACCTTCTTCTTGAACATTTTCAACTGTAGTTGAATAAACAGTGAAATTTGTGAATGAAATACTAGCGTCCGAGTCTTGCTCAGCTACATTAGCATTGTGATTACTGCGATTATTCCACCTTTTATCACGGAAATTACCTCTTGATCTTCCCCCAGAATGATGTTGATATCTCTTTTGTTTATTATTAGACCCTCAGTTTTGTGATAACCTTTTGGACACTTATTTTAGTAATGATCAAAGCTACCACACTTAAAACATTTGTTTGCATTACTTTTCCCTGAGTTAATATTAAAAGAACATTCTACCTCTGGTTTAGAATAGTTTTGAAAATTATTTAGTTTTAATTCAACATCAAGCAATTTACTTTTTACAAAATCAAGTGTTAGCGTGGAGGTACCGGTAGTCGTTTCTAAGACTGTAATTACTGTGTCATATTTCTTAGGAATAGTCAATAGTTAATGACATACCTTGTCATCTTCATCCAGCTTTGTCCCAGTTGATTCGAGGTCTCTAATCAGTGCATCAAACTTCATGAAATGGTCCTGCAGTTTTGTATTTGCATCACATCGGAGCGTTAAGAGCTGTCTTCTTATATACAATCTTGATAAGGTGCTCTTACGTTCAAAGACGTTCCTAAGTGCTTTTAACATCTCATATGCAGTCTTGGCATCTTTTATGTACTCCAAATGTCGATCCGTGATACATTGTACAATGATTGACCTAGCTTTTGCATCTTGTGCCAAAGTTTCTTCTGGTTTTCTGGAAGTTTATCTAAATCTTCGGTGGTGGATTCCTTTTGTGTGACTTCCTTGACACCTTTTTCATCAAGAATACATTCCAACCAGAATTTCCAGTTTTGAAAAATTTGATTCAGTTGGGAAAGATTTGTTTACGTTGTAATTTTAATCAGACATTAAACAAAAAAACAAAATCATAAAAAATAGAAATTACATTATCTGGGCACATCAACCTAAAGAAATTATTAAAACCAGTGCAGTGGTTCTGTTTTTTATTAATACAAAACATAATCAAGGTAAAAGAATGAAGCCATTTTTTATTTAAACTTAAAAGACTTTCATAGTAAATATAAACATATGATTAGCATTATCATTTGCTAATATAATATTTACTGGAGTAGTTGTATTTAACTTCCAACAGAGTGTACAGATCCTATAGAGGCTTGGGGAACAGTAATTGTTGGATGCTTTGCCGATCTTTCCAAAGCTTTTGACTGTGTAGGTCCTTGCGTCTTAGTTAGAAAGCTGTCCAAACCGAATAGCTGAATAGAATAAAAGCTTTGTCATGGATGGAGGTCATATCTTATGGGTAAATCCCACAAAATGTTGAATTTTCAGGAAAGAAAAATTATTATTTTTATATTCTTAAAATCCATGTATGAATAGCCTATTAAAATCAGCATCTACTAAGGATTAATGCTAACTAAACAGCAGAGCTGAATTTCACTTAATTCTTTTTATACAAATATTTTTAGCTTGGCAGTCACACACAAAAGGCCAGTCGATCATGCTAATGAATATGCAAAAATAAAATAGTATAAATGATATTAATTACAACTTTCATCAAAAATGTTTGATAAACCCTTCGAAAATCAAATAAACAAAATTAAAAGTTTAATATTCCTACAATTTTAAGAAATATTAACAATTTGAGCTAATCTAAAATGAATCCGTTTCACATTGCAGACGAAACTTTAGTTTGAAATGCAAATAATGCTATAGTAAATAGTTTTTTAAACTGAATTATGATTGCCGGTATGGCATGCATCAGAAAACACCATAATCATAATATATATAATGCATATAAAGAACTATCTGTGTTTTGGTAAGCGTGAGCTACTGGCATTGACCGTGAACTACTGGCATTGACGGCATGAACAACGTATAATTGGAGTGGGCTACTTAAAAAACTCATAGAGTAATAGACATTGTTTGAGTAAAAATAAACCCAAATACAGTATTCCACGTTTGTTTCATGGTATTAACTTAACATTCTTTGGTAATTTGTGACTATGAACGATACACTTTGGTTTGAAATAGCTAATTAATATATATAAGACAACTAAAATTGATGACAATACGCCGCTATCTGCCGTAACGACGACCGGACCAGACGATATCGGCCATAAATGACGACAGCATCGCGTAATGAAGGCTGTAAATTGACAATCGCACCACGTGATATAGGCTGCAAATGGCGATCGTACCGCATAACATCGGCCATAACCGATCGCACCGCATAACATCGGCCATAATTGCCGATCGCACCGCATAACATCGGCCGTAATCGCCGATCGCACCTCATAACATCGGCCGTTAACGACGATCGCACAGCGTAATCACGGTCGTAAAAGCACTGCAGATGACCATTTTGAGGACATAATCCCAAGGTAAAATAAAACCTGCCCGAAAAGCGGGATTATTTTTTCCCGATATGCCACATCGTTCCCGTGAACGAATGGCATGTGATCGATGGCAAATCTGAGCTAAAATCTAAGTAAACAGAAGCTGCATTGTTTAAGTTGGCTGCCTATTTCAGGTTAGGTTTAAGTCCTACAAACATTGTCAGAATATGCAATGCTCTTTACTTTAGACTACACAGTTTTAAGTGAACGACTGGCAACCTAATTAAGATACTATGTGTTTCTCTTCTGTTTATCAATATATTTCTCAACAATTTCTTAATATATCACAAATATAACAACTGTGCCTAGTACTCAATATACATTACAAGCACTGGGTTGAGTTTTGGTGCCAATTTTTACATTGCCTCTTTCGCCCCGCACAATTTTCTCAATTTTCACTTGAGACGTCTTTGACAAGCTGTACCTTGGGGATGGCCTTTAAACCATACAAACATAGGTCTCCGATGTATTTTATATTTTTTCTGCTGTTTGTTATTGAGACGAGAGCAGACGAATTCCCGTTTATAGTTCCATTATTATGTAAAATTATGAGGTTATGAAGTATTTTTTTTGAGTGAACATTACACCAACAGGCTGAGGACCGTGAACTACTGGCAAATTAAGATAGAATATGCTATTTTTCTTATTGAATAAATTATGATTATGATCTAAAACTATGTTTGGTGGAAGATAGTAACAAGAACACATTATTAATTACAATAGTCTTTTTATTTCACGTTCCTGCCAAAAGGACTCAAAATGTCACATTTTGTGAGATTCACCCTTATATCTGTCTGGTAGAAAACAAATCACCCAAATCCATCATGAGTTAAAATTATACATCCGTCCAGTCAGGTTCCCAACTAACTTATAATAGTGGACAATTAAGTTGACGTTGGGGCTGTAGCCAATAGCATGGTTGTGTCCATGCTGCCAATGTTGCCATTTTTCTATAGAAAAATGTTACTCTAATGTTATTCCAATCAGGTGGTGTGGAGTTTTGGCAATACAGCACGCCTACTATTGACTGATCTTGGTTGATAGTCCGTCAAACCACGCCCTCAACTGGCATCTTAAATGTCCGCTTTTATAGTCACAAGCGGCGTGCTGCATCTATCAATAATTCAAGGACCTACATTATTTCAAATTTATGTCATTGACAGTTGCGCTGAGGTTCCCATTGAAAACTCATGTTTGCAGATGATACAAAGGACATCACAAAGCATAGAATTGTCAGTGAATTAGAAATAAGAAACAAGCATCAGAGTAATTTAAATAGCATGAGCCAGTCTTTAGCAAGCAGCAAAATGTTGCTTAACATAAGAAAAACTAATGTCATCATCGAAACACACCAGAAAATAAATAATTTCAGAGTCCAGATCTTTTTATTGGTGATAAACAATTATACAAAGCACAGGCTATAAACTTTCTGGGAGAGAGGTTGGCCTAAATTGGAAGGGACAGATTTGTCAACTTGAGGAAAAATTAGCGAAAGGAATTTTTGCCTTGCACAGGCTGAACAGGCCGGAGAATCTGCCCCTCATGAAAACAGCCTACTAGTTGGTAGTTTTGTTGTGGGGGGCATTCAAAATTCTCTGGAAGAAATCTTCAAACTTCAAAACGTGCAATCAGAACAATGCTACGACTGTCTTAAACTGGTTTTAAAACCGATGGTTTCCAAATATCATCAAATTATAACCATAAATATCTACGTGGTTAAATATTAATTTGGCCCCTACCTTACCGTGTTGCAACTTATGTTATATGAGATTGAAGTAAATTGAAAACTACTGCTGTGAACTGCCTTAAGCTGCAGTCTAAGTTATATTTGACAAGTAAATACCTAAGTTTATGAGTACCGGTACTTCATTAAACAATTATCTAAAACAACAGTTAGAAAATTCTCCAACAGTGGGTTTATTTGTTGTGGCAAACTACTGACCGAAAGACTAGTTTTTCAATATTTTATTATACTAACATATAGTTGGTTATGACTTCTTCACTTTGTCTTTACTTAAATAGCCTACAAGTGCATTTAGTTTTTGTTCAGTTGAAACTGTATTACATTTCAGTTTCTCCATCATTACTTTTAGCTAAGTGGGAAACACAAAAATACCCCTGTCGCAGCGAACCTGCATACTCAGCGAATTTCCAATGAATATATAACATAACACATTAAAACACTTAACAGTATTCATAAGAAATGTATTCACAAACAAGCGATATTTAAAATATTAATTATTCTCCATAAGAATAACATTGGGAATGAGTACGCAGGTTTGCTGCAACAAGGCACACAAAATAATGGATTTAATGCAAATATCAATAGAACTCATCTTAGTGAAGTCACATACCAAGTTTCATCCATATACATTCATAAATAAGCGATACATAACATTTTAAGTATTTTCCATAAGAATAACATGGGGACCAAGTACCTAGGTTTGCTGCTACAGGAACCATAGGCGAAAAATTGTTTTTTTGTGCAAACAACAATAAACCACAACCAGATCAAGCCATATACCAAATTTCGCCAGTTAATGTTCATTAATAAGCAAGATATAAAAATTGTACTTATTCTTAATAAGAATAACATTAGACAACATACTGTGTTTAGCATCTTCAATGTCTCGGTAACCAATTGACGTAGAGCAATGATCAAAATACCAAATTGGTTGTTTTTTTTAAGTTGAATTCAATGGTATAAATTAAAATTTGATTAAAATTAAAATTACATGTGAAAACCCCAAAAAACACATTTTTGGGGTACAAAACCCCCCAAAAACCCCCTTTGGATGGTGCGATTCATCTGGTTTTCGAACTCGTTCAAAATAAATGGTACTTTACTCATTTGTACCAAATGTCATTAAGATCGGACCTTTTTTACGAGAGTTATCGTGCTTATATATATATATATATATATATGTATATATATATATATACAAATTTAAACGAATGGTGTTTTTTGCATCTGGGGACCTCAAAATGAAAAGTTATCATGGTCTCGGGCTTAAGTCTTACCATGAGACCTACGGTAATAGCTACTTCCCTATAGGGGAAATTCGCTAATACAGTATACTTAACAGTATACAGTAAAACACAGTATAACAGTAAACAGTATACATTAAAATTCAGTCTACAGTATAATGGTATACTTTAACCATTAACTATGAATAAATTAAGCAATGAAATCAAATGAATAATTTTTGCGATTTGGCAAATTTTTAACACATTGTGACAGGTAATTCAGATGCATGATTTCCCGCCAAGATTGATTGGCAGACCAGTTAAAAAAGTGGGTCTGGTTTATTATACACAAGAAAAGTTACTTGTTAAAAAAATATCAGATTAGCCTACTATAATTTTAAGTTTGCAACGTGCAAGCCTAAATTTTACATTGGTAGTAAAGTCATTTAACGGTATGCAATTTATTTACAGAAAATCTTCAACTTGAAGAAAATGGTTTTGTCAGTATTTCAAATGACATTACATCAAATGGTACTGTAAAAAGTCAAAAAGAAACTGCTTCAAGTATACTGGGACCATCAAGAGAGTGGCCAGAAGACGATTCATTTGTAGAATCATCAATATCTGAACAGTTTGACTTCCTTTCCAGTACAAGTGGGGTGGTGGAAAATGACCCTAAATCATCTTTGAAAAGCGTTGCTTCCTATGTGCCTAGCAACCTCATTTACATATCCATGGCTATATTATTTCGTTTCTCCATTGAACTTGACAGCCACTTTGTATATATCAATGTAAGTATGTATACTCTTTTAAGGTTTTTTTGTAGGGGTGAGTTTTTTGTTTGACTTTAAAATAATTTTACCTAGCTGGTGACCTGTATTTGCATGGGGATTGTGGGGATAAAGCGGTCATAAAATAAAAATTGTATATCCTTATATGTTACCAAGGTAGGCTATATATTAAATCAATTCCCATAAGAAACATTGGAGATTTGACACAACTATAGTGTTAGAGCCCTAATGACTAACTAAGATGATTTAAATCAGCCTAAATTTTTCTCACAGATCCTCACGGCAATGGGAAATACCCTCATTGCAGCAAACCTGCTTTCTCAGCGAATTTCCAGTGTCTATTACCACAAAAAGCCGCATACCAAGTTTCATAAAAATATATTCACAAATAAGCGATAAATACAATTTTAATTATTCTCCATAAGAATAAAATTGGGGATGAGTACGCAGGTTTTCCTGCAACAAGGAACACAAAATAATGGGTTGTTATGCAAATATCAATAGAACTCATCTTAGTAAAGTCACATACCAAGTTTCATTAATATACATTTATAAATCAGTGTTATGTAACATTTTAATTATTCTCCATAAGAATAACATGGGGACTGAGTATCTAGGTTTGTTGCTTCGGGAACCATACGTGAAAATTTGTTTTTTTGTGCAAACAACAACAAACCACAACCAGATGAAGCCATATACTAAGTTTTGTCAGTTTATATTTATAAATAAGCGAGATATGAAATTTTTATTTTCCCTATAAGAATAGCGTTAGACAACGCTACTGTGTTTATAGCGTTAGACAACGTACTTGCAATATCTCAGTAACCAATTGATGTAGAGCAATGATCAAAATACAAAATTGTTTGTTTTTTAAGCTGAATTCAATAGTGTAAATTAGAATTTGATTTAAATAAAAATTACATGTGAAAACCCCAAAAAAACTCATTTTTGGGGTACAAAAATTATTTTGACTTCTCTCATGTTTAAAGTAACATAAAAATCCAAGTTATGTACAGATACAAATTGTGTATATAAGCTATATAAGCTAGATTTATTGATGTAATCGGTATTAAGAGATGTGGTTATGGTGTCACAAGGGTTACAAATAGGCCTACCCCATATTTTTAAGGTAGTAAAGTATACATTGGTAGCGAATTTCCCCTATAAGGAAAAAACTATTACCGTAGTCAGCATGGTACCAGATCTAGGCCTGGAACCATGATAACTTTTCGTTTTGAGGTCCCCAGATGCTTAAAAAACCATTCGTTCAAAATTTTTCTATGTGTCCGTAGCACGATAACTCTCGTAAAAATAATCTGATTTTTACGAAGTTCGATATAAACTTGTAAAGCAGCATTTATGACTTCAAGTTTGAAAACCAGACAGATCGACCTATTCGAAGGGGTATTTTGGGGGGGTTTTGTTCTCCAAAAATATTTTTTTTAGATTTTTACATATAATTTTTGAAAAAAGTCAAATATTAGTTTTTCCATCAGCTTAAAAAGAGGCACTGTTTGGTGTTTTGATCATTGCTCTATGTCAATTGGTTAAGCTACAGAGATATTGAAAGTGCTAAACACAATACGTTGTCCAATGTTATTCTTATGGAGAATAAGAATAATTTTATATCTTGTTTATTTATGAACGTATACCAACCAAATCTGGTACATGGCTTCATCTGGTTGTGAGCTATTGTTATTTGCATAAAAAATGTTACTTATAGTTCCTGTAGCAGTAAACCTGCGTACTCAACCCCCATGTTATTTTTCAGGAGAATAAGTAAAATGTTATGTCTCCTTTAATAATGAACATAAATTAATAAAACTTAGTATGTGGCTTCAACTAAAATTGCATGAAAACCCCTTTTTTGTTCCTTGTTACAGAAAACCTGCGTACTCAGCTCCCATGTTTTTCTTATGGAGAATCATTAAAATGGCATGTATTGCTTACCGAATGAATATTGATGAAACTTGGTGTGTAGCTTCACCTAGTTGAGTTATATTCATATTTGGATAAAAACCTTAAATTTTGTGTCTCTTTATGCGGCAAACCTGCATACTTAGCTTCCATGTTATTCTTATAGAGAATAATTCAAATGTTATATTTTGCTTATTTGTGAATGCACATTAAAGAACAAATGTGTTTGGTAAGCGGCTATATTTGGTACTAAAACACATATAATATTGGAAAATCGCTTAGTACCGTACGCAGATTTGTTGAGACAGGGGTATTTATCCATTGCCACCCAGGCTTATCTAGGAGATACTAGTTAGCCTGTCAGTGTTAGGGCATGTGAGGTACAATCTGTCAACAGTCGATGCTGCAGCTTGTACAAGAATTGATAGCTGAGTGGTCTGTGAGGTTTTGGTTCCCTGCCTCTCATTATTAGCATAATTCTGTGTCATTATAGCCCAGGGGTTTTTACGAATATTTTATTCACAGGATATAGCTTTATATTAATTTTTCCTTTTTGTCTACTACTTCGATTACCGTAGTTGAATTGTTTCAGAGTTTGGTGGTTGCATTTCTCCTGACAAAGCTTGCTGTCTGCAGTCTCTATGGTCTGCCAATCCCAGAAACTTCTAGGTTTCTTGGCAGTATTCTTCTCTTAAGTGGTATATCAACTCAGAAAATCAAAATATTTACATTATTTATGAGCATTGTCTATTCTGGGCTTCATGAATTTGCTCTCTGTATTTTTATATTTGTTTTCAGTGATCTTTTTGTTAAGCTCTACAAAAATATTTCTCATCAATAAAACTAATTTTTTATAAAAATGTATAGTGTTTATCATTATTAATGTAATATCATTTTTAATCATAATGTAATTAAGGGATAGTTGCAAACCCTATAATTTGGGGATATGTTGTTGTAAAACATGAAAAGTCACGATAATCGCGATCATGATCAGAAATACTCAAATTACATTTAGGCTGATATTAACATTGCAGTGATCTTTAAAATAATTTTTTTAAGTTACTGGGAAATATTAATACTGTTTTCTATAGAATTAGTCTATTGAAATAAATTTGGATCTTCAGCATATAAAACCTGTTTGAATACAGAATAGATGAACCGAGCTTATGGCCCATCTGTAACCCGAAAAGTACACCATGAAACTAGTGCTACACCACCTCAAAGGAGGTGCTGGCAACCAGGGTTTTAATTTACAGGATTTTTCAAAACTTCTGCAGGATTAAAACGGGATGCGGGATAAAACATCAATATTACTGATATCGCCGATCGTAATATGAAAATTTACCTGTTAGAGGTATAAATGTTTAATGTCAGGTTTTTGCATGGCGTTAATTATTGTTATTTACTAAAAATTTATAAATTATATTAATAGTTATTTATATATTCGTTTCATCAAAACCCTTAATTTTCTTTTGCTCAGCCTAGTTGGTTGCCTAGTTATTATTGTTCCCGTAACATAACAATATTTGCAGGTTAAGAACATTATTGTTTGTAAAAATCGTATACAACGATAAAATATAAAGTTTTTAAATCTTTAAAACAGCGAACATCACAAACACATGGTTAGGCCCATTCATCACACGTGCGACCAAATCGCCACGTTTTTGGCACTCGTAGAATGGGCCTTAGGCTTACGTGCCTAAGTGGCCTTAGGCATGAGCGTGCGATGCAACGTCGCGACATTGTAGAATGAATGAGAAAACGTCATTGCCGTTGTAATTTCTTGTTAACAATAGTATGGACACTGTTTTCGTCGCCAGCAGGAGCGACATCGCTCATATCACTAACAGAATTTTTGTCGCCCAGCAAGAACGGAGCCATAGGAGCAGAGTAGAATGAAGCTGAAATACTTAGTTTAACCACAGAAAAGAAAGCATTCTTTCTCAAAAACGTATTAGTTTGAAAAACCGTCATCACAATTCATTTCGGTTAGTATAATTTCCTAAAGTTGTATTTCAAGAATATAAACATACAGAAGATCTGGTAAAAGTAAAATAGAAAACTATTTGATGCTACAAGCGGGAATCATAATAATGTTCTCAGATTAAAAGCAGAATAAAAGGGATTTTTTTGCCTGAAGAACGGGATTGTTATTTTTGTTTTGGCCAGCAGCTAATAGAGTAGTCTGAACAGTGGACCAGCTGATGCGTTTTCCTGGCTTCAAAATTATTGGGGTACCTTCAGGGTTGTACTCAGCTTTCACGGGGCCCCTGGGCAGGCCTGGTGGTGTGGGTCCTTGTTGAGGTCCGGATCCAAGTTGGTGACCTTTTTTTAGACAACAGTGTCCTAAATAAGACACCAGGCCCCCTCCGGCAAGCCCGGGCCTCAAGGCAGTTGCCCCCCCCCCCCCGAGTACGGCCCTAGGCATCTATTCTGTATTAAAACTCAATGATTAAATTTAGGTCTTGCTTCTAATTCTGAGAACACCTTATTTTTCCAAAAATTGTGTCCAAGCATTCTAGCCTTATCTTTTTAGCTAATGAAGCTCTCAAAGTAGGTTTCTGTCTAGAATATGTACCTATCTAACCCAAATTCTAGCCTTATCTTTTTAGCTAATGAAGCTCTCAAAGTAGGCCTATGTTGTGGGGTAAACTAGTAAGCAATGAATGAACATATATTTCAGCAAGCAAACCGGTTTTCTATTGAATTCCCATTTTATGAAATATGTTAAAGAATATAGTTGAGTATGATGTTCCTAATGCTTCTGCAGAAATTATATTTTATAAATTGAAACTCGTAAAAATCTCCATTAGAAACAGTATAAGCAGGAGAGTTAAGTGCTATAAGTATCTTGAGTACTACTGAGTAGTGAAAATTATTAGTCTTAACTAACAAATCTTAATATACGATTTTAGAGCAAATAAATACAGACACAAGTAAGAAGTTTAGGTAAGCGTACTTTTAAATTCATGAAAGACTACAGTATAGTCTGATCAAAAAATAATCTATAGTTTGCGTCCGTCAGGTACAGCCAATCACGAGAATCATTTTATCTCAAACATAAAATTCCTAGGTATTATTATTGATGACCACCTCACCTGGAGTCCACGTATTGATTACATTGCAGCTAAATTGTCAAGGGTGATCTATCTTCTAAAGTGCCTTACTTTCTGTGTAAGTCTGAGTTATATAAAGGTGGTTTACTTTGCATATTTCCAATCTATTTTCAGATATGGGCTGATGGGGGAATTGTGTAGAAGGATAAATGCAATTATTATTCTCCAAAAGAAGGCGATTAGAATAATTAATCAAGCTGGTAGATTGGATCATTGTAGACCTCTTTTTATATCTTCTGAAATTTTGACAGTTATCAACTTGTATCTTTTTGATTTAATTGTATATTTGTTTAAAAACCCAGATTTGTTAAATCATATTTTTAACACTCATAACTACAACACCCGTAACAAGGACAATACCATAATAGATTTTCATAGACCCAAAAAAGCCATAACGTTGTATGCCTTCACTTTATAATAAACTAGAAATAGTTATTTGTGCAACTAGTGAGCAAAGTGAGCAATTGCCTCACTCGAGAGAAATCCTTACTCACGAGCCGTAGGCGAGTGAGGAATGGTTTCTCGAGTGAGGCGATTGCACTTTGCACTCGAGTTGCACATTATATTTTTCCTACAGTTACCAGTACATTTTCCGTTGGGCTTTTTACATTCTTATTTTCACACCAGGAAGTAAACAATTCATACCCTTTTTCATATTTATGTTTTGATTTCTCTGGAAGATTTAGAGACACATTCCTCGCCACATTTTTTAATTCTTCTGGAGTACAAGATTCTTCTGGTGAACTATTATTACTAAAATCGTCATTAACGTCCATTTTGCGACAGCAAAACCACCTTCAATGTTTACAAATGGCAAATCAATGAAATGGTGGCTTCTGCCGTGACCGGAAGTGTTGTGACAAATACAACAGTACAACAGCTGACCAGCTGATTTACAGCCAGTGCTGCCAACGTATTTCGCGCGCATACGACCTTGTCTGCATGTTACGCGCTCACTATTTCGTGCCTTCACGTTGCAAATCTGGAGTGAGACAAAGTAATTAGAGTGAGACAATGTTAACATTGTCTCACTGATGAGCGAATTGGCCACTTTGCTTTCTCAAATCAGTGAGAGAACATGTACATTGTTAGGCAACTGTAGGAAAAAAACATTAACACATACAATAAAAAAACCTTCAAACATAATTTCCTTCAGTTGGCTTTAAACAAATCCAATGTATTCCATTGAAGAATTGTTTTCTCTTGAAAAAATTGAATTTTAATTTTATAATCCTAATAACTTTTTGCCTCTCAGATGATGCATACCTAAAAATTTGTTACTTGTAATTTTGTTCTGTTTTTTCAGGTTTTCTCATTGTTCATGGTAGACTAATGTACTTAGTGTAAGACATTTTTTGACTTAGCTGGATGCTGTAATTGAGACCGATGCTTTCATGTAAATATGACAAATAAACTATTTATTTATTTATATAAATAAAATTAGAGTTTTGTCTGCACATTGCTTGGGATTATGAAATGTTTGCACATTTTCATGTTTTACACCCTAGGGAAGCCAAACCAAGTCTTATATCAATTTCTGTCTGTCGGCAACGCTCAAGGACAGGTTTCTGTTTGCTTGGGATTATGAAATGTTTGCACATTTTCATGTTTTACACCCTAGGGAAGCCAAACCAAGTCTTCTCAATTTCTGCCTGTCGGTAACGCTCAAGGACAGGTTTCTGTTTTCTTTTCATGGGAAACCGAGTGCATTGACATTGATGACCCTTTGTTTATTTGTTTTATACATGTCTGAGAAAGTTTTAGGCCACTTTAAACTGGCATTAAACCACTTTAAACTGGCATACGCCTTTTGGAAAAATAATGGCGGATGCTCAAAAACATGATTTTCTGTGGTTTTGGTTGTCTTTTGTTCGCTTTTCACAGGGAAACGGGTGCACTGATTTCAATGAAACTTTTTTCTGTGTTCTATGAGAAGGTTTTAATTTTTGTTAAAGCTAATTTTTTAAATCACCTTAGGATTCTTGCCCACGGGGTTTTAACGATCTATGTTATTCTTATATGGACAAAGCATTTATTTGTATTGAACCAGATGATGACTTAAGAATATTTATTCCATAAATAAATGTTCTAGCTCTTATTTAAAACGTGTGATGATTAATAAATAACGTAAGGATACAGAGTGGATACGACTTAAGAATAATTATTTCATAAACAGGTGTTGCAGTTCTTATTTAAAACGTTAAGTGAGGATTGGTAATAAATAACATAAGTATACAAAGTGGATATTATATGATCTAAATCTATATTTATCAGACTCATGCACTCACTGACAGTGATCACTTTATGAAGATGAAATTTTACATGGTGCTTTCCCTTATGCTGCAGAAGTACATTAAGAGTATATTTTAAAAAATCCTATAGGCCTCTGCCCTAATTTACTTTTATGGCAATCTTATGAGTATTTATTGGGCCTTGCAAGTTGAAATTCGGTAGGAACATAACTAATACATCAGAACAAAACGCAAGCCTATTCTCGATACGAAAATGTTTAAGGGCTTCGCCCCCCGGAATTTCAAAATACAATCTTGCACCTACTACTGGATTGATGGAGCTGAAATTCGGAAAGAATATAGCTGATAATGCAGACATATTCCTACTTTAGGTACAAATATACCCAACGGCTCTGGCCCACTGGCCTTTAATATAAGCGTATTAATCATCAAGCACCAATTACTAAGCCAATAGAGCTGGAATTTGGTACCTTAAAAGACATAAAAACAACATCATGACTAATGAGGAGTCACGGTGCTGTTCTCTGGAGATTTTACACAGACCCCTTGTCGTGCGTGAGACATGGGTGGATGAGATCTAAAAATATCTTTTCTGTAGCCGACCACTGAGCGTCTGAACTTAACAGTGAATATGAAAATGTATTTTGAAGAAGATGAAGGGGTTGAGGAGTTTTCATATGCCCTTTTAAAAGTTGAGAACGGGACATTGAAAAACAAATGTAGTATCATAAACATCTCTCCTTCAATCGGCACAACACAGGAAATCGTTGAATCACAGGATTTACTGATCGACAGATTTCTTTTACCGAGGTTCATAAACAGTTTAATTTGGATAGTGCCTGGCTCTGTGATTGTACCATCCTCACGTCCACCAATGAACAAGCAGCGTAGATCAACACAAAGGTAGGTCTCTTCCAAAGCGAGGAATAAACATACATTTTTTAACACCGTTCTATTAACCACGACCACACCGTTCACCAGAGCCAGAGTTCCTCGAGTTCGCAACAGTACCCGAACTATTAGCAAGTGAATTTCGTTAACTTTTATTTAATTGTACATTAAACATGTAAAATATAATTTAAATATTGTAAAATGAAATGGGTTGTTATTTTCTTTCATTAATATATTACTTATACATGCAATCCGTACAAAGGGCGGACACACAGCTAGTTTGATATAAATTATAAAGCCTACAAAATCGGCCAATTGTGTGCTAAAATTACTTATTAAGAGTTAAATACCCCCGTCGCAGCAAACCTGTGTACTCAGCGAATTTCCAATGCATAATATATGTCTTCATACCACATAAAGCCGCAAACCAAGTTTCATAAAAACTTATATTCACATATAAGCGATTTTAATTATTCTCTATAAGAATAACATTGGTAATGAGTACGTAGGTTTGCTGAAACAAGGAACAGAAACAATTGGTTTTTATGCAAATATAAATAAAATTTAACTAGGTGAAGCCACATACTAAGTTTCATCAATATTCAATCAATATTCATCAATATTCATAAATAAGTGCTATATAACATTCTAGTTATTCTCCATAAGAATAACATGGGAGCTGAGAAAGCAGGTTTGCTGCAACAAGGAAGAGAAAAATGGGTTTTTATATCATTATCAAATATAACTCAACCAAGTGAAGCTACATACTAAGTTTTATTAATTTATGTTCATAATTAAGGGAGTCATTACATTTGACTTATTCTCCATAAGAATAACATGGGGGCTGAGTACGCAGGTTTGCTGCTACGGGAATAATCAACAAAAAATCAATTTTTTGTGCAAATATCAATATACCAGTACTACGTGAAGCCACATACCAAGTTTCATCAACATACATTCATAAATAATCGAGATATCAAATTTTATTTATTCTCCATAAGGATAACATTGGACAACGTACTGTGTTTAACACTTTGAATATCTCTGCAACGGTTGGGCATAGAATCACAATTTAAACACCAAAATGATTGTTTTGTGGAACTGAACAGATTGGTAAAAGCAAATGTGAAGTTTACATTAAAATAAACTGAGGAAAAGCCAAAAACCTTTTTCCCATAAGATTAACATGGGAGATTTTATGAGCAGGTTTTTTTGGATTTTCTCCGCAACCACTTAACCTAGGTTAATAATTCAAGATACTAAATTATTTGTTTTTTTAAGCTCTATAACATGGTCAAAACCAAAATTAAGTTTTTTAAAAATTGTAGGGTGAAAAATGCAAAAATTTGATTTTTGGAAAATTTAAAACCCCCCTTCCCATGGTCCGATTTTTCTGGTTTTCGAACTTAAAGTCATGAATGTCATTTTACACATTTGAGCCAAATTTCATCAAAATCGGACGTTTTTTACTCAAGTTATCGTGTTAACGGACACACATATATATACATATATATATATATATATATATATATATATATATATATATATATTCAAATTGAAGTTCACAAATTAGGGCTACTTTTATTATAAAAATGGAATAAAAACAATAACCAGAGTACCCTCTTTTTTGAAACATTTTTATTACTGATACGTGTTTCGACACTTAGGTCATGATCACAGTGTAAAGTAAAATAACCTAAAAATTACTAGCCTAGATAAATAATTAAATCTAAACATATGAAATTAAACATATGTAAAACTTTCATTCAAGCTTATTGGGTTGAGTTGGTTCTATATATTTTATATTTGTTGTCTATTGATTCTAAATTCTCTTATTTTTTCATATATAGGATTTAGTTGTTGTATTTTCATTTTATTAAGGATGGCGTTATCGGTTTTAGAGTTCAGATAAATGTGGAGCTCTTCTTTTGTGTTCATTTTTTCTCCTTTCATTTCATATTCGAGAACATCCATACATTCTTCTAATTTGCCGTATAGATGGTCAGAATCAAGAATGTGTTCGGCAAACATCGATCTTTGAGTCGTACGGTTATTTGATTAAATTGCTTGAAGGTGCTCTTTAAAGCGGCATGGAAAGCTTCTTCCTGTTTGCCCTATGTAATATTTTGGACAATCCTTGCATTTAATCTTGTAAATTCCAGTTTTATCATATTTATTTTCTTGTTGGTTTTGACGATTATTAGAGAATTTCTGGATAAGTTTAAATGAGTTATTTCTAGTTTTATAACTCATTTTATAGTTTGACCCTTCAAAAGTTTTTCTTATGGGTTTATTGAGTATAGAACTATATGGTACACATAAATATTCTTTGTTTTATACATATATATAAATTTGAACGAATAGTGTTTGTGGCATCTGGGGACCTCAAAACAAAAAGTTATCATGGTCTCGGGCTTAAGTCTTACCATGAGACCTACGGTAATAGCTTCTTCCCTATAGGGGAAATTCGCTAAAATAAAAAATATCTGGATGGGTTTCAAAACTCCCGAGATTTCATAATTCCGAGGTCTGTAAAAATCAACTAAATGTTTAAAATATCATAACTCTGAGATTTCATAATTCCGAGGTCTCTAAAAGTTAACTAAGAATTAAAATTATTATAGTTCCAAGGTTTCAAAACTCCAAGTTCTGTTTATTTAAATATAAAAATCCAGTTTATCATATTTCCGAGGTCTCTAAAAGTCAACTAAGAATTAAAATGATCATAGTTCCGAGGTTTCATAACTCCAAGGTCCATTTATTTATTTATAAAAATGCAGTTTATCATAGTTCCGAGGTCTTTTAATATCAACTAAATATTGAGAATATCATAACTCCGAGGTTTCAAAATTCCGAGGTACAGTCCGCACCAATAGCTTGCCGACTCTGCGCGGGCCCGTAGTAAACGGCAACTCCCAAACAATTCAATTATTCTTTTAATTATGTTTATATTTTCTAATTGTAAAATGTTAAACATTATATGTGTGTCAATATAATAGTCCATTAATACTTACCAGCTTAAAACATTAAACAGAAAACCTATAAACTGTTAAGGCCCCAATTAGTAGGTAAAATAGGAAAATTGTAAGCTCAAGTTACAATTTGTTGGAGCCGTTGACGGAAGGTAAACCCTTATTTAGTTAACGGCTCGGGCGCTAAATAACATGAATTTTAATACGTTAATATCATAGAGAACTGATTACACATAGTATTACTTTAAGTGTTGTAGATATGATTATCAATTATTAAGCACACTAAATTATGAAAGCCCATTTATCATCAGTTCAAAGCAATTATTTAACCTTATCCATACAAAAGATGCAATTAGATTTAATTCTTGAAATAAAATGTATCCAGGAAAATCTTAACGATCAAGGAATCTCAAGTAGATTTGTTACTTCCAAAATGAACATATGTTTATGCTTTCAAGTAGGTTTAGATATAATCCTTGTTTACAGCCGTTTGGTATAACTAACTAAGATAAAATCAAATGAACTTTGAAGGCCAGTGAGACAGAGCCCTTAGGCCGGATTAAATTTTTTTTTTAAAAACCTCGTCCTGACATTAACGAACACAACAAAAAAAGAATTATTCAATTTGGTGCACTCATTCTCAAGTTATGGCGTGACCAAGGGAAATAGGGATTCATTTTAGCGAATTTCCCCTATAGGGAAGAAGATATTACCATAGTCGGCATGGTAAGACCTAGGCCCGGTACCATGATAACTTTTCGTTTTGAAGCCCCCAGATGCCAAAAACACTTTTCGTTCAAATTCAGACATAAGTATATATATTTGTGAGTCCGTAGGCACGATAACTTTCGTAAAAATGGTCCGATCTGGATGAAATTTGATTTAAACGTGTAAGGCAGCATCTATTTTCATGAGTTCGAGAACCAGACATGTCGCTCTATTTTAAGGGTGGTTTTGGGGGGAGTTTGTGCCCCGAAAAGGGGGTTTTTGAACTTTTTACTAACAATTATTTTTAATCCCGAATTTTAGTTTATACCATTAAATTAAGCTTAAAAAAACAAACAATTTGGTATTTTGATCATTGCTCTACGTAAATTTGTTTCCGAGATATTGAAAGTGCTAAACACAGTACATTGTCCAATGTTAATCTTATGGAGAATAGTACAATTTTATTTCTCGCTTATTAATTAACATATTCTAATGAAAATTGGTATGTGGCTTCCGTGGAATCCCATCTGACCGAATCCTATCTGACCGAAACGTATATAAGTTCAACTCTGTCGAAAACGGGATGTGTGCCATATCGGACCGATGGCACAATTCTACTTTCGGTCATTTGCGACAAACTAAAGAATCTTTCGGTCGTTTGATACTCGTCCCACTTTCGGTCAATTGCGACGAACAACGTTTTCGATGAAGTCAAACAATTTATATTTTCGGTTGAATGGAATTATTAATGTTTTCGGTCGTTTAAGATAGTTAATAATTTAGTGAATTGGTCAGTTTACATCGCCAGAAGGTAGGGAGGGGGGCACAAACGAAAATATCGTACCGTTCCAGTTAAATTCTGGTAACCAAAAAACTATCGTACTAAAATTATCGTACTCAACCCTGAACCTTGCTGAACAATATTTTAACTTTAATTTAGACATATATTTGTTAAAACAAGGTTGAATTCCTTACATCCCAGTTTTGATCGTCCAGATATGTTGTAGGCGTAATAATCATAACTAAAACCAAGGAAACAAAACCAGGGCGCAATTTGGATGGGCACGGCGCAATAGTGCAGTGCGAACGTGTCGTTGCTATGGAAACGTGAATGTGGAAGTGGAAGCGCGCGAATCGCGCAGCTACTGCTGCCTCTAGTGTTTCTTGTGCTGTTTACAGCGGCGAAGGTGCGAAGTAATGAGTCATCGCTCATCCCTCGCCCACCAAGAAATACCCTTGTTATCATCAGTGTACAATGCTGACAGTTAAGAAGAATAATAAAGACTAACACATGTTGTGAGAGGGGATTGATTGGATATTTGTTGCCATGAAGACCGGAGGGTATACAGGGTCAAAATGGCTCCTTGTTGATTATATCAATCGTCTTAACCTTCACAAAACTGGTGTGGTTGTTTGTTTATTACTCTGATTGTTAAAAGTCAATTCTCTCTGCTATGAAACCATATTATTTGTAAGAACAGATATCCCAAATTATTATTCAGTTATTTAAGTTATCTTAGTGTTCTTAGTGTTTATGTTTCACACTTTTTGTAAACTATCTTTACTTTTATTAAAATACCCCCGTCGCAGCAAATCTGAGTACTAAGCGAATTTCCAATGCATATATATGTGACTCACTACTACATAGAGCTACTTACCAAGTTTCACCAAAATACATCCATAAATAAGTGATATATAGCATTTTATTTATTCTCCATAAGAATAACATTAGGGTTGAGGACGCAGGTTTGCTGCAACGAGGAAGGTAAGTAATATTTTTTTACAATTATGAATATAACTGAACCAGGTGAAGCTATATATACCAAGTTTTATTAATGTAGGTTCATAATTAAGGGAGATATACAACTTTACTTATTCTCCATATGAATAACATGGGGGCTGAGTATGCAGGTTTGCTGCTACAGGGACTATCAACAAAAAACTTGTTTTTTGTGCTAATATCAATATATCACAACTAGTTGAAGCCACATACCAAGTTTCATCAATATACATTCAAAAATAATTGAGATATAGAATTTTATTTATTCTCCATAAGGATAACATTGGACAACGTACTGTGTTTAGCACTTTGAATATCTCTGCAACGGTTGGACGTAGAACAACGATTAAAACACTAAAATGTTTGTTTTGTTGAGCTAAACACATTAATAAACAGAAATGTGAAGTTTTTAGTAAAACTATCTGAGAAAAATCTAAAAACCTTTTTCCCATAAGATTAACATGGGACACTTTTTTTGGATTTTCTCCGCAACCACTTAACTTACTGGGGGTTTGTTAATGATTCAAAGTACTAAATTATTTGTTTTTTATGCTCTATAAAATTCTACGACCAAAATTGAAAGTTTTTAACATTTTGGGGTCAAATTTGCAAAAAAACGATTTTTGGAAAATTGTAAACCCCCATAAAACCCCCTTCCCATAGTGCGATCGATCTGGCTTTCGAACTTAAAGTCATAAATGCTACTCTCCACATTTGTGCCAAATTTCATCAAAATCGGGTGTTTCTTTCAAAAGTTATCGCGGTAACGGACACACACACACACACACACACACATATATATATAAATTTGAACGAATAGTGTTTTTGGCATCTGGGGACCTCAAAACGAAAAGTTATCATGGTCTCGGGCTTAAGTCTTACCATGCCACCTACGGTAATAGCTTCTTCCCTATAGGGGAAATTCACTAAAATCGCTACCATCATTGCATATATGTCTTTTAGCAAATTTCCCCTATAGGGAAGAAGCTATTACCGTAGGTGGCATGGTAAGAGTCAAGCCCAAGATCATGGTAACTTTTTGTTTTGAGGTCCCCAGATGCCAAAACACTGTTTGTTTAAATTTATATATATTTATATATAATAAATTAATTTATGTATATGCATCTAAAAATATATTTTATGTGTCCATTAACACGATAACTTGAGAACAAAACGTCTGATTTTGATGAAATTTGACTCAAATGTGTAAAGTGACATTCATGACTTTTAGTTCGAAAACCAGAAAAATCGGACTATAGGAATCGGAACATAAATTAATAAAACTTGGTATGCAACTTTGACCGGTTAAGTTGTATTGATAACTATTGGATGATGGTTTATGGGGGTTTAAAATTTTCCAAAAATCAGTTTTTGCATTTGTCACTCTACAATAAAAAAAACTGAATTTCGGTTTGGACCATTTTATAGTGCTTAAAACAAAATATGGTATTTTGAATTACTAACCTAGGTTAAGTGGTTGCCGAGAAAATCCAAAAAACGTGTTCATAAAATCTCCTATGTTAATCTTATGGGAAAAAGGTTTTTAGCTTCTCCTCAGTTCATGTTAATGTAAACCTCACATTTACTGTTACCAATCAGTTCAGCTCTACAAAAAAATCATTTTGGTGTTTAAACTGTGATTTTATGTCCAACCATTGCAGAGATATTCAAAGTGCTAAACACAGTACGTTGTCCAATGTTATCTTTATGGAGAATAATTAAAATATTATATCTCGATTATTTAAGAATCTATGTTGTTGAAACTTGGCATTTGGCTTCACCTAGTACTGGTCTATTGATATTTACACAAAAAAATAATTATTTGCCGTTTTTCCCCGCAGCAGCAAACCTGCATACTCAGTCTCCATTTTATTCTTATGGAGAATAAGGTATTCTTATGAGGTAAAATGTAATGTCTCCCCCTTAGTTATGAACATAAATTAATAAAACTCGGTATGCAACTTTGATTGGTTAACTTGTATTGATAATTGAATAAAAACACATATTTTGTGTTCCTTGTAGCAGCAAACCTGCATACTCAGCTTTCAATGTTATTCTTATGGAGAATAAATAAAATGCTATATATCACTTATTTATTCGTGTATTTTTATGAAACTTGGCAAGTGGCTTTGAGTGGTAGTGAGAAACATATACATGCATTGGAAATTCGCTGAGTACGCAGGTTTGCTGCTATGGTGGTATTCAATTATCAAGTCTTATCTTTGTACACCGATAACAAAATCTTTTTTTAGGGATTATAAAGGCTGTTATTGTTGTTTACAAAAAATCTTTGATTCAGTATCTCACATAACTATACTAACTTCATAAAAAACTACAATTACAGTGTATCGCTAGAATTTCGCACTGATGTTATATACATGCATTGGAAATTCGCTGAGTACGCAGGTTTGCTGCTATGGTGGTATTCAATTATCAAGTCTTATCTTTGTACACCGATAACAAAATCTTTTTTTAGGCTGTTATTGTTGTTTACAAAAAAATTTTGATTCAGTATCTCACATAACTATACTAACTTCATAAAAAACTACAATTACAGTGTATCGCTAGAATTTCGCACTGATGTTAAATTGTCTGAGATCCAGGATTTGTCAAAGGAAAATCATTTTTTCCAGTGTAATGGATAAACCACAATTTTGCCGCAAGAGTAAATACCCCCGTCGCAGCAAACCTGCTTACTCAGCTAATTTCCAATGCTTTTGTTGATATATGTCGTAATAAAGCCACATACCAAGTTGCATACAAATATATTCAAATATAAGCGATTTTAATCATTCTCTATAAGAATAACACTGGTAATGAGTACGTAGGTTTGCTGAAACAAGGAACACAAACGATTGGTTATTATGCAAATATAAATAGAATTTAACTAGGTGAAGTCACATACCAAGTTTCATCAATATTCAATAATAACATATTGATATAACATATTGCACTATATAACATTTTAATTATTCTCCATAAAAATAACATGGCAGCTGAGTAAGCAGGTTTGCTGCAACAAGGAACAAAAAAATGGGTTTTTATGCAAATATCAATATAACTCAACAAGGTGAAGCCACATACCAAGTTTTATTAATTTATGTTCATAATAAGGTAGTCATTAAATTTTACTTATTCTCCATAAGAATTACATGGGGCTGAGTCTACCCTATTCGTAATAGTTAAAAATAAATTAATATAAAATGTTCTAGTTTCATTTCGTTTATAAGTTTTGGGATTTGTTAATTGTTAACTTGTACAATCATTACAGTTATCTTGTGGCATCAGCATTAGTAACAGGGGGGAGATTAATTCCAACATACACACAAACCCACAGACATCCCTCTTACTGAAGTATACGATATGAATTTTAATATGGAATAAATTTGGAATCTGGGTAAAATTGGATGAAACTCTAGTAATCAATTGTATTTCAAGGGATTAGAAAACTAAGGACTATGAACCTATGTTATTACCATGAAATACGTACATATTTATTCAAACAGTTTAGCTAGTTATGCCTTTTTGTTTGGCTATCTTTAGATAGTTTGTGTCAAACCTACATGTAATGACAAAATGTAATTAGAGTTTTTAAGAAACATAGTTCGTCTTGAACTGACACCAAAACGGATGAGATTCAATACAGGAAGTCACAAAACTGCTTGGCGTGCTATGCAGAAACGGGTTCTACATACACAAATAAGTCGATGATGTACTGTAACATTTTTTCCAATTTCGGCTTTGTATATCAGTAATCCGCCGAAATTACAGGACTTAAAACATCAAAAATTCAGTTTTTTGGATTTTTCATAAAAAGACATAAATATAAAAAATATTTCTATTCACCATTAAAAAGAGCTCAAAAACTAAATAATTTAGTACTTTGAATTACTATTCTACGATTGCTTGTTTAGGAGAAAATTTAAATTTTCATTTTGCGGTAAACGCAGTACGTTGTCCAATGTTATTCTTATGGGGAATACAAAATTACTATTTCTCTCTTATTTACTGATCAATTTCATTCAAAATTGATATGCTTGTCAAGTTAACATTGACCAACAGAGGAAATTTGAAATATGTTGCCCCTTAATACCCCCGGGGGGAATAGGGGGCATTTCCCCTATTAAAACCACGAGTGTAGCAATGGATTCTGTAGTGCCTACAAAGCAGGGATTAGGGTGGATGTTTTTTTAAAACAACTTGTTTACAAGATTTTCTGTACATTCGACCGTGCTTTGTATTCTATATTTAGTAAATAAAAAGTAATTTATTCACTAAAGTTGGGCTAAAAGGGAGAAAGTATGTGTCAGTTTCTTGATACCGTTTATTTAATAATAATTTAAAAATGGAGGTAATTTTAAAATGTCAAAGTCAAATTTCATGCAAACTGGCAAGTAAAACAAATGTTTGTAAAACATCACATTTAAAGCACTTCAAATTTAATATTTTGTATAACTTGGTTTTAGTTGGTAGTTTTCGTGAAATTTGACTTTTGAAATTTTAAAATAGCCACTATTTCGACAATTATTACAAATTATCATTCATTAACCGATGCTTAAAATCAAAGTGTCATTGGATTTGGATTAAAAAGTACTTTAAATTTTATATCTAGTAAAATTTTATTTTAGTTCATAGTTTTCGTGGAATTTGACTCATAACATTCTAAATAACCGCCATTTTAAAATTAGAAAATAAAAAAATATATTTTTAGCTAATCTTATTAAAAAAATTAAAGTTGATAAAAATTTTCATAAAACTATCTCTAAGGGTTTTTAAATTATTAATTATTTTAAATGAAATAAAAAAAGGCGGTTTACGGCTTAACTAAGCCGAAAACAAAAAATGTTTACTGTACATTTTCGACTTATTATTCCTTTTAGAATCCGGTTCTGCATGCTAAGCATTTATTGACACCCTGTATAGCAATAAACTAACAAAGAAATTTAATAAAGTTTTCCGTAAAAAAACACTTTTTAAATTTGTACACGTTGTAATGAATTTTTTATAAATGCATTGAGTTGGGGCTTTAGTACAATAAGATCTTCTAATTTTGCACGGCAAATTCCCATTTCATTCCATGAAATTCTAAATTAAATTGTGAAATAACAATTGTTAAAGAGCAATTTTTGGTACTTTGGTATTATACGGATGCCACCCTTATGCAGCGCGCTGTGGCAGTTATGTTAGGATGGGTTATCATAAAAATGATTGTAGGACTTTCCTTGTTTTGTTACGAATCGAATGATACCAGATGAGTCATACTTCCGGCCGCCAAACCCCCTCCAAATAGGCCAAGGTCAGGTCGTTGACCGGAGCGCGCGCATCACCTGTCATCGCCTGTAATCTGGGTCCTGGGTCAGTGTCATGAGTGATTTATTGCCGTGCACTACGTTACATTTGTTTTCATAATGAGTGATGTTCTTTTCGTGTGGGATTTACCTCGAAATTAAGAGGAAACCGTACGTATTTTTATGATAACCCATCCTAACATAACTGTCACAGCGCGATGTATGTTTGGCAGCGTACCTGTGGCGATCGGGTCTGGCTGCTAGCGGCGGCGACGCATTCAACACGATCCTAGCGGACATCACTGCCTTTTGGGAGGCACAACACAAAGACCGCTCATCAGAATGATGTAAAATTTGTACAGTAAGTCAATAAAAGTACGTTTTTTCGAATTATGTAGTTATCCTTTGTATCCGGTAAAAATTTAACCTCCAAAAATAGTGGCATCCGTATAATACCAAAGTATCCAATTTTTAAGCCACACAATTTATTTCATAACTAATGAAGAATATATCTTTAGTTTTTTAAGCCCGACGTTTATTTTAAACACATCCATCGTCTTGGTAATCTGTTAACTGTAATATTATCATTGCATTAAAGCTGGAGAGTTACTAGCACAGGCCAGGCAGGGGCGAGCAGGGGCGTGCGGGTCTAATTTAGTCCCTACATTGGCTTCCTGACTGTCTCTTACTAAGCGTTGTCAGCGCTACCAACATCACGCGATTTCAGTGCCCCGTCTTCTGAACTGTCGCGTCGGTTTTAATTATTAACATTTCATACCTTTACCTTTAGTTTAAAATAACCTATTACACAACTATATTTATATATAAAATGTCTAATTGACCGTTGTTTTGCTCAGTAATTATAACTTATGTGTAATTTAAAGAACTAACATTGGTTATTCCAGAACCATATATCAATAATTAGCAATTAGTAATTCAGTTAGGCGTTGATATGTTTTTGCTAATACTATTTCAGTTCTAACATTGGTCAAAAAGTAATATAGGCTAAAAATAAGCCAGATATGATTTTTTGGCAATATAGTCTGCGAGCGTAAGACCCCGATCCATTTCACGCAAAAACAGTTTTGTTGAAATTAAGTTTTAAACATTATTTCGAATAACAGAATTTGTACTAACTAACATAAAAAACACCTCACCTTCATTTCAATTAAAATGTTTAAAATAAATAGTTTTGATGAAGTAAATAAGTAAAGACTATGCAAAAAGTAACAAACTTAAGAACATGTGTTAGAAAAAAATCGATCCCCACTAAAATACTACTACATTACGTTCTACACACTATTCAATTTGTAAAGATAATTTATGGGAAACCGGGTATAAGGAATAAACTTAACTAATAATTAAATCGAACTCACTCAAATTTCTTACTCATTATTTCCCATGGTTTATTTCCAGTATCCGGGCCTTCAGATCCGGGCCTTATAGAAAAATGGGTCAATTTATACGAAAATAAAACACTTTTTCCGTCAGATTCAAGTAGATTTTGTAGTCAGCACTTCAAACCAGATGAATTATATTGGTAGCCTTAGAATACGATTCAAAACAACGCAGTGACTACAGTTTTTTATTTTTCGCGGGAGGCATTCCTCATTTGGTAAACAGTGAAATAAATTACTTTGGTGGCAACATATGTTGATCAAATCCGATCACCTCCCATTATGATGATCGGCATATGTTACAACTTGTAAAAACGATTTGCTATTACTTTGAAACTATTATTACATGATTTAACCTGGACTCAATCCATGGAACAAAATACAGCATCAATGAACCTAAGGCAGAAATTAAATATTTAAATTTTATTTAATAACACTTAAGATGTCTAAAAACAACTTTATAATCTTATATTATAATAAAATATCATTTAAAATTGGGTTTCAAATTAATTTTGAATATTAACCTGTTCCCTGTGACATTTTACATGGTACCGTATATGTTAGTTCCTCTTGTGATTCAGTTTGTTTAATAAAAAACAGCGGCAATGAAACATATATCTATTTCTAAAATAAAAATAAAAATAGCTACCATAGACCACTTACTGCCTGTAAAATAATAAGTCATAGTTCAGCTTGTTAATACAATCAAATTCGTGTTGTATAGCAAAGTGTTGCGTCAGTTAGCTGGAATGAGTGCGGCAAAAATTTGTTTGAGCGCGGGAAACGTTGTTACCATATTTACAGAACAAATAAATCAACTTATGAAACAAATTTTGGGGTCAAAATTGTAGATAAAATAATTATCTACACCTTTTCCGCTGGAATTTTCTTTTCAACCCCAAAACAAAAAGGTGTAGGCTTTGTGACTTTTTCGTGTACCACTTTTAAAACACTAACTAGTTTTCATTAATACGAATAAAATAAATTACCAAACTACAAGAAGTTTATACCGTTAGATCCCGTAGTTCATGCATATCAATAATATATAAACTTTATTGTAACTAAATGAATCTGGCGAGGCGCAAAAGCGTGTAAACGATAGGGCGCACAATGCTGAAATCAACTGAGCGGCCGTGAGTGCCATTGAAGGGGTGGGGGCAAAGACTGATTTGTAGACACAGCCCTAGCGTTCCAGGTGTATTAATAGAGTTTTATGGTCGGGATAGACCAAAATTCGGTCTGGCCGGGCTCAAGGTCACAACTCAAACTGAAGGACTCGTCGTAGCGCTCAGAACACCCTCTTCATGGGTTTTGGGCGACGCGTGCTCAGTTAAATGAGGTTTACAGTGCGAGGATTTAAAGAAATTTAAACTTGTCGGAATTGGTGTTACTGAATACATTCTTTATCTTTTGGTGCTAAATTAAAATTTATTTAAAATCAAGGCTTATTTTCAATATTACTATAAAAATATTAATGTTCACGTACTTAACCTAGATATTCATAAAACAATTATTTACGACTCAATGGCTCTTGGAGAGACTTACTTTTGAGTTATGTAATACTGTTAAAATATTGATTCTATATTATTTAATTTGTATTTTCGGTTTATGAACAACTAAGTATTCTTCGTATTCTAGTTCCTTGATATGTCCCTCTGTTTTTATCGCCAAAAACATTTATAAAGGATTGGTTATATTAAAGATATGGACTATTAGTTTTGTTTTGATATAAAAACATACAATCCTTATATATTACGTGAAGACGTTTTTTGTAAACACAACTCCTCCCTTATTTCTTGACCAATTACAATGTTTGAAGTGTCAAAATATTCGTCTTAGTTCGTAGTTTTGCAATAAGGTTTTTAATTTTCGAGATTTATATTCTTAAGGGCACGGGCTGCCCTCAAAGTTCGTTTTTCTCTTAAGATTAACATAGGGGTTCATTTTATTTGTATTGCAGCTGTTAACACATTCTGGACAGTTTATTATCTATACCAAATGTTACAAATAAGGAAAGTATTTATCTACATAAATAAAAAAAGTTTTGTTTCTATATATAGCTTTGAGCGGTGAAATGTCGTATGCAGTGGGAGATATACAAATTTTGTTTATCTGTTTGTTTGTTTATGAACCAGGTTTGTCCCGCTTTTCACAAACAAAATGAACCTAATGAAATAACATATATTGCTCATTTTCGTGTGGGTCAGGAAACTTTTAGGCTTCTGCAAATCATACGTACGTCATTAGGGTTATGCCATTGGTCCGTTACTGCTACAAAGAAGATCTATGGGTACCGGTGACTCAACCTTTCACTGTAGAATGCACCATATTTGTTCTAATGACCATTTAGTCAGCTAATTTACCTTTTACTACAGAATGGAGGAACACGAGCTTTACTAACTAAAAGTAAATTAGGGCAGAGGCCTATGGGATTTTTTTAAACGTATTCCTATTGTACATCTGCAGCATAAGGGGAACCACAATGCATAATTTCATATTCATACACATAGTAGTTTTTTAGATCAAGCGATCAATATGTCAGTGAGTGCAGGAGTCTAACAAATGTAGATTTAGATTATATATCCACTCTGTACTCTTATATTATTTATTACAAATCCTCACTCAGCGTTTTAAATTAGAACTGCAACAGCTGTTTATGGAATAATTATTCTTAAGTCATCATAAGAAAAACTTTGTCCATAAAAATAACATTGGATTTTCAAAACCCCGTGGGGCAAAGTCCTGAGGTGATTTCAAAATATTAAACTACCTTAAAACCTTATAACGCACACATAGAACATATAGACAAAAGTTTCATCGAAATCAGTGAACCCTTTTCTCTGTGAAAAGCGAGCAAAACATGACCAAAACCACACTAAATTACGTTTTTGAGCAGACGCCATTCTTTTTCCAAAAGGCGTATGCCAGTTTACAGTGGCCTAAAACCTTTCCACAAATGTATAGAACAAAGAAAAAAAGTGTCGTCAAAGTCAGTGCACCCGTTTTCCCGTGAAAAGCGAACAAAAACCCGTCCTTAAGCGTTACCGACAGACAGACAAACAAACCGATAGACAGACAGACAGACGGACAGAAATTGAGATAAGACTTGTTTTGGCTTTCCTAGGGTGAAAAATATAAAAATATGCAAAAATTTAAGAATTCCAAACAATGTACAGACTAAACTATAATGTTATTAAGCCTATATAGAAATGAATAATCCTTAGACTGAGTTTACAGGTTAGCTGCAACAGGGACCACAAGAATGTGGTCATTATGCTAATATCAATCGGGAACAACCAGTGTGAACGGATTAGTGGCAACGGTGTGTATCATCAAATTATCGTACTTTTACAAACTATCGTATCCAGATACAATAATTTCGTAGACACTCCGACAATTCAGCGGAGTCTACGGCGTGCTCTTTCGGTCGATTGCGACAGTATTCACTTTCGGTCGGTTGCTACACATTTGGTTTTCGGTCAAGTAAAACAACAGCTAGTTTCGATAAGTTTAACATTTATTACTTTCGGTCAGAAAACACTAGTATTAAAACTTTTCGGTGGTTTAGGACTCTTCCAATATTCGAACATTTGGCACAGTTACAGTTTCAATATTTTTTTAATTCGGTCGTTTGGGACACATTTGCTTTTCGATGTTTTCAAACAAAATAACGTTTCGGTGCGATGGGATTCGGTCATTTGGCATCTCACCGTGGCTTCATGTGGTTGGGGTTTACTGATATTTGCATAAAAACCCCAGAATTGTGGTTCCCAGCAGTTATAAAGTTGTTATGGAGAATAAGAAACTTGTGATATAGCCTATTGCTTGTTTATGAACATAAATTGGTAAAACTTGGCATGTTAATTTGGTGATCCAGTAACTTGGCGTGTTACTTTGGCATAAATATAGTGGTGATCCATTGGTATTTGCATAAAAATCTGATTTTTGCGGTCCTTTTGCAAACTTGCATCCTCAGTCATAATTTTTTTCTTATGGAGAATAAATAAAAATACATATCTCGCTAGTTTATGAAAATGCTTTGATGAAAGTTGGCAAGTGGCTTCATGAGGTAGCGAAGTACCATTTGAAATTCGCTGAGTATGAAGGTTTGCTGCAACGAGGGTATTTATATATAAGAAAGATTAAGATTAATATATAGATAACTCTCGTAAAAATGATCCGATTTTAATGAAATTTGGTAAAAACGTGTAAAGCAACATTTATGATTTTAAGTTAGAAAACCAGCCAGATCGCTTCATCCGAAGAGGTATTTAGGGGGGGTTTTGTACCCCAAAAATGGGTTTTTTGAATTTTTTACACATCATTTTTGAAAATGTCAAATTTTTTTTCCATTGGAATAAGCTTAAAAAGACGCACAATTTGGTGTTTTGATCATTGCTCTATGTCAAATGGTTACAGAGATATTGAAAGTGCTAAACACAGTGTGTTTTCCAATGCTATTCTTATGGAGAATAAGACAAATTGTATATCTCGCTTATTTATCAACTTATCCTGATAAAACTTGGTATATTGCTTCATATCGTTGTGGTCTATTGATATTTGCACTAAAAAACATTTTTTGGCAGATCTCCCTTAGTTATGAACATATATTAATAAAATTTAGTATGTGGCTTTACCTTCTTGAGTTATATTGATATTTGTATAAAACCCAATTTTTTGTCTTCCTTGCTTCAGCAACCCTGCCTGCATACTCAGCCGCCATGTTATTCTTATGGAGAAATATAAAATGTCATAAATCATTTATTTATGAATGTATATTGATGAAACTTGGTATGTGGCTTTATGTGGTATTAACATACATATGTATGCATTGGAAATTCACTGAGTACGCAGGTTTGCTGCTACAGGGGTATTATCATCTGTATTACTTTATATTTATTTTTGTTTATCAATGATAATTTATTATATTCTTTTCTCTTCTAAAATGTTGGTAACATCTTTGCGCCATGGCCATACACATGTCTGGCTCTAAACATGTTATATGAAAGTTGTATAGGTTTAATCACTTTTAAATAAATTAATCACAACTTCATCAATGGTTATTTGATTTAGTTAGGCGGCTGATTACAAGAATTTGTGTTTATAAATAAAAGCACTTTCCAAGTAGTTTGTTTACCTCTACAAAATATGCAGCACAAATAATCTGGTTTGTTCTTTATAAGTGTATTTACTGCAATTTAAAATATCAGCGACGACTTATGATATTTCTTATAAACTTACAGTGGTTTGACATTTAACCATCCATATTTCACGCTAAAAAAATCCAAGAATGTTTGTGAATTTAACCCCATGTTTCTAGGTATTATATTTAATATATATATATAAGTTATTTTTATACAATTTGTATATGTCCACTAAATGTATTAACTTTATTAATCGTTCTAGGTCTTGTTTTGAGTAAAATCACTTGCTGATACTCAAAACTTGTTTATGTGTTGCTTCTTAAACAATGCACTGACAATTTAACCACTTACGTAGTTTTTTCTCAATCAATAACAACATTGTGTTTAGCTAAATGATAAATTTTCTTATAGATTTATGAGCAAAATTTGAGTTTTCTTAGGTTTTAGGTTTTCGCCAGTACAAAAATGCCTAACCTCAAAGTATAAGCAACATCTATGGCTAAACAAGTACAGTTTGCAGACAAATAATAAGGCATTTCTCGGATACATGTATAGGATAAAAATGGTTATTTTTATGGCTTTAAATTTATACTTCAATTGATAAGAAAATGCACAACAACGAAGCTGCAGGCTCCAGCGCCGTACGACCACAGTGTGGCAGCCGGCGCAGCCCGCTCACTTGTGGCGCAGACTGTACCTCGGAATTGTGAAACCTCGGAGTTATGATATTCTAGACATTTAGTTGACTTTTAGAGTCCTCGGAGTTTTGAATCCTCGGAATTGTGATAAAGTGTAATATTAAACTTAACATACCTCGGAATTATGAAACCTCGGAGTTGTGATGTTTTTAATACTTAACTGGTTTTATGAAACCTCGGAGTTTTGAAATCTTAGAATTGTGATATTTTAAACAATTAGTTGATTTTTACAGACCTCAAAATTACCTCGGAAACCTCAGAGTTTTGAGACGCTCCCAAATGTCTGACAGATTAAACATAATGTGTTAAACAAATCTATTATTTTTAAAACCCTATTAAAAGAGATGTAATTTTTCTGGTAACAAAGTATGCTTTTTAGAGAACACTTATCAAATTATGTTTTTACAAACATTTGGCAACAATTAATTCAATCCAGGTTCCATTTGTTTATTTTGCTGGTTGCACATTTTGGTTAGCCTTTTAAAAGAAATAACACAGGGTTCATGGGGGATGTAAAGAATTACATTTATTATGGTGTTTTTTTCAGTTAAATAAGTGTAGAGATACAATGCAGGCAGTAACTGTTTATTTAAAGCTGTTTCATGTTATGCACCTTATATTCAAGCTAGATGTTAAAACTGTGGCTATGGATCGTGAATTTTGTATTCCACGTCAGTGACAATTGCTGCAGAGTGCCAATGACTTAAAGGTTCAAAATAACAAGAACACTGTTTGATAGGCGAATCAGCGTACCAACTCAACGGGAAGGCAAATTAATAATCACCCACTCAATACCATGTGGAATAAGCGTTGCGAATTAGCTCACTTTGATTGCAAATGAGCGTACAAAATTCTTAACTCACCAATTCAATCATCATGAATCCCCCCATTATGGATTAACGATTTAGGAAAGTGAATTTACGCACTACAATATGCCATTGTATGGTAAGAAAGTATGCATTCGTTTAAACTGAATCATTTATATAGGAGAGGCAATGACAAATAGCTAATTAAAATGTTTAACTATTGGTTTACGTTGTCATGTTTTACTTAGATAAATAAAATTGTAGTTTTGTCTGTAGATAGTGCAAAGCCTTGAAATTTTTAATTATCACATTTCTTACATTAGAAAAGTCTAAATCTGGATTAATCTTATCTGCTTGCGTGTCTACTATGTTGATGGGGCAGAATTTAACAACTTTTCATAAGGAAATAGCTTTAGTGAATTTTATAAAATATTATCATAACTTAATTCGTTACTCATCACTAGTGTAAATAAAATACCAATTATGTTCCAAAAGGTATATTATTTAAAGTTCAAATCTGAACTCATCTTCAGCCTAGTTCCTACGTTTAGATGAGTTCAGATTTGAACTTGAAATAATATACCTTTTGGAATATAATTGGTATTTTATTTACACTAGTGATGAGTAACGAATTAAGTTATGATAATATGAATACCATCACGAAAAACACATACCGGAATCAATTTATAAAATATTTTTACTGTCTTGTGGAACTGTGAGTAGCATTTAGACTATTGTATTTGTTATAGGAACTGATTCACATTAAGATCAATCAACATAATAAATGTAAGTACAAATTTAAAATGATCAGTTTTATGAGTACAAGATCTCCAGCGAGCAATGGCCGCTAGGTCACATGCTATTACAATAAAACCTCTATGAACTGTCACTGCCAGGACTGGGTCTGAGACGGTTAAGTGAGTAGACGGATAACAGAAATTGTGCAATACAACATAATTGTGCTATGTCAGTTTGATAATAAAGTTGATCGTGTACAGTACATTGACATAATCTAGTAATTTTCTTTTGTC
Organism: Allygus modestus; assembly: GCA_963675035.1. Classification (NCBI taxonomy): domain Eukaryota; kingdom Metazoa; phylum Arthropoda; class Insecta; order Hemiptera; family Cicadellidae; genus Allygus; species Allygus modestus. Next base: position 299,064,107 of record OY776112.1, read on the forward strand.
TCCTAAAGACTCAAGCTTTTTGTGTGGCAAACAAGACAACAATAGTTACACATTGGTATGGAGATTGGGGTACAAACTCAAGGTCAATAACCTTGCTGTTCCATTGGCAAGTACTACAGTCGTAACTTATTTTAGTTACTCGTTCAAAAATAATCATTGTTTTACAAAATAGAAAATACATTTTTTATGATGACAGACTGTGACAAAAAGAAGGTGGCAGTTTATTGAGGTTCTGTTGTATTTAAAAATGTGTTACGGTTACCGTAAAGATGTTAGAGAACTAAGGCTTGGGTAATTTGCCTAAGAAAATCAAATTAAACTATTTTTTTTTCATTTACTGGGGGTTTAAAAACAACAGTTAATATAGCAAAAAAAACATAGGCTACTACTGTAAAAATATGTATTACAAAAGTATAAACTGTGTATGAGTAAAAAAAAAACAAAAAAAACAGATTTAGTCATAGTTTAAAAATACCTAACCTATTGTTAACAGAATCAAACATTAGAAACACACATTATTTTATTTCACTTCTTAACTCTACCAATTAATTTTTCCCACCAACTCCCTTGCCTTTCATCCTGTTTCCTCTTCTCATTCCTTGTTTCCGAAACATTTTTCTCAATTATTTGAGCAAACTCTTTTAGCGGTTTGTCTTCAGAACAGGTCTTTATATTTGACTGACTTGTTGAACCAGAATCAATATCCCTATTCAACACATTGTTCGAGTCTGACGTACTCCTACTGTGATCACTGGGCAATTCACTTATCTTAGCTAAATTTACTTCACGATCAGTCTTTATTTTGCCGGTGATTACATTTTTGATGGGTAACTTACTCGTCTCTGTTTTTAAATCTATTTCTACACAAGATTTAACTTTCCTTCCTGGTTGACCTTTGAATTCCTTATCTCTTTTCTGTATTGGTGAGATGACATTCTGTTTTATGGCACTTTCCAAGGTGGTTGACTCTTTTATAGAGTTTCTTTGGCGAATATCTGTGCCCTGGCCCTCCTTAATTACTGGAGCAATCAGATTAGGACCAGGACACGCCTCATCCTGTATACAAAATTTGAAATTAGTCAGGAGTTGAAAATATAATACAATAAAGAAAATTTGCAGACAAATTGTTTATCCGATATACCAAAAAATCTGTTTATATATATATATTATTATTGAGCCCATAATTTATCAATACTAAGTGGTCTTAAAAATCTGGAAGACCAAAGAAGGAATTATGGAGCTGGGATACAAGAATACTCAAATACTTTCAAGACAATATTACCTAATCAGAAGCGAGGAACCTGAATAAAAGTGTGGAAAATTCTGATCGCGATGCACAGTTAGTTTCTTTAAAGGTTACCTGGCAGAAGGTTTCTTAAAGGTGACCAGTAATATGACCCTACACCAAGAAGCACTTTGTAACAACTCGTAATATTCAGCTTTTTATTACACTTATTCAGAATCAGAACTGGGGTAAAATTAATTGAAGAATATTGTATAAATTCAATGATTGTATACAGCATTGTTTTTCCGCAGCTTTTTCTTTTAAATGCATTTTTTTAAACTGATTATTCTAGGCAAACAAATTTCACTATCTTCTGATACGACATCTTCTGATGTCATAAAGAAAGCCAAGATTAACAAAGAATTGATTAAGAGCGACTGCACCTAGAGAGGGGTCAGGACAAACTTTGTAGGTAAACGTGCAAGTCTTCTCACAGAGGCAACATTCTGCTGTTAATTACAATGTAGAGAGATTTAGTTAAGCTAAAAAGGTAGCAAATATATTTAGTGAACATTTTTATAAACTGGATCATCCTTGTTTCTCTTTGGCTGAAAACACAACCTAAAAGTAGACTTTTACACAAAGTGATAAATACTCCTAGTTTTTGCTTTAGTTTCTCAAGTTTAAGTTAAAAAGAGAGCCATATTATCCCCCAAAACTAAAACATCTGGCATAGACGACATCTCTAGTTATCTTTTGAAACAGTCTTACAAACCTATATCGGTAATAATCACAGATATTTTAATCAATCATTAGAATCAGGGATATTCCCAAATGCCTTCAACATTAAAAAAATTCTCCAGTCAGAGGCAATAAAGATAACTATCAACCCATTGATTCACTGTCAACATTTCCAACTAAAGTCTTAGAGAAGCTCTGTCTATGAAGCTTATGTCATATCTAGCTAAATTAGATCTGATCGTTCCTTATCAGTAAAGATTCCGATCTAATTTGTCTATTATCGATGCTTTGGTTGCATTTATCTCAGAAGTCTAGCCTTGAAAAAGCAAACCTGCAATTGGTTTGTTTTGCGACCTATGGAAGGCTGTCAAGCAATATGAATTTAAAAATTCTTTATTCTTTGTTGACAAACTCAAATCCTTTAACACATTCGCTGCGGCAAATTAATTTAATAATTTACCTATGTGCTAAACAATTTTTTTTTCATAAAATTTTACCTTTCATGTTGAAAAGTCGGGAATAGGTGTCAAAATCGAAATTGCAGACTCCGATCGATGTTTTTTTGGCAAAAAAATTCAGAGGTCGCCGGCGGACCCTCCGCACTTGAAACCGAAATTTACATGTAATTTTACATAATACATACCGCACCCCACCCGCCGAGGTGCGAGACGCGACCGGATCCATTTTCACACAGTACCGGTAAGTAAACTACTAAATATATGGCCAAAACAAAATATATACACTCCGCATATACATATACATAACGCACCCCACCCGCCGAGGTGCGAGACGCGACCGCATCCATTTTCACACAGTACCGGCACGTAAACTACTAAATATATGGCCAAAACAAAATATATACACTCCGCATATACATATACATACCGCACCCCACCCACCGAGACGCAAACGAACGGCACGGCCGCGCGCCGAGGTGCGAACGAACGTCACGGCCGCGCGCCGAGGTGCGAGACGCGACCGAATCCATTTTCACACAGTACCGGCACGTAAACTACTAAATATATGGCCAAAACAAAATATATACACTCCGCATAAACAAAATATATAAAATACATATACAAAATACATATATAAAATCCGGCCGCACCGCCAAAACGAGAACCAATGGAACTGGAGTATGCACACACACCCTAGAGCCAATGCGGTATCGTATCAAGGTTCTTCTGCTACCTGCTAAACCACACTGAATCCATAAACATGACATGGCGCGGGGCCCTGCCGGCGGCCCCCTAGCACTATCGTGGCGGCATCTGGGGTCTGCCGGCGGACCCGCCGCACTGAATGTGTTAATATCCGCGGGATCTCACTTTTGTAGTTCAGGTCAATGGTCAGAAACAATATGATTGGCCCAGAATGATCTTGTTTATCCTAAACAAAATACAGAGTCCTATAAGGATCACTTCTTAAACCACTGATTTTTATACTTTGCATTCAGCTTCACTAATGATTTATACAAACCGCCTACAATGCTGCTTCGATGCCCATCCAAAAATGTCTAGAATGCATATCTTTCAATTGTTCATAAAGAATCTATTTCAATGTCAGAATTTTAAACTGGTTGTTTATAACAACTTTCTCTTGAATCATAATACAACTAATTGTGTCCAACTTTTTACCTCCCTAGATTTGAAACATGAACAATTGTACTGCAACCCCCAGCCAAAGAATAGTAAATGTTCAATACCACAAGGATTCTGATAGGTTCATCCACGGGTCTATGTTTAGGCCTACACTAAGGGGGGATGGTCTTGTGAGAAAAAACAATTGACTGATAACTGCAAAATAAGAAGGAAGCTTCAAGAATTAGTGTTACTGCAGCTTACTTCGTTCTAGGGGTGTGCGAGTATTCGAACTTCGAGCTTTTTTGAGCCGAATATTGCAGTATTCAGCTTGGCTCGAGATTTCCATAAAAGTTCGAAGTTCGAGCCGAATATTTAAAACGCCGACTAGTGAAAAAGAGTCGTCTACAAAAGTAAATTTAAAGCAAAAACGTTCCAGAATCAATGTTATAATTCTCGTAGTTTGCGTCGGAAGAGCTAAATAACAAATATAATTCAGCAATGCTAATGCTTTCGGTCCTTCGTTTAAAAAAAATAACCAAATATTAAAGTACTGTTTTAAATTGCCGACTTCATCAACCAACGCAATGGAGCTACTTTCTCTACGCTCAATCACATCAAGTGGACATATCACATTATTCTGTTTGCAGTGCAGTGTTGCCGTTGTCCAGTTGAGTTGTGCAATATTTCACGGTTAATAATCAAATTAATAATTAATACAACAATCGTACTGCTCCAGAAAAAGTATCCCAGCAAAAAACTAAAATCTATGAAAACACTTTTTCTAACTGTTGCATCGGTACAGTCTTTTCCTTTTCTTCAACTTACAACTTCGTACATTACACAATAATTATATTCCCTGGGGTCTGAAATTACATCTGGCAACACTGTTTGCGTACCCACTTTGCGAACTGCCTTAAGACGTTGAGTGAATATGGTTAATAATGTTTTAGCGTGACCAATAGCTAAGTTGAAAGTTGTGAGATGAACAACTAATAATCACGACAGTGTTTTAGTGTGCAGCTGAAACAGTACTCTACAAAAATTGTATTGTTAAAAAATCGTCAGTTTACGGTAGAATCTAAAGTACTTAGAGATAAAGCGAATATAAATACAACTGTAATCATATTGTATTTGTTAAAGTTAACAATAATTAGTGTTACATCATTTTGTAATAATTTACACTTCAAAATCACTAATTGCAAGGTTTACAAAATCTAAAAATTAAAAAATATTCTGAATGGTTATGTACTGCATATTTATAATAATGGTGGTCATATTATTTAAAAGTTTGATTATATTCTACGTACACCTAACCAAGGGCAAGGCAAGACGCGATCAAAATGGCACAGTGATTTGTAACTTGTAACGCTACAGCTGTGCGATTAAAGTCATATTTTTAACATTGTTAACTCCGCGGGATTGTTTGAATTTGTGAATAAACGTCAGTAGAAAGCATATTATTTTGTAATTGTATGCTATCAAATTGTTAAAGCAGTGATGGAAGAGCAATGCATTGACGATCCTCTTCCACCTTCTGCTTTTGAAACCCTGTTTCAGAAGCAGATGTAATAGGTTAAGTCTATTAGTTAATAGGTTAGATACAATATAAGCTAGGCCTATGTTATTGGATAACTTATTTCAATGAGTACAATAAGATATAAAGACTGGTTTAACTACCTTATATTTATAAAAGGATAACCTAAAATTTACTGTTTACAAACAGTTGAATGAGAAATTTAGGCTACTGGGTTTTGGCAATTCCCTAGGCTAGGGCGTAAGTTTTTGGTTACTTGGAGAGTACATATTGACATATAGTCCGTTTATTATGGCTATTAATAAGTAATTAATAACTGCATTAGTTAACTGTGGGCTTATCAGTCTAGTTAAAAATGTGTAACTCTCTTTCTTTAGGTTATTTTTTTCCTATCCAGGCTACCTACTTTATATTGAAATAAAAATTGTTCGTTACTATCTACAAGTGGTCTCAATAAATTTTCGTTTTTAGTAGCCTACCTATTTTGTTATTTTCCCACTGTAGGCCTTTATTTATTGAACGTAGGCATAATGAATATAGAAGAAGTGAATGAAAGATGACAAATACTGAAAGTTATCAATTACTTTACATTACCATAATGAATCAAATGTTTGTTCTTTTTAACATAATGTAAATAAAGAAATATAGGCCTAAGAGGGGCCTAGATATATAGGGAAAGAGGGCGAGGGAGAGGGGGGGAGGGGAGGGGAGGGGAGAGGAGAGGAGAGGAGAGAGATAGATACACACAATAGTACCCATTGATTTTCAACTTTTTTCACATATTCATTGACTTTATATTCAAAATATACTTGGTCGAATTTTGACCATTGGGCGGTTTCTAGTATTATTTATTACTTTCACAGTTCATACGACAGCAGTTCTTAGTTTCTCCAGAACTCCTTCAAATTTTAAATCTACACAGCTAAAAAATTTAGTTTTAAGCAAATAACAGAACAAATTTATCTCTTGGTCAAGTAAGCATTACATTTTCTTGATTGTATCCTGTATGAAACAAAATAGTACGAACGAGAAAGAGAAGGCCCCCTTCAAGCCACGCAAAATCAAGAGAAGGTTGAGAGAAAGTGCATAGCACCTATTCCCACTAATGTTCATTTTCAAGCAGTTGAGGAAAAGGTGACGGGCTAACACATTAGTTTTCAACAACAGTAATAACCATTACTTAAATTATTCATCTTGCACAATTTTGTTTCAAAAGATAATGTTTAAAGTTAACTTTCACTAACTATTACAAAGTAGCAGATACAGAAATAACACTCCTACAAAACCATAAAAACAGTTATAATGTTGTATAATTAACAGCTGACGTAAAATAACAATATAAAAAATTGGTTTTTCTAATGACAACTGTCAAAGACCTTTCCCAAATCTCCTTTCTTCCTCAAAAGTTCAAAAAAGGTAACCGCCAAACAAATTCAGTTAGGATATACAGTGCAACCTCAATAAACTCAGTCGGTCTTCAGGGGAACGGAAAAAATGTGAGTTATCGAATATTTTGAAATATTAAATTTTGACTTATTAAGGTGATCTTACCCAGACTTTGAATTATTGAGGGTCATGTTAACGCAGTAGATGGGTCATGGAAGAGTAGAATCCTTACGTTATGTCGTGTTTAGTACGCAATGTATCATAACTAATCCAACCATAATAATTATAATTTTTAAAAATTGGAAATTTCTAACATACTAGTGGATGAATTACATCGATCAGTGAACTGTGAACATAATGTACAGTAGGAAAGTAAACAATGACTCACAGTTTGGCAATTTGGTGATGTTTTGCCCATTTGACCACTTCCTGTCTATTATTAGACGTGGTTTTGCTCCATTCTTATCACTTGTCCCACAACACACCCCTCCTCGCCTTTGAAGCTAAGTAAGTTCTAAAAAAATTATGTTTCACGCACTTCATACACGCACTAGAACCTTTAAATTCGGACCAACTAATGACGCCAGACAGAAGTGGATGCAGGGGGAGGGAGGGTTGGAATAACGGGTTGCAACACGAGGGAAGCTCAAATACAGTAACTAGGGTTTGTAATCCAAACCAATTATACAAATTTTCACTTATATAGGTTCTCAAATAAAAAATTCAACTTAAAGAAGTACGGTGAATTTACAGTTTTAAGTTGTAGAGGTTTTCCAGCGAAAACTTTGAGTTCTAGAGGAGCGGGAATAGGCTAAAATATCACAAAAGTTTGAGTTATCGAGATGTTCCTCGTCAGACCTTCGACTTATAGAGGGTAAATAACATAGTACAGTGGAACCTCGATAACTCGAACCTCAATAACTCGTATTCCTTGATGACTCAAAAGTTTTGTCATTCCCCTTGAATTTGCCTATCTAATGCTATTTTACCTCTATATGTCGAAGAGTCAGCAGGGTAACCTTGATAACTCAAAATTCTGCATTATTCTTAGCCTATCGCCGGGTCTCTATAACTCAGTTTTAGATGAAAACCCTCTATAACTCAAATCTGTTAAATTGCCGTACCTCTATAAGTCAAAGTTTTTACTAAAGAACCTCTATAAGTCAAAGTTGTTCAATATTGGTTCGGATTCCACGAAACCTCCAGTGACTTTGCAGCTGGAAATTCCAAACCTACCTCCCCACTACATCTACTCTTGACCTGTTGTTAGTTAGTGCGGGTTTGGAAGTTCTGGATAGTAGCCTACAGTACGTTGATTTTCAGCTAAATTGAAATTGATGCGTTGTTGGTCAGAACTGACTTTGCTTCTAAGGGGGAGGGGTTTTTTTGGGACGTGCGATAAGAAGTGAGCAAAAATCATCTATAAAATAGACAAGAAGTGGTCAAATGGGCAAAACATCACCAAATTACCAAACTGTGAGTCATTGTTTGTTTACTTCCTTACTATACAACGTGTTCACTGAAGGACGTTTTTCATCCTCTACTACATTAACCAAAGAAGCTTTTCAAAATATTTGTATGCTTGTTTTTAGACATTTATAACAAAATGTTATCATGGAATGATCATCTATGATACAAAGGTGATATGATAGGCGTTACCGTGACCCTAGTAAGTCAAAGTCTGTGGAAAATCACCTTGATAAGTTGAACCTCAATATTTCAAAATATTCGATAACTCTAATTTTTCCCGTTTACCTTGAGGTTCGAGTTATTGAGGTTCCACTGTATTAACACATTGGATGTGGAGGACGATAATTCTCGTCCTCAAATTAACATTGAACCTTATGTGATTTTCATGTTTAAACATGTTTGTCAGCATTGAACGTGTTAAATAGGCAAGTTCGAGGGGAATGACAAAACTTTGATTTATCAAGGAATCTGATTTATCGAGGTTCGAATTATTGAGGTTCCACTGTAGTTAGTAAGCAGATGTTTAATAGACATTAAGAGTGGAAAAAAGGACAAGAAACCCCACTCACTACAAATATATATTTACAAATGAGTACTTATTATACAGAATATAAACAAACCAACCTATTTCTTAAGTTTTTCCGTTGGATTTGTAACTAAGGAACTGGTCCTGACAACATCCACATTGCCTTCCTTCATCATTTTTTCTTCCCACTGCTTCAACAGTATAAGCCAGTTTTGGTATTCCCGTTTTCTCTCCTCCTCATACTTTGCCTTGACTTCGGGACCAAGGTTTTTCCACTCTTCAGCGACAGCTTTCACCCAATCCTAAAAACAGCACTTTGTAACCTCAACAGACAAAGGACCCTGACAAAAATTACAGTCCTATGAAGTAGTTGAATGCATTCGTCACACTTACACTATACTAGCTAGTGCAGTAGTATAAGTTGTGATCATTGTATGGTTGGACCTCGTCATATTATACATTTATGGAAATTCTTGCAAAGTATCTTACAGTGGCACAAACCGGACCTCTGAAGGACAATTGTATTAGAAATACAGTAGAGTCTCACAAACTCGACACAATGTGGACTTAGACACTGACGAGTTTGGTGAGTCAAGTTTCTTGGAGTTACATTGGGGGGCTTAAATTGTATATTAGATAATATTTAAACACATCAAAGTACCTTATATGGTATTACGAAACATATCAAAACCATATAAACCTTATATTAATTTACTTAAAACTGCAAGGCAGACTGAGGAAATGCCAAATTTTCCACAAAAGAGCAAAACAATGGAAGCGAGTGAGGTACACTCGAGAGTCGGAAGCGAGTGAAGTACGATGGAAAATAGAAGGCTTGTTCGCTTACTGTACTTTAGGTACATATTGCAAAATGGAGGCATCAAGCTTCCCAGAGTGTCAAGTTATTGGGAGTCAACTTTTTTGGATTCTACTGAAATAACATTGTAAAATGTTGATAATAGCATTTAAAATAACAAGTTTAATCTGCTGTAATTTCTGACTCAATCAGTTTGAGGTAGAGTGTCCGCAATTTTGTTTACTAAGGAAGACCTTTAAAAGGTACAAATTTACCTATGCTTACATTTACGATTTTCGATACCCCCACCACAGGACATCCCCCATAATGGAATATGCAGGTTGAACGCATCAAGAAGTCAGGAACTCAAGTAAAGATATGACCCTAGAGTTTCACTGTTGTACATTCATTCATAAATAATATACTCAGGCGTGTACAGACTTTTTTAAAACATCTGGTGTAAGTTTTAAACTTCTAAGACACACATAACCAAACAAATTTTCCATCAAAGTAAAATATAATAATACTGTCGGCAAAAGGAAAGAAGACCCCTTGAATCTGGCATAGGCCTACACAAAAATTGCAGGCGCTACCATATGGTCACTACGCTAGCGCTTTATGCGGCATTCATTGTTACCATTTGGTAAGTGCCTGCTGACAAAATGATACCATAACAATAATTACCTGTACCTATTGCTTTTTGACATATAAGTATGGAGGACCTGCCGCTCGTCTCCTTTGACTCTGTCATAAAAACCGACAGAATTGGAGCGATGGCGAGGCGAGCGCAATCATCCCGAGAAGTGGCGAACCAGCGCTCAACATTGTCGCATTTGCTCGGATAGACTGTGCGAGAGTGTATAGCCCGCCTGACAAAAACACAGCAAAAATTCTACTGCTAGACAGAAAAAAGCAACAAAAAACAAGAAACCACTAAATAACGTAACTAAGCGGTTAAATAATACGGTATATTATATTCTTTCTCCTTACCTTGACCCCAGGATATTTGTGTTTTTCATTATTTCTACTGAGAAGGTACTTGAAAAATGTTGAACCTGGTCGTTTTGGTTTCCCAAGTTCTATGGACTTCTAAAAAATAACAAATAACAATTGTTAAACCAAATACTGACTGGATACCAAACAATTCCTTTTTACAAATTAAGTTTTAGCTATAAAAATTAAGACCAGACTAAGTGGTTCAGCCCTCAGAGGAGTTTATTTTTTGAACAATTGTTAAGGGCGAATTTTTTTCATAAACAATAAAAAGTGTGTTTAGAACAAATTACAAAAATTTGTTGTATGTTTAAATATTCCAAATATTTTTGTCTTGAAGAAGAATATAAACATAACTATCTAACAAATCAACACATGAAGACTATATAAATAATATTAAAATGTAAAAAGTACAATGTAGAAATATAAAAATGCAACCAAGTGCAGCAAGTTTCTGAAATTGCAACACAGATTCAGGAGGTCTTGGGTTTCGTCCCAGGTCGGCCATTCTGAGGTGAGTTTTTGGTTTCTCATCTCACTTAGGCAAATGAGACCAACCAAACTTATGGGCCAGTAGTAATAGTATATTTAAGAAAAAGTTATATTTCTTCTAGGCCTGTAATAGGTGGAATTGATCAATCCAACAGAAAAAATTGTCCTGCAAAGGCAACTTATTGAGTTATTGAAAATTTATCTATACACTGGAGTCTTTTAAAAATAAATCCTTTGACTTATAAAAAAATGTTTAATGAAATAGTACAGTAGACTGCCAATTACCTCAGCCCTGGTTATCTGAGGTGGTTTTTTATAAATCAATACAATATTCCATTTTCAGTTTCAACCTAACAGTTTTCTGTTAAACCTACGTTGTATTAAACTATAATGAGTGAAAATCTTCATAATTTTATGGTTACTGAATTTAATACTGCAATAAATGGATATAAACTAAACATATGAATGTGATAAATTAAAGAAAAATCAAGCTTAATATTCAAGTCCAGTTTTCTCAGGCTGCTTAAGACTTTTGCAAAGGGTTATCCCACATCAGGCACTTATCTTTCTCATCAGTGCCTACAAGGTCACCGAAACTCTCTTGTAGTTACAACATGTTAGAGAAAACTGTTGTGGAAGTTTCTTAACATTTTGAAACTTGGTAAAAAATGTTAAAGTACTGTCGTTTCAGTTGAAACAAACTAACAAACTATATAGCCTAACAGAGAATAGATGAAAATAAATCAACTCTAAAAGCTGGAAGTGAATTAGGTGGGGGAAAAGTGATAATTGGGGATTGCAAAAAAAATATAATACCCCGTCGCAGCAAACCTGCGTACTCAGCGAATTCCAATGGTATCACTACTACCTAGAGCCACTTACCAAGTTTCATAAAAATACATTCATTAATAAGTGATATATAGCATTTTATTTATTCTCCTTAAGAATAACTTTATAATTGAGTACGCAGGTTTGCTGCAACAAGGAAGATAAGAAATGCATTTTTTTGCAATTATCAATATAATTAAACCAGGTGAAGCTACATACCAAGTTCATAACTAAGGGAGATATAAAACTTTACATATGAATAACATAGGGGCCGAGTATGCAGGTTTGCTGCTACCGGGAAAAATCAACAAAAACAATTTTTTTGTGCTAATATCAATATATCACAACTATTTGAAGCCACATATCAAGTATCATCAATATGCATACATAAATAATCGAAATATAACATTTTATTTATTCTCCAAAAGGAAACATTGGACAACGTACTGTGTTTAGCACTTTGAATATCACTGCAACAGTTAGACGTAAAACAACAATTAAAACGCCAAAATGATTGTTTGTAGAGCTAAACTAATTGTTAGAAAGAAATGTGGAGTTTTTAGTGAAATTATCTGAGGAAAATCTAAAAACTTTATTCCCATAAGATTAACATGGGAAATTTTATGGACACATTTTTTACTTTTCTCCACAACCACTAAACATAGCTTAATGATTAAAAATACTAAATTGTTTGTTTTTAAGCTCTATAAAATGGCTATAACCAAAATCTAGTGTTTTTAGAATTTTAGGGTAAAAAGTTCAAAAAACTGATTTTTGGAAAATTGTAAACCCCCATAAAACCCTCTTCCCATGGACCGATCGATCTGGTTTTCGAACTTAAAGTCATAAATGTTACTCTCCACATTTGTGCCAAATTTCATCAATATCGGGAGCTTCTTTCAAAAGTTATCGCTGTAACGGACACACACACAAATATATATAAGACATAAATATACATATATATCAATTAGAACGAATAGTGTTTTTGGCATCTGGGGACCTCAAAACAAAAAGTTATCATGGTCTCGGGCTTAAGTCTTACCATGCCATCTACGGTAATACCCTATAGGAGAAATTCACTAAAAATAAAAATATATACAAAAATCATATTGTACTGTAATTAAAAAATGTTCATTGAAGATTATCTTATTATGACTTAAGAGATTGGATTTTTTTATACTACAGATGTTTTATAAAACCATAATTAGCTGCTTAGAGGACCTCACATAAGCATTTTATTGTGCCAACCCTAAAATTCCTTTGTAAAATCTCAATTCACGGTGAATAAGATCACAGGTGCACAAATACCTTACCACATTCCTGACAAATCAGAAACAATTAACAAAAATTAAGCACAAATCAAAATTTCAGAACTAAAAACAAAATACTACAAGTAAAGTTCCACAAGGGTCGATTATTGGTCTGATTTTATTGCTGACATATGTTAACGATATGTTAGGGTGATGTCAGACAAGAATCTGTTTACATTTAAACTAACAGACAATACAACCCTCTTCAAGAAAAACAACAATTTAGAACATCTTGAAATTGAGACAGTTGAGGAATCGTGCAAAGTCGTTCAATGTCTTCAAAGGTAAGCGGAATCCTTCTGATTCACACAAATTACTGAGAGAGAGATTGGACATCCTCACAATAACCTATTAAATTAAAAAAAATTGGGAACAAATTTTATCAGGGCTCATTCTTCTAAGAAGAACGAGTAAACTAAATCCTAACAAAATCTTACGTTTACCTACTCAATAACTTGATGGGGAGGGTAAACTCTTCTAGATGAAATACTTATTATAACAGAAGAAAACATTAAGATCAATTTAATGCTATCTCCCTCGGAACATTGTGGTGACTTGTTTTTAAAGACTGGCATCTTGACAGTATACCGCTTATGACTTTGATATTCATTAAAAGTCAGCAGCTTTTTTCTCATAATGAAAGTATGATAGGTAATGTTAATTATCATACTAGACAAAAATGAATACTCAGAATACCATACACTGTAATTTTTAACTAAAAAACAATAACAAATTCAAGCTAAAAATATTATCAGAATCTCCCTTCTCTTATACCTACAGAAATAGTCTTCATTAAAAAATGTAGAGAAATCCTCAGAAAGTATTTTTTTCGTTATAATTTTATAATAGTACGAGATTCTGCGTCATAATTTAACACACCAAATCTTGCTATTCAGCTTGGTGTTTACCACCTCACCAACCCGAGTCACCTACCTTGTGACTCTTGAGGAAGATTGCACAAAGTGTAAGCTAAAACTTTATAACTGAACATTAGTGCATGTTTATCACTTAAATAATGATGTGGCCGTAGCCCCCCTATTCCTACTGTCCTTGATCGTGGCACTAGTCTGTCAAGTGGTAAATCTCTGCACATAACATTGTCATTACACGCTGACTACAAAATTGCTGAGTGAAAAAGTCCTTCAAATCAAACCATCACTTACCTTTTTGGTTCTTCGTTCCTCCTTTAAATCAAGTTCATACTGCTCCGCTCTCTCTATGGCAGCTTTCTGATCAGGTGTTAATTGGTTCTCATACTCTTCTTTCAATTTTTTATATTGAGTATTTGCTTCTTGAAACTCTCTAGTTAATTTTTCTTTTAGAGTAGAATCAATCGAATTCCATCTTTGGGCAGCAATTTTAACCAACTCTGCAGAAAATAAGCAATTGCAGAATGCCATAAAATGCCTATTCAGTCATTAAAAATAATTTCTGCGAAATATAACCTTGTCTACCTATATGATTTGTAAATATATATTTGTAGTGAGTCGGTTTTCTTGTCCTTTTTTCCACTCTTAATGTCTATTAAACATCTGCTTAATAACCACAGTGGAACCTCAGTAACTCGAACCTCGATAAATCAGATTCCTTGATAAATCAAAGTTTTGTCATTCCCCTCAAATAAAAGATCTGATCACGTGTTAGCTATTAAAAAAAGTTGATTAATTATTGTTTGTAGAAAACTGTACAACTTTAGAACTAGGAACTGAGATAAACATTTACAAATAAATCTAGAGAGTACAGTGGATCCATGTTTGCTTTAATACCTCGTTTTAAATGTTAATTTATACTTTTATCACGGCCGATTGATACTTCAACTAAAAAGATGGTTCAGATTTACCTTAATAAAGTCTCAGAGATCGTTAATATTACTATACTTTCTTTGAACTACTTTCTAAAATATCCAAGTTTCTTGACAATCCTGGATCTGAAATCTGGATAGAGATCTCGCGCTGTGAAGTTGTGTGCCCGCTGTCTCGCTTGAGGTCTGGCTTTTGTGTTTAGTTTTTCTTTTGACAGCTTTGACTGTTATAAAGTCCTCTGTTTTTGATTTTTTAAATTATTTTTCTCAGTTTTGACTGATTGTGCCAATAATTTTGTTGTGTCCTAAGTATTCTTTTCACTTGAAGATGAGAACAAATTCCAGATCGCAAAACGTTGTGAAACTTGTTACAGTAGAACTTCGATAGTTCAACACTCGATAGTTCGGCAGTCTGTATACTTCGACACGGCCCGTGACGACATGACATAACGGTAGCGGCGACCGATAGTGTCCTTGACGGGTTCGCCAGTCAGTGATCGGAGCCCGCTTAATGTTTTCACAAACATGCGCTACCGCCTTTTTTATAAATAACTCATCCTTCCTACCCCCTACCCCGTCCTATCAACCCCCTTCCCAGTAAGTAGGTCAAGTCAGTTCACTCGAGACGCTGCGGGAGTTAAACACGTTTTTTATTCTTTCGTGATACGCTATTGTTTTTCTGCTTATAATAATCCCTGTGTTAAAAAGTTCCATATACTCCCTATAGTTCGACATTTCGATAGTTCGACACCCCTTTAGTCCACAAAGTGTCGAACTATCGAGGTTCTACTGTATTCCCTAATTGATTAGAGAATAACAAGTTCTCTAAAAAATGCATAACATGAAAGACCAATCTGAGATACTGCTAATATTTAAAACAGTTAATTGAAGAGACTAGATACAGAACGATACTCCCAGTAATTCTTAAAATATTTTGATTGAAAAAACCATTTCAAATCAAAACATAAATTCAATACACTATTTATTGAATATACATGAACCTTCACATTACCTTCCTATTTTCAGACTGAAGAAGGTACTGTGTTGTTGGCATTTGTAAATTAATCAGGGTTTTGATTTAAAAAATATATATAAATGTGCGGGTGTGTGTGTGCATGTCTGTCAGACAGTAATTCGGTTAAAGTGTTAACACTTTTTAAAGGAAAAAGAATCGGGTAATAAAAAGCAATGTGTTTTAATGAACTCAGATTTATATTAAATAACTAATTCATATCAGTTTAATAGGGCTTGACGATATTTAAAAAAATAGTCTATTTTTTATAAGTAAATATTGGGAGTTTGACTAGAGTGTTTACATATTATGTAGAGATTACAGCAAGACATATGGCTGCATTATGAGGCAGAAAATGTGGCCCATTTTAAATAAGTACAAAATACCCCAAAAGTTAATAAATTTAATCACAATGTTTAGGTATAGAAGGATCAAGATGCAAAGTAAGGGTGGAGAAATAATACACAGATAGTTTTAAAGTCAATGCAAGGGTTAGGGGTTGGTCTTTCTCCCAAACTATTTAACTTGGTTTTAGAGGTAGCTTTAAGAAAGGTAAAAGATATAGCAGCCTATGTTGTTGAAAAAATAAATGTTTTAGCATATGCAGATGATGTTGCACTCATTGCAGAAAATAGGGAAGATCTAAAGAATTTAGCTGAAAAATTATTATTAGAAGCCAGGAAAGTTGAACAGTATGAAAATATATGAAAATATGTAGGGAATGAAACAACACCGTTAAAAGTGCTGGACTATAGCTTTAATTTAACTAACAAATTTCAATATCTAGGTGTAACAATAGTCAGTAAGTACCTAATATACCGGTAGAAAAAAATGAAATTCTATATAGAATTAAAACAGCGGATGGATGCTTATGGGGCCTTTAAACAAGCCGCTGAGCAGCAAATTACTTCGTAAGAAAATCAAAATCTCAGGATCTATAACAAAAACCTATAATACTCTACGACTGTGAAGTTTGGTCACTAACAATGTCTTCAGAAAATAACTCATAACCTATGCAAACAAAGTATTAAGGAAAATATTTGGACCTATTTATGAAGTAGGAGTTTGGAGAATCAGAAAAAATAGAGAACTGAGAGAGATTTATAGTGAACCGGGTATAATTGCAGCAATAAAAAGCAAACGGTTAAGATGGCTGGGCCACATATTGAGAAAGGACAACACCAGCAGGATAAAACAGGTTTTTAATGATAGACCCAATGGTAGAAGACCTCTAGGAAGACCAAGACTGTGTTGGAGAGACCAAGTGCTGAAGGATACAAGAAAACTTGGGACAGGAATAGAAATGGCGAATGACAGAGAAGAGTGGAGGAGGCGAGTCATTGGTGAGGCCAAAAACCATCTTGGGTTTAGATGGCCACAGTAGTAAACTATATAGGCTGTTAAGCGTACATCAAACTGAAGTACTGAATCACTTCTTATTGAAATATCAACAATAACTAACATAGGGTATACCGGTATGTGAAATACATCTAAAGAAGACCAGTTTCTGAGAAAAAAAATTATGACCTAATAAATAGGTTTAGTACGCACACTTACCTGTATTCTTCACATCTGGAAACTCTTTGGTAAGGGTTGGTCGAATTAGTGACAGAAATTGAAAATAAGGAGTCAATGGCTTTTTGGGTTTTGGAGAAAGATTCAGCTTCTCATAGACTGATTGTTTGTGAATACCACATTTTTGATTAAAAGATAATGCTGAAAATCTGAAAAAGAACAAAAACTATGAAATTATTAGGAAAAGTTTACAATTAGCATAGTTAAGTACCAGATACTGAGTTACTTACATTAAATCTGTTAAGTATTAGATCAGTGATTCCAATCTTTGTTGGGTTCAGGGTTGCTTACTCTTTACGATAAAAATTTTCTTTCACTAATCTTACTGTACTCAAGTTTTTTAACTTATCAAAAAAATTATGGGGAAATCCAGGTAAGGTAGGCCTGAGTCCTATCTTCCTTTTTCTGGCGGGGTTCAGCACTTCTAGGGAACCATTCAGGCATTTGCCTAAGTGAGATAAGTCGTGCTACCTCACCTCAGAATTGCCAGCATGAAACCTGAGACCTCCTGAATGTATGTGAGGTGTAATATTTGCTACCTCAATCGATTGCACTTTTTTATATATGACGTTTGTACAGTTTTGTTTGTATTCTTCTTCACAAAATGTTTTTCTTAACTGTATTAACAGTTTCTTCTTCACAGCAGAAATGATTTGAATATTTAACACACTAACTTAAGATAGTTTCAATAATTTGAAAGATTTTGTTAATTTGTACTCTTAATATTTTTTTTCTTCAATATCCTGTCTTTGCGTGTTACTGTTTGTAGTCGCTGTTGGCAACCAGCGTGTGGCGGGCGGCACCAATCAACAATCAATATAAGTTAAGCTGATGTACGTTAATGATGTGTATTTATTTTTATTAAATATGTGATTGTTTTTTATAAAAATATATGACTGTTATTGAATGTGTCAGAGTCAACAAGTTTTGTTCAATTTGTTTTATTCGTGATAAGATTTATTCTGTCTCACTAGATTATGGCATCGTCCAAGATAAAACAAAAACAGTGATGTCGTTGGCAAATTATTTGTAAACATTTGATTTGTCTAATTTTGATTTATTGATTTACCATAATTTATTTAGTAGATTTTGTGTTAGTCAAATGAATAATCTTTTCATACCTATATGAAAAACCAGGATAGGTTAACCAACTAACTATTGATTAAATCTATATCTATTTAAATACAAAATTCCAATCAACTCCCAGCCAAACCATTACACCTAGAAGCAAAAAATTTGGCATGTAGACTCCTCTTATAGCATAGGCACCCACTAAGAAGGGATTTTAAGAAATTCCCACAGGGCTATGCCCCACGGGGCTTCAAATTTCCAACCCTGTGTTATTCTTATGGACATTCACTTTGGTTTGAGCTGATGAAAATTCTATCAGCTGATTATGACTAGTAGTAGTTCCACAGGTCAACCACAGAATGCAGCACACACAACTATCGTATTCCCGGGTGAAACCGGGAACGATGGCAGCTGGTATGAATATATAATACATTTTTGAACTTATGTAATATAATTAAATAGGCCTAAATAGAGTTACCGGTAAGTGCTTATATACAATAGACTACTTTATTTTCCCTTTCTATGTCTATATGTTGGATACTGAATAAATTACAGCAATCTCGTAACTCAGCGAGTTCCAATATCCAAGGCTTTGGGCTGTTCTAGGAAATTATAAATTAATACAATCTAACATTCAAGATTATTGATGATGAAAAGTTCTTATATTCCACAACACCCCTAAGTCAAGACTTTGTTTTTTTTGAAAATTCTGCTGTCACGTTAACGTTAAATGGGAAACCCTTTTTACTAGTGCTGTTCACAGAACCCCTTGTATGATCAAAATTTGATCAAAACTCCACCAGGATTCCTGTCAATAAACCAACTAGAGTGTCACTGATAGTAAACAAATAAGAGTATAACTGTTAACTTATAAGAATAAGCTTTATAAAGGTTGTACCGGTAAATGAAAATTAGGCTAGACCTACGTAGCCCTTAGCAGAACTGAGTTTGAATTTTCTGTCATATAATAGGACTAACTTAAGTGACTAAAAATATTAAACTTAAGTATACCTATATTTTTATTAAATAATCAACCAATTTTTATATAAAATAGGTTCTGGTAGAAGTAACCTTTCAAAAAAGTTAGGAGTTAATCTTTGGTTGTTGCCTTAAACCCTATTGAGCCCTAAAAACTTATAACGATATATCGTCATTTGAAATACCTAAATACATGGTTGGTTAGGGTATGAACAATCATAACGTTAGAAGCAGAGCATACAATATGAGTCCGACGTGTGGTAACCTGTTGGGGAAAAGGAATTAATATGACTAAGTTAGCATATAAGCATAAGTTTCCTAGCTTGTAATGCACATGGTCCGATACAACTGCTAGCCAATCAGGTTGGATGTGCAGTCAACTTGCTATCCGCCCAGCCAGGGTGTAGTGTTGGATCGAGGGTTTGAATCCCTTATCAGTCGATGATTTTTATGTGAAACTCAAGGAGAGTTCCCCTGTCAGTGGCAGAGTTGAAGGGGAGGGCAGACCTTAAGCAAACAGTGGGCAGCACGGATCTAAGCCGATTGGATGGATGAAATTTTTGTGAGTTGCACATCTTAGAAGGTGTTTTACTACGGTTTACCTAAACTTAGGTCTACTGTGTCTGTGTATTTCCACCGGAAGCATGTTTTCTTACCATTCAAGCATCAAAATAATTTAAAAAAATAATAACTGAACAAGATTGAACTACTCCATTCACGGGGCTCAAAAGGGTAAGACAAAAAAAGTGGTAAGTTATTATTAGTATGTTTAAGATCAACACTCATTGGGAATAGGCCTATTAGATGTGTTGAACTATTTTCATAAATTATATTAGAGGCTGTAACCTAGACTAAGTAAGACAGATTTACCTGTAGTAAAATGCATTATGAAAATTATTACTTATCAATTTAATTTGTTGCTGCATATTGTATGGTTGTATATGAAAATTTGTAAATATGTTTTACATCAAAACGGTTTCGTTGAATGCATACGGATAATTCAAAAATCTATTTATAATGATGTATTTTTCATAACCTCAAAACCCTAAAATCAAACAAAACCGACATAACACTGTTCGTTCAAACCAAAGACGCACGCATAGAGATTTACTTGGAGCCAGAAAATCTTGAAGCGTCAAAGAGTAAAAACTAATTATTTACCTCAACGAGATATGTTGGCCGATACAACCAACAAGGTTTATTAGTATAACTGGAGGTAACATTGCTTCACTATTTTTGTCGAAAAAGTGAGCCGGTGATTTTGCCAGGTTGGTACACTGGCGAGGCAAATTTCTCGTTCTTCTTTGAACTATCCTAATTGGTTGTTTTTTTTCCCTATAAGTGTATCTACTTATGAAAATCACTGGAATAAATGTAATAAAATTTGGAACAAATCCATTTTTTCGTTTGATTTATGCATCTACTGTTGTCATGAAATATGATTAATTACAAGTAAATAAACAAATACAAGTTTATTAATGTTCAAAGCATGAGCAGGGTCACTTTGTAGACTCGTTCGATTTCAGCGAGTAGTTATTTGCCTCACCAAAACTTTGCAAAGAACGGCTTGCAATTTTGTTCATCAGTGTTGCCTCCAGTATTACCAATAGAACTACCTGGATACAATTGAGTCTAAGTGCCACAATTGCAGCTAAAACCATTCAACAAGCTGGAGAGGCTGAAAAGTCCAAAAAGCATCGTGAAGCACAGTCGGTGATTCAAGGCCCCCATTCCACAAAGGACAGGACGTAGCAAAATCAAAAACAGGTGCCCAGGCTGTCAACCAAACCTATCCCCCCGTCGGGACTCACTGTGGCAACGAGGCGATGTATAACGGCGATGGATAACGTAGCAGAACACCTGACTACTGATAATGCTTACACGATGATTATGCTTGAAAATTAGAAGGATTAAAAGGCTACAAAACAACTGCACATTTTCACCTATTTTATTTTAATTTATTTTTATATAGCGGCATAGGGGTTAAGGCATAGACTAACTACAGTATAGTTAGTCTATGGTTAAGGTGACGGACTTCGAAACCTCGTGTTCGTAGCGGCCCGTCTTGGATTCGAATTTCAGTCCTGGCAAATAAATTGTATCAGTACTAGGTTACTTGTACTATAACAGCTCGCGCCCTATATATGGATACTAGAAAATAATTCACTTACCAGTGCCAGATTTAGGAGCTCTGGGCCCATAGGCTCAATCTGTGGATGAGGGCCCTTGTTGACGTCCAGATCCAAAATTTTGTTCTTACATCGGGGCTTTTGCATGTGCTTTTGTGCGGTGCGAGCCTCTAGGCGCGCGCCTATGTAGCCTATGCTTAAATCCTGCCCTGTCACTTACTAAGATTACGTATCATCATATACTATCGTGCTGTTGTTTACATTATAGTACTATATGAAATGTGTGAACGATAGGAAACACAATGATAACGGGACTTTGGTCGTCTGCACTACCAATGTCGGAGTTTTTGGTAAAAACAATGTGCAGCTTTCAGTAAAATTTACTGAGGAAAAGGTAAAATCTTTGTTCCCATAAGATTAACATGGGACATTTAATTAATACGTTTTTTGGATTTTCTCCGCAACCAAAATTAGGTAATGATTCAAAATACTAGATTTTTTGAGCTCTATAAAATTATCAAAACCTAAATTGAGTGAGATTCAAATGTTGCAGTTAAAGATGCAAAAAAACTGTTTTTTGGAAAATTTTAAATCCCCATAAATTCCTCTTTTTATGGTCCTATCTTTCTGGTTTTTGAACTGAAAGTTATGAATGGCTCTCTCACACATTTGTGCTCAATTTGATCGAAATAAATTTTGATTATAATTTATCGCGTTCACATTCATATATATGATGTACAACACCCCCCCTAAAACCCCTCTTCAAATAATGTGATCGGTCTGCTTTTCGAACTCATTCAAATTAATTATACTTCACATATCTGTGCCAAATTTAATTAAGATCGGATTTTTTTTACGAGCGTTATCATGTTAACGGTCACCAAAAAATTTGAAAATTCTGTTGCTCATAACATATGTAAAAAATTGGAACAAATAGTGTTTATTGCAGTTACATATTAGTTTACGTCAAAAATCGCAAAAATCGTTTTATATCTGGAATCTAAAAATAGAAATATATAAGTTCCAGTCAACAAAATAGGCCTATATGTTTATCAACGGTACACTATACTACTTTTACCCTCCCACGATTCAACCCACGGTAATAATTTAAAAAATTGCATGCTTTAAATTTAATGTCCTCGTTTTTATACGGTGGAATTTGTCCAACATGCTCTAACACACTTGCGTATTTAAAAACTACTAATATTTCTTGATAATCTGGAGGCTAACAGTTAAAAATTAAAATATAGAATTTCTTTCATTTTATTACTATGCAAGACATTAAAGCAATAAAGATTCAAATGCTCCAGCGTCGTTAACATGAAGTTGTTCATACATACAATTACACCCTTGAAACGAGCTAGTGACCACCATGTTTAGATGGCTTGGGAGTTAGGCTGGGTAGCTTAACTTGGCATTACAACAAAACTGATGTGCGTGCTTAGTCTGATGGCTTTAAGGGGCTGTTCTCTGATGGCCGACGAAAGTGGTAAAGTAATGCTAATTTATTTGCTAATCGTTCGCAGAAATTAGCTCAAGCTGAACATGGCACTTCAAATGTTTTCATTTGAAGTATTGTTTTTATTTGTAAAATTCATTATTAGGTATGGATTATTCCCTATTAAAAACTCACACACACACTGTAAGATTATTTTTTTTCTTTTACTCTTAAGTTTGAATCATAACTCGCTTAGCTTAGTGAGATGGAAACCAGGAAATTGATTGAAATGACACCAGCGTCTGTAATAACATATACCTTTTAATATTCATTAATCAGATGACTATTTCTTCCTTATTATATAATGATAAATATTCGTGACAACCCTTTAAATAGAGGCCTCTGTGCCCTAACTCCTATTTATAAAATACAACTGAAATGACAAACACAATATAAATCAATACTCTCTTAAGCTAACAAATCATTAATAAAGATCACTCTGTTCTGGCATGGCCAAAGTTCTTTAAGGCAATTTATACGTCACAGTCCACACCTTCCATATGAATACACACCCTTAACTCGATATTTAACATTTAATTTACATTGCTGGGCATGTAGCCGTTAATCTACCATTAAAGGTTTACTCAATTCACTTTATTAGTTTAGTCCTTTATATTTCATCCATCAATTACGCATCAAAATAATTACCCTTAAACCTTTCCAAATTAAACATTGTCACATTATATTACATTAAAATGTTAAGCCATGTGGGCCTTTATACTTCAATAATCAATTCATTCATGTAACAGTTATTCATTAACACTTACTAAATTAATTGAACGATGGTTAATGACATCGAGCTACTGCTATCTTTATGTACAACTATTTTACACCTCAACTTGGCCTATAGGCCATTCTGATTATGTCTACCGTCTTTAATTTATTTTAACAATTAACCCTGCCATTTACTCTGAGGCTACTTAATTATATATATATATATATGTTTCCCCTTTCTGTTTGGATTATTTATTGCTTGTATTAGTAATCTTTAACTTTTAATATCTTCATCATTGCTAAATCATTATTATTATCAAATCATTTCCCTTAACCTTCGACTGTTCTCTCAAATTTTCCCCTTTTAACTAGAGGTGCAATTTAGTGAAGATCACATACCACGCAGTCCGGAATTTTGGCTGTCAGGCGGTCTCCCAGCGTTGTCGGTCCTTGGTCTCTCCGTGGTCCCGTCTAGTGGTCAAGGTGTCCAGGAGTGGTCCAGCGTCCAGAAGTGGTCCTGGGTCCCTTTGTCGGTGGTTGTCTTGAAGAATTCTCCCAAGGCTCCTCCGGTCGCAGACACGGTCCGTCCTCTTCTCCCTCTGGGTTGTGGTCGATGTAGTGCTTCTCTTGGCCCTGCGTTGGTGGACTTGGTTGGAAGGTCGACAACACCCGGTATTTTACTATAACCTAAGTGTTGCGGGACTTACTCGATCCAGCCCCCCTTACTTCCCAACACTTCACTTCTTGCCTCTCTTTTTCTGACTGTCCATCCTCTCTCCTCGATATGTTTCCCCCGATATCGTGTTTCCCCCAAATTCGGTCGACCACGCCCACGTCAACCAATCACGTCGATTCTGGACTCCTACACCCGCCGTGATTCGTGTCCGTAGCTGGTCAGCATTCCGCCGCCATCATTGGAATTTTTGGTGAGTTACTTTGATTTTGTCGCTTGAACCCTAGGTCATTTACCTGTGTAATTTGACCGTTTATTTCCTGTTTTGTTACTCTGTCATTTCCTGTTGTTCCCAATTCCAAGTCTTTGACCTCAGCTTTACTTCGTAGTTAATTGTACTCATATTTTTATGATTTTATTTTAGGGATTTTATTAACCAATAAAGTTCATAATGTTTACACTCCCCTGCTTGGGAAAATTTTTCGTCCCCGAAAAATAACTTAAGTAGTGAAATGAAGGTGACATCAATGAAGTATGTTGTTTGTTAGTATAATGTTCTATGAATTCAACCATCACTAATGTAACATATATTCTTGATGTGAAATTTGTAAACATGTATGTTTCACTGGAGTTAAATGTAATTTGGAAGTTTGAGTTCACCATTAAATGTCATGAAGTATCTAGTCTGCCGGCAAATTAACTAGCCTGTCTCCACGAGAATTAATAGGTGTACAAATTTTGAAGTTATCATAAGTTTTGTTTATCGATCAATAATTTTGGTTCAGTAATATGCTATTAAATGTCATGAAGCCTTAGCTTTAGCGCTTTTCACTAACTCTCCGCAAGATTTAATAGCTATGATATTATTTAATTGTCTTATTTCCATCTCCTTAGAGAATATAATTTACGTTTTTGTAACGCAGTAATGTAATTTCCTCAGCTAGTAGCAGCTCTATTCAGCTGAATAATCTGTAGCCTGTCTGTAAGTGCAACGTGGCTTGTTTCTCACGCGTGTAATCTTATCCGCATATCCGCAACATCCTGTCTGTCGCTTCGTGTTGTTGTGTCTGTGTGTTCATAGTATGTCCCCAGTCGAGAGTGAGTATGGCTTTGGTCCAGTGTCGATCCGCGTCGGATATGTGTCGAAAACGTGTTAAGGTTTTTTTTGAGTGATAAGTGGTCTTCCTTCCTCTTTTAGATGCTTTAATCTTCTGTGTTTGAGTGAGTGTGGATTATTTATCGGATACCCTCCAAACTTTAAGGTATCGCAGCTGATTTAAGTCATTAAGACATATTTTTTTTGTCGGTCAACTTTAATTTCCTTTTACAAGCGTAGTACATTCATAATTTTTATAAATATTTTCCTTATTTAATTTTATCAAGGTGATCCCAATTTTGTTATTTAACTTCGTATTTCAATTTCCGCAATATAAATGTCAGGACTCGTTATATTGTTTAGAGCTCAGTTCATGTGTGGGAAACCCTTTATAATTTTTTTTGTAATATTTGTTAATTATTTGAAGTCTGTCAAATGCTTAGGTTCATAATTTTTATCGCATGAACCTAAATTTTGTAAATTCATTTGTAAATTGCAATTTATTGAGTTACCAATGGAATCTCAACTATCTAGTAATATATGGGCCATTAGATGATACTAGTAGTAGTAGTTATTAGGCTTAAAGAGTCGAGCCTTCTTGGGTTCCTCTGTAGATTAGAAGTTAGTCTTTATTTTTAAGGAAATAACGTATTCCTAATACGTATGTAGGCCCAAGTTAATTTATTTATTTGATGGGATTTTTTTGGTAATTGTTTTGTAGATGTTTCACAGTAGTTGACCTCTTAGTACTTTAAATTAATTGGCAACAGTGTAACCTTGACGCAATTTTGACTGTTTCCCAAGCAGCTCGTTGTGTATTAAGTCACAAATTGAATCTCAGTTGCGCACTCTGGTCGTAGGTGATGCAGATGTAAATAGGGTGCTTTGTAGAGAAATTTCCTAATAGGGGAAGATTCTAACAGTAGGAAAGCTCCTTGACACGTACGCATTTCTAATACGTTCATTACGTTGTCGTCAATAGAGGTTCTGTTTGTGACGAATAATTTTAATTGTTTTTATTTAATTTCTTCTGTGAAACGGTTTAATATTCTCGACATGAACTGGTTCCTCCACTAGTTTTCCTCGTTTTTCTAAAGCCACTAAGTAAGTCAAATCATTTAATTTATCGGTGACATGGTAAGGTCCTTTATAGCAATTTTGAAACTTGCTATATTTTTGTGTGTGATCCGTTGGATATTTAATTAATATTTCATCCCCTGGTTGTAGTTCTAAATCCCTTCGTGTCTTGTCAAAATATTGTTTTTGACTATTTTGGGCCTTTTCTAAGATTTTTGGAATTTCCGTTCTAATTCTATGTATTAATTTAATCTCTTTTAATACGTCCTTGTCCTGATTTTCGTGAACATAAATGTAATCAGACGGGTGGTTTGCTTCTCTTGCAAAATTTAAATGAAATGGAGTGTAACCCGTGCTTTTATTTATCGTAGTGTTATATGCAAATGTTTTAAATTTTAACACGTCAGACCAATTGTGTGGGTCTTCCTGTATGTAGTGTGAAATTGCTTTCTTTATTACCAAGTTGCATCTCTCCGTTAAACCTTGAATACGTTGCATGTATGGAGGACTTGGCCGCTGTTCTATGCCTAAGCTTTGTAATAATTGTTTTAGTACTTGTCCCATGAAATGTGTACCCTGGTCGTGAGTAATAATTTTTGGACAACCGTATAAACAGAATATTTCCAATAATACCTTAGCTACGGTTTTTGCGTCTGCAGAACGAGTTGCACGTGTATATGCCATCCTCGTTGTGGGGTCTGTCATTACTAAAATGTATTTAAATCCATGGCTTTGTGTTATAGGGCCTAAGAAATCTATAATTAATCTTTCAAACGGTTTTGTTGAGGGGATTTGCGGTTGTAACTTTCCGTATTGCTTATAAGTAGCAGATCTCCTAAGTTGACAGTCTTTACATGTTTTAGTATAGTTTACAATGTCCTGATTTATACTGGGCCAATAATATCGTGATTTTATTTTCTTTCCAGTTTTAAAGCTTGAGAAATGCCCTCCTGAAAATATATTATCATGGAAGGTTTTTAATATTTCGTTAACCTTTTCCTGGGGTATTGCTAATAAATATTCCGTGTCCCTACCATTGAAATGTTTGTAATATAATATGTTATCCCTCTCTAGATATTTCCTGGATTCATGTCTGATTTTCTTCGGAACGGAATCTGGTGATATCTTAGCTAATTTTATTTGCTTTAAATAAGGGTCTTTTGCTTGTAACTCTTCAAAATTTTCTGTTTTTATCTCCTGAATGTTTAATGTAGCTTGAATTAGGTCCTGGTCTAACTCCTCTTCTGGTGGATTCCTAGAAAGGCTGTCCGCTAGTAGATTGTTAGTTCCCTTCTTATATTTTACGATTATATCGTAGTCAACTAGTGCGAGAGCAAGGCGATTTAGGCGTGATGAAGTGTTTTTAAAATTCTTATAATTTATGAGTGACTGACAATCGGTATAAACCATTGTTTGCCTGCCCAGCGTAAATTCCCTCCAGTAATTAACTGCATATACTAAGGCTAGCATTTCCCTTTCTGCATTAGAATATCGATTTCCGTTTCTGTGTATTTTCTTGATAAATATGCTATGGGATGCATAGTATTATTTTCAGGATTGATTTGCAAGTAACAGGCCCCAAGTGCAAATAATGAACTGTCAACATAAATAACTGATTCCCAATCGTCTTTCCAATGAGCAAGTAATGGTGGATTAGTTAAAATTTGCTTTATTTTATTAAAAGCTTGTTCACAATCTTCATTCCATTTAAAAGGTAAATTTTTGTTTGCTTGTTTAATTAACTCTGTTAGGGGTAATATAATTTGGGCATAATTTTTAATATGCTTCCTGAAAAATGATGACGCGCCTAGGAACTGACGCACACGTCTTATACAGTCTGGCCTTTTAAATTCTTGTATAGCATTAACTGTAGATTGTTGAGGTAAAATTCCTTGCTTTGAGACTGTGTATCCAAGTATATCAACTGTTTCATATAAAAACTTGCATTTTTTTGTGTTTAGCTTTAAATTAGCTTTGTGTAATATTTCTAAAATTATTTCCAAATTTTCTAAATCCTGTTGAAAGGATGATCCGTAAACTATAACGTCATCAATATACGATATAACTTTATTGTACAGGTGCTTATTTAATAAAGCTAATATCGCTTTGCTGAATACAGCGGTTGAAATTTTTAATCCCATGGTTAACCTTTTGTATCTTAACAGACGATCTTGCGTTTTAATCGCAAGTATGTTTCTGTCTTCTTCTCTTACAAGTAATTGGTGAAACGCTCCCTTGAGATCTAATTTTGTGAACGTGTTTGCTTTATTTAAGCAATTTAAAACTAAGTTAACTGATGGGGTAGGATGTACACAGTTCTTTAAAATGTTGTTAATACGACGCATGTCCGCAACAACGCGAGCCGAATTGTCGCGATTTTTTGTTACAAATACTGGTGAAGCATATTCGCAAAATTCTGGGCATTCCTCTAAAATGTCTGCTTCTAGTAATTGGTTTAAAAGTTTATCTAGTTCCTGTCTCTCCTGCATACTCTGTCTATAAGGTGGGCTGTTTACGGGTTTAGCATTTGGAACTAATTCTAATTGTATTGGTGGCAAATTAGCTGGTTCAAGGTCCTCTACCTTCGTGGTGAACATAGATTTGTATGTATGTAGCAGTTTACTGACCATGTTATGCTGCTGTACCGTTAGGTGTGGTGATATGTTAAGTTCTATGCCATCCTTATTTGTGACTGTTTGTTTACGTAGGTCCCGCGTGCCTGGCTGTTGTCGCGGCCT
The DNA here is from genome assembly GCA_963675035.1 of Allygus modestus. Classification (NCBI taxonomy): domain Eukaryota; kingdom Metazoa; phylum Arthropoda; class Insecta; order Hemiptera; family Cicadellidae; genus Allygus; species Allygus modestus. The sequence continues at coordinate 299,093,353 of OY776112.1, forward strand.
TGTTGTGTCAGCACAAGTGTCGTCTTTGTTTACTTCCTCAGTGAGGTAGCCTAATACAGTGTTGGCATTTATGTGTTTTGGGAAGCTAGATGCATTATAAATAGTTATATAGCTGCCCTCATCTGCTTCTGCATCTATTAAATATGCATGGCATTTTTTCTTTTCTTTTAAGGACTTTTCCGACTCAAAATATGTTTTATGACTTAGTTTATGTTTAAGCTTTATTCTCCTATGCTGATGAGGTGCTATTACCATATCCTCTTCGGTTCTCATGTCAATGATCTTATCTCTGGAAACCATCTCAGTACTGTTAATGCTTTTGATTTGTATCAACCATTTTTTCCCCATTTTTATTTTATGTTTAAATTGGCCTAAGTTTATCACAATTTCTTTTGTGTCGAAATTTAATTCAACCCTGTTCTTATTTAGGAATCTATTCCCTAAGATTATTTCGCTCGTGATATTCGGAGTGACAAAAAATTTATCCCTGATAATTATATTATCTATTTCTAATGCAATTTCCGCAATCCCTAAAATGTTTATGGGAGTATTATTTGCCGATACAACTCTTGGCAATTTTCCTGTCTCAATATTTGTCCCTTGTACGAACTTTGAATTTATAAGGTTTATATTTGATCCGGTGTCAACTGTACACTGAATTATTTTGTTTGGATTTTGAGTTAACTTTGCATTAAGTGTTAACACTGGTACTCTCTTGTCTTCCGTTTGTTTTATTTTAAATAGAGTATCATGTAACTCCTGGTTTCTTAACTGTTCTTTTCTCCTTGGCTTATGTATCCTTCCTTCTGATACTAGTGTAATGTCACAGCTGTGGATCATGTGTTGCGTTCCTTGCTCTTCCAGCTGCCTGCATATTTCTTCCTTCTCCTGTTCCATCAATGTGTCTCCTTCTCCCCTGTTCTCCTGTACCTCTGTTGTTCCTTTGACTTCCTTTGTTCCTTCCCTTTGTTCCATCCTTACTGTCTCCTCTTCCTTCTTTATAGCTCGTTGCTCTTCTCTGGCTCCTTCCCTTAGTCTCATTCCACCTGATAATGGCTGTAGCTGTTTTCTCCATTGCACTCTGCGCTCCTTAGTCTTGCAAGTGTGGTATATATTGTGGTCTTTTTTCCGAGGGTTAATTATGTTCTCTTCATGTCTTCTTTCTTCTCTTCTGTGTATGTATTTCCTCTTCTTCTTTATGTTCTTAGCTTCATCTAGCTTAGGAAATTCCTTCTCGTAGTTGTATATTCTGAACTGGGGTTGTATTTGTTTGTAGGGCGAATTTATACTTTGTTTTAAGCAGGGAACCTTCTCTTTGTTGTTAGTATAGAGAGGGCCCCTTCCTATGCGTTTTTTGTATCCGGTTTTCCCCTTTGTAGTTTGTAGCATTCTTCTTTGTTGTGGTTGCTCATCCTACAATAATCACAATACTTGGACCTTGTCTTCATCATTTCCCCTGTTTGCTGCCTCTTAAACCTGCAATCCTGCGTATTATGGTTGTTTCTTCTGCAGTAACTACAATATGTAGTAAAATTCCTGCTTCCGTTATATGGAACTTCTGCTCTTGGGGTTGCATGTCGTGGGCCCCATGATGTTGCATGGTAGTTGGTCTGGTAGCCTCCTCTGCTCATGGTGTGCCGTGGTGTCCATTGCACTGGGTGTCGTTGCGTCGTCCTATATCCAGTTGGTCCCCTGTAGTTGGTTCCTCTTCTCCTGTAATTGTTGCAGTATTCCCTGTGTTGGTTTGGCTTGTCGTGTTGTTGATATATTTGTCGCTGTGGCGTTTGTTGCATAGTCATGTTTGAAATGACCTGAGTTAGGGTCCTTATTTCTGCATGTAAATTGTTTATTTCCTGTCTATTGGTGGTGGTTTACCTAGTGTATCCCTCTCTTTCTGCTCTGCTGTATTTTTCTTGATTTACCGATTTAATTTGTAGCTGTAACTCTATTTTCTTTAAACTCTTTTCTAGCTGTTCTAAAGTGTCACAAGTTTCTGATAACACCCTATCACAAAATTCAGGTCTTAGGCCTTGTATAATGTACTGCCCTATTCGTTTTTCTGACATATTGGGGTCATGGCGCCTACACAAGGTTAGTACCTCCAAGTAATATGTTAGCACAGGTTGGTTCCTACCTTGCACTTTTTTATCTAAGATGTTCTGCAAAGTTTGTGCCTGTGCAACCGGGGTGAAAGTGTTGATAAAGGTTTCCTTTAACTCATCCCAATCGTGTATCACCTTCCCTTTTGTGAAATGTTGATGCCATGTAAGTGCCGTCCCTGCTAGGTGTGCCGGAAATAATTTTATTTTTGAAGCATCCTGCCAATTATTTGACTGTGCCGCGATTTGATACTTGTCTATAAAATCGTTGGGGTTTTCAGTTGGTAGACCGTAGTACGTACCAGCAGATATTAACGGTAAATTTTCTTTTGGTGTCGTCATGTTATCCTCGCGGTCTCCTATGTTGTAGTTATCCGTGAGTGCTCTATGATTTGCCCTATTCGTCCCTTGGGGTGTAATTTGACCTGGAGGGTCGTCTGTGTCCACTGAAGCTAAGTCAATGTCCTCGTAGTCGTCACCGTCACTGTCCTCGCTGGCTGGCGTGTCGTAAAGGTTTTCCCTATCCCTAATGAATTGTTCAATTCTCCTAAGCAATGGGTATTTTTCTAACTCAACCTCGGTTAAGAATCTTTTCCCTAATAACTTTCTTAAAATGAATTTTTTTTCTTCAGACCAATTATTTTTTAAATAAGCTTTAAGATCGGCTACAATGGGTCTTAATTCGGCAACTGTGTCCTCGTCTTTGTATTTAATGTCAAACTTCACTAATATTGCTTGTAGCTGTTCTTTCTGTACCCTATAAATATCCGAAGGCAAGGAAACTTGGTTTATTGGCATTTCATTTTATTTTAAATTAACAAAACCCTAGACAGTTTTATTTGTATTTATTTATTACTGTTATACAACCTGTGTTTTATGTTTTATTAAACCCTGACGACTTTTATTATTTTATGCGATATATCTGTTGATTAAATATATTGTAGGCTATTTTTTTATTTGTAAGTGCCCTACAGTATTAACCGTTTAGTCGATTACTTCCCTTCAATTCATTATTTTTGTCCCTATGCAGTTTTATCCTATCTCAGAAATACCTTCTTATCTCTATAACCATCTTATGCTAATAAAACATCACTCACTCTGTGTCAATTCAATCAATTTTATGGTAATTAAACCAATTCAGCGATCTCCACCATGTAAGATTATTTTCTTTCTTTTACTCTTAAGTTTGAATCATAACTCGCTTAGCTTAGTGAGATGGAAACCAGGAAATTGATTGAAATGACACCAGCGTCTGTAATAACATATACCTTTTAATATTCATAAATCAGATGACTATTTCTTCCTTATTATATAATGATAAATATTCGTGACAACCCTTTAAATAGAGGCCTCTGTGCCCTAACTCCTATTTATAAAATACAACTGAAATGACAAACACAATATAAATCAATACTCTCTTAAGCTAACAAATCATTAATAAAGATCACTCTGTTCTGGCATGGCCAAAGTTCTTTAAGGCAATTTATACGTCACAGTCCACACCTTCCATATGAATACACACCCTTAACTCGATATTTAACATTTAATTTACATTGCTGGGCATGTAGCCGTTAATCTACCATTAAAGGTTTACTCAATTCACTTTATTAATAGTTTAGTCCTTTATATTTCATCCATCAATTACGCATCAAAATAATTACCCTTAAACCTTTCCAAATTAAACATTGTCACATTATATTACATTAAAATGTTAAGCCATGTGGGCCTTTATACTTCAATAATCAATTCATTCATGTAACAGTTATTCATTAACACTTACTAAATTAATTGAACGATGGTTAATGACATCGAGCTACTGCTATCTTTATGTACAACTATTTTACACCTCAACTTGGCCTATAGGCCATTCTGATTATGTCTACCGTCTTTAATTTATTTTAACAATTAACCCTGCCATTTACTCTGAGGCTACTTAATTATATATATAATGTTTCCCCTTTCTGTTTGGATTATTTATTGCTTGTATTAGTAATCTTTAACTTTTAATATCTTCATCATTGCTAAATCATTATTATTATCAAATCATTTCCCTTAACCTTCGACTGTTCTCTCAAATTTTCCCCTTTTAACTAGAGGTGCAATTTAGTGAAGATCACATACCACGCAGTCCGGAATTTTGGCTGTCAGGCGGTCTCCCAGCGTTGTCGGTCCTTGGTCTCTCCGTGGTCCCGTCTAGTGGTCAAGGTGTCCAGGAGTGGTCCAGCGTCCAGAAGTGGTCCTGGGTCCCTTTGTCGGTGGTTGTCTTGAAGAATTCTCCCAAGGCTCCTCCGGTCGCAGACACGGTCCGTCCTCTTCTCCCTCTGGGTTGTGGTCGCTGTAGTGCTTCTCTTGGCCCTGCGTTGGTGGACTTGGTTGGAAGGTCGACAACACCCGGTATTTTACTATAACCTAAGTGTTGCGGGACTTACTCGATCCAGCCCCCCTTACTTCCCAACACTTCACTTCTTGCCTCTCTTTTTCTGACTGTCCATCCTCTCTCCTCGATATGTTTCCCCCGATATCGTGTTTCCCCCAAATTCGGTCGACCACGCCCACGTCAACCAATCACGTCGATTCTGGACTCCTACACCCGCCGTGATTCGTGTCCGTAGCTGGTCAGCATTCCGCCGCCATCATTGGAATTTTTGGTGAGTTACTTTGATTTTGTCGCTTGAACCCTAGGTCATTTACCTGTGTAATTTGACCGTTTATTTCCTGTTTTGTTACTCTGTCATTTCCTGTTGTTCCCAATTCCAAGTCTTTGACCTCAGCTTTACTTCGTAGTTAATTGTACTCATATTTTTATGATTTTATTTTAGGGATTTTATTAACCAATAAAGTTCATAATGTTTACAACACTCACAGAGGAATACAAATTAATACACTCAAAATAAATAAGAAGTAAAAACACTTTAACTTTTAATATATTATCTACTATTTTAAATAGTTTAAAGTGGACTTTTAGTGAGTCTACACAGCATTAATATAAATTAACACTAATGCTACTCAATTAAACCGGTCTGGAAAGTTAATATTTTTCAATGAGCATGATCTTAAACCTACAAAATCAAAATCATGTGGTTTATTTAAAGATCAACTCTCAAAATGACATGTCCTGATTAGGTCCAAGGGACATCCCATGGTCATTCTGAAGGATGCCCCCAGGATGTCGTGGGGAGAGGACATTTTTGTGTCCTGGGGACATCCTGAGGGTATCATGAGGATATCGTGGGATGAAATAGGGATGATCCTGGGAAATCCTGCATATCCCACTGTGATGTCCTTGGGATGTCCTGGGGACAACCTTGTGATGTGTGGGTTGTTAGAGCGTGATTGAGCCACAAACAAACAAACAAACAAACAAACAAACAAACTCACAAACTTTCAGTTTAATACTATTAGAATGATTAGTATGATAGCTGGTACTTCAAATTTTGTCGGTTGTCTCTTATCGCTTAAATCTGTAACACATTTTAGTAGACACGTTAACGTATGCTTGCGGACCTTTGCAAAGTTCCATAGTTTATAATATATCAATTCAAATTTTCTCTAAGTATTTTTAAATACAAGTAAACTGTTTAAATCATTATTATTTGTACTCGTACATTCACACATTTGTAATCTTTCTCTGTCAGATTACAATATAAACAAATTATAATTATTTAGATATGTTGCAAATGGTCTAGATATTTGTTGACCTATTGTAAAAGTGTTTGGCTAAACAAGGTGTAAGTTAACAAAAGCTAAATATGTAACATGTCTTGTCAAATATATCTTTAAAAATTCAGTCTTCGTTCATCCTCTTACGGGAAGAATGAGCGTACACCTAGTTAGTTTCTGTTACTTATTTATGTGTTTATAATATCCTCGAAGTTTCACTATATTGATGATTATGGGCGGTATTAAATAACTTTGACCAAATATTCATAACCATTAATCAATATTCATCGACCTACAGATTACCCAAGTTCATTGTTTTACATTTTACTAATAATTTTTTTTACTTAGACTTAGTTAGGTTCTTCTAAAACAACTTTCGCAAAGTCGGCAGTTTTTTACCACACTTTTAGAAGGTTGTACAAGCCCTTAATTTACGAATGAAAATGTATAATGATTTTGAAATGTAAACATTATGCTTAATAATTAATTAATTAATTTTTATAATTAATTTACATGCTATTATTTATTCCAAATGTCTTTTAATCCATAAATAAAAAAGTACTGAATTATATATAAACAACAACTGATCATTTTATTTTATTTATTTGTGTCCTACCCAAAAAGAATCATTAATACATCTAGAGTGGCTAGAATTTATAGAGAATTATAGGAATATTCAATACAGTTTATGGATAAACAAAGATATGTTTTAACCACTCACGCGTATTAAAAAAAATAAAATAATGCGCTCTTGTGAAAAGTAATCCCAACCGGTTGTTGATACCCATTTTTTTTTAATAGGTGTCCGGTCATTGTCAAATCCAATACAATTTACAATATCGTGCTAAGTCGACATCGACATCTTAGGTCTACAATAAACAGCCGTGTCTACCCTCCCTGTGACTATCTGATAAAGTCTGTGGTGGTGCATGGCAGACGCTCGGACTAGGGCGGCGCCTCCATCTTGGACCGTCACACCCGACCGCCAGGCTGGCCGCACTCAGCGCTGCGAGTAGCTTCTCTAATGTGCTCGCTGTTGCACAGTCAATTTAAATTTTTTCTTGCCTTCCTATTAGCCTATTTTTGACTGCCGCAATCATTGTGTTCTTCTTTTACGTAGTTCAGTTGATGTTGAGAACAATTACTTACACTGAGTAATGCTACACATTCTTGGATTCAGTGTCCTCCAGAGCGATGACACAGAAATTATAAAATTTGTTTGGTTATTAACTTTACAGGTCTACTACAAGTTTTTTTTTGTGGAGACATGTTTTGAAAGGCAAGGTTATAACTAGGAGTCCTCTCTACAATCTAACTTGGCGAGGTACAGCCCTTTGGGGATACGTGAAATGAGAAACTGTACAAACCCAATTCAGAATGACAGGTCCATGAATCGAACCTGTAGCGTTGCAACTTTGCCACTTCACTCGGTAACAGAAAGATCTCTTACCACAAATAAATCACTTTTATTCCTGGAATCCACTTTTGTTGGTATCCACCTTCAAAGAGAGAATATTTTCGCCTGAAATAGTTTTGGCTGATTCTTTGGAGAGGATTTGATGGGACGAGGACAAATTTTAGGCCCAATCAACTACTCCAAGATATGTTGTACCAGTATGAATTTTCTAAAGAATAACAAGTGGAAGTGGAAGGTACTAAATAGACAAAATATACCGGTAACTACATAGGCAACTAACAGTAGGATTTTACTTGCAAATAATTTCTGGAAGGCTGGAAATCGTTTAAATATTTTTGTTTTATATACAAGTAACAGGGTTTGAAGTTTTTCAAATTATTCTTACTAAGCTTCAGTCACGGGACCACAAAAATATCACAATTTTGGATGATTTTTACAGTTAATTAAAAATATATCTACCCAGCAGGAAAAACTCATCTTGTAACAATTGTAGAGCACAAAGGATAAAAATACCACCAATAATAGGTAATATATGGTAGGTCGAATGACGTTTTTTTTTCTTAATCACTAAATGCAACAAACTCTACAGTTTTTATTTTATTTTTTTACTGATATTTGCAGCACTATTTAATGTTACTTCATGGTTTAATTCACACAAGCATTCACTTTTAGTGATTCCTTGGTGTGTCTGAATACCGGTGTAATTGGTGACGAGAAAATATACTGTCATCTTGCCTATGAAAAAGGAGTCATAAGTGAGGAAAATCTCATTGTTGGTCGTTTTTGTTATGTGGTATTCAAAAGAACCAATCGAGTTACCCCAATGAAAATCCTCACTTCTGCTGTCAAAACCAAAATGAAGAGGTGTCTGTGAACTCGGACACAATTTTCCGCCGAATTTCTTTTCATAAGAAATTTGAGGAAGTACGTATTCGCCGAACGAATAAATATATCGTAACAGCTGCCAACTTTGATGAAACAATGGCTCTCATCATGGAAAAATAACACTTCATTTTGACTTTACAATAACTTTACTTTACAATGATTTTTATTTAATGCCAATGATAGTTGTACAACCATCGCAAAGGAAACAATAAGACCATGGCTTTGTTTATTTACTCATTAATTTAATTAATTGTTATGCCCATATTTTGACCTCCAAAAAAATTTGAAGTACAAAATAGATTTTCAATACAGTACTGTACTTTTAGATGTAAACAATATTAAATAATTTACTATTTCAAAGCCAATTTTAACTTGTTCATAATTTACAAGTATATCAACAGCTCATTAAGATTTCCACCACGCTCAGCCGAGATTGCCGCAGAGCAGCGTGTTTCAACATGTAAATGTTCAGAAGTTTACCCGGCTCTGCTCCAAGGCCTCCCACTAACGTCCTCTGATCTCTCAGTGTGAAGACAATTGAATTACCATCTCGAGTGTTATGTTTATCCAACAGTACTTTGCTGCTGATTGTTTCATTACTTCACTTTCTTTTTAAATGTTAATACCAACATTTCATTATACAATTGTAGCCTTTATTTGTTTTAATATTTTAAATTGTATTAACTTTTGGATGAACTACTCGGAAAGAAAAATAAACATAAGCCAGGGTGGAATATTATTCTATGCTTAGTGAACAGTTTCAATGACCTTTTCCTAATAAGTCTTGGCCCTCTGAAAATTCAATGATATCAACATAACATTTTGTAATTTTAGGTACATTACTAGGGTTGTTGAGGTAAAGCGGAGTACTTATTTCTTAAAAGTAATGCCTTACAAGTTGTTGCAAATTACACTATACGTGGTGTACTGGCTGATTCTGAGTCAGGTATAAATTCTTGAAGTTGTTTGCAATTTATATCAGCAGAATTTTAAGCAGAAGGGTAAAGTGTTAGATTTTGTTTACATGATTATTTAACAGACGATGACACACTAAAGTAATGATAAAATTAAAGACATGCAACGTTCAACGTTCAATGATCAACTAACCGTTTAACTATGTGTAGTCATGTAATGTAATCAAGACAGTACGGAGTAGTAAGTGTTAGTAACATGACAATGTGTTTAACTGTATCTCGCCTAACAGCTTCATTAAAACCTGGATTAGTTGGAGGCTGAGCTTGACCTCTATTCTTCCTATGATCAGGGATAATTGACTATTAAATTAGATTCCTCACCACATTAACTAATACTGGTGGTTATTACATTAACTTAACTCTTAATTTCTTCTGTGTGGATTATTCTAAGAAAATGCTTGCAACTCTTTATTAAAATATAGTACCATTGACTATAAATAATGAAGGAGACATCCCATCCATATGGTCCAGCTGTCCCACTTTTAGTGTATGCTAGAATTTAAAATTGAAGTAGTTTGATTAGGTCATCGACAGATTGTGCTGCTGTCAACTATTTATCTTAGTTATTTACGTTAACTTTTAAAATATCTTCACCCCAGAAAGCAAGTAATAATCAACTTATGTTTGCTTCCTGACACACCAACTGTTGTATTATCCCCTCCTTGAGAGGATAAGTAATAGTTGACAGCAGAATACTCTGTTGGTGATTGGTGTTAACTACGACCTGTTTCAATCCTGGCATACACAAAACTAGGGACACATTTTATAATGGCAATGAGAAGTCTACTTCAGTATTTATAGTCAATGATAGTACTTTGTGTTTTAGGGTTTCCTAAAATGTAACAATACTTCAATCTATATAATTGTTTAAAACTTGTCACACTTAACAAGAGTTAATTTCAAAGTCAGTTTCTAGCGTTTATGAACCAAGAATTGCTTAACATTAGAATTTTTAATGATGTAGGATTAAAAAAGGGGTAATATGTTGTAATGACGTGACTATTTGAAATTTAACACTACAAAAAATAAAATCCAAATAGTTTTGCATTAGCTATTATTAGTGAATTTCCTTTGGAAAGTGAACTATTAGCATGACCCGCACGGTGAAACTTAAGCTCGGGACCACCATAGAAGTTCCTAACGTGACCCCCTGAACACGTTTTGGGGGGTCGTTCAAAATTTTATATATATATATATATATATATATATATATGTATATATATAGATATATATACATATATACATATACCTATATACATATATATATATATAGGGACGTTCCTTTCTGTAATCAATTAGACAAGTTCGTTGGGCAAAACAATCGGAAAACTCTAAACCCCTTTATTGGGGATTAATCTTTCAAATTTCGAGTTTTTGGGCCCAAAAAGGGTCAGAAAAGCCCCGTATGTAAAATTAATGCATGTAAAAAGATGGGAATTAGTGAAGCGAAAGTTTTAAGCCCTCTCTCGATTCTAGCATACATGTTTACCGAGTTATTAAAGAAAATGTGTTTCGACCTAACACAGTACGTTGTCTTATGGGGGTTTTACACTAGAAAAGCCTGTTATTCCTTTGTTAGAGTACTTTTATCATCCCCAGCCTACTCACCTCATACCTCACGCCTACTTTCAAGCCTGTCTGGACCTTGTCCTAACATTATAAAGCGCAAAATTGTATTCCCAGCTTTGCAGGTAAAAAACCAGGAGCATAAGAACAGCCAAAAAGTCACTGTTTTATTTTAATAAAAATTGGAATAAATGTATGTTTTGCACTGATTTTGAGTTTTAAAAGTTTTTTATGTGGAAATTCACTTCCATCACGTCAGCGTGCTGCGTGCGAACTCGTTATACTTTGACAGATTAATGAGGGTTGAGGAGCAAAACATAAGATTAATTTGTGACTTCAAATAATACAATCAATCTTGATTTTACAATTTGTCCTTCAGTTTACTCTCTTGTTTATCCAATTACGTAGCACATTAAAAGCAAAAAACTATAAACACGTTTATTTATACACATTTAATCAAAAGGTTTCCAAACTATTGACCGCCGGATTGACGCAAACCCATTGATATCCTATCATTAATTATTCAAATGAATACACAGAGTCTTATAAGAAGAACACGTCTTATGGGCCAGAGTCTGTCAGTATTTGAAACTTGCCGTGCTAGTTTTGAGCCCCGGCCACGAAGCACCGCACGCTGTCTACTCAGCCACTCCTTCCCCGCGACCGTCGCGTTGCTACAGCCAACCCTACTACAAGAGCGAAGGGACCTGGGCCACGGCGACACCTCGTGTTTTCGGTACCGGTCTGCAGTGCTAGAGGCACTTCACAGCGGCGAGGCGCAAAACTATGGATTTCCAACGCGCCAACTTCAAATAAGCAACAGAATTTTTAACACGGGACCTGTTCTTCTTATAAGACTCTGTATTCATTACCAGACTCAACACCTTCTTCACATTCTACAAGTGGATTGATTCTACATTTACGCCAGTAAAATTTTATGTAATGTTTTACTACATAGTGTTTATTAATAAGCTTAGTTCTTAGGTCCATTTTGTATACTTAACCCTTCCTGAATTGGCGGGATCATGACCTAGGACGGGCAAAAATTATGAAAAAAAATATAAAGAAATTTTAATTATTTTTATTTTTTTTTACCTATATACATTACATAAACACAAACGATCAGTTCATATTGCACAAATAATCTTGTATTTGTTTTTATAACCACAACAATATTGCGGATACATCCTCCACCGTACGTGGATGTACAGAAAAAATGGTGATATATCCGCAGCCCGTCTTTAAAAATATGGAAATGGCAAGGACAGTCAACAAATAAAGAACATTCAGTTTTAAAGTTATTTATTAGTGAATTTCCTTTGGAAAGTGAACTATTAGCATGACCCGCACGGTGAAACTTAAGCCCGGGGCCACCATAGAAGTTCCTAACGTGACCCCCTGAACACGTTTTGGGGTTCGTTCAAAATTTTATATATATATATATATATATATATATATATATGTGTGTGTTTGCACTCTAGCGGTCACATTTTTTGTCCGATTTACTTAACATTTGGTAGGGACGTTCCTTTCTGTAATCAGTTGGACAAGTTCGTTGGGCAAAACAATCGGAAAACTCTAAACCCCTTTTTTTGGGGATTAATCTTTCAAATTTTGAGTTTTTGGGCCCAAAAAGGATCATAAAAGCCCCAGATGTAAAATAAAAAGATGTAAAAAGATGGGAATTAGTGAGGTGAAAGTTTTAAGCCCTCTCTCGTCATTCTAGCATAAATATATGCCGAGTTATTAAAGAAAATGTGTATCGACTAAACACAGTACGTTGTCTTATGGGGGTTTTACACTAGGAAAGCCTGTTATTCCTTTGTTAGAGTACTATTTTCATCCCCAGCAACCTCACGCCTAGCTTGTCTGGACTTTCTCCTAACCTTATAATGCGAAAAATTGTATTCCCAGCTATAACCAGGTGTATCAGAACAGCCAAAAAATAAATGTTTTCAGATTTCATTAAAAATTGGACAAATGTATGTTTTTACACTTATTTTGAGTTTTACAAGTTTTATGTGGAAATTCACTTCCCTCACGTCAGCGTGCTGCGTGCGAACTCGTTTAATGTTGTAACAGAAATATGGAAAACCTTTCATGGTTTATATAATATTTGTTAAACATATTAACCCATTGGCGTAGACATACGAGCAGGTCTCCTTTCTTACTTGTAATTTTATTAACGTGTGAATTGGAGTGTAAAATTGGTGTTTTTAAATGGATTAATGGCATATTTTAATTAAAATATTGTTTTCTTTCAGTTTAGAGAGTCGCATTGGCACACACACAGTAGACATAAGTAAAAATTAGCAAAATCAGTGTTGACCATGTGCAAGTCTCAAAGAATTAACCGATCCCGCCAACTTCCAAGCAAGCGTGCTGCGTGCGAACTCGTTTAATGTTGTAACAGAAATATGGAAAAACTTTCATGGTTTATATAATATTTGTTAAACATATTAAGTTTATCATTTTAAATTTCATTTATGTGCTTGGCACAAATAACAAAATTTGAATACAGAACATTTGTGAACCAACAGTTTATTTCTTAAACCAAACACAATATTTCACCATGTATTCTCTTCTCTATACTCTAAGGGTTTAATTTTTCTCAACTAGTTTTTGATTTTGATATATAAATAAATTGTTTCAAACAATGGGACATGTAATAGAGACAGCGAACATTAGGGGGGCAGTAATCATCTCTCTCTCCCATCATTCATTTCTCCTTCCTTGCATAAATTCTCCAAAAAGGTCGCTTATTTAATGACCAAACTTTAGTGTGTTGTTTATTTTTAAAGATAAATTTGAAAAATGATGCTCTCAATTTACGTTTCACTTAGGTCTTTAATAACACACTTTAACTGTAAGATGACTTAGAAAATATGATTTCCAACATGTTATTGATTTAAATTATAAATAACATATTAAAGGATGTTATAAAATGAGTGGTACAGTACCGTAAATATATTTACGCTTACTTAAAAGTTTAATTTAAGTAACTCTCTTATTGGGATTTGTGATCGGAGTCCAATGAAAATCGATTCATACCCTTGCACCTTCTTTTAAATGTATTTTGTGTCTCTTATGTGAGTACAGTGTTAGTGCCAACATATACTACTGTAAGACGTATTTAATTCTATTCTGTAATTGTTCAGCATGTTTCATGCTTCAATGTAATTTTACTGTTTTATTTATGAAGTAAATAAATCATGATGATCAATAATTTATTTTGGTGAGTTTATTTTTGTCTATTAAATTTTACTTTTTAATTAAATTTTTATAATTTTTTCATCCAATATGTTAATTTTCTCATTACATAAATCTATTGGAATTACTCTTATATTTTATTGTAATTAACAAGGGTGTGTAATAGTGTTTGAGGTTTGTCTTTTTGATAAATTTGTTTCTGATCTAATTAACATAAGCTCAAAAGGATTTTTTCTAAACATCCACCCCTGCAAGCATAAGCCAAGTATTTCATCAGTCCAAAGTGATTTTGATGCGTATAGTGCCCAGTCCTCATTGGAATAAGTAACTGCGTTAGAGAATTAAGATATTAAATTGTAAAATAAAGATTTTAAATATGTAATGATATAATTTTAGGGAAAAATCTGAATTATAGTAATAGTATTTTGTGTATTTATGTTCAACCTGATTTTCTTGTAGAAATATTCACTAAAATTACAATTAAGCAGACAATTGTAAGTTGTAAGGTGGGTCTTGACTAGGCTCGTTTGTTTAATTAAAATGGTTCAAATATGTACTTGCATAACAATGCTTAAGGCAAAATAATAGCTGATTTTATAATAACCAAAAATTGGTCGAACGCCAACCAATTAACTATGTATAGCTTATAGTTTTAAAACTGCAAGTTCACCTATTGCTTGAAACTCCTAGTATAGAAATTCAACATTTAGCAATTAAAAAAAATCACATCTCGCTACTTCTTGTTAAGATGTGTGTCACCATGTCACTGCCAAGATATCTGCAATACTGATTGGTCAGTTTGTGTTTTCATCCATTGTGGCTTTGTTTACTATGTCTCTAAATTAAACCATTATTAAAGCTCTGTGTATGAAATAAACTATTAGTTTTCTAAATTTGAACAATTCAATAAAGCTGCCCTGTTAAAAATAATTAATTGCAAATGTATTGACAAAATAATTGATTCGTATTGATAAATAACTCTATTTGGTTACAACAATATATATATATATATATATATATATATATATATATATATATATGTATATTGTATATATTATTAAATTGAATTCACATAGAAGGGCTACTATATGATAGATGAAAAATAAGTAACATGAGTACCCTGGAGAAAACATTTTAATTAATTAACAAAACATGTTTCGACTTATAAGAATATTCCAGTTAGAAAAGCTAAAAATGATTATTTATGCCTACCTTATAGCGCAACTGTAAACAAAGCCATCCGGAAAACTTTTGAAAAGACAAATTACAAGCTAGCATTTAGAACCAGAAATAATTCGTTTCATTTAATAAATAAATTCTCAAATACTAATCAAAATCAAACAAACAAATTTGAAAAATGCGGTATCTATAAGATCAAATGTAGCGATTGCCCAAAATATTATATAGGCCAAACTGGAAGAAGTTTTAAACGTAGGTTCAACGAACACATCCAAGCAGTTAGATCAAACAATAAAACCTCGCAAAAATCTGCCTTCGCTGACCACATACTAAAAACAGATCATAAATATAAGAACTGTGATGAAAATATGTCTATTCTAGAAATAATGAAGAAAGGCCAAAAATTAATTGTAAAAGAAGAATTCCATATATATCAGAGCCATAAAAATGACAGTAACAATATTTTAAACACCATGCAGGTACAATCAAGTAATCCAGTTTTTAACAAAATTATAAATATAAAGACAAATAGATAACACTTACACCAGTAGAGATCGCAATCAGCTGTCTGTTATAAAATTTTATTTATTTACATTTTGTGAATGATAATGAAAATAAGGTTATGTATTTAGAAAATCAGCACGTGATCATGGCTTTTATAAGTCGAAACATGTTGTGTTAATTAATTGAAATGTTTTCTCCAGGGTACTCATGTTACTTATTTTTCATCTGTATATATTATATATATATATATAGTATATATATTGTATATTGTATATATATATATATATATATATATATATATATATATATATATATATATATATATATATATATATATATATATACTAAACATGTTACAATAAATTAAGAAATAACCTTTCAACGCATAGTAGTAAACATTTTAAAATTTAGATTTCATTAAATTAGTATTCTGCAATTTGCTTCGTTAATTATATAAAGTAGAACAATCATTGTGAAGAACACTATTGAAGCGTTTTTGTAATATAACAGGTAATCATATCAGACAGTCATACACGAGTTTTTCTATCCGATGAACGTTCTGGAATAGACTGAATAAATTAGATCTCTTTGTGTACCTGAGTTCTGACCTTTGACCTTTGTTTTCATTAGGACTCCTAGTGCTGAGCAGCGCTCTTAACTGTTACATACGGTATAAAGGTTGATTATTACACTCGTGCCAAACAGATTAACACGTTTACCACTCTTGCTTTACTTAGCAGTTTAAGTTGAGTGTGTTTTTAATTAAAATTCTTTTTTTTACAGTCTTGTTAGAAGTTTTATATGACAAAAAGTATATTGATACAGATTTACCATCTACAAATTCACCTTGGAGCATACAGACATGACCAAATTTTAGGAGTCTGAAGAGGATTTAAAAAAATGAAAACCTTAAAATTTAAGTACTAAGACCTATCCTGTAAAATAATTGGAAAGGAACTTAAAACCAAATCAAAACCCTTATTAAACTATTAGCTTATAACTAATAATATCTGTACCTATTTGATTATAGTATACGGTACAGAACATGAATACACTACAGTCAAACAGGAGTGTGAATAAGCAGACTGTAGATATTATATGTATATATATATATATATATATATATATATATAAATTTAACTAAAAATTGTATTATACATTTAGTACCAACACGTACTATATAACAGAAAAATGTTTTCTTATTCTCCATAAGAATAACATTGGACAACGTACTGTGTTTAGCACTTTCAATAACTCTGTAACCAATTAATGTAGAGAAATGATCAAAACACAAAATTTTGTGTTTTTTAAAGCTGAATCCAATGGTGAAAACTAAAATCTGATTTCAATAAATATTAGATGTAAAAACTTCAAAAAGACAATTTTTGGGGTACAAAACACCCCCAAAATACCACTTCGGATGGGGCAATCTGTCTGGGTTTCGAACTTAAGTCATATATATGTATATATACCCAATGTATATATATATATATATACAGTTTCGAATGGATGGTGTTTTTGGGGTCTGGGGACCTCATAACGAAAAGCTATCATGGTCCCGGGCCTAGGTCTTACCATGCCGACTACGGTAATAGCTTCTTCCCTATAGGGGAAATTCTCTAAAAAAACTATGATAATGGATTACTTGGAATAGGTATAGAAATTAAGGTTTCAAAAGAAATACCTCCGTCGCAGCAAACCTGCGTACTCAGCAAATTTCCAATGCATAAGATATGTCTTAATACCACATTGAGCCGCATACCAAGTTTCATAAAAATAAATTCACAAAAAGCGAAATATACAATTTTAATTATTCTCTATAAGAATAACATTGAGAATGAGTACGTAAGTTTTCTGAAACAAGGAACACAACAAATTGGTTTCTATGCAAATATAAACCGAATTCAACTAGATGAAGCCACATACCAAGTTTCATCAATATACATTCATAAATAAGCGATATATACCCTTTTGATTATTCCCTATAAGAATAACATGGGGGATGAGTATGCAGGTTTTCCTGCAACAAGGAAAAAAATATGGGTTTTCATGCAAATATAAGTATAACTCAACAAGGTGAAGCCACATACTAAGTTTTATTAATTTATTTTAATAATTAAGGGAGACATTACATTTTACTTATTCTCCATAAGAATAACATGAGGGCTAAGTACGCATGTTTGCTGCTACGGTTATTATCGGTAAAACTTGATTTTTTGTGCAAATAACAATAGATTACAATCAGAAGAAGCCGTATAGCAAGTTTCCTTAGTATATGTTCATAAATAAGCGAGATATAATTATTTTCTTATTCTCCATAAGAATAGCATTGGACAACGTACTGTGTTTAGCACTTTCAATATTTCTGTAACCAATTGACGTAGATAAACGGTCAAAACACTAAATTATGTGTTTTTTAAAGCTGAATCCAATAGTGAGAACTAAAATTTGACTTTTTAAAATATTACATGTAAAAACTTCAATTAACCCATTTTTGGGGTACAAAACCCCCAAAAATACACGTTTTGGATCGAACGACCTGGCTGGTTTTCGAACTTAAAGTCATAAATGTTGCTTTACACGTTTGTAACAAATATTATCAAAATCGGACCATTTTTACGAGAGTTATCGCACCCATGGACACGTATATATATACAGTTTCGAACGAATGCGGTTTTTGGGGTCTAGGGACCTCAAAACAAAAAGTTATCATGGTCCCGGGCCTAGGTCTTACCATGCCGACTACGGTATTAGCTTCTTCCCAGTAGGGGAAATCGCTAAAAGGGGGTTTCCTAGTTAAAGATCCTCATCAACTGATTTAAGGTATTGATAAACAAAACAAATATTATACACCTGGAAACCTTTACGCTCTCAAAGCAAGAAGGCGTATGTACAAATTATTTCACTAAAATTGCATAACCAATTTTACATAATAAAACAATATGATACATACAAAATAATCAATACATTTATCTCTATTGATCAGGGTTCAAAGAAACCTGTGAATTCTGAATTCTAGCTCATCTCAGATGTTCTCTTATTGTAAATGAAATACCCCCGTCGCATCAAACCTGCGTACTCAGCGAATTTTCAATGCATATATATGGGTATCACTACTACCTAAAGCCACTTACCAAGTTTCACAAAAATACATTCATTAATAAGTGATATATAGCATTTTATTTATTCTCCATAAGAATAACATTATAAATGAGTACGCAGGTGTGCTGCAACAAGGAAGATACGTGTTTTTTTCCAATTATCAATATAACTCAACCAGGTGAATATAACTCATACCAAGTTTTATTAATTTAGGTTCATAACTAAGGGAGATATAAAACTTGACTTATTCTCCATATGAATAACATGGGGGCCGAGTATGCAGGTTTGCTGCTACCGGGAAAAATCAACAACTTTTTTTGTGCTATTATCAATATACCACAGCTAGTTGAAGCCATATACCAAGTTTCATCAATATACATACATAAATAATCAAAATATAACATTCTATTTATTCTCCATAAGGATAACATTGGACAACGTACTGTGTTTAGCAGTTTGAATATCTCTGCAACGGTTGGACGTAAAACAACAATTAAAACGCCAAAATGATTGTTTTGTAGAGCTAAACTGATTGGTAGAAAGAAATGGGGAGTTTTTAGTGAAATTATCTGAGGAAAATCTAAAAACCGTATTCCCATAAGATTAACATAGGAAATTTTATGGACACATTTTTTGACTTTTCTCCACAACCACTAAAACTAGCTTAATGATTAAAAATACTAAATTGTTTGTTTTTTTTAAGCTCTACAAAATGGTTATAACCAAAATCTAGTGTTTTTTAAATTTTAGGGTAAAAAGTTCAAAAAACTGATTTTTGGAAAATTTTAAACCCCCATAAAACCCCCTTCCCATAAACCGATCGATCTGGTTTTCGAACTTAAAGTCATAAATATTACTCTCCACATTTGTGCCAAACTTCATAAAAATCGGGAGCTTCTTTCAAAAGGTATCGCGGTAACGGACATATATATATATATATATATATATATATATAACATACCTCATCATACCTCAATATATATACATATATATAAATTTGAACGAATATTGTTTTTGGCATCTGGGGACCTCAAAACAAAAAGTTATCATGGTCACGGGCTTAAGTCTTACCATGCCACCTACGGTAATAGCTTCTTCCCTATATGGTAAATTCGCTAAAAATGATTGTAGAATGAAATGGCGGTTAACAATTTCTTGCTACATTAACATATCAGTTTCAATATGACAACAATCAGTCGATCATTGCCCCTGTTCGCCCCTCTTGGTGGAGGTGTTAGGTCGTTATCGGTGTTTGTCACACTGGCCATTGCGGGGCTGCTAATGTTCAGTGATCAGATCTTAATAGATCCATCCGACTGCTCACTGATTACCGATGAAATTAGTGTTTTATAATTGTACTTTTAGAAAATTGAAAACCACAGACAAGTGGCTTTTCTACTTCTCATTATGGAACCCGTCACATCCTTTAACATTTATAACAAAGACCTCTCCTCCAAGTATCAAAAGTATTCTCCATTTTAAAATTAATTTTGAAAGTCTATGTAAATGTTGAATCAAATGATTGTTTTATCTCACTTATCCGAAACTAAAACAATAATTTTTATAAAAGCTTTGATTTTAAAAATTAAAATACATTTTTACCTTTGTTTGGTAAACTTACAAATATTTTGATGTAAAATCTTCTCATTGGAAAAAGTCAAATTAATAGCATAGCGGGATGTAGTAGATTACTAGTCTAATATTTCCAAGTAAAAGTCTAAAATATATTTCTTTCAGCGAATTTCCCCTATAGGGAAGAAGCTATTACTGTATGTGGCATGGTAAGACTTAAGCCCGAGACCATTGTAACTTTTCGTTTTGAGGCTCCCAGATGCCAAAAAACGCTATTCCTTCAAATCTATATATAAGTACATTAAAATTTATATATGTTATATTCTTTAGTTCACTACATAGGGTTACTATTATTATTATTTAAATCAAATTAACAGAGTACCCTTCAAAATTCATTGTTTTATTCAGTGACACTATATATTCTGTATATGAGTACATTATCTCGACAACTTTTGAGAGAAACGCCCGATTTTGATGAAATTTGGCACAAATGTGGAGAATAACATTTATTACTTTAAGTTCGGAAACCAAAACGATCGGACCATGGGAACGTGGTTTAAAATTTTCCAAAAATCAGTTTTTGCATTTTTTAACCCAACATTTTTAAAAACACTCAATCTTAGGTATAGCCATTTTATAAAGCTTAAAAACAAACAATTTAGTAATTTGAATCATTAACCTACGTATAAGAATACATATCCATAAAATTTCCTGTGTTAATCTTATGGGAAAAAGGTTTTTAGATATTCCTCAGATAGTTTTATTAAAAAATTCACATTTCTTTTTACTAATAAGTTTCGCTCTACAAAACAATCAATTTGGTGTTTTAATTGTTGTTCTACGTCCAACCGTTTCAGAGATATTCAAAGTGCTAAACACAGTACGTTTTCCAATGTTATCCTTATGGAGAATAAGTAAAATTTTATATTATGATTATTTATGAATGTATATTGATGAAATTTGGTATGTGGCTTCAACTAGTTGTGGTATATTGATATTAGCACACAAAAAAAGTTTTTTGTTGATAGTTCCCATAGCAGCAAACCTGCACACTCGGCCCCATGTTATTCATATGAAGAATAAGTAAAGTTGTATATCTCCCTTACTTATGTACCTAAATTAATACAAAATTGTACGCAGCTTTGCCTGGTTGAGTTATATTGATAATTGCAACAAAAAACACATTCTTTTCTTCTTGATGCAGCAAACCTGCGTACTCAACCCTAATTGATGACGGGACGAAGTGAAGGAATCTATGTATTAGCAGAGACAATGGTTCGTTGTCTGTCAGTGTGTGGGTGTGTGCGTGCGTGTATGTGTGGGTGTGTGAGTTCGTAATGCAATATCGTAAAAACGGCTGCTCGGATCGTTTTCAGATTTTACACAAATGTTTTCCAGTATAGTTCACGCTTCCAGTTAAAAAATGGAACACATTTCGTTAAATAGTTTTTTATTAATTCGTATCTGAATGTTGTAAAATTTCCATAAGATAAAGCATTAGATAAAAATTACTACTTGTAAAGTACGAGATACTAATAAAATATTGTTTCGTAATTGCAAGAAACTGCTAAAATATGGTCCTAAATGCTATATATGTTTTATGATTAAATTAATAAAGTACTGTCCGTTTAACATGAGTATATACAATTTATCAAAGGTTTTTGCAATTTTTAGATTACAAAAACCAATATCAGTTTTTATAAATAAAGATAACGTTCTTCTATAATGTGAATAATGTGAG
Organism: Allygus modestus; assembly: GCA_963675035.1. Lineage (NCBI taxonomy): Eukaryota > Metazoa > Arthropoda > Insecta > Hemiptera > Cicadellidae > Allygus > Allygus modestus. The sequence continues at coordinate 299,115,262 of OY776112.1, forward strand.
TTAGTTAATAGTTTATCCGCTATATCGCAGCAGCCATTCATTTCATATTTACTTCTGCCAGCTGTGTTTTTTGTCAGTTTATGTTCTTTACATACCCCCGTCATAGCAAACCTGCGCTCTCAGCTAACTTCCAATGTACCTCTCTGCATAATATGCAACTTACTGTGTTATTTTCTGTTGAAGAATTTTGCACCTCCAATATAATAATAAAATTTAATAGACTATAATTAAGAACGATTTATCCTATGACCTAAAATTAACCAAAAGAAAAGTAGATATTTTTCAACAGAGTCGCCAGGACTATTTATTTAATATTTTGTGATCAAATTTCGTTTAGAACTTATGAAATAGCAGTAACTTATTTTATCTACCATTTCTGAGTTCGTTCATCGCATTACGTGAATATTTGAGCGTACTCCTAGTTTTAAATTGTTTGGTAAAATCAGCAGTAATAATATTATAATACTAAGAATTTGAATGTACTCATTTTTAAATGAGTAAAGATGAACAGTTTATTTTTTTTTTAATTTTGTACCTGAATACCGTTCTATCAAAAATAAAACACGATTTTAAACGATTTATCTTTATATTGTAAACGGTTTTAGCATAATAAAACATCAATATAATTTACTTGAAAATATAAAACGGGAAACCGAACATTGTACTGCATATTTCTATATGAAATTATTTTTTCTTAATTTTAGTATGAAAAATAATATCCTAAATTATTGAAGTTGTTTTTTGGACATCATGTATACAATGCAGTTAAAAAATATTTTGTTTACCTAAAACGAACTTAGTTGTAGAATGTAAGAATACTACCATTATGGTAAAGCCATTTCAGGTTTAAACTTTCAAGTTATAAGTAGGAAGAATTGAAAGATTTGAAAAATCTTTGATTTTTACAGTACAAATATTTTAAGGATACATGCCATTGTGTAAAATGTCTGCAACAATGTTCCGGCTTTCCATTTCAAGGCTGAAGTACACAGAATGCACACGTTCATGACATCATAATTAAAGGCTCTTTCTCCTGCCTAACTATTCAATCTTCAATCCACCACCTCATTATCACAAATAATTGTGATTGAAAGCACGAAAATATTGAGAAAATTATACAAGGAAATTGGTTTGGTTGGAATATATAACATATTATATTATGTTATGTACAAAAAAGGGCTTTCACTGAATACATTAATTGCTGCTTTCCAGTACTACTTTATGTAGCTTTCAGTTTCATTTTCGGTGAATGAGAACAAGAAATTTACCTGCATGGAACGCTACACTTTATTGGTCAGGCAGTTATTGTAAATTGCTTAACAGAAGAAACAATAGGACAATAAGAAGTAAATCTTTCTCAACCGTCATTGAAGGCTACGGTAGAGGAATACGTTTTGCTATTTGTTTTACATCGGCTTTAGAGGTTTTAGTTATCCGTTTATCTTAATTAATAAAATTGCTTTTTATTTTGTTTACTTGGTAACTTGTTCATTTGAATGGAAAGTACGTGTTCCATTTATCTTTAAATTATTGATCTACGAGTAAACTATCATATTTATGTCAGGTAAAACCTAATTATGTACACATATGTTTTGACTCGTATCATGTTGCCCTGGTTTTCAATTCGTCTTTGCACTGAAATTTCAATCAGACCTACGATGGTGACTTATGACAAAATTAACTTTTCAAATCAGGTTTCGATATTTATGTTTACACCTTTAACTAATAAAATATCAGGCTAATTACGCTTTATTACACCTCCGAATAAAAACTCTTATTAACAAGTCAGTAACAAGTTCATTAAGTTACATTCACAAAGCACAATAAACATATTTTAAATCCTATAATAGATAGGGCTGTTTAGTTTATTTAACGTGAATTATAAAAATAGTTATTTTATAATTTGTAATAGGGGGTCTCAATAACATCATGCGTCCTTGGCCTATATCAAAACACATGAAGCGCACCATTCTTGGTGAACTACCAAGCATTTACCACCAAATTAACCACCATTTACCATCTACTTCTTAATTACCTAAGGGATTTTTTGTGTGGTCAGCCACGTTCTTATTTCATAACCGAAATTGAAGGGATTTAAATTAAGATATTTCTAAAGTAATTTATCTAGAAATAAAGCCCTCTCCACTGGCCCTTTAAGTAATTCTTACGGAAGAAAATATATTTTCCTACTACCGCACCTAAAGCTTCTTTATGATCTAAAGCACATCGTAAAACAGCTATTTTATATTTAGCTAGCGAAAAAGTCTTTTTCGCTCGCTGCGCCTTACTTTGACGCTCGCTGGCAGCTAATAAACTGCTGATTGAATTTTGCTTTTTACCAAGCTAACTGACTCGGTGTTTATAAACTAAATCTTGTGAATTCAGCCAAAACGAATGGAAGTGAATTTTTGTATGTTTGTGGCACCCACAGTTGCAATTGTAGGAAAAACATTGTATTTAATTTGAGTGTAAAGTGACTTTCTCGCTTTTGGAAAATTACCGCGCTCCGCTACGCTTCAGTTTTCTCTCAAGCGACAAATGCCTACTTTACGCTCTTAATACATGAATAACTATTTTGGGTCTCATGAGTTCATGATTTCATTCAAATCAACAACTGTTATAAGAAAGAGTTTAACTGCAGAATATATATTTGTTGTTTTAAATTTTAGAACTGAATTGAAATATTTTATGTCTGATAGACTCCCGTGGGGGAACGAGAAACCAGCTAGTTTATTTTATCGCTTGTTGCGGCTTTAAACTCAAACCCATTAAAACATTTCACTTTTCTCTTTGTGTGTGACACATACAATGATTGTGAACGTAACGTTGCAGTCTCTCTCTCTCTCGCTCTCCCTCCCTCTCTCTCTCTCTCTCTCTCTCTCTCTCTCTCTCTCTCTCTCTCTCTCTCTCTCTCTCTCTCTCTCTCTCTCTCTCTCTCTCTCTCTCTCTCTCTCTCTCTCTCTCTCTCTCTCTCTCTCTTTGAAATCTTTTAACATATTTTAATTTTTGTTAGCGCTTAAGACATTTTAATTTTTAAATGCATATAATCATAATTTGAGAACCCACAGTACCTTTGTGGGGTTTTTCGTATTCTTGTACAGTATTACGTTTTTATACCGGGGGATCAAGCTATGATCTGTGAAATATAGGTTTCGTGGATTAAGAACTCAATAGATAAATGTTGTATTAGGAGCAAATTTGCTTTGCTCAATTGCCTCTTTTCCGCATATTAGGGTCACTCCAGTTGTTCCTATAACTCAATCTCCATAGCATTTTTTATGTATACACATTTGATTATTTTGTATATGTCTACTCTATATGCAATCTTTATTAAATAGTTCTAGTCACAGCTTTCAAGAAATCATTTGTTGATACTTTCCAATGTGCAAGTTCTACTTTAACAGTTCGCAGGTTAATTTATTAATAGTTGTTATGATTATTTTTTAATTATTACCCTAATGTTATTCTTATGGAGAACAAATAAAATGTTTTACATCAATTATTTATGAATGTATTTTTGTGGAACTTGGTTAGTGGCTTTGAGTAGTAGTGAGACATATATATGCATTACAATATGTAGGGTTGCTGAGTATGTAGGGTTGCTGCGGCGGGGGTATTTCATGTAGAATCACAAAAGTTCCTGTTGTATTGTTCATTCAATTGATATCCTCTCTGGAGCATTGTATTAAATCCACTCTTAATTATACATTGTTTAGCACATGCCTGCAAAATGGTCTACTCAAGCAATTAGAAAACAAATAAGAAAAGAAGAGGAGATATAGCTTCTGACAGAAACCAATAAACCAGAATTAAAGTAAACACATAAATATATTTACATTTCTAATACCTACATTTACATATTTCTTTATCCATTTCCCTTACACTTAATGTTCAAATGTTATTGTTTTTTTTTGTAGTTAAATTCTCTTTAAAAATCCTTAATGTTATTGTGGATTTTTAAAGTCCTATGTTCTTACTTTGACATATATTATTATTATTTATTCATTACTGGAACCAAGCCACGAGTAGACTTAAGTACTGTGAAACACTGACGAATGAAATCTGACAAAGCGTAGTACGATGTAAATACTATCAAAACTACTAAATATAATCTTATATTCACACAATATGAACAAACTTTTAACATTGCGAAATTGAAACTTTAGCAATAGGCAGATTTCATTACAAACACGAAGAAATTTGACGATAAAAGATTAAGAACTTTTAAGAGAAAATGTAGAGCTATATTTCAATAGTAATGTCAAATCGAATATTGAAACCAAATTCAAGACATATCGCGATTTTCTAATTTATTTATTTATACTCCACAATTTATTATTTTATTGTTTTATTAATGTAAAACTGTTCTCACATATTCTAACTTAAACAATAAAACCCAATGCACACGAAGTTGCTTTTGTAAAATATGTGATTAACTAAAATATTCAACAATACTGGTGCTACATATTACACAGTAACAACCTACTAAAGAGAACCTACTATTAAGTCCAGGCTTGGCAGCTGTTGCTTCCCACGGCTCGCTCGTCTTACAGAGGCGGGTTTACTGTTACCCGGTGGTGATCAAGCAATATTGCCCCAAACACAGAGGCTTCCTTCTTCTTCCTTCTAGTTTTAAGGTCTCACAAATCGAATGATTTCAGTAGGCCTACTTACAAGACAAACTTTACGAAAATCTAATTAATAAATATTAAAAAATGTGATTAAATAAAAACTAAGATATGTTTTGATATTATTATGTATCATTCATAAACTTGTATTGTTCCAATTCTGGTACAATTAAAACCAATTATCAATATTGTTTTACTTTTGTATTATTTTACAACCGTATATAAAATTTGATTGTTAATATTAGCACCAACTAAAATTTATATGGAATGTTTAGTAGAGTAATAATAATAATAAATGGATTTTAATTTTAAATCTTTGGCTAAAATATCTTTTTTGAACGATTAAACACAATATTTATTAACGGTTCTATTCTTAGAATTACATAAAAAACAATAATTCTGCAATGTGGAGCTTGAGAGCAATAATGAACGCAATTATTTTTGTATACATAATCTCTTATAAATTTTCATTTTCATTCCATGTATGATGGAGTTTTGTTTGTTTTTAGGTAAATTACTTGTCTTAAAATGTTTAGAGACCAAAACAGAACGATAATACAGACCAGTTTCAGGAATTAACGTATCACCAACAGCAATAGGTTCTTATTATTTAAGATTTGTTGAAAATGTAAATATGATGTTAAATTTTTAACAAGAGGCGGTAAATAATACATGGTCACCTCGCCGGCCTCGAGCTTGCTGTAGTTTAATAATAAAAGTGTTAATTTTAACTGACTATCATTGGTATCTCAAAAAAAAAAAAAAACAAGGTTTGGAGAAAATTTCAAATGTGGGATTTCTAATACATAGATTTTAATGATCATAGTGATCAAGAAATTATTAATTATGAGTTTCATATTCGGCCACAATTTTCCAACATGGCGCCCAACTTAAGGGTGCGCCCTACCCCAGATTGAATGATTGTTGTTTAGCGCCGCGCCGGCGCCTCCAACAAGCAGGGCCATGCATATTTACGCTTGAAGACCATTTTGTTCTCCTCGATCACACTGTTATTTTAAAGAATTTTACCAAACTATTTGCAGTTTCACACTTTTCAGATTCCAATCTAGAGATTGTACAATTCCTTTTTTCCAAAATAATTTTTTTTCCTTACGTTAGGAAGCTTTAGAAAAACGCTTAATTTGAAACTTTACTAATGGCCTACCGCTTATTTTGAATTAAAATAACGATTTTTAAATCGTATGATCTCTAGATGAACATTTAATGAAAGAAATAACAACAAATTATTTTTAATTGGTTGACAATTGAGCCTACAATATGGGAGATGCAAAACCCTTAATTTAGCGTGCGGAAGGCAGGTAGGGCGCACCCTTAACATTTTCAAATACAACGTTCCCATTTATGTTGTTTTTAGATTTCAGTCGTAATTTTAAGACATTTTTACTCTTCGGCAATTCTTCTTAAACTTGAAGAGTAGGGGATAAGAGTAGTGTAGGTAAATTAAACTTGTTTACCATTTTAAACACATGGAAGAAATTATGACAGCCTCTTTTTGAAAACCGTTAGGTTAGATAAAACTGCTAACAAAAAAAGTTGCTGGATTGTTGGTATTTGTATTTAAAAAAGTTTATTTGTTTTTACAAGATTATAGAGAACATGTGAGATAATTGTTTGAGAGCTGTTTCTTTTGCTGAAACACTCCAGTGACGCAGACAGTTTTTCTTCTGACGTCTTATTTTTCTTTGTTGATAAACAGGAAAATTGTATCAATACGTAAACAACACAAAACCTTTTGTTCCCGTCTAGAGTTTCTAAACTAAAATAATCTCTCTACAAAAATATACAATTGTAATGGAAAAATCCGTCACTTAATCACTTAATACTCACTATTAATTTGAGTTTGTATCGTAATAACCGTAAGTGGTAATTATTTTTACTCCCTCTACATACAAAATACAACTGAATATGTTGCAGGAATATGTACCTTTGTAACAACTTAAATTAAATTAGTTAAAAGCAGATATTAATTTTTAGTCTCAAAAATAAGTTTGTAGATTAAATAATAATTATGATTAGATCGTACTGTATTACATAAAATTTGTGTTATTTTAAAAAGTAAAATATAAATAATTCCATTGGAATTCAACCGAATTATGAGCACTTGAAATTTAACCTAATTATGAGCACTAGGAAAGATTTGAGGGTTAAATATTTCGAAATTGATCTCTTCCAAAGTGAAAGTGCTTACCTTCCGTTTAAAACGGAAATAAGTGACTGAAATGTCAGAGGGTCGAATTTCCAATTTTCAGTACTCATCATAAAAACCTATTTCCTCAAGTTTAATTGACTCATCTTATCTGTAGACATCACAAAATTTATTTGTATTAATGTTTATGATTTCCAACTTTTAACATTCAATTTTTATGGTTTTGTTATACAGTATTTACATATAGGAACACGTATCTCTTATAACCAAGGGTTGTTGTAAAAATATCTTAAACTAATATTAAAACGCTTTCGCCCCTATTACTTAATACACTCTTAAAAACAATCAATCACGTAAAAATTAAACAATAAATTATGTAAACATGATGATAACTCCATACTCTACAAATATCAACTAAATTAATTGTATTACAAAAGTGACACATACTAAAGCACGGTTTTCGACAAGTAATAATTAATTGCTTCATTCTTGAAGGCACTCTTCTTACCAATATGCATTACATTTAAAATTAAAAACATCAAATCAGTAATATAGTTTTTATTATTTGGGAACAAAGCTTTTCGTTTACAAAGTACATAACGAGGCCTGACGATGTTTACTTTGTAAACGAAAGGCATTGTCCTCAAATAAAAAAAAACTATATTAGGCCTACTAATTTAATCTTTTTGGTTTTAAATGTAATAACGAGTTCGCACGCAGCACGCTGACGTGAGGGAAGTGAATTTCCACATAAAAAACTTTTAAAACTCAAAATCAGTATAAAAACATACATTTGTCCAATTTTTATTGAAATCTGAAAACATTGATTTTTTGGCTGTTCTGATCCTGGGCTGTTTTTTGGCTGTTCTGTTCAGTTGGGTTTCAATTACTTGCAAAGCTGGGAATACAATTTTGCGCATTATAAGGTTAGGAGAAGGTCCAGGCAGGCTTAAAAGTAGGCGTGAGGATGCTGGGGATGATATAAGTACTCTAACAAAGGAATAACAGGCTTTTCTAGTGTAAACCCCCATAAGACAACGTACTGTGTTTAGTCGATACACATTTTCTTTAATAACTCGGTAAATATTTACGCTAGAATGACTAAAGAGGGCTTAAAACTTTCGCATCTCTAATTCCCATCTTTTAACATCCATTGATTTTACATCTGGGGCTTCTCTGACCCTTTTTTGGCCCAATAACTCGAGATTTGAAATATTAATCCCCGAAAAATGGGGTTTAGAGTTTTCCGATTGATTTGCCCAACGAACCTGTCCAACTGATTACAGAAAGGAACGTCCCTACCAAATTTGAAGTAAATCGGACAAAAAATGTGACCGCTAGAGTGCAAACACACACACACACACACACACACACACATACTGTATATATATAACATTTTAAACGACCCCCAAAACGTGTTCAGGGGGTCACGTTAGGAACTTCTATGGTGGTCCCGGGCTTAAGTTTCACCATGCGGGTCATGCTAATAGTTCACTTTCCAATGGAAATTCACTAATAATCGCTATTGTCAGAGTATTTGGAATACAACCTCCTAACGACAAATAAAACAATCCGAAGATAGTTTAGCTTTATTAGCGATTAAGACAGTCAGTATTCAGTATATATATAATTCAATATCCCAACGGCCATTCAGTAATTATTAATGGCCTATATCAGTCGAGAGACCTACTGTTTATAACTTTGAATCAAGCTGCGATGCACCATTTTATCTCTATGTCTGATTATATTGCGGCTATCCAGTTTCACCACTCAATCATGACAATAGTATGCCTATTGTCTAAATAGGACCTAAATCTAAATATTGTGAATAAAGCCAAGAAACTATTAAATGCAAGTTTTCTTTTAAATATACAGTAGATAATTAATGTAAAGACTAAATGAAACCCTGTTGTATATTAAATTTAAGATTGTATGCAAATATTATTAAAAACTATTGCATAAGGGGTTTGGGACTGAAATACATACGTTTAATTTGTTAAGCTATTTTTAATTTTCCCTTCGTATTTCAGAACTTTATTATGTTATAATCATTTATTATTTATTCATTTCTACTGTAATAAACCACTTTACAAAGCTACAATGAGTAAGTTCAACTTTAACTTCAAGTGTATCTTTAATACTCTAATACTAGGACTTACTCATAAACCACAAGAAACTCCTTATTTTTCTGGTTTTCAAGAGAAATGCAGTTCACAATATATTTTAAGAGTCTATGTGAAGCCCTGGAAGACGAATTCTTAAGGGGGCGGAGGAAATAATGTAGAAAGATAGTATAAATATACTCAAACATATTTACTTAAATACTATTTATGTAATTATCAGAGTGAGAACTGTGAGAACGTAGGAAGGAGATAATTGTTTAAGTAAGGAAGTAATGGGTTTTAACTTATAAATGGAGGTCATTGGCTTATGAGTGCTGATGGCATGTCAACTACGGTATTTATCCACCCTGACGATTAATTGTTTCTTAATTGCTGTACTTTTCTTGAGCTTTCATTAGGGGATTACAAAATTATTTTAGATCAATAAAATAACGTCACATGTTTTTGAATAAATGTAGTTTATTAAAAATTATCTTTGTATTTGCTGAAAACCTTTAACTAATAGTTGGATACTGATTAAAACATTTACAATTACTATGGACTAAAATAAGTTAATTGATGGTGTGAGATATTTGAATGTAAGTAGATTTCACTCAATAACGGAAAGAGTTTTCTTGATTTGATCATTTTATTCCATATAACAAACCGAGTAGTGTGGGTTTGCCGGTTTTGCGCCGGAAGTGACGTCACATCCGGTCAGTGACCGGATGCGCTGAGTGAAAAAATAGGTCATCTGAGGCTGAGCCAGTGACGTAGGCGGTTTTGTGACGTAATGAGGTAAAGTTCAAAGTTCAAGGTCACGGTGAAGTTTTTTAAAAAAAATCTACCTCACACTCGTAAAATCGATTGTGATTCGATAGTTAATCGATAAGAAATATCGAATGAAAACCATCGAATGAAACAATCGAATGATACGAGTGCGAGGTAGTACTATTACAAATATTACTTTATTTTATTACTTTATTTTATTTACAATAATTCATGTTTACAATAGTTCCCCGTTGTTGATCCGGACGAGTTGCGGCCATCACTTCGCTTTCTGATGAAAGACGGTAGATACTTCGATTCCTGCGCAGAGTCCATGTTGTGTTTTTAACACCTATCTGTTCTGTTAGGTGTTTGCATTTCATTGCTGTCAGGTGGAAAATAATACCTGACGGCAATGAAATAGAAACATCTATCAGATCTTGAGTGAAATAATATTGTTAGTTTGTGAAGAGCGTCTTGGAGAGCTCGATGTTCACCGGTCGAGAGCCGGAGGTGTACTGACTATTCGCTAGCTAGCGTTCTGGTATCAAAAAAATGGTGGGGGTAAAAGTGTAGTAGAACGAAGCAGATGACGGACGGCAGATGGCTGGCGGCAGGTGGCAGGCGGCAGGTGGCAAGTGTGCGGCAGATGGTAGTCCCCCCACTACACCAGTCCCCCCACTACACCAGTCTCCCCACCAAGTTTTACATCGCACAATAACTAGTTTACATGTGTTAGTTAGGGTTTAGCTCTTAGACTGTCAAGACCTTACCTCCGTAACTAAAAACTTCAATAATGTTTGCGCTTCAACGCTGTAAAAGTATAACAGCTACTATGATCTAAACCGGTGCATGTATTCATATGGTTCTTTTTGCGTAGCAAACAACTGGCTAAAAGTGTTTCAACCTCGATTATTCTTCGACGAAACCGCTCATTGTCCACTAAAAGTGTAGACCTTCTGTCTTCATTGTCAGGGAAGTAGAAAGTAGTGTCAAGGGGACTACTGAAGGTCACCTTCCTCATGTTCCTGTAAAACTGCGACATTTTTCAGACCCTCTAGGTAGATGTTCATCCGTCAAGAGCTGGAAGAATAATGATGTAGCGTTATCGTGTATGATAGGCACCTAACCCCCACCACAACGTTACCTTGTCCTTCAAACCATCGTTTTTACGCTACGGATGCTATACTGTTGGTTAGATTTAAATTTAGATTGCACCTTCTTGTTTGTTTTGTCAAGCCGCGTAATTGAAGTACCCACATGTTATACTTTGAACCAAAAACAAAGAAGTTATTTAGGTTTGTCCTTGAAAATAGTTGTTTTTTCGCTGTTGCTGCTATACCCTTTGTCGGATCTGAATTCTGTTTGCACCAACTTGTTCGTCTGATCAATCCGCGTAATGTGAGTACCCACTTAATATATTTTAAACCGTAAATAAAGAAGTTATTTAGGTTAGTCCCTCGAAATAGTTGTTTTTAGCTATCACCGCTAAACCCTTGGTCCGATCTGAATTCTGTTTGCACCAACTTGTTCGTCTGATCAATCCGTGTAATTTGAGTACCCACATGACATACTTTGCACAAACTTTATAACCCCCCCCCTTCTTTTTTGGGTCATGTTCAAGGTCAAGGTCAAGGTCAAGGACCTTGGGACTTAGAAATTTTTACAAAGTGGGCTGCACACAAACATAAGACTAACAGTCTCCTGCCTATGTACAGGCCAAGTCCCTAACTTGATATGCTTAGGCGGGTCATTCTTCTAAAAAGGGCAGATTTCATAAAAATGAAAAAAAGTAAAAAAAATAAATATTATTTGGTCATTATTTTTGTGTGCATACACCTTATACTGCTAAACACTATTCCACAAATGGTTCTGTAAAATTTAATTTTTTATATAATTTAAAAATGTTTATATAATTTACACAGTAACGGAGTTGAGGTTGTGGTAACGGAGTAGATAGCATGTATAAGAAAACAATTTATAATAGAATCCAATACATTTTATTTAAGAGATACATTAACCATTAGGAAAAATAGGATGAAAATATCTTATAAAGTATAACAATGAATCATTAGGATATGCCACTTGTCTTTTTTTAAATGTCACTGTATCCTTAGCTCCAGTGCTCATTTGGCTTTGTTCATCTTTCTCCGAACAAATTTAGGCTAACAGCTAAACATCACTTAAAAACTTTTTAACTTTAATGTCTATTTCATTGAAGCATTTCAACTTGAAATGTCTGTTTGAAATAGGAATAGGGGCATCTCCAATAGCACAAAATATTTCGCTGATTTTTATTTCCTGGCGATCTTCTTTGGTGGGCCAAAACAACTTATCCCTTGTTTTGTTCATGAAGGAGACAGTTACATGGTCAGATTTTTCATTTCTTGCTTCAACAATTCCTGAAATACACAAACCACATATAGTCTTAAGCTAAGATCAATTTCTTTTAATTTCACCTTTCAGTAAACATATTTATTATAAATTTATTGAATTGCAGTACTATGTTATGCACATTAACATAGAGTGCTTAATCTACTTACCAGGATACCATGTTTCATCATAAATTACGGCAACCCAGTCCCCAATGTTCACAGTTTTAACCACATCTTGGTTTGAGTTGAAATTATCATCTTCTTCACTGTCTGTGTATACATTAGTATACAATAGCTTATGTGTAGTCGATTTATATGCTGTAAAAAGCTGGTTAAGAATAAATATATTATAAATTGGAACATTTTCCCTAATTTAAGAAGTTTTCAACAGGGTTTTTTCTAACAAAAGTAGGTGTTTAATTTAAACTATTGCGTATTGACATAAATATATGAGCAATATTACACACTTAAAATTTCTTAAAGCTAACTAAAAAATAGGTACCATAAAAAACTATAATGAAAGGATACATGTTGCTGAAGGTAGCTGAATCTTGCCAAGACCATAATGTTCACAGGAAGTATTAGGACCACATGTGAAACAGCTCAGAGACCTTGCATGCAAGTCTTCATTTGGGTTAGACCATATAATATGATGTACTTTCAAAGTCCCTACAAATGCGACTAGTGTTGGAAACTTTTCATAAAGGAAGAAATTTTCTTCATCAACAGGAAATATTTTTATTCCTGTACAGACTCGTTTGAGTTCGAAAACAAAAGATTCAAAATTTGAAATATCTTTCCCTTGGGCTACAAGAGAGTCAGCAGATCGTTTCAAGCAACCACCAATGCCATCAGGGGCCCCTTTACCGTGGCCTGCTTCTGAGTAGTGCCAATGAATAATGTCAGCTTCAAACATTTTGGAAATTTGAGTTTTGATTAAATAGAACATTTTTTTATTCCTATACTGATTTGTCACGCTGTCACTTAGGAAATGCACTTCTTTTAGATTTGGAACAATTTCTTTTGCCACTTTAGCAATTGGATTCAAGTGAGCACAAATAGCAGAAGAGTCATGCCTAAGATTGGCAGAAACTGTACAGAAACATTTTGACTCAACTAGATTTGTTTCTTTACATCTGTAATATAAGACAACAGTGTGGAGAGAAATCTGCGGTTTTGATCCCCCAAAATGTGCTGACTGTATTTCTTTTCCATACTTGCAGCCGTAATTCTCGGAAAAGTCCATGTGTATCAAGACTTGTTCAGTTGAAAGATGCTTTTTAACATGTTCTACAGCTTTGTATTGATGTTTAATATTGTTCAAGTGCAACATGAATTTCAATATAGATTTTTCTAATCTTGTAAATGCCTCCTGTTTAGTTGTTTTAATTACTTCTTTCACAGTTTTTCTGCATACTTTTTTCTTCCCTTTAACTAATATATCAGTTTTCTTTGAAAACCAGTGTTCAAAACTGATATCTTGACTAAAATCACAATCAAGAATTTCAATTTTATTGTTCTTGCATGTTGAACATGTTCTTGACAAACATTTTTCTTTTAAATGTTCACTTTTACAACACAATGTTTTACATACTTCTTTTGGAGAACTCTCTTTAATCACCTTGTTATGGAACAATTTACTGACCAGTAAATCCATATTCTCATGGACAGTGCACATACAAGTATCCCTGCCAGTGACCTTTGGCATTATGATCCAAAAGGGCCGAAGCTTACAAAATGAAGCATAACTTAATTTGAAATGGGGGTTTTCAGATGAAAATATCTTATAAAGGTTTAAAACTGAATCATTCAGATATCTCTTTTGCCGCTTGTCTTTTTTAAATGTCACTGTATCTTTAACTCCAGGGCACATTCGGCTATGTTCATCTTTTTCCAGAAATTGTCTTACACAGTTCTTTACAGCTTGAGAACGCTGTATTCTCTTTAAGCTTTCCTTTTTGTTAGTTGTTATACCTCTTACCATTTTAAATGACAATGTTTTGCTAAGTTCAGTAATAAATCGGTATTTTTTCACCACTTTACCTGCTACACTGGAAACAACCTTTCTGTATTTTGCTTTGTCTTTAAAATTTTCTCTTAGCTGCTTTGCTATCACTTCTCCCCTTTTTATTCCAGGTGAAACATTTTGACCTTTGGTAAGCTCTTCCACATTCTTTGTTGGAGTGTCCTTTATAGTTTTTTGAAGTCTATGTGCTCTCTTTTTGTACTTTTCCATGTTCCTTTTAGCCTTCTTAAGACTGTCTTCCAGTTCCCTAATTTTATCTTTTAACTTTCTTGTATTTCTTCTCCTTCTGTGTCTATTCATTCGTTCTCTATTGGGTACATTTACAAGTTGGAAATCCATACATGGAGAGGGAGGAGGAGAGTTTTCTTGAATTAATTTCTCAAACTCTATTTCTTTTTTCTTTTGGTCATATACTTTTTTACTGCTTTTACGCCAAATTTTTCTAGTTTTTCTCTGTTCACGCTCACTCATTTCATTGATAGATTTTATTTTTCCTGCCTTTTTTCTGGCATGGTACCGTTCTCTTTCCTTCCTTTTTACTTCTTCATACAGAGCTGGGTTATTTTTTCTTGCTTCTCTTAGTCTTTGCATGCTTTCCTTTTTCTTTTTATTAATTGTCTCCTTCCTTGGCCGTTTTGAAACATTGCCATTGTTATTATTTTTTGTCATGGATAACACTGAAAAAAAACATTACTGAAACATGTTGAAAAAATAGTTCTACAGTGAATTTTTTGAGCAACTGACAATAAAGAGTACCAACATTTTATGCAAATTTATACAGTTAAGAGTGAGTTGTGACAGTTAGGCTAGATTAGTTCAGTTTATAAAGACAAAATTGCAGCAGAAAATATAATGCCTACCAAGAGTTAACATTTTACTAGACTATTACGGTATGATTATTAATTTAGGCCTATTCCAATCACTGCAAATCCCATCTAACTTCCTGTCAAGAAATAATTTGTAAAGGAATAAAGAAACATATTTATAAATAAAGTTTAATTTATATTTTAATAAAACTATTAAAGTTGCATTAAGGTGATAAGTGAGACAAAATATTCCCATACAATACCTACTTAAATAAATACAATAAAACCTATTAAAATTGAAGGATATGGTAGTTGGCTATTGCTTTTGATAATTAGGATTCTTGACAAAGCCTATATTGACAAAAATTTTAGTTTAATACTGCCTCATAAAGCCTTGTGATTTTCATTCTCAACTCCGATACTCTTTCTCAACTCCGTTACTAGTGTGAGTAACGGAGTTGAGTGTTTTGTCTTAAATGATGCATAACTTGTAAACATTTGAGGTTAGTGGTCAAGATATTGCTACTGAAATTGTGTGTTTTAACTCTAATTTATTTCCACTATTAATTAACCAATTATTCTTAGTTACTTACCTTTTACATTAGGTAACGGAGTTGAGAATCTGAAATGTCCAACTGAACTTTTTGTTGTATGTGAACTAAATAACAACACAACTGTTAACCCACAAGACACAGCTTCTCATACAGCAAACAAAATGGCTGTCCCCTCTTTGCTTAGTGAAGAAGAAGGACTAGTGTTGCCATCTGTTGGAGATTTTTAAAACTTCATTCAATGGTAATGGAGTTGAGAATTTGCTCTTGGACAAAATCTACAAATATCTTGGAGTCAACAATTTTCAATTTTTTAGGTGATAAGTATCACAGAAAATAACAAAACTAATGCACTAATAATTGTACTAATTAGAATATTTTCTCATAGATTACAATATATCTGGTTTAAGATAAGGTGTTTGAAATAATGAGAAGTGACTCGGCACGGAGTTGAGGTTTACATCTTACAATTGTTTAAAAGATATTAAATAAATATTTTTCCAATAAATTATTAATGTTAGTAGTAACTTTGTATTTTTAGCTACCAGTATACTAATATATTTTATAATTTTAATTGTAAAAATTATAAAAAAATCTGTAGGGACTGAAATCTGCCCTTTTATGGAGAATGACCCAGGCAGTCCTTTTGTTAAAAAGGACCTTTTGTGGGAGGGGGTGGGACAAGGGCTTTATTGGACAATCCACTTTACTTTGCCTTCTTCTTTGACCAAAGTCAAAGTCTGACGGTAGCCTACTTCTGGTGGTGCCGGAATCGATTGCGCTAAATCGACCTCGAATAGGACGTCGCCGGATAATAAATAATATGTTGATTTGCTCTTTTGAAACACCACTGTGTAGGAGAAGTTTTTCCTTAAAAATTTAAATTTTGTTTTAACAATGTCAATTGGGGTGATTAGTTCGTCTTCCTTCAAGGTCTTCATTTTTTCTATCTTCCTCATTACTGACTTGTGTGATATTTTTGGTGATGGTGATGGTGAAATTGGTCTTGAAGAACCTTGGACTGGAGGATGTTGTGCAGTTGATGAATGTGAAGATGGCGTTGAAGAACCTTGGACGGGCGGATGTCTTGCAGCTGATGAAACTTGTTTGAAATAAAGCGGGTGATTTTGAAAACTTTTCTGTATTCTTGACTTGAACGACGACGGTCTTTTAAATCCACTTGTCTTTGGAGGCGACTTCTTCATAGAATCCTTAATCCTTCTAAGTTTTTCAGCAGTCAATGGAGAAGACATATTAAAACAGAGAGCGAGTTGACCGTTCCAGGTAAAGGTTGAAGCTGGAATGAGGTACCAGACGGAGCAAAGCGGGTCGCCAAGTGTAACCGTGACATTTAAGGACCGGTCTACATCCGGTTCCCCTTCCCCCCATGACGACACAACTCCCCCCTGACGTCATGGGGCGGAGCCCCCCCCCCCCGAGGTCACGGGGTGGAGTCCCCCCCCGAGGTCACGGGGTGGAGTCCCCCCCCCCGAGGTCACGGGGCGCAGTCCCTCCCCCTGACGTCACGGGGCGGAGTCACCTCCCACCACTGACCGCCGCCTTTATAAGCGGAGCAGTCCGCGGTCTCTTCGCAGTAGCTTGCCGCCCTTTACGGACCAACGTCCGACTGGGTTGCATTCTGCTGCAGCGTAGGTCTGTTAAGTGTGCGTTGGGCCCGACGCGCAATTAACAGATCCGCGCCCTTGCATGTGTTTGTTAGTTTGTTATGCATGGTAGATTGTTAGATTAACGCTTGTAGTTTGCTAGTAAATGTAGTTAGTGTTTGTAATTAATGTTTTGGTGTTGGTTTTTGAAGTGTTTTATTTACTAATATGTACCTTCCCTACAGCTCCCTTTTCTTATGGACATTGATCCAAACTGGGTAAAGTGTCCCTATTTTTATCCGTGGGGTTTAACTTGTAAATATAAAATCGGTCCTTGTAATTATACCTTGGTCAAAACTTGGGTTCGCAGTAGATTGGCGCCCGTTACTGACCCACGTCCGACTGGGTTCCAGTATGCTGTTGACCTTTGTACAACCGACCTTGGTTGATCTTTGAAAAATAACTTGTAAATATAAAATCGGTCCTTGTAATTCTACCTTGGTCAAAACTTGGGTTCGCAGTAGATTGGCGCCCGTTACTGACCCACGTCCGACTGGGTTCCAGTTTGCTGTTGACCTTTGTACAACCGACCTTGGTTGATCTTTGAAAAATTAACTTTAACTTTAACTGTTCCATTTGTTTAAATATTTGTGGGTAAAGTCTTTATTTTCAAAGTAATGTATCTTGCTTCTCATCCTTTTCCTAACCCCTCTAAGGTATGGCGCGCAAACCGACCTTGTGTCAATACGGCGCGTAAACCGGTTGACATTACCCATCTTAGCCTGAGAAACCTTTGTAAAATATAAAGTCAGTCTCTTGTTTAAAATCAGTCTCTTATTTGTTGTCTTTTGCCCCCCTTCCCAAATACAGAGCGGGGAATAGAGCAGTATGTTATGCTCTATTCCCCGCTTTGGCTTCACGTTCAGATGACCTTGACCTACTAAAGGGACTTAGAAAATCTTCGTTTGGTAAAACATTACAACAATATTTCTTCCCTAACCCCCCCCTTCTTTTCCCTTTCCCTTACTACAACTGGGTATAAAAGGAGGGTTTCCACCAGTGATAAAATCATTCTGCTGCTTACACATCACGAGTGCAATTCTGTTCCCGAGATGTCTGACCGCAGGAAGCAACTTTTGCCAAGGAAGGTGGAGCACTCTTCACCTGCTCCGTCATCTGCTCCGCCAGCTCCTTCCATCCTTCGGCAGGCGTTGATTTTATCGTGTATTGTTTCTGAGGAGCCTGCACCACGACCGCAACCACTTCAAGAAAACCTCGTTGCTCCCCCGTCAGCTTCTTCATCTTCTTCATCTTCTTCATCGTCTTCATCTTCGGCTACTTCTTGCTCACCTTCTCCATCACCGAGGAAGGATGAGCAAACACCTGCACCATCTTTGGCTTCACCAGCTCCTTCGCTTCTTCAGCAGGCGCTGGCAAGCATTCTTCCGCCTTCTACACCAGGCTCTTCAACACCATCTGCAAGTCTACTTCCTTCTTCTCCCACCAAACCTTCTACATCTTCTTCAAGTGTTCCTTCCCGTCCTTCAGTAATCTGCATTAACAACGAACCTCCTTCAGAGAAATTTAAACAATTAAAAACCTTGAGACGGCAGTCTATACTTCCTGCACCAAGATGCAGCTACAGTTTTAAAAAAGGTGCAAGGAAAGGGGAACGTTGTGCTAAGTCTTGTGTTTTAAATGAAAAAGAATGCAGATTACATTTAAAACAAAACCACAAGGGTACCGTTTCTCTTTCTACACCGCATCCAACAGTGAGACCGACCAAAATTCGAATTAATAGGCTTTGTAGAAATAAACGATACATTTTTGTTAAATCAAAGGGCTTTGCAAAGGTGGTGGTTCAATGTGAAGGTAAATTGTACTATGTAGAGTTGCCTAGAGCCATGGACCTCCACGTCAAAGAACTTACCAAACAGGACTATTTAATTCGAAATGATTCAGGTTTCACTGTGTGGAAAACATTAAAATAAAAAAAGATCAAAAAAAGTGTATTCCAAATTAAAATAGTTTTTTCCAAATTAAAAAAAAGTGTAGACAACCTATTTACAATCTGTAGCATATGCTGCAGAGTGTAAATAGGTTGTCCACACTTTTTTTTTACAATGTTACAACGCCCTTGACCTAGATAACGGACTTAGATATTGTACACTAAGTCAAAGATAAAACTTAAAAGGAAAAAGGAGAAATATTATACTAAAAACTTTATTCAACAGTAAAGAGGGGAGGGGGTAAGCGGGTATTTAAGCGAGCGATTCGGAATATAACTATTAGTTGTATCGTCATGAGCGTCAACAGCAACACATGGGGAAAGCAAATTAGCGAAGAGGAGTTGTACGCGATTGCTGAGGCTGCTGAAATGACTGAGGTTTATAAGATTGATAAGGTTGCGGAGAATGGTGCTCAGTCTCAACCGCAACAAACTACATCATCGATGCAGTCTACAACGCAACAACCAAGACCCTATCATGTTATCCTGGAGGAGTATAATGAGGCGATGAGGTACGCCTTTACAAAGTGGTGTGGTCAACCGCGTTCTCCTGAACAATGGGAGGAGCACGATGCAGACTTTCGCCTGGTTGCAAACTTAGAACTTGAGCTTCAAAGAACAAAGGCTGCTCAATAGTGAGAAGAGTTATTGTTTACTTTAAAATACAGAGCGGGGAATAGATCAGTTTGCGGTCCAAGTGAGAACCACTTACTGCTCTATTCCCCGTTTTGGCAACTTGTTCAGATGACCTTGGGACTTAGAAAATTTTCGTTTGGTAAAAAACAACATTGAAATATATATATATATATATTTCTTACTAAAATATCTCCTCCCTAAAACTTGCACCCCCACCACTTCCATTGGGTATAAAAGAGACACCTTATCGATGGTAAAATCAGTCTGCTGCTTGTATTCGCCCACCTCAGACACCATGGAGCACATCAGAAAACCAACTTCTGCCGCCTCTTCTTGTACTGTTTCATCTTCTGCTGCCCCATCGATACTTGTCCAGGCTATGATTCTATCCCACATTCTTCCAGAGACTGGTAATACTTCGCCAAACTTAAACTCGAGATCTCTCAAAACCGAGAGAAACAATGCTAGTTCTCGGAAAATGAGAACAAGGATCGCTGACCGTTATAAAGTATTAAGAAGCATATTACCATCCTCCAATCCGTATGATTCTAAATTAACCACTATACAAAAGACAATAAAATACATTGCAAACCTTCAATCGCAGCTTCAAGAACCGTCCTCAATTCACAAAGAAGTCTTACACAACCCTCCACCTTTTGAAGCCGTTTTTCTTAAAGAGGATAAGTTAGCGGACCAACATTTTTTCGCTGAAGAACCTTCAGCTTACAAACAAATCTTCCTCATGGATGAAGATCAGGACGAGTAACTATCTTAAAAAAAAAACTAAAGTCCTTTGAAATACAAAGCGGGGAATAGATCAGTTTGAGGTCAAAGTGAGAACCTCTTACTGCTCTATTCCCCGTTTTGACAATATGTTCAGACGACCTTGACCCACTCACAGACTTAGAAAATCTGCGGATAGGATAGATATGTTAAATAAAACTTTCCTTCTCTACTACCTACCCCCACTCTACTACCTACCCCCCACTCTACTACCTACCCCCACTCTAATGGTATAGGTAAGCGGGGTATTTAAGCGACCGCTCCAGAACTTAGTAATTAGTCAGCTATGGACAGTCAAGCTGGATCATCCAACTTACATAGAGAGCCTAGAAATGTCCGAGAGCAGAAAAGGGTGCTAAAAGTAAATAAAGCATACAAGATACTACATTCAAAACTACCATTTGTTAATCCAAAAATGTCAAGATTATCAATTATATAACACGCGACAAAATACATTAAAACTTTACAAATGGAGTTGGAAAAACCATTGACTTCGCCTCAACTGCCTGATCAACCAATCTCCAACTCAACTCTTAAAGAAGTTTTTCTTGATGATGGTGATGTTGCAATAGAAAAAATTCTTAATGAAATTCTAACATTCGAAATTGATCAATTTGTTTCAACTGACTAAAGATGGTTTGGAAATACTGAACGGAAGAATACAGAACGGGGAATAGACCAGTTTGTGGTCAAAGTAAGAACCACTTACTGCTCTATTCCCCGTTCTGGCAACAGGTGTAAATGACCTTGGGACTTAGACAATATTCGTTTGATAAAAAATAATGAAAGATCTTCTTATTTCTTACAACAACAATATCCCTTCCTAACCCCCACAACCACCTAAACTAAGTATAAAGGAGGTTCTCCATCGTTGGTAAAAATTAGTACTCTGCTGAAAATGAGTGCATCCACTCCTTCTATCTCTGCAGCAACTATAATAGTTAGCAGACGGGTCGAAAACATTGATCAGTTGCTTGCTGTAAGGAGATTACTGCTACGGTATCTTGATATAGAGGTTAGTTGTCAATTGTACATGTGGAGACCAACAAGTGAAGTTTATAGTAGCGAAAATGAAGCATTTGAAACAAACTATAGTAGAAAGTTATATAAAATCTTTGGCAATATGGTAAGGTTAGTCGATAATGGATGGAACATTAACATAACATTTTATATTGTTCCAAACCTGTAACTAAAGCAAAAAAAACAAAAAAACAAAAAAACGATGGGTATATAAGCCCGATGTTGCAGAGACAATTATCACTGTGGTTCTGAATTGCATCAAGAGAGCATCTACCATGGTATACCTCCACTATATTGACTTTACTGCTAAAGCGGATACTTTTATCCAGCGTGTTTACCAACTGTTAACGGAGTACCAACATGTTCAGGTCAAAGGATTGGGTATTCGTGGAACAGAAGAAGTAAAAATAGATGTAAAACCAATCCCTTTGAAGAAAAAAGTTGACCAATTATTACGAGAAGGCTACATCCTGTACCTTTATTACACAACCTCATAAACTACATAAAAGGCCAAAGGGGGGGGGGAATACAGAACGGGGAATAGATCAGTTTGAGGTTTGAATAAGAATCTCTTACTGCTCTATTCCCCGTTCTGGTAATAGGATAAGGTGACCTTGACCCACTTACAGGACTTAATCATTTGTGTTACAATAATACCTCTTCCCTATCACTTTTCCCTACCACTTGCACTTTCAACACTTACCCCCACCACCACCAAAATCAGGTATAAAAGGTGGTTTCGTATTAGTGGTAAAACCAGTCTGCTACTTGGAATCATGTCGCCCAGAGATAACATTTTCCCTTCTAAGAAGACTATACTGGAATTGATTCAAAATATTCCAGTAAATATAAACGAAGATGAAGACGAAGACGATTCAGAGATGGAAGATGAACTATTTAGTGATCTTGAACTACTGAGTGAGTTTGCTAGCAGTGAACCATATCTTGGAGAGATGGAGCTGTTGGAGCTGTTGACTGACGACGACGACGACGATGATAATGAACCAGAATGTCATCATCAGTTGCTCTGTTTGGAGGAAATGGACCTTGTTGATAGTGAAACCCCTCCAAGCAGTATTAATATCGATGATGTAGTTCTAGATCCAGTCACAGGGAACTTTTGTGTTCGTCGTCGCTTATTTAGTGATATGAGCTCATCATCATCATCATTATCATCGGAAGAATCTGAATAAGTCTTTGTTGTCTTCAAATAGTTTACTTTAAATACAAAGCGGGGAATATATCAGTTTGTGGTTATAGTGAGAATCACTTACTGCTCTATTCCCCGTTTTGGTAATATCGTTGTATGACCTTGACCCATTTACATGACTGAAAAAGTGGGGTAACTTATACATTTAATGGTGGGGGAACGTCTATTTAAAGACGATGCAACAGTGTATATTTATCATATCGGCATTATGAACCCACCAGGAAACTCCGTTTGTTACAGCTTTCCCCTCCTCGATACCGATGATGTGATAAAACTTACATCAATAACAAAACGGTTTGAAATCGAAAGGCGACTAATAAAAGTCGATGTAATTCCACATGATCTTCGTTCTGCAATGTTGACCATCGAATATGTTAAAGATGAATCTACAACTGAAGATACCTATTGTTTTATGAAATTTTTAGTTGATCGAGATGCAATGTGTACAATCCGACTTCACATCCGAGTTTAAAATCTATCAAATGTTCCTGTTGGAGAAAATTGCCTTAGTTAAATACAGAGCGGGGAATAGATCAGTTTATGGTTTAATATGAAACCATTTACTGCTCTATTCCCCGTTTTGGCAAATATGTTCAATGACCTTGACCTAAATACAAAACTTTGTAGCCTTCAGCTACAATAGTAAATATAAAATGCAAAAAAAATAGTAAACTTAACGTAATACGTACCCCCACCACTTTTGCTAGGGTATAAATAGAGGGGCATTTGCAGTGTTGTTCATTATTGCCTTGACCTTTGTGGAGATCGCACCTACATTATGCATCGCTGCGATATTTGCAAGTCTTCATTTAAGGATGAATTTCTTTTAATGATTCATAATGAACTAAAACATAACAACAACCAAAATGAAAAATATGAAGAAGAAGAATTGAAAGAAATAGATCAAATGTTAGCTCAACACCAACATTCCAGACCAACTGTAATTCAATATGCACCATCAACATCGACTTCTACCTCTGCTTTGTCTACACTTCACCTTCCTTCAACATCATCAGCTGCATCGACTTCTACGCCTGCTCTGTCTACACTTCATCGTCCTTCAACATCATCAGCTGCATCGAGTTCTACGCATGCTCTGTCTACACTTCACCGTCCTTCAGCATCAACAGCAGTAAATGTAGAACTACATGCCCGAGCACTTCCGGGTAATGTAGTAACCCACTTTAAAATTGACAATGCAAAATTACAACTCGAAGAATTTTTAAATAACGCAAAAGGATTGGTAAGTAAAACTCTGCAAAATGAATTAAAAAGATTAAATTTTATCAAATTTGGCCTATTACTAGATGGTTTATTTACAAACATTCAGAATGAAACTTCACCGAGAGGGTTTTTAACAAAAAACCGAACTATTATGTTTTCGTCAGATATTGTATCGTACTTCGTACGATTTAATGTTAAATCGTATCTGAATGTTTTGAAGAGCTAATGACAAAAATACAAGAACATGAAGGAAGAGGCTCTGGATGGAGTTTGTTAAGCATCACAGGGCTAGACTTAAGAGTACACAAACACGGCTATGGAATTCGAGGAAGTAGCTACATCCCTCTACCAACAAAGATTAGAAATACCTTATCCTGCGTCAACGTACAAAATCAAGATACTGAGTGTTTTAAATATGCTATGTTGGCCAAATATGTAACAATTCATCCGGAAAGACCAAGTCACTATTATGAAGAAGTACAACATAGATATAATTTTCAAGGGATGACTTACCCTGTTGCTATAACAGACGTTTCAAAATTTGAAAAACAAAATCCTTCAGCTTCTGTCAACCTATTCGGATTGGATTCGTCAAACAATGTGTACACCTTGCGTATAACACCAAATGAGCGCGGAGATCATACCGATTTGTTATTGATTACTAAAGGCGATATTTCACACTTTGTGTATATCAAAAAATTTGAAAGTCTTGTTTGTAAACAATTATCTAAGCATGAAAAAAAGATGACAATTTGCAAAAGATGTTTTTGTCATGTAGGCAAACCATTAAAAAGGGGAGGTTCAGAATGGTTAGTAGAACATCAAAGGTTATGTAATGGAAACTATGAGGTTAGAGTTAAATTGCCACATCCCAGCAGAGCGCAGATAAAATTTGATAAAGTAATACAACAATACCGTGTACCTGTTGCTGTGTACGCTGATTTTGAAGCGTCTTTACTTCCGCTCGAACATCAAGAAGAGAACGTAACAAGAAGGAGCAAATACCAGCAGCACACACCAAACAGCTATTGTTTAATAGTAAAGTCCACGCTTTCTGAAGATAATCTTTGTAAATATGAACTGTCGTCTACGCCGAAAATTTATCGTGGTGAAAAAGCAGCTCGACACTTTGTCGATGATTTATATAACATAGCTGAAAAGGTGGAAGAAATGTATAGAAATGTGTTACCGATGACACCTATGACTGAAGGTGAACTTCAACAACATGATTCAGCAACAACATGTTATCTGTGTACTAACACCTTTACACCGGATAATGTTAAAGTGCGAGACCATGATCATCTTACAGGAGCTTACAGAGGTGCAGCCTGTAACTCTTTCAACTTAAACTACAAACTTCCAAATTTTATCCCCGTTGTTTTACATAATCTTAGTGGATACGACTCTCACTTTATAATCCCGGAATTAGGGAGAGATAATGGAGCAATAGATGTCTTGGCAACAACCATGGAAAAATTTATTAGCTTTTCTAAAAAAATCGGCAATATAAAACTTAGATTCATTGATTCCTATAGATTTATGCCTTTCAGCCTTATGAAATTATCAGAAAATTTAAGAAGAGAAGATTTGATCGAAACAAGCAAAATTGTACCAAACAGTAAAATGAATTTGGTTCTTCGAAAAGGAGTATTCCCATATGATTACATAGATGGACTGCATAAATTTGATGAAACATCACTACCTCCACCAGAACACTTCAAAAACAAACTTAATGATTCGGAAATATCACTTGAGGACTATCAACACGCACGTCGAGTATGGAACGAGTTAGATATGAAGACCTTAGGAGATTACTCGGACTTTTATGTCAAACTAGATGTAACTCTTCTTTGTGATGTAATGGATGAATTCCGAAACACCTGTTTTGCTGCATACGGTTTGGACCCTCTACATTCGTATACTTCACCAGGATTAGCTTGGCAAGCCATGTTAAAAGAAACAAAATGCAAACTCCAACTTTTAACAGACATTGACATGGTTTTAATGGTTGAAGCTGGAGTAAGAGGCGGATAATTAATTTATCAATAATTAATTTGATCACTAATCCGCAGGGATTAAGGTTTAATAACCTATATATTTTTTCAAAGTCTCTACAACAACCAAAGTATCAATTGCTGGATAAAACACTATCTGATGTGTCTGATGTTAATTTTTACAAATTTAACGCTAGTGATAGCATTATGCAACCAAACGAAGCGAAACCATATTCTGTATTTATATTTGACGATGTATCTTGTGAAAATCAGGATACTATTAGAAACTACTTTGCCATGGGAAGACATAATAACATCGACAGCATATATATAGGACAAACTTATAGCAAAATCCCAAAACAACTTATCAGAGATAATGCAAATATTCTAATTGTATTCAAACAAGATGATACTAACCTAAAACATATATATAACGATCATGTGAATGCGGATATGCCATTTGAAAAGTTTAAAGAGGGGTTTGCGGAAAAGCATGGGCGGAAAAGTATGGATTTTTGGTTATTATGAAAGATCAAGCTATAAAAGATGGTCGTTATAGAATAGGTTTTGATAAATTTGTTTTAATACACTGATTAGCGGTATTACTGTACAAGTCGTCAAGGTGTGAAGATGGTTAACCAGGAAAAGCTATTAAAGGAAATAAAATCACTTAGTGATTCTATTAGACAAAAAAACCGAGCTTTAAAATCAGGTATAAATGAAAGAGAGCAATTTTTAGAAACAACATTCAAACCTGTTACTGAACCTTTAAAGCGATTAGCACAAAATATGGAAAAACCTTCAATTCGCTTCGAAGGAGACAAAATGCTACCAATTTCCAAATATGAAGAAGAATTTCAGAATGATGAAAGTTTTGGCCAGTTACAAACATCTGAAGAAAGCGACGAGTATGAAGAAAGCGGAGATATAGAGGATTTAAAGGAAAAGGACATTTCAGAAGATACAAGTACAGAAGATACAAGTGTAGAAGATACAAGAGCAGAAGAAGAGGATATTAACCCATCCAACTTAAGCAAATTAGGAACGGATATCATGTTTAAAGGAACTCTTGGAAGAACATATACGTTAAAAATGTTACACGCCGCACATGCTAATCGAAATTTTCATACCTATGGAGCTAGAATAGAGGATAAAGGATTAATGATTGGAGATAGCAAGTTAGATATAAACGAAAATGATGATATAGTTATTGGAGATAAGAAATATAAAGGTACAAAAGGTTTGTTTGAACTTATCTTTAAAAATAATCCTGGTAAATATACTAAAAGGGATTTACAATTGTTTAAAAATATATTAGAGTATACAAATGCACATAGAAAGAAGTATTCCAAATACCTACCTATTCATAGAAATCGGTCAATAAAATATACAAGTATTATATCTAGTCTTTTCCCCTCGAAATCAAAAAAAGCTCAAATTAAAAGAAGAGCTTTATCTTCTGCTGAATTAAATGTTTTGCATAAAAAGAGAAAAACAACTGATCCTACCACATCTGGAAGGGGATTATTGAAAAATTTGTATAAAACTAATATAATATATTACAACGATATAAATAAGTTAGTTGATCGAATGAGGTTATTACATGAACCTATGGAAGCCGGGCACACTGGTTTAGAAAACGAATGGGTAGCTTTGGTTGATGAACTGCGAAAACAAGGAATAATTGTTCAGTAGACGTACATATATAATAAGAACCTAAACGATAGCGATTCAGTTACATCATGAGTGTGGACAAGTTTGGACGGTATTCCGAGTTTGGAGTAAAATCTGAATATAGTGAAAAAAGAGCTGGGTTTCCGTTAACACCTGATGGCAACTATAATTTTGAAGGAAAAGTAATTCAAAATGTTGGTGATCCGCTTTTGTCTTCTGATGTGGTTACGGTAAAATGCATGGATAAAAGAACCCCAACTGTACACGAAGATCATTGGGGGTTTTCCGGTAAAAGGTTAAGCAATATACAACATCCCGTTTATGATGGGGAAGCAGTAAATTTCGCTACTCTAAAATTGTTAACGATTTACAAAAGGAATGAAACTGACACAAGCTATGATGTAAAGAAATTAAAATTATCAAATGTAGGTGATTGTGAGCAGGATGGAGACGCTGTAAATAAGAAAATGTTTGATATTGTACACAAGAAATGGACTACGGAATATGAAAAACATTTGGAAAGGTTTGGTGCAGCTCTATTCCATTATATCCATCGGGCTTTAGGAAGAGATGCAGCTTCAGATATTGACAGTCACAATTATTTAGACTGGAAAAATATACACAATCCAGAGAAACTTAATCAACGACATAAACCGTCTGAGCCTTCTAAAGTCAAGACATTAGGAAAGGGGGATAAAGTGAATGTGATTAATGAACCAACAGAAAACAATGAAGATTACATAAGAGAAAAAAGAATTTAAAATACCCCCATGATAAGGGATAAAGCATCAGTCATATCCGAGAGACGATACAGAGAGGATGATGGAATCCAATATTACTGCGTGGAGTTTAATATCTCAAGAGCCGAGATTTCCCCAAGGAGTGTTGACAGATGGTTTTGTTCAACGGTTTGATAGATATATGGATTGGGAACAACTTTTCATACATTACCTCTTCACAATGACTATGTTAAGAATTTATTTTCACAGAGTTAACTGGATCCATATTTTACAAAGACAACAGTTTTCAGAAGACTTCCTCGTAGAGATAACATCAAATTTTAATAACTGTTGGGAAGTAATAAGTAAATATCAACATCTCTCTGAGAATTACATTGACAATTTTAAAGATAAACTAGACTGGGATGTGTTATTCAATTACCAACGATTTAGTGGCAAGTTTCTAAGGAAACATGACAACTATTTAAAGTTTATTCATTTTACCGAAGACAACGATACCATCACCAGCGGAGAAACATCTGGAACATCTTCAATTACACCTTATTTCAATTTTTACTACTTCTATTTAATATGTCTACATTTAATTAATAAATCCATTTCTATATAATAAATGGATTTTAAACAGTATATAATACAAGAAACCAAAACTGATATTACATTCATTGTAAAACATTTATAGAGTGCACCTACTGATTGTAGGTTTTGCTATAAATAGTCATGTCGAGGGTTAAACGCATCAGTCATAATCGAGAGAGATTACAGAGAGGAAGGGGAATAGCATCAACAGCATTTTCTCTATTAAGTAAACCGGTTGGAGCTATAGTTAACAAGGCGATTGATTTATTACCTGTGGAATTACATTTACCTGGAGGATATCAATATTGTGGTCCTGGAACCAAATTAGAGAAACGTCTTGCTAGAGGAGATCCTGGAATAAATAAGCTCGATCAGGCTTGTAAACAGCACGATATAGCGTATTCCAAATTTGGTGATACTAAAAATAGATCAATAGCAGATAGAGCACTTGCTGAGAAAGCTTGGCAAAGAGTAAAATCTAGTGACGCAAGTATTGGTGAAAAAGCAGCGTCTTTAGCAGTAACAGCAGCAATGAAAGCAAAAACTACGTTTGGAGGAGGAAAGAGAAGAAGGCGTGGGAAAAAACCCGCTAAGAAACAAGGAGGTAATATCAGAAGAAAACGTCGATCTACCAGTGGTAAAGCTAAAAAGAAACCAACAATATGGTCAATGATAAAAAAGGGAGGAGGATTATACCTAAGACCGTATCGTGTGTATTAAATAAGAAAGAGCAATTAATAATTAAAAACAAAGAATTAACCAATGAAGAACTGATTACATATGCTTCTTGTTTGAAAATCCCATTTTTTAGAGGAGTATTTATGAAAGATGAATTACCGGTTAAAATGTGGAAAAATGAGACTGGTATTGTAAATTTGGATAATAGTGAAGGATTAGGCACTCATTGGGTGTGTTACAAGAAACTTGGTAAAACCATTTATTATTTCGACAGTTTTGGAGACCTTCCACCACCGAAAGAACTTCAACGATACTTTCGTGCGGCAGAAAATGTTTTTTACAATCATACAAGAAAACAACCTGATGATACATCTATTTGCGGTCATTTATGTTTAGACTTTTTAGCTAAAAGTGTTAGTCAACTTTAAGATGTCCTCGTATACAGTGTCATTAACCGGTAACTCATGTACTTTGCGCAGTATTCTGTTTCCAGCGCTACGTTTGCAAAAAGGAAGACTATGGGAAGCCGCATTATTGGATTTAACAACATATAACTCTATTCCAAACGTTAGTGAAGGAATTAATAACAAAATACATTATTACAAGACAAAAGATGATAAAGGAAAGTATTCAGCTTTGGAAGAATTCAGTTTACCAACAGGAGCTTATTAAATTGATAATATAAATGAAGTTATACAAAAACATATGGGAAAAGAAAATATAACGATAAAAGGCAATAACAATACAATGAAAGCCGAAATTACTTCTAAGTATTATATTGATTTTAGTCAAGAACATTCAATTGGTAGTTTATTGGGGTTTTCTAAGGAAACAAAAGTATTAGAACCTAATAAAACTCATTCTGGGAATAAAACTGTGACGATCATCAAAGTTAATAGCATAGACATTACATGTAACATTATACAAGGATCCTACAGAGATGGAGAAAATCGTCATATATTACACACATTCTACCCATCAGTTGCACCGGGTTTCAAGATAGTAGAAAAGCCTCAAAACCTTGTGTACCTACCGTAAAACACCAGTTTCATTTCAGACATCGTGCTGAACATAGTGGATCAAGACGGAAACCTTATTGACTTTCGAGGAGAAGCTATTACTGTAAGAATACATATAAAATCATCCGCTTAGACAATGGGGTTATCATTTAAAAAGAGAGAGCCAACCAGCAAAGAGGTCAGTAGCTTATCAGCTGTAGAAGGATTAACAAGTGACAACATTCGTTTTCTAGAAGAAATTGGATTAAAGGTCATTAACAATGGATATACTGGATATAGCGCAGGGTCCAACATTCGACGAGACCTTATGGGAAAAGGAATATCACACGCACAACCCTTACGCTTCGTCCAAATTAAACAATAACGATGAAATTAGGATTCCTATACAACAACAAGACATTTATACTCTTCCATGCGAAAGTTATTTATATATTGAAGGAAAAGTAACAAAAACTGATGGTACTGCTGGAACCACTGTTCCGTTCATAAATAATCCTATGGCATTTTTGTTTGACGAGATTAGATATGAAATTTCAGGAGTTACAGTCGATTCAACAAAAAAGGTTGGAATTTCCAGTACATTGAAAGGATTAGCATCTTTAACACCAAATGAGAAGAATCTGTTAGCTGTTGCAGGATGGGTTGCACCTGACAAAAGTACAATCGCTCCTGACTCTTCGGGAAACTTTGATTTCTACGTACCTTTAAGATTACTCCTAGGATTTGCTGAAGACTACAGAAGAATAATAATAAATGTAAAACAAGAACTAGTTTTATTAAGATCATCAAACGATAATTATATTATTAAAGCAGCTACTGGAACAACTGATGCCAATTTAGACTGGAAATTAACATTAGACAAGATTGTTTGGAGAGTACCACATGTGCGACTAAATGATGAACACAGGATTACATTATTAAGAAAGTTAAAATCCGATCGAGACATTGTAATGACATTCAGAAGCTGGGAGTTTCATGAATACCCCGTTTTACCTACAACACAACGGCATACATTGGCTGTAAAAACTTCTACTCATTTGGAAAAAGCGAGATATGTAATATTTGGATTACAAACGAAGAAGAAAAGTATAATAACTGAAAATGCTGGTGAATTTGACCATTGTAAATTAACAAACTGTAAAGTGTTCCTGAATTCACAATTCTTTCCCTACGACAACTTTAATATTTCTTTTGATAAAAAAAGGTACAGTGTTTTATACGATATGTACGCTAGGTTCCAAAACTCATATTACGGCAAAACAAATACACCTCTACTATCTCCCGTACAGTTTGAATCGAAAGCTCCGATTGTTGTAATTGATTGTTCCAAACAAAATGAATCTGTAAAATCGTCTAGTGTTGATATAAAAATAGAAATGGAATTTCAAGAAAACGTACCTGCAAATACATCTGCGTATTGTTTAATTTTGCACGATAAAATTGTTACATACACACCGTTGACCGGTATTGTAAAGACAGTATTGTAAAACGTTGTACCACCACCGGCACCGCCACTGTCGCTAACCTATAAATAGCGGAGCAACAATGCAGGTCTTCAGTTGATCGTCTATCGTCGCATGGGTAACATCTTCTACAAAATGAGTTCTCCATCTGTTGTACAAGGTGATGCAGAGGTAGCACCGTTATTGGAACGTGATAATACTAGTGAAGAAGAAATCATCAAGGAAATAACTGCATTTTTAAAGTTTGGTAAAAGAGATAGAGAGGAGGAAAGTAATGCAGACCCATCAAAGGTAGTATCAAAGAGGAAGAAGAAAGTTGAAGAAAATATTCCTCCTCACATTTTAACTGAAGTTTTTTTGCGAATCTTTTACCCCATCTCAGCATGCATCAGTAAAAGTGTATCAGTTGGATTGATGAAGTCATTGGATTATTCCCCTACAGTAATACTACACCATGGAACAAAAAAGGTTTTATTTTCGCAAAATGCTTGGGAGTCATTTTTGAAACATGTACATTTAATAGAATGTTATTTAACTAACAGTTTGTGTGGAAGGAAAACACATATTCGACTTTTGGATTGTGACAATGAAATCGATATTGTTAAACATCTTGGACAACTACAAGTGCGAATTAGAGACTTGACTCAACATGAAAATAAGATTCTACTGTCACGTGAAGAATTCTACGTTTTAAACTACGCAACAGAACCTATTACAAGGTACATGAGACAATTGGTATTTGCAAGCGCTATTATTAAAGAATATTTGGTCGATACTTTGGAAAAACAACCTGATAGCACCATCGTGTACGGACCTGTGGATACATCTATTTTTAATAGAATACCTCATGAAGTTTGCATGTGGAGAAAGTTAAAGGATTTTGAACCACTTGTAGAAATCGCTACAGAAGCTACAGAAGAAACAAAACAGGAAGAAGAAACGGAGAAACAAGAAGAAGAAAACGAAACACAAGAAGAAGAAGAAGTTAAAAAAGACTAAAGTTTGACTTAGTAAAGAAGAACACACGTGGGGTAGGCCTATTGGGGACGGTGCCCACGTTAAATATACACCAACGCGCCTGCAACTGTACGGCCTGGTATTTAACCTACCGTGGTGTGGAAAACAGTTTAGTTGATCGCTAGGTGCCATGATGAGCGGAGGGGATGAAGAAGTGAGTGTAAAGCCTTGTGTAATAGAATTTCAAGCATTTCGAAATAATGATGATAGGTTTATTATCAAGGAATTAGTAATTTTAGACTTGCTTACATTTGTAGCCTACCCATTCACGTTTGATGCTCCTTTTTCTTTTAACAAACTTAACACCAAAGCAAAAAGTACAAACAAATGGATAACAAACTACTTTCATCACATACATTGGTATGAAGGATTTATAAGCTACAGTAATCTGCACAGTATTATGTTTAACTTTTGCAAACAATATTCACATATATACACAAGAGGATTAGAAAAAAAGAACTGGATACAAAAGTACACGCACGGTGATGTTTTCGATATAACTATCAGTAAGGACTTTAACATTAATCTCGGTAATATTTGTGTCGCTGCAAAAGATCTTAAACACGGCCAAACAAACTGTGCATTGTACAACGCGTATCGTTTGGCTGCTTACTTGAAACAAACGCAGGAATGTGGTGGGGGTAGCGGAGAACAGAAATGTGGTGGGGGTAGCGGGGCCTATAAATACGAGGAGACAGCACCGCTCCAGCACGAGTATTATTCGAGACTCCGAAGAGGCAACATCACAGAAGACACCACAACCACCACTGACGAAGATGGCATCACAACAGTTTCTACAAACACTGGTTGATCAATTCAACACTCATTCAAAATCCGACCTTCTGCTAACTAAAAAGTGTTCAGAACTAAAAGAACAAAAACACTACATTATTCATAACATCAAGAAAGTGGAAACCACACATGGAGAAGCAATTCTAGTTTCATTGAGCGAAGGACCTTTCACTCCAGGAGATGAGCCGAAGTTTCAAGTATTTCTTCCAAAACGATTTGTTCAACTGCTACAAAATGAAGATTTGCGAGATATTCAACCGGGGACGTTGTATTTGGTATCACACGGTGTAAGCGGCAACAACTCGACGGAACTCACTCTGCACATCACGCATCCTTGTACATAATGTCTTTGTTTGTATTTTTCTGTTTGTATTTCTAGTCATCAATGTTAGACTTAAGCTTATTGTATTGTAAGATGTTTGTTTAATAAAGAAAATATAAAAAAAATAAAAAAAAAAAAAAATAAATAAAAACAGCAACACAGCAGTATATTATTTTATATACTGCTGTGTTGCTTTTTTAAATTCAAACGGATGACCTTGAACTTTTATTCAGGGTTAAATTATGAAGAGGTATAAAAGAGAGGGGAGCAGTGAAGTTAGTCTCAGTCTTGTATAACACACGCTGCAGCTAACATGTCGGTGCCACCGATGAACAATTTATCATTCGATAACAATTTGAATACATATTGTTGCGAGTTACAATGTTTTAAAATACCAGGTGATCAAGTTGACGGGAAAGCTTGCCGTAAGTGCAGGTGTTTCAGCTATTGCATATGTAGATGTAAAACGTATCAAATGAACCGACAAGATAAATTACAAGAATTACGCCGACGGATTGCATTACTGTGGCGGCGAATGTAGTAGCAACCATCTGCCTCGCACCAGCTGCCACCTGCCGCCTGCCATCTGCCATCCGCCATCTGCTCCGCCCCACCACACTTTTACCCCCACCATTTTGTTTGATACCAAAACGCTAGCTAGCGAATAGTCAGTACACCTCCAGCTCTTGACCAGTGTACATCGAGCTCTCTGTTGAAATGTCCATCAAAATTAGGTGTATTCATTATGACTCTATTCATCTGGCGACTTTCCAAGACCTCGAGGTTTTTAATGAAGAGTTAAGACTTCTCGTTGCGTCCGGTTACGATTTATCTTTGGAACTTTACGCATCAAAAAACAACATGGACTCTGCGCAGGAATCGAAGTATCTACCGTCTTTCATCAGAAAGCGAAGTGATGGCCGCATCTCGTCCGGATCAACAACATCGATGACAAAGAACAACGGGGAACTATTGTAAACATGAATTATTGTAAATAAAATAAAGTAATAAAATAAAGTAATATTTGTAATAGTACCACCTCGCACTCGAATCATTCGATTGTTTCATTCGATGGTTTTCATTCGATATTTCTTATCGATTAACTATCGAATCACAATCGATTTTACGAGTGCGAGGTAGATTTTTTTTAAAAAACTTCACCGTGACCTTGAACTTTGAACTTTACCTCATTACGTCACAAAACCGCCTACGTCACTGGCTCAGCCTCAGATGACGTATTTTTTCACTCAGCGCATCCGGTCACTGACCGGATGTGACGTCACTTCCGGCGCAAAACCGGCAAACCCACACTACTAAACCGAAACGAACTATTGAATATTATAAGATATTTTTGGATGAATTATGGTGTAAGCTATAGCGCTGTTAACAGGCTACAGTAATAATCTTTAGGTTAAGAAGTGGTCTTTTAATAAAACTAAATAATCTTTATTGACTTTATTTAATCAAATTAAAATATTTCTTCTCTTCAATTGAAAATTAAATAATTCAAACTTTAAACTTTGATAGTAAAATCGTTGGTTTTGCTTGTCTTAAAAAAATACAAAGTAATTTAATTCTTTTTTCCTTTACAAAACTAAAATTTACTAAAACCAATATTTTATAAACTACTGTACTCAGCACTTTACCACTCTGATGCTACTTTTCCAAGCTATTCCTACTGGTATGAGTATAAAACCTAAAGTAAAATTTGAAATGTTTCGAACCCCTGAAAAAAATAAATTTTGTTTAAGACTAATGCCCTCTTTTAAAATCAAAATTAGAAATGGAACGATGATTAGAAAAATGACTACAAATATAAAAACAACTCAACTCGTACCTTCAAAATTGAAGAAATTCACATCTTATGGGTAGCTCTCGACACTTTCAGCACAGCAAGTGCCGCTGCCCCCAAACGAGGGTGGGTGGACCTTGGACCGAAACTTGTACTAGAGTCTAGCCACGCCTGCCGGCCGGCACAATACCAAACTCATTGTTCTTTTAGTCCAAGCAAACAATTCGAACTACCAACTCCAGTTCTATTTCATCCCCCCGGTACATGCAAATCGCGATTTTGCTCCGACTTACCAACCAACTTGCACCAGCAATTCTGACTTTTCCTCCTTGCCTCTTGTTTACAAAATCATTTCATAAGTTATTTCATCACCAATCATTACATTCATTATTATATTGTTTTTAAGTGCAATTAAATCACTATAAGTAGGATATTTTGTGTAGCCTTTCAATGACTAAGACCGAATGATTATTTGACAATGAATAGCCGTATTTATTATTAATTAATAGCCAAATGAACTATAGCTGTTAGATCCGGTTTTGAACCTTCATAACATGCTTCAATCTTTCTCAGGATCGATCTGGTGACGAACCTCAGATTGGGAGTGCTCAAACCATTACGACACCCAGCCAATTTGTCTAACCCTCCAAACTTAGCGAAGATTTAAAAACGTTAAAAACTCAAAACAATTAACTATAATTGTACAACTAATATTAGCTTTGAATACAATTTATTGGACAAATCTATTATACAAATAAATGTTAACGAAGAGGTTTATTTTTTGGATTGATATACACATACCTTCTACCGAAATATTTCACAATTCTGTGCACAATTTATTGGTAAAGAAGAACGCACACGAATTTGTTTAAAACGTTTCATTTCTAAGTTTGATGAAAACAACAATATCTTGAAGAAAACTTAAAAAACCCCCTTGTGTCTGACACGAACGAAAAGTTTCAACTTTTTGTTTGTCTCAACGAGGTTCTTTTACTAAACCGTTGTAGTGAAAGTGAGAAACTTCTAGATATGAAGAATGTTTGTAAAATAATTGGGTCCCATCTAATAGAATGATCGATTAATTTTTTCATGCCACAATTTATTTAATTGTTGTTAGATTGTTACACTCAGTTATAGCAATTTTACAGTCAATTTAGCAAGTTCTCAAACTTGCGACACAATAGAATAGTGTGGAATGAATTTAAAAAAGTCGTATAACATATAAAGGCATACGTAACAGTGAATAAACTTTGGATATGATAAAATATATAACAGCTTATATAAATTTAACTATAAATAGACAACATATTATGAAACATTCTTTATCAACCAGCTTTTATTTATAAGTTAGTATAATACTAGTGACAAGCAAACGTTCAACATATAAAAAAGTAGTATCTATAATTCTGAGAAATTGAAGGATTTCATACACTTTAAACTAAATTCTTTGGGCAATAAATTTGTAAAACTAATAATGATATAATTCAATTAATCAAATATTTAATACAAATTCCAAAAGATTGTACATCCTCATTATATGATGGCAAAAAATATATTTAAAAATGTACCTATATTTATTAGTTAAGCATATTTTAAGGCGAAGAGAAAAGTGACCTGTTGCGAGATAAATTAGCGCTGAATCACACTGTCACTATCAATAACTAATTATCACTATAATTTAGTTTGTATAACACCACAAATAAACTGAATCGTTTTTGTACTTGGTATTGTTGGTGTTGTGGCTGGCCCCATTTATTCCTTTTGCATTAATAAAAATACGCACACTTAGGGAATTTCATAACTTTTAACGGGAGCACTTTTTAAGACTAATTAATAGGAGTTAATTTCGACTTATGTTTTGGGGATCGAACAGCAATGCAACAAAATATTTACTCTACAAAAAAGAGCTATAAGAACATTTTTTTTAAAATTCCTATGACAGATTCATGTCGGCCTTTATTTCAAGAACACAAAATTGTAACTCCAGCATCATTATATATTTTACCAATTTCCTGTTTTATACAAAAACCCATCCAATTTCAATTAAGAATGAATACTCACAACTATAATACAAGAAAATAGACATTAACTGACACTCCAATATGTAAATTATCTTTCTAACAGAAAGGCCCAGAATATTTGGAAATCAAAATTTATAGTAAGTTACCAGAAGAATCAAAGAAAATTAATGATCCCAACCAATTTAAGAAAATGTTAAAAGAAGAACTTTTTTCAAAGTGTGTATACACAATTAAGGACTTTTTAGAAACTTCTGATTAATCTTAATTAGTTTATTAACATGTAATTTTAATATTGTTACGTAATATTACAAAAAACAACCATATTGGGTTGTTATGCAAATAAACAAATTAACTTATATTAACAAAGTTTAATTTTCTAACCAACTCTATACCCTAAACAAAACTTTATAACAGTGCTTGTGAATAAGTTAATCTGCACTTGTGCTCCACTTCACTGAGTTATGACCTGATTTCCTAGGAGAAATGAGTAAAGTTTAAATTATTAATTATAGACAATTAATTAGTTCTGAATTTGTAGTGATTAGCAATTCATCATCCATGTTATGCATCTCAGTAAGCCTAATTATCAATGAGGTTTTGATATTATATGAAGGAAGGTTTGGAGTTTTCGAGTTTCATAGAAGGAAAGACACCGCTATAATTATGTTCGTAATGTAAAAGTTAAGTTGTAAGTAGATAACAATCCTAGGTGTATAAAAATATAAATTTATCCAATGAAAAATTTTCTAACTTAACAGACAAGGGGTTTTGTTTGGTTTGGCATTGGGCGCATAAGTCTTGCCAAGCTATCCAATATTTTCATTAATAATAGTACCAAATATAAGGTTTAAAATACCTGTTCTGTCAAGTGATCCAATGTAGTTGGGAGACTACAATTGTTTCATGTTAATTAAACACATCGTCAGGTCTGAACGTCAAAAATATATTACATGTCCATTTTCATTGATTTCGTCTTAATAAAAACATTTACACATTTAAAAAACCCCACACGAGATACATACACATTTAGTTAATATAAATTAGGCCAAATTACGAAAAACACAACGGACACGTGCGGCGTGGCGCCGGTAGATAACGGGTCATGACTGCCGTGTGCCGGAAGTGGTGACCCCCTCGGATTATTTGACGGAACAGGTATTATAAACCTTTTATTTTGTTAATAAATGATCCAGAGGCTATCCATCATGAAAATAAGAGTACATATATATTAATTAATAGTGATTTTTTATTTATTGGTTAATTATGTATTAATTAACGGTTAACATTGCATTTGCAAAATAAAACAAAAGTTTTGTATTAGAGTTGGTATTATACAACATAGACTTATAAAGTTAGGTATAAGAACGTATATCTGTTATTGTGATTTACATACAGTAAAGGTGTGGTTCTAAAATGCTTACAAGTGGATAGCGA
Organism: Allygus modestus; assembly: GCA_963675035.1. Classification (NCBI taxonomy): domain Eukaryota; kingdom Metazoa; phylum Arthropoda; class Insecta; order Hemiptera; family Cicadellidae; genus Allygus; species Allygus modestus. The sequence continues at coordinate 299,154,692 of OY776112.1, forward strand.
TTAAAACTTGTGATTGTGACATCGAAGACCACGGTGAAGGTGTACTAATCGGTCAGTCGCGCAGTGCGTGCTCACCCGACATTGCAGCGTGCACTGCGGCTCTACAGCGACAATCTAATTAGGCCATCAAATAACCTTAACGACCGTTGTTATTTGATACAGTCTTATGAAAAGTTACTTTTTAAACTGTCTCGACAAATTGTTATGGTAACTAAAATGTAGAAGAAATGGAGTAAGTGGCAGTGCATTGCACTACTGTATCGTCTACCTTGCCATGGTCAACCCCTTTTTTCATTTCGGTACTCTGTTTATGCAGTACGTGTATGACAATACTTCTGTAAAACGATAAATATATATAGGTTCTCAAGAATTAATCGCCAAGGCCCATTAACATACGAATTTACATTATTTACATTAACATTATGAATTACAAAACAGTTACGCACACTATTATACGTGGACAACACCAGATAAAAAAATAAAAAGAGTTACACCCAGAAAACTCTTAGCAAAATTAAAACTTTGCAAATTACTATCTTACCATCTTAAGATGAATTTGCATTATGTCTTACCATCTTATGCGACATCGTACAAAAACGCGTTGTTTGTGGGTCTCGCTAGCCCGTAAGGTTAGCGTATTGGGTTTCAGTGTGAGAGGTGACGGGTTCGAATCCCGGAGCGCCCACAAGTCTTTTAGATTAACACTATAAGTACAAATTGTCACTGGCGTAAAAAAGACAAACAAAACGAAAACAACATCGGATTGCAAATTGCTAATCTATTAAGCAGCCTCCAAACAAAAGAGTCTGTTTTCAGTCATTACACATAACTCTGGTCAATCAATCACCATATACAATCATCCAGCAGCGGACAATTACAAGTATAGTTGGTTGTGTTGTCAAACATTCCAAAGTTAAATACCAAAATTTGAATGATTAAATATCAACTGGAATAAATTGTTATTGTGTTAAGGTTTATAACTCTTGCAAGACGTTAGTATTCACTTCCACAAATGGGCATCACGATGCTCAAATATTTGATTTCACATCTTAAACTTGCTAATTTAAGTCAAGGGATTTCCTAGAAACTAAATAAAGATATGTCTTTGTGGTTTTGAAACCTTTTACCCATTTTCCTGGTTCAAGATCAGTAGACAATCGAGTTACTCTTAGACAATTGTGTCTCATCGGAGTAAAGACGGTAGGTATCGACAATTATACAGAAATAGGTCAACATCTGTTACTTAACACGGTACACCACAGTGAAGAAAGAATCAAAAGCAAAATTCCCCTGCAGCATATAATGGGTTACTGGCGATACAGAGACAGTCGGGAAGAAAGCAGGGTCAAATGTACCATACTGTATATCATACTGTACCAAAACCGTGATGACGAGTCTTCTGTACAATGTCCACCTGTAAGCTTTATATATTTTGAAATTAAGTGTTATTTTAACTATTTGCGTGATATGGGCTAGAAAACATTTATATAAATAAAACCCATGGGAAGAGATATATAAAGCACAATAATATTTTAATTTGATTAGACAATACTCACCACCTACGTCACTTTTAATTTCTAATACTGACTGATGCTCTCTAGTTGTACTATGAATATACATTACTTCACACAGACTGTTGTTACATTTACGGTCATTGATTCCAGATCGCTCCTCCGTAGTTAAAGTTGTATATGAATCAATTTCGGCATGAAAAAACAAACAGATTAAGTATAACAATACTTAAGTGGTGATTTAATCAAAGTCGTTTAGTTGAGCTACCAACAATTTATTTTTTTCTATAGCTGATCAACTGATCTCTAATGTAATGTCTAATCTATTTGAACTTTATGGCAGACAAACTTGCCCTGTAATATTCCAACTTCTATCAGATATACAGTGATTTAGTTATATTGAGGTTATATATGCTTTAAACAAATTATTGAAAGTTTAAAGAAAATATTGAAGAATTGTTCTAGCTACGAGTTGCTGACTTCCATTCGGCTGGAAAAAATAAGCGTGAAAATTCGGTCATACATAAATCATAATTTTAGCTTTTTCGCATAAAATGTTACCTTATAATGTACTAAAATATTTAAAAATCATATCTTCCATTATCCGGTATTGTGGTGAAAACTCACAGGTACAGAAATAAAAGACTTTGAATTTGATCTAGAACCTTAGTGTACAATTCTTTTCAGCAAACGAATTCTGATTACTATTTTTTTTTATTTAAACATTTTTTGCTGGCCTCAAACGAGTAAACGGTTATATCGTCAAGTATTTAGTTTCGAGTCAAAACATCGAAAAGTTAGTTGTAGATCATCAAAGGTATTTAGACTGCAAGTAGGAAATTAAAACAGAACAAAGATGGTTTAAAAATGAAAAAAAGAAAATCACCGATACCACGAGGGAGAGCATCAGCACCACATCATTTCCTGTGTACGCCAACGTGCTTCCGCACCCGGCAGGAACCATTGTATCCGAGCAGCTTACATCCCCTACACACGTTCCACCTCATCATATACCGGTACTTAATTATTTGATCGGTGTATCGACTGTTTTGATTACTAACGTTATGAACTACCCTATTAATTATCTTAAATGCATTAATTTCTTGATACTTTTAAACAAAGTTCAACTATACTTTTACAAACTATTAACATAAAATAATAATTTGTAATACTTCGTCTTGTTAATACTAGCAACAGCTGTCACATTGTTGCTACACGTGCTAGGGAGATTGAGGTTAGGTTTCCTTTTTCAGTGTAGCCTACCATTTGAGTTACAATGGATCAGTGGACAATTAATCACCGTATTTTTGCATACGACACTTTTATTAAAAATAATCAGTCTGTTATTTCAACACAGGGGATTTTTCGTCGTCACTTCAATATCGATAGAAATGATTCAGTTCCAAGCCGAAATACGTTATTAAGGTGGGTTGAAGCGCTTAGAACAACTGGAAAAATAACCAAAAAGAAGCCCCCAGGCCCTGCTAGAACTGCGAGGACGCCCGAAAACATCGAGAGAGTGAGAGCGGCAGTAAACAGGAGTCCAGGCAGATCTGCACGAAGACACACCCAAGAGCTTAACATAAGTCGGGATTCTGTGAGGAGGATTTTGAAGAAAGATCTCCAGTTTCATCCAAATAAAATTCAGGTTGTCCAAGAACTGAAAGTGACGGATTACAGAAAAAGGGTAGATTTTTCATCGCGTATGCGAGTATTGTTTGATAGAGAGCCAAATGCAATATTATTGATGAGTGATGAAGCTCATTTTCACCTCAACGGCTCAGTAAATAAGCAAAACTTTACTGGGCGAGTGAAAATCCGCGTAACGTGCATGAAAAACCTCTCCACTCTCCTCAGGTAACCATTTGGTGTGCGGTTTCTCGTTTTGAGATAATCGGACCTTAATTTTTCGAGGAAAACGGTGTTACGGTGACAGTAAATTCACAACGTTATGTTTACATGTTGAATACATTTCTCCAACCAGAACTTCAGAGACGACGAATAAACAAAAGACGGGTTTATTTTCAGCAAGATGGCGCAACAGCCCATACAGCCGACCCTTCGATGGCAACTTTGAGAAACATGTTTCGAAGGAAGGTAATTTCGCGCTTTGGTGACATACCGTGGCCAGCAAGGTCACCGGATTTGTCCAGCTGAGACTTCTTCCTATAGGGATTTTTGAAGGAACGTGTTTACGCTCGCAAACCCCTTACGTTAGTTGACGTAAAACTTGCAATCACTGATGAGGTGCACGCAATCGAGCAAGATCTGCTAACAAGAGTTTCAAATTAATTCCAGAACAGACTGGACACCTGTATTCAAGTTAATACCAGTGAATACGGCCAGCATATGCATGATATAACCTTCAAAACGTGAAAACCGCAACAACACGTCACCAACAACAACTTACAACATTATGAATATTTTTTATCAAATGGTATGTTATTAACTTATTTTGGATAGCAATAAAGTAATTATTTTTCGAAAAATAACTTTGTACTACTCATTTAAAAAACGTCCGGTTCCCGTAAGTCACCCTGTATATCAGGTGTATAAACTGCCTCCTCGATGTTTTAAAAACCCATCAGGTCTTCACCCTATGGATTTATAGTTTCAATATTGCACTCTTGTGGGCATTGCTTTATTTTATGATTTAAATGAGTTATTTTATTTTTATCTGGGTCATAATATGCAAGCTAAAAGTATTGCCAGTTTCTAATAAATAAAGTGGTATTTGTTTTTTAAAGTAATAAGACATGAAAACTCTCTTGATAAAAATAGGAATACATGTAAATACTAAAATAATAAAATAATATCAATTTTAAAAATGTATAACTTTCATAATTTAAAGAATATCGGTTCTTGTAACACAAGAAAAATATAAATTTAAAAACATGCAGGGTTGACAAATTTGCTGCAACACACACACACACACACACACACACACACACACACACACACACACACACACACACACACACACACACACACACACACACACACACACACACACACACACACACACACACACACACACACACACACACACACACACACACACACACACACACGGTCGCACGGACGCACGCATGTAGTAGCGTGTGGAGAGTGACATAACGTGATTTCCCTGCTTAACACGCCAATTGTCCTCAATTGTGGCAAATAACTGATACTTTTTGGTTGATAATAGTGTAGTTAATATCTGATATTTGCTCAAAAAAACAACTTCGCACGCAGCACGCTGATATGAGGGAAGTGAATTTCTACATAAAAAACTTTAAAACTCAAAATCAGTCTAAAAAAAACATTTATACCAATTTAACCTGAAATCTGAAAACATTGATTTTTGGCTGTTCTGATGTTCCTGGTTTTATTTTCCTGCAATGTTGGGAATACAATTTTGCGCATTTTAAAGTTAGGAGAGGGTCCAGTCAGGCTTGAAAGTAGGCGTGAGTTTTCTGGGGATGAAAAGTACACCAACAAATGAATACCAGGCTTGTCTAATGTAAAACCCCTTAACGTACCGTGTTTAGTCGATACACATTTTCTTCAATAACTCGGTAAATATTTATGCTAGAATGACGAGAGAGGGCTTAACACTTTTGCCTCACTAATTCCCATCTTTCTACACACATTAATTTTATATCCGGGGCTTTTCTGACCCTTTTTAGGCCCAAACACCCGAAATTTTACCCCAAAAAAAGGGGTTTAGAGTTTTCCGATTGCTTTGCCCACCGAACTTGTCCAACCGATTATAGAAAGGTACGTCCCTACCAAATTTGAAGTAAATCGGGCAAAAAATGCGACCGCTACAGTGCGCGCACACACACACACACACACACACACACACACACACACATATATATATATGTATAACATTTTTAACGACCCCCAAAACGTGTTCAGGGGGTCATGTTAGGAACTTCTATGGTGGTCCTGGGCTTAAGTTTCACCTTGCGGGTCATGCTAATAGTTTACTTTCCATAGGAAATTCACTACAAAGTTAAACAGAATATGTATGTGTTTTTCTTTTCTTTTTTGACATCCACTAATACGCCAGTTACTTTTACGCTAACTTAAACTCTGTATGTTACTTTATGTAATTTATTATGACATTATGACGTTACATAAATATAGAAAATTGATAGTTATCACCCTACATTTTTTAGTGTCGTATTTTAATTATGAAAATGTACATGTTTGTTTGAGTTTCATTGTTCACGGGTACCATATGGTTTGGTTGGTATTTCTCACGTTACCCTAACAGGACTAATGAAGTTGCCACCACAATAAAGTAACTTTTGTATTTATAATTGTTTTAGGGATTGAAATCAATACCTTGATACTCGAATTCGTGAGTATTATACTGAGAAATAGTTGTAATATTAGTGCTTTACAAAGGTTGGCTCTCCTCACAATAGCGTCAGCACAGTAATATTGCTCGCTGCCAGGCTGGGACTGAGGTTGAGGTATAGAAAAGCGATCGGAGCTGTTGGTTTGGTACGTTTGACTGGTTATCCTCGAAGTGGTGGGATGTTTGCCCACCAACCAGCTAACCAAAGGCAAAGTGGTTTTTCTTATTAGGGAAATGAGGAGAATTTTCGGAGCTGGCAGGTTAGCACGCTTTGCCGAGAAGCTTCATTGTTCGTGTTGGATTCCCACCAGGTGGGACTGATGTGAGTGGTAAGAAAAGCATTCGGAGCAGGTTAGCACGCTTGCCAAGTAGCTCCGCTGTGCGTGTTGGATTGTCATTAGTTGGGACTGATGTGAGCATTAAGAAGAATATTCGGAGCTGTCAGGTTGGCACACTTGCCAAGTAGCTCCGATGTTTGTGATGGATTGTCATCAGTTGGGACTGATGTGGGTGATAAGAAGATGATTCGGAGCTGTCAGGTTGGCACACTTGCCAAGTAGCTCCGATGTTTGTGATGGATTGTCATCAGTTGGGACTGACGTGAGTGATAAGATGATTCGGAGCTGTCAGGTTGGCACGCTTGCCAAGTAGCTCCGATGTTTGTGATGGATTGTCATCAGTTGGGACTGACGTGAGTAATAAGAAGAATATTCGGAGCTGTCAGGTTGGCACGCTTGCCAAGTAGCTCCAATATTTGTGATGGATTGTCATCAGTTGGGACTGACGTGAGTGATAAGAAGATGATTCGGAGCTGTCAGGTTGGCACGCTTGCCAAGTAGCTCCGATATTTGTGATGGATTGTCATCAGTTGGGACTGATGTGAGTGATAAGAAGATGATTTGGAGCTGTCAGGTTGGCACGCTTGCCAAGTAGCTCCGATGTTTGTAATGGATTGTCATCAGTTGGGACTGATGTGAGTGATAAGAAGATGATTTGGAGCTGTCAGGTTGGTACGCTTGCCAAGTAGCTCTGCTGTTCGTGTTAGATTTTTATCAGTTGGGACTGACGTGAACGTAAAGCTGAGCACTCGGACATTTCAGGATGGCACTCTGACAAGTAGCCTCGCAGTTCGAATTGCTTGTTGTCACTATTACATATATTTTGGCTGACATTGGCTCACTTCTATTTACTGAAGACCCATCGAAAACTTTCTTGTGGTTGTACCACCTAGTTAAAACAAAATTATAAGCTTGGATGTGAAATAAATTATTTACATATTTTATCACACTTTCATTACAGATTTATAATTTTGATCCTATACTCTAATATGAGTAAGGTTTGCTTGCTTCCTTGTGACACTGATCTCAAAAACGGCTCCAACGATTTCCTTCAAATGTTCGAAATAACTAATTTCTGAGATAAAAATAAATTCTAGACAGACCTTATCCCCAGAAAAAATCAAATAACGTAAAAAAACTAAAATGAAATTTAAAATACCCCCGTCGCAGCAAACCTGCATACTCAGCGAATTTCCAATGAATATATAACATAACACATTATAACACTTAACAGGATTCATAAGAAATGTATTCACAAACAAGCGATATTTAAAATATTAATTATTCTCCATAAGAATAACATTGGGGATGAGTACGCAGGTTTGCTGCAACAAGGCACACAAAATAATGGGTTTTTATGCAAATATCAATAGAACTCATCTTAGTGAAGTCAAATACCAAGTCTCATCCATATACATTCATAAATAAGCGATATATAACATTTTAAGTATTTTCCATAAGAATAACATGGGGACCGAGTACCTAGGTTTGCTGCTACAGGAGCCAGGCGAAAAATTGTTTTTTTGTGCAAACAACAATAAACCATAACCAGATCAAGCCATATACCAAATTTCGCCAGTTTATGTTCATAAATAAGCGAGATATACAATTTTCCTTTTTCTCCATAAGAATAACATTAGACAACGTACTGTGTTTAGCACTTTCAATATCTCGGTAACCAATTGACGTAGAGCAATGATCAAAATACCAAATTGTTTGTTTTTTAAGCTGAATTCAATGGTATAAATTAAAATTTGATTTAAATTAAAATTAAATGTGAAACCCCAATAACCTCATTTTTGGGGTACAAAACCCCCCTTCGGATGGTGCGATTCATCTGGTTTTCGAACTCGTTCAAATAAATGGTACTTTGCACATTTGTACCAAATTTCATTAAGATCGGACCTTTTTTACGAGAGTTATCGTGCTTACGGACACATATATATATATATAAATAAATAAATATATATATATAAAAATTTAAACGAATGGTGGTTTTGGCATCTGGGGACCTCAAAATGAAAAGTTATCATGGTCTCGGGCTTAAGTCTTACCATGAGACCTACGGTAATAGTTTCTTCCCTATAGGGGAAATTCGCAAAAAATTAACATTGAGCTTATGGAGTTTCAAATCAAAACAAAAGAATTGTAACAGCTGTTCATAATCAACCAGGGATCTGTCAAAGTAATACTCATGTTGTATATGATTATTAACATGTGGTTTCCTGAGAGCAGGGATTAAAATACTTGAGTGAAGATTACATATATAGAGTAGTAAAATAAATCAAAGGGACATTGATCTATAAATAACAACTGGAGTGACCTTAAAAATTTAGGAAAGAGGCAAATGAGTTATACATATCTGATTATCAGTAGGGGGAAGTGGTGAAATATTACTCCAAGTCATCTAAGCAAACTGACTGGGCTTCCTCCGAGCAAAGATCGGCCCCCAAGGTACTAAATATTTATTTAAGCAGAATATTTGAATTATTTACTTTACAAAATGTTACTACGATTTAAGTTTAGAATGAAAAGGTTTAAAATATTTAAACTTAAAGATACTCTGATTGTAAGGGAGTAACATTAAAAATAAATTTACGTCATAAAATACTACTAAGGACGAATTGCCAATTTAATGTGATAAAGATATTGTTTATTTTTTTATTTTGTAAATTTACGTCAAATTAGTCTTAAGATTATCTGGATGTCCCCAAGTAGTGTAATAGCAGATTAATGGGCTAGTCAAAGAAGGTTATGTTATAAAACTCAGTTTAAACATGTTTTATGGTTAGACTAAAATAGGTACATACCTCGTTGTCAACAGTTCAAATTGTAACAATAAAACCCACTACATGTTTCGCCGTGAATGCGGCATTTTCAAGTGGTCCATAAAGAACATATTTTCCAAATAGGACACGTCAAAATTTAAAGTGGCACAGTCACAAACACAATTACAAACACATTTTCGAAATTTTGACGTGTCCTATTTGGAAAATATGTTCTTTATGGACCACTTGAAAATGCCGCATTCACGGCGAAACATGTAGTGGGTTTTATTGCTACAATTTGAACTGTTGGCAGCGAGGTATGTACCTATTATAGTCTAATACGCACAGTTCAGGGGTTACAACAAAGAATTTTATGGTTAGTCAATTGATTTGATCTAGTGTCATCAAAGGTGCAATCCATCATGGCAGCGGTGATGGACGATGTGGAGGTGACAGCCCAATTACTCTCCGGTCATCATCTCCACGAATTCTCCAGCCGATGACACATCTCGTTACACCCCTTCACTCACGATACCGTCGGGAATTCATATTGGTAATGACAAAATACATTTAATTATCCATTGGGTTTATTTTTCTATTGGTTCTCCCTCACTCCAAAATCTCATTGATCCACTTTTATGTGGAAACACAGCTCTAAAAACAATACCAAAGGTATTTTGGCAATATAACAGCCAAAATCGTAATGAACCTGAAGGATAATGATATAATAAAACAGCATACTTCTTCTGTAGCGCACCAATTTAGGTGAGATTTGTTCATCTTTAAGTTATTACCTACAAATTTATTACAATTTGTTAAACATATAAAACATTAGCTTACCTTAAATTAAATTACCGTATTCACGGGAAAATACATCACGTATAATAATAAGTGAATAAAAAGCTATTAGGAGCAAAGGGACTAAATATGCCTAAGGGTGGGGTTTTAGTTTCTTGAGTACTTTTATTTACTTAAATTTTGCTTTGTTCTGTTTTTGTGTGTTGCGCATATACGTATTGTTTGAGAGGGAATGAAATACTGTTACTCCGTTTTTTTTTATCTCTATCGAATAATCTGTGGACCTGTCTTCCCGTTAATCCCACTAAGGAGTTTCTATTTGTTTACTTGTTTTATGCACTAGCCATGTATTTTTATAGATGTGGAACAACCAATCTTTTGTTAAAGATTTGAAGTTATAGTTTTTATATTAATATAATTTAGAGTTATAGCAGTGTTACTCTTTTGAACAGAATATTCACGCAAGTGTCAGTGACTGACAGTTAACGTACCTGCAAATTATTAATTTCTTACATATGCAATGTAATGATTTTGCAATTGGAGAGAGTGAATATCAGTGACTACTACGTTGCAATAATCAAATTTATTAGCTGTTACTGAACTCTTAACTACAACACTATTGTATCCACTACATCAGAAGTGGAATCCCAGCAACTCGTCGAAAAAGACAGAAAATGGTAACTGTGCGTACCTTTATTATATAGGGCCAAATTATGAAGCAATTCATACCAAAATACCCAGTTTTGATTTTGGTTTTAGTAATGCGTTTAAATTTCTGATCTTAACTGTGTATGATTAACAATGTCTTAGATATTTAACTTAAAACGTTATATACTTTTAAGCCGACCCAGTTTTTCATGCTTCCAGCCACTGGTACACCTGCTTATACCTGTTTGCATTGATAGTTTGGCTGTTTGTAAAAGCGTCTGTGACACATGTTTTAAATCATAACGTTTCTTTCCTCTCTGACACATATTTACATTGAAGGCTGGGCCCGTGCCAAGTGTGTCGGCGGTGACGGTCAGTAGAGCCACGCTGTCACACTGCTAAGAGGAACATCTTCCACAGGTGTTGTACCACCAGTACAACGGAGTTGTACTACCCAGTGTTTAGTACCAGGCTGTCCTGTGTCGCAAGGTATCCGAACTGGCCTCCACGGTAAATAATAAATAACAATTGTTCAACAATATTTTTTTAAAGTTGGAATCCTTTTTTTGTCTTACCTGCCCACATAGACATGGGTCAGAGAGTGGAACGTATCCACTAAAGCAAGGACGAAGGTTAAAGTACACCCGAAAAGGACCCCAAAGAGGGTTTTGTCGTATTTTAATAAGAGGGTTGATGGGAAGCAGTAGGCTGCCACAAAATTACATGATATCAAAAACTAACAAAAATTGAGTATGCCATCCGATAGAAGACTAGTTATGAATCGTATTGAAAGTTGCACAGTTGCAGCTAAAATTGAATGTTTTTAAACTTGCTTTTACTTACTCATCAGTTCACCTCATTCCGCATGATACAAGCTACCGTTACATTTTATAAGGGCATGTTTTACATTTGTCCGGTTTTAACAGACATTTTTACAGATTTTTAGAAAAAGGTCTGCAAAATCGCCAAAATGGGTTGGCCATTTCCCACTTCTAACATTGCCCACTGCTAGGGTTAAATTGTGATTAATAATTACACATTCTTCAGGTTGGTTTCTGTTTTAGTCACCGATTTATTAATGTTTAACTAAGCTGCTATCCTTGGCAAAATAAAAAGCAAATCTTTCAGTATGTTATGTTGTTGTATGCGGTCGCGACAGAGAGGTTATCAGACTGACGTTATACTCTGTAAGAGTCAAAGTAGAAGTAGTTTTACCGTCGGATATTTTCAAACTTTGTCTGTCTCTTAATTTCTTATTTTATTGGTTTTAGTTTTCAATTTTATTGTTCTCACTTAAGTTTGGGTTTACACTAAAATACATTTATGCAAGGGTACAGTGGAATGCTGAAACCATTTGAAGTTTCATAACGTGTTTTTAGGCTTAGAATAAATGTTTATAAAAAATTAAATATAAACTTTTCTTACTAATATATTACCCCGCCATAGGATAATTTTATTTAAGTTTTTGGCGAAGTGGTACTAAAATATAAAACATTTAAAACGGATTGGTTTGTTTGTAGAAGTATGCTACTTTAAATTGTATTTCCAATATTTGTTACTTATTTTAAACTTTATATTACTTTTCGTCCTTAAGTAGCTCGTTTAGTACTTGTCATCCGTAAACGGCGAGGTAGAAACCATGGAGAGCTCGCGCTCATAGTCGGGTGAACCAAAATTCAGTCCGGCCAGGCTCAAGGTCACATCTCAAAAGTGTAGGACTCGTCGCAGCGCTCAGTACAGCGTCTTACAGGTTATTGGCGACACGTGCTCAGTTAAATGAGGTTTACGGCGCGAGGAATTTTGTTATTGTAAAATAAATTTCGGAATCGTATTACTGAATAAATTCTTCATCTTTTGGTACTAAATTAAAATGTAATTATGACATAAAAACACATGTAATTTTCAATATTAGTATAAAAATCTCGATCTTCACGTACTTAACCTTGATTTTCATCGAAAAATAATAATTTACGACTCAATGGCTGCCATATTTCCTTTACTCGATACTTTCCTCAATTTTTGATATGAAACCAAACTATATAAAAACTATTGTAAGGCTTTTGGAGAAGCTTAGTTTTGAGTTTTTACAACAAAAATTGATTTTACATAATTTAATTTATATTTTCTGTAGAAAGGTTTATTAAAAACAAAGTATCCTTCGTATTCAAGTTCCTTGATATGTTTCTCTACCTTTAACACCAAAAATAATTGTAGAGGATTGGTTATATTGCTGATATAGAGAATTAATTTTGAGTTTTGATATAAAAACATATATTTATTCATTATTTTAATTACATTTTTAGCTACAACAATTCATTTACGACTAAGAAACCTTCGTATTTGTAAGGGGAAATGTTTCAGAAAAAGATAGTTTAAAAGGAAGTAGGTTTTGATTACATAAAAAGGACAAGTTATGTTTTTGCTTCACGAGTCAAATTTAATCACAAATCAGATACGTTTATCTTATCATATGACGTTTTATTCTTTCTAAGAAATAAGTCTCTTATTATTTACTGCCTAGTTTACTTTACATACAAAATTACAAGACTCCTGATGAGCCTAATTACATCTCGATAACTGAATTTTCTATCGAAATTGAAAGCTATGGTAAAAAACAATAATCCCAATAAAATATGGAGTAAAATGTACATAATTAATATTTACTAGGTGAAGATCTAAGTAAAATGAGGAGGGTTTAACTATGCTGGATGAGGTAGAACAGCGTGGAGACGTGATCCGCGACGCGACGCCGGCGCGTGTAAAACTGAACATAGCGGTTATTTATATCGGGTTATTGGGCAAACTATAAGTTCTATCGAATATTGTTATGAATGAAAATTTAAGTTCATCTAATTAGCTACAACTTTTTCGCTAGAAGTTTGTTCCCACCTCAAAAATAATAAAAAGTTTCTCGCTTACCGACTTTTTCGTGTCATGCTGTTAAAACTCTCAAATATTTTCATTATTAAAAATTATACATAATTTTAAACAAAAATATACTTATACTTTTGGATGCGGAAACTCATGCAGAAAAGGAATATATAAGCTTCATTGTGGTTTTATTATTATTAAGATGTATAGGAGCGTGTAAACAACAACGTGCTCACCGCTCGGGATTACTCAGTTTTGCCGTGTCCTACACTTTAGGTCTAGCCTGACAATGCGCGGACCGTTTTCTGTCCATTTGGCGAGTTCTCCATGGTTTCTACCTCGCTGTCCGTAAAAAACTTGTCATAGAGCCTCAAAACTGTAAATCCGCCAGTGTTACTCCATTTTTCGGATCAGATTCAAGATTTCTAAACGTCGTGTAATTTATTTTTCTAATCAGGGAATAGAAAATGTATTCAATAATTTGATAAGTTGGATAAACTCACTATCAACAAGAAGTTGGAAACAAAGAAATTATTTATGATGTTTGTAAATATCATTATTTAAATGACGAAATTATGAACTCTGGTTTTATTCCCTCTCTGACAACCATACTAATCGAGTAGCTCCTGCCACAAATATATTAAGTATAATACTAAGTATTCATAGGTTGTGAAAGTATGTTTAAAATAAAAATAAAATACAAACCTGGTATGATTCTTTGCAAAACTAAGAAATATATATATATATATATATATATATATATATATAATGTCGATAGTTATTTTTTCAAATGTATTTTACTGTGTTAACTATGTTATTTTTATTTAATTTCAGGATAAAAGATTATAAGATGGAGACGCAAATAAAAATAAGAGCTTTTATGAACAGGCTCGACCGAAGTTTTGAAATTTAAGACAAAGGAAATTTTGTTCATGAAGCCCCCAAAATATATTTAAAAATAGGATAATTACCTTTCATGAGGTATAAATAATACATAAATATTTAATTTCAACACCAGAGGATGGTACCATAATGTTTAAAAAAATGCTTTCATCCACTTTGATTTATATCTCACACTACTATTTTGTATATGATTTTTCATCAAACGGTTGCAAAAAGTGGAAAATTAACTATCGTCACACATTCACACACGTGTAATAAAACTATTTATTAACCAACTAATGCATTAAATGTAAAATATGTTACGGAAATGAAAGTGAATTATTTTAATCATAAAATCAAATTCCAATCTATATACATAGGAAACTAATATAGAATTGAATTAAAATCCGATTGTTAATTTCTCGTTTGTACAGTTAAATAGGCCTTAGAAGTAATATATGCTAAATTATATGCTATTAATATTGGAAGACGATGACTCGAACTGGAAATTTACCTACCTTAGGATAATGGTTAAAATAAAACCATCGAAAAACAGATTATATATTTCTGAAGAAAACAAGTTAATTGTCTTAAAAAAGAACAAGGACATAGCTCAGTTAAACAAGACAAAAAAATATAGTCTTGAACTCAGTAGTTTCCCACTAGTAGGGTGCTATGGCCGGTTCTGGACCACTTTAGCAAACTGAGGAGCCGAGGAGCCCCCCCCCCGTGACGTCATCCCCCCCCGTGACGTCATCCCCCCCCCGACCCAGACCCAGACCCCCCCCCCGTGTTGTTTACTTTCCTTGTTTGTCACCGGTTTTTTCCCCATTACGGGATGTTTACTGCTCCTCCGCACGTTAACGCTCATTCCACAAGCAGAAGGCAATGTCGACTGTCACGTACACTTTGTGGAACCACCAGGTCATCCAGGACGTGATTGGCCTGGTGGAAGTTGCAGTCATGGACCAGTTGGTCATTTTGAGATGGGGGTGCCTGGGCCCGGACGGGCGCAATCATTTCATGAGGCGGCGATACGTCGCCAACCAACCCGGTCACCTGGAGGAGGTGCAGCAACGCCTCCACAACCTGATTGCGAATGAGGAGGTGGCCCTCCTCTGGGTTAAAATTATTCCTTTAGTTTAGGCTTATCATTATATTGTATTGTAAGTTTTTCATTCTTCATATATTGTATAACATTCATGAATCATCTTAGATTTAAGCATCACATTTATTGTATTGTAAGTTTTCATTCTTCATATATTGTATAACATTCATGAATCATCTTAGATTTAAGCATCACATTTATTGTATTGTATCAATGAAATAAAATTATAAAAAAAAACAAAAAAAAAAACAAAACAAAAAAACAAACAAACAAAAACAAAGTGACAAGTTTAGCAAGCTGATGATTGAGAGGACCAGCCCTGTGTCGCCCCCCCCGACCCCCCCCCCGACCCCCATCATCCCGGTTTTATTATTTTGTTTATTGCATTTTATTTTTGTTTTATTTTTGTTTGTTTTTTTTTTTGGACAAAGGAATCATTTATTTATCAACAAAAACTTATAACTATTCCTCGTTATCGGCCGCCTCCTCTTGTTCCTCCAAGCGGTCCAATTCCTCATCTAGTTCACGCAGCCTGGCCATGTCGGCCATGTACCATCGCCAATGTGTTTCGTGCTGCGGCTCAACCACCCACACTCGGTCAACGTCGTCCTGAAGCGCCTGTTGCTCCAGGTACACTTGTCTCGCAGTCCTCGGTGGTGGTGGTGGGTCCTCAGACGAGTCGGACTGAGGCGATGGAGGCGGTGATGGAGACGGTGTGGGCTGAGGCGATGGAGGAGGAGGAGGCCGCTGCAGCCCGCTAGGCCCAGGCTGAGGCGATGGAGGAGGCCGCTCCAGATCCCGTATTTGCTGCGCAAACGTTTGTTCTAATAGAGCCTCTTGCTCCAACTCATCTACGAAATTTGCATTTTCAAGTGCAAACTCGTAGTCATAGTCTGTCATATCATCCTCCCACGGAGCAGCCATGCTTAACGACTGAGCGAGAGCCTGTTTGTGTAGGAGATAAATCGGACTTGTTATTGTTGGGGAACTTCCCTAGTAAACACATTTGGACCCCCCCCCCGACCCGGACCCCCCCCCCGACCCGGACCCCCCCCCATATTTTTCCAATACATGCCGTTTGCTTTCCTTGTTTATCGCCTACGTGATGTTTACCGCGCGCGCCTCCGCTTTCACCCGCCGGTTTCTCCAGGTCTTAATCATTCTTACTACAGCCGCGATGGAGTACACTTGTATGTATTGCGACAAGCGTTACTCGCGTAGCGACCATTTGCGCCGGCACATGCTGACGCATGTGGATTCGCCACTGTACCCTTGCCGAATTTGCGGAAAGCAATTCGGCAGAAAAGACAAGGTGGCCCGGCACCTTGCCACCCACCGATATGCCCCGGCAGCTGCTCCAGCTGCCCCCGCTGATGCCCCGGCCGCTGCTCCAGCTGCTCCAGCTGCTCCTGATGCTCCAGCTGCCACGAGGTGCGCCTCCACCCAGACGTGCGCCCTGGCTGCTTCTGGCCCGAGGCGTTGTGGTGACGCCGCCACCCAGACGCCCACCCAGATACCTACCCCCAGGACACAGGAGGGAAAACCAGTTGGTGAGTAGTAATCCTCAGTTTCTCATTGTTATAATATCAATAAATCTCATTATTATAATATCAATAAATCTCATAAAAAAAAGAATATTAATGTTGGTTCGTTATTTACAGCTATCGTCAAGCCGTTAGCCGTACCGCAGGGATGGTGGACCCCAGAGTTCGCCGAGCAACAGCGGCGGCGAGAGGAGGCGGAGGCCAACAGGGTCCACCGCGAGATTCGCCGGGGGTTGATCCTCCAACAGTACCGGCCTCGCCCAAGACCCCAGCTCCTGCGCAGACCACAGCAGCCGCAGCAGCAGCAGCCGCAGCAGCAGCAGCCCGAACCAGAGGCGGGGCCGAGTGAAGAACCGAGGCCCGAGCCAGAGCCCGAGCCAGAGGCGGGGCCAAGTGGGGAACCGAGGCCCCACGTTGTATATATAAACTCCTCGGATTCAGATTAAATAAAAAAAAACCTATTTCCTTTTTCCTTTTTCCTTATCTAAAATAAATAAAGAAAATAATTACACAACAAACAAAAAACAAAGTGACAAAGTTTAGTTGAGGATTGAGAGGATCAGCCCTGTGCCGACCCCCCCCCCGTTCATGATTCCTCTATCCTAACCTAACCAACCAAGCCCCCCCCCTCATTCCATTATTTTATTATTTTTGTATGAATTATAATTTTATTTTCTTCATCTTTATTATAAATTAAAAACTTAAAATTACTTTTGTGAAGAAGTCTCAGCCCTCTCTTTCGCTTGAAACTCCTCCATTGCAATCTCAAGAGCACGAAGACTCTCCCAGTCTGCATTATATTGTTCCCATTCTTCATCACATGTAGGTTGGGAGCACCAACACGTAGTTATCCGTTCCCACATTGTTTCATATTCCCTTCGCAGTTGGAGAGCATATTCCTCTTCTATCACCTCAACGGTAGCGAGGAGTTCTTTATCAGGGATATTACCTTCCCATACGCTATTAGCATACTTTTCTTCAATTCCCTCAACGATCTTGATGAGGTCCTCATCAGGAATACTGCTCTCCCATACATTATCAGTGTTCATATTGATGGCAATAGTTTGACTCTCTGACTTAAACTGAAACTTAGAGAAACTCAATCTGTTTACTCATTAGTGGACTTGTTGTTCACGGAGGAAAAATCCTTCATTAAATAATTTGTTTACTCATTAGTGGACTTGATGTTCACGGAGGAAAACCCCTCATTATATAACTTGTTTACTTACTAGACTCCTCAAGCTAAGTGCTTGACCAGTCTGAATCTTGAGTTAGTCATGGAAGCATACAACCCACTGTCACTAGCTCAGCAATCGTGTATTGTAATAAGAAAGAATAAATACATTCTGTGTCAGGGGATTGCACAATTGCCAGTGCCTATACAGCGATACGTTGCATCTTGCCTCAAGGGGTATGTTCGGGAACATGTGTTAGTGCTTAACAACCCCGAAACGGATCCTCAAGTGTTAGACTTGTATAATAGAAACAATGGCAAGAGAGTCTATCAATGCCGCTACTGCCAGTACACTGAGCATTATTGTAATATAGTTCTGTATCCTGCAAGAATTGTTAAAGTGTATCGCTTTTCAGACTCTAATAATTTGCAGCACACTTGTTTTTGCTGTGGTAAGAGTGCTTGGGAAGCGGATTGGCCACAAAACAATGATTACCTATCTACTTTGGTGATTTTAAAGTCAATGACCATAAAAACAGTTTGGGAGGGCTCTAGTCACTCTAAATTCTTTTTCTTCTTTCAATAAAGAAAAAATAAAAGATAAAAAATAAAAGGAAAAAAAAAAACATAAATAAAATACTCCCTTCCCCATCATTTTCTAGTATTACATGTTTTGGTAAGGACTACGTGACTGCCTGAGGTTATCTCATTAGTGAGAGTTCTCCAGTTATTTATGTTAGAATCATTTGCTCACAAGCTCCTACACTGACTAGACCTAACAAAATGTTTAATGTTGGAATTGATGTGTCACTGGAAGGTGAATATTTTCATACAAAACCATTTACAGTTAGATCTACAATTGAAGACATTGAGTCAATCGATGCGGAGATATTCCTACAGACGGTGAAGTATTACACAACGGGTCACTTTGCCGAATTGTCCATCAGGATGTGGATTAAGAAGCGGTTGCCTGAACAAAAACGCCTACAAGTTCAAGCTGCTTTGGATGGCATCAATAAACCGCATGTTGCTTGTCAACGCGTGATTAATTTACTTCTTTTAGAATCCAACCAGGTCTTTGCAAAGGTTATTGTAAACGGGGGTTAGGTAAAGATTATAAAAAAAAGTTGTAAATAAAGAATAAATATAAATAAACAAAATTTCCTTTATAAAAAAAAACTATAAAAATAAACGATATTCCTTTATGAAAAACTATATGGTCCCCCCCAATTGGTAGATTCAAAACCAGCAAAGGCGCAGTGAGGATGCGAGGATGTAAGGTCCCCCCCCCCGTTGGTCTACATGCGGCTTAAAAAGCCCCCGCCGACCGGGAGCGGTTGGCGGCGCGTGTCGGGGGACGGTCCTGAAGGAGTTGCCCAGGAAGGAATTACTCAGCGGTTTGCTGACGCTCAAGGTTGCACCCTTGAATTGCTCAGCGGCTTGCTGTCGTGACGCGCCCTCTTTGGCCGCCACCGCTCGGCGGGGACATACCCGGTTGCGCGCGCTGCCGGTATATAAACCTGAGGTCCGCTACCGCGGCCTCAGTTTTGCCTGAGACGCCATGAGCAGCAGCAACAGTGCAACCGAGGTGGATCGAACCATCCGCTCTCTGATGGAGGAGCTTGATGCCATGGATGAGAATGCTAGACCGCCTACCATAACTAAGAAGAGGAGCAAGAAGCCCGTTGTTGGATGGACAGTGGACAGGAATACACCTACCGATTCTCCATCATGCAGTTGGAGCGATGCTGAATGTCAATATACAGTAAAGAACCCTACCAACTTAGGAAACGTTTTATTGAAGATGTCGGTATTCAAAGGCGGACGCCCTACGCATAGTTGCGGCCTATACTTGGACGAGGATAGAGACGATGAAATTTGCATATGCCTCACGGACCTGTTAATGAGACTAGAAAATATGTGGATTAATAGCGATACCGGAGTGCCTAAAATTAACGGAGTTAGTAGGATCGTGACTCCACTACCCGCCTGGCGTAAGACCCGCGATTGCGCAACAGTTTGCGAGGGAAAACGTAAGGCTGGAGGCAATTGCGTCATCCCAAAGCGCAAGAAGTAAACACCACAACGACCCGGAAAACACACACAATGACGTAAACAACTTGTTGACGCAGTGAGCCTATATAATACGACTCGGTGGTGAGCCACAACCATTCCACATCAAGACACTCAACGAGCAGCATGGACCAAACAGGAGACCTCAAGTCAGCCCTCAACAGCTGCAAGGCGGGGGGTTATACCCGCATAGCCGATCTACGGGACAACATAATTTACCCCATCCGGTCATTTGAGCGGGTGGATACTCCTTATGGCGAGGCGATAATGGCCACTTTGGAGGGGCTAACTGGTGACGACCCGCTGAGGATCTACATGCCTCGTAGATACTTGGCCGTCTTGGGAGACCATGTCATCGGCCAGTACAACGTGGGTGTGGGGTCGAGGATGAGTTTGGTCAAGAGGAGCGGTCCCCCCGGTAGCAAAGGAGCTCTTCTGGAATTTGTTTGAATAAATAAATAAAAAAAAACCCTTATTCCTTTATCCTTATTAATGTAAAATAAAAAAAAAAATAAAAATAAATATAAAAATAAAAAAAATAAATATAAAAACTCAATTAATTATAAGAGTCGAGGCGGTGCGTGGCTGTGTTAGAAGCCACCATGGACTTGAGGTGGAAACACCCGTTCACCGCCATCGTAGCTGGACCTTCGGGCAGCGGCAAGTCGCACTTTGTGGCTCGCTTCATAGGGCATACCGACCGCATGTGCGATACGCGCTTCGCCCGTATCACCTGGCACTGCGGTAGCGGCGGTGGAGGAGGAGCCGATGACCCTACTGTGCGCTACGTAGCCGGCCTGCCCGACCTGGACGACTACGATGGTAGCGAGCCCTCCCTGGTTATCGTCGATGACATGATGCGTGAGGCTGGCCCCGGCGTGGCGGACCTGTTCACCAAGGGCTCCCATCACCGCAACATGAGCGTGTTCTTCATCACGCAAAACCTGTTTCATCAGGGTAGGGGCCAGCGCGACATATCGCTGAACGCTCATTACATAGTATGTTTCAAGAATCCCCGGGACCGCGCTCAGATCAAACACTTGGCTCGCCAAGTATACCCAGAGAACCCCAAATTTGTGGAGGAGGCTTATGCGGACGCCACGCGCGATCCTCACGCCTATCTGCTGATAGACTTGAAACAGTCTACACCCGAGGAGATGCGGGTACGTTCAGCCGTTTTCCCAGACGATCCAGTTAACTACGTGTACCTGCCCAAGAAAAAGTGATAAATAGGCTGAGCGCGCGCCAGTGTCAGTCATCATGTCACACCGCGTGAAGAAAGACACAGCCCTGCTGACTGCTCTGGTGCACGCTACACCCAAGGAACGCAAGGCCCTGTTAAAAGCGTGCGAGAATAGCCGTATCAGGTCAGTGTGTGAGTGTGCGTACAACGTGTTACGCGGGAACGTGCCGCTCACCACCTGTCATAAACGAAAGTTGAGAAAGCACAAACAGGCGCTCAGACGGCTGGTGAAACGCGGTGAGGGTTGGGTCAAGAAGCGACGCTACCTTGTACAACGGGGCGGTGGGATCCTCCTGCCCTTGCTGTTGAGTGCGGTGTTACCTGTGTTGATGCAGAAAGTAATTTGAAAAAATGGAGCACGCTAAGAAAATGGTAGTTGTACCGCAGGAGCTCATCGAGAGATTGCGAGAAGGACCAGGACCAGGAGGAGGAGGAGCAGGCAGTACCAATAAGCCAGCCGGCCTGGACGCTGAGATGCATCGCATACTGAGCGACAAGCGGCTGAACGATACGGAAAAATGGAAACAATATCAACAGGTGTTACAGCGGTTCCTGCACTTTTCCGCGGCTAAACGTCAACCCATAGGCCTGTCAATCATCGAGGGGGAGGAGGAGGGAGAGGCAGGTCCGAGTCACGTGAAACGTGAGTCTAGCACCTCGGAGGAGGAGGGGGTGTTGGCATCATTCCCAAAAATCTACAAGTCGGTGGCGCGCAACTTGTTGTGGTTCATGACCCAGCAAGGCAGCCCCATCGCCTGGGACGCCAGTGGGGTGGTGTATGTGAACAACGAGAAGGTCCCCAATTCCAATATAGTGGACATCGCGCACAGCATAGTGAGAGCGCGAAGGGCGGACCGATTGCCTACCGGTTGGCAACAAGTGATGACCGCCTTGAAAAACATGAACGTGCCTAAAGAATACATGAGCAATCCCACGGCGTTGCGTTACCTAAACGGGGGGCTGGACACTGCATCGAGCCCCTGGGGAGACACGACGGCCTCCTCATCACCACTGTCACCGAGGTTGACACCAATGCTAGACCGCCTGAGACCGCGACTTCCGGCAGCCAGGAGAAGGATAATAACCGAGGAACCTGACCAGGAATCGTCATTGGACAACTGGGAGCCGTTCTCACCGTAATGGAGAAGCTGTCCTATGACCCGAGCCAGCCCGGTTCCCTCGGCGGGGTGGCTGCTCTGGCCAGAGCCGCGCGCCTCCCGAAACGCAGAGCGGTGGAATGGCTGCGTGCCCAGGACACCTACACGCTGCACAAGCCTGCGCGCAAGCGGTTTCCCCGCAACCGCTACGCCGTTTTTGGGCCTCAGGAGCTGTGGCAGGCGGACCTGAACGACATGCGCGGTCTCAGCCAGCACAACGACGGGGTCAACTACCTGCTGACTGTGATCGATGTATTCAGTAAGCGGTTGTTTGCGGTACCACTGAGGAGGAAAAGCGGGCAAGAGGTGGCGGCAGCGTTCGAGAGGATATTCTCCGAGGCGACTCCTCGCTGTCTACAGACTGACAAGGGGACGGAGTTCACCGGGGCCGCTACCAAGCGAGTGTTCAAGAGTCACGGTGTCACATACGTCACCACGCAGAACCCCGATGTGAAGGCGGCGGTGGTGGAGCGAGTCAACCGCACGCTCAAGAACCGCATGTGGCGCTACCTAACCTACAAAAACACGTATCGCTACATCGACGTGTTGGACAGGCTTGTGGATGCCTACAACCGCAGCCCGCACAAGAGCCTGGGTGGTGGTCTGCGACCTGTGGACGCGGACAGCGGCGATGGAAAAACGGTGTATAAGGTGTGGCGTCACATGTATGGAAAGGCGATCCCGCGACGCAAGCCCAGGTTCAAGCCTGGTGCCACGGTGCGCATAGCCAAGGAGAAGGGCACGTTCGCCAAAGGTTATGAGACCAACTGGAGTAAGGAGCTGTTTGTGGTGGATCACGTATACGGGTCGCATCCTTTACCATTGTACGTGCTGCGAGACCTGAACGGGACGCCGCTGGAAGGGCGCTTCTACGAGCATGAGATGCAAAAGGTAACGGTTGCCCCGGACCGTATGTACCAAATAGATAAAATACTGGACACTAAAGGGCGAGGCCGCAGTAAGCGCTACTTGGTCAAGTGGGTCGGTTACGGAGAGGACTTCAACTCGTGGATACCTGCATCTGAAGTGCAACAGCTGCTATGACGACAAAGCGCAGGCAGCTGTACCTGACGTTGCCCAGCAACAGCTCAATGGACTATTATCCAAACAACACCGTGGCTAACTATATCACCCATCTACCATCAGTCGTGCGATTGGGTGGCGATGGTGAATGGGAAGTCGCTTTAGTCGAGGTCCATTACCCATGCTCGTTTGTGACAGTGGGGGAGGACGCTCGCGTATATCTCTACACTAAGGATGACACCGGCAAGCCTGAACTGACCGCTGTAAAGGTGGAAGCTGGAAACTATAAAGACATCGATGAACTGGTCAACGCCATCAACGCCATTCCAAAATTGGACTTATACCAATGCCAGTTTGAGTACGACAAAGAGATTGGGAAGGTGGAATTGATCTCGATAGACCAGACTGTGGAGCAACTGGAATTTAGCCCCACTCTAGCGTTACAGTTGGGATACGACGTGCACAATGTGGATTTGATCAAACATAGAAAAGCTATAAGACCGCCCAACTTACTGGCCGGGATCCCTTCGCACATGTACGTGTATTGTGACCTGGTGGAACCTCAGCTAGTAGGTGACACTGTTGCGCCCTTGTTAAAGATTGTGAACATCGACGCAAAAAACTACATCTACGGTGCGAGTATCACCGTGCATTTCACCGACCCTCACTACGTGCCGCTGATGAAGAGCTCCTTCGATAGTGTGGAAATCGATTTAAGGGACAGCGTTGGACGCCATCTGCCATTCCACTTCGGGACTACGTGCATGAAGCTTCACCTGCGCAGAGAGTAGCAGCAGCAATGAACCTGAACGACCCCTATCTGGCGTACTACCGCCAACAGCAGTCTGGACACGGAGTGTCTACGGTATTCAGAGGAGCCGCTTTCCAACGCGGTCATGGCATCGGCAGTTTCCTAGGCGGGCTGATGCGTACAGTGGTCCCGTTGATCAGATCCGGTGCATCGGCGCTGGGCAAGGAGGCGCTGAGGTCCGGTGTGGGCTTCTTGGGCGACGTGGCGGTGGGCACAGCCAACCCCCGAGTCGCAGCCAACGCCCGACTCAGGCAGTTTACCGGGTCGCTGAAACGTAAGGCTGATGAAAAACTGGATCGCGTGCTGAGCGGTGGTGGTGGTGGCACCTATAAGAGGAGGCGTGTACAGCGAGTGACCCCTCAGTCTCTGGCTAAACTCCTCGGAGTTAGGAAGAAGAAGCGCGCTGCGCCCAAGAGAAAAAGGAAGCCTGCAAAACGTGTCGCTAAGAAGAGGAGGAGCAAGACCGTTGTGCGACGTAAGAAGAACAGGAGTACCGTGAGGGACATTTTTGGATAATGGCGTTTCTACATCAGAAGTCGTGCGAGTGTGTCAAGACCGAGTTGGACCTGTTCTCGCTACCGCCCACGCAGACCAGTATAGAGAGTGGTAAATGGGTGCAGTACAAGCCCATCTCCTCCCTGACAGACGACTCACCCGTTGAGTTCATAGTTCCGGGTCATGGGGACGAGTACACGGATCTGTCACAGACGCTACTGCATGTGAAGGCTACCATTAGAACGGCTAATGGAGGCGCTGTAACGGGTGATCAAGCGATAAAAGAGGTGGGTCCGATTAACAACTGGCTGCACTCGCTGTTCAGTCAAGTGGACCTGTACCTGAACAACAAACTGGTGTCTCCTCAGAACAACACGTACGCCTATCGCGCCTACCTGGAGAACCTGTTGTCCTATGGTGGTGATGCCAAGACATCACACCTCACCGCGGAGATGTTCTTTGAGGACTATGCCGGGTACATGGACAATACTGAGGAGGATAATTATACCGGGCTCAAGAAAAGGAGGGAGTTTATCAAGGGAAGCCGGTACGTGGACATGGTCGGACATCTGCACGTTGACCTGTGCAACCAGGAGAAGTTCATGTTAAACGGTGTGGAGATGCGCTTTCGTCTGATCAGGTCAAAGAACTCATTCTCCATCATGTCTAAAACCGTGACAGACTACAAAGTGGACATCGCCGAAGTCAACCTGTTTATGCGCCGCTGTAAGATCAACCCGAGCGTGCTGTTGGCTCACAGCAGGACGCTGGAGTCGGGCACAGCCAAATATCCCATTACGCGCGTGGAAGTCAAATCCTTCACGCTACCCTCCGGTATCAGCAGCAAGACTCTGGACAGTGTGTTTCTGGGTCAACTGCCAAAACGCATTATAGTTGGCCTGGTCAGCAATCAGGCGTTCAACGGGGACTACAAGAAGAACCCGTTCAACTTCACCCACAGCCACGTGAACTTCTTCGCGCTGTACATAGATGGTGAGCAAGTACCATGTAAGCCGCTTCAACCGGATTACACGTTCGGTCATGAGTTGTGCGTGCTCGCCTACCACACGCTGTACACTGGCACCGGCATCAATTTCTCAGACTGTGGTAATGAAGTCAGTCGCAACGAATACCCCTATGGATACTGCCTGATGGCGTTTGATCTGACGCCCGATATGGCGGCCTCTCAATCCAGCCACTGGAACCTGGTGCGCAACGGTAACCTGCGCATAGAGATTGGGTTCTCCGAAGCCTTGGCGGAGGCGTTCAACTGCATAGTGTATGCCGAGTTGGACAACGTCGTGGAGGTGGACCGTCACCGCAACGTGACTGTGGACTTTGGAGGGTAAAACGGGTTATCTCCTCCGCCGCTGCCGCCGCCGCCCTCCCACCTACTTAAGGCCGAGGCAGCGCGCGCTCGCTCTCAGTTCAGCCGACCTCGCGAGATGGACGTGCCGCCACCAATCTACAACGAGCCTACCGCCACCGCCACCGGCCTAGTGCGCTGCCATCATGGAAGCGTGGTGATGGACATGCAGTGCTTCAAGGACAGCGACAACGACTATTTGCTGAAGGAGGTCTGCGTGGTGGACGTGACTACCGGCACGCTAATCATGCATCACATCGCTCGTCCGCCCTTCAATCGAGACCTCCTGACCAGCGAGAAACTGCGCGAGAGCGGCTGGCTCACGCGTCACTGCCATGGGCTCGAGTGGGACCAGGGCGATATCGCCTATGTCGCCCTGCTGGACAAGCTGCGGGCCTGCTTCATCCACCGCCCCATCGTTTACGTCAAGGGGTCGCAGAAGAGGACTTTCGTTCAGCGGCACCTGATCGTCGAGCCTGCCGCCACCACCGTGCAGGACATGGACGACCTGGGTTGCGGGTCCCTCAACGGACCACCCTCCTGCCGGACCCTGCGCTGCAGCCACCATAAGAGTGTCCTCAACCGTTGCGCTCTGCACAACTGTATCGTCCTGCGTGATTGGCTGATGGCCAATGACAGGTCGGACTCGTCAGCCCTAGAGTGTTGCTGCTGCTTCCGCCCACGATGAACACCACACAGATCGAGAGGAGCCTGGCGCAAGTCCCCGGACTGAGGAGCGTTCTGGTCTGCGCCTCTGACCGTCTGCCTCACTCACCCGTTCAACCCCAGACCGCCATAGTGGCCAACACCATGTCACACACTGAGAGAGGAGACCACTGGGTGGCATTCTACTGCTCTGAGGACCGGCTGGAATACTTCGACAGCTACGGCAGGTCCCCATACCAGGCGGACTACCAGAGGTTCCTGAGGCGCAACTCGCGCCGCCGCTATGTCTACAACAGGTATCGACTCCAGGGCTATGGTACTTCCGTTTGCGGCCACTACTGCCTCACCTACCTGTACTGCCGGGCGGTCCTCGGTATGGCGCTTGGTGACTACGTGCAGCTCTTCGATCTGGCGTCCCCCACGGTCAACGACGCTCTGGTCCGCAGGCTCTTCCACTCCATCTTCTCACCACTACGTTACTGATACTTTATTTTATTCTTTTTAATTGTGTGTTTGTATATTCTTATTATGTTTTTGAAATAAATACGATATATTGCAATCACTTGTTGTTCATTTGTCCTTACTTCAATATTTAAGAAAAGTACATGTCCAATATCTCGATTTTTTTATTTAAAATTTTTTAAATTATTAAATTTTATAAATTACATTTTAAATTATTAAAGTTTATAAATTACATTTTAAATTATTTTAATTTGAAAAAAGTTATAACTTGGACATGTTGATGATTTTGAAAATATAATGAGGAAATACGGGTGAGGTAATAACAACACAGATATCTGCTGTGAACTAAAACTTTTACAATATAATTGCTTACAAATACTATTTACAAATAAATTATAAACGCTATTTACAAATAAATTAAAAAATACTATTTACATATAAACATAAGCCTACACAGGAAACTCTTCATCAACGTCCTCCTCATCCACCTCCATTGGCTGCTGTTGCTGTTGGTTATTGAGGTGGTCTCGTCCTCCTCCAGCCAGTGGTGGGATGTCCTTGTGTCCCCAAGGCAAGGTGTGGATCCCATCCACCAGGACATAGCGCTTGTCATCTTTCGGGCTCAGGGAAAGTTTCTCCACCTGGACTGTGAAGACGCGGTGCAGGTGGGACTGGAACCGGGTGTTGACGGTGGTCTTCAACACCTCGTTGAACAGGCATTCCCTGTAGTCGTCGGGGGTAAGGATGTTCTTGACGACCCCCTTGGCGACTCCCTTGGCGCGCTTGAGAGCCTTGGATCCCGTCTCCTCGCTCGGGTCCTCGATGTCCATGAAGTAAAGCTTGGAACGAAGCCCGAGGTACTCAAACAGGGATCTGCCAGCGCACTCATCCTTGAACTTGCCGATGACTTTAGCGTTGATGGGGCTGTAGCAGGGGTGGGACCTGGGGTAGGCGCTGGTGTCAAAGTCCTCCAGGTGTTCCATCATCTCCCTGTAGATGTCCTGAGAGATGATGTCAAACACGAAGCTGTCCGTGTCCATGTAGTCTACGGTCAGGCGGTCACCGTAGCGGTCCTTCATCTTGCGCAAGAACTCATACATGAGCCACTTGCTCAGCTCCAGGACAGACATGCCGATGTAGATGGGTTTGTCCAGAACGATATTCACCCTGGCTAGATGGATGAGGGCTATGTCCTCTGTGTAGTAAGTGCGGTCCAGGAAGTTGGACTTGGCCACGTATTTGCTGAACCTCTCCGGAGTGCAGACCAGCTTGACGTTCAGGCGCTTGCGCACGTTCTCGATGGTCTTGCCGAAGACCGCATTGTTCATGAGCTTGAAAAAGTCCTGCTCAAACTTGGTCTTGGCCTTCTTCCTCAGCTCGGTGTTCATCAGGATGTAGGGCTCGAGCCATCGAGACTGGTGGAACGAGACGGCCCTGTGCACAGCCACAAGCTCCAGTCCATTGTTCAGCGCCTGCTGCAGGATCCTGTAGTGGCAGATGTAGTGCTCCTTGTTGTCCAGGGTGGTCACCAGCTTGGGGAACTTGCCTATTGGAGGCCGCTTGGTCTCACAGCAGTAGGGGAGGTCCCTGTGCAGGTCGTGGAGACGGGCGGGGTAGTTGAGGTCCACCTCCAGTATGTAGCCCCGGTCGGCTTCCGCGTCCAACGAGGCGATGTCCAAGGCGTCAATCTCCTCACGGCTGAGCCACTGGAAGTCTCCGGTGGGCAGGTACTGGGACATGGCCCAGCCGTACAAGTTATTGGCATCCAGGTACAGGAGGTGGCGTGTCGGCTCGTCGAGGCGTCGGTCCTCAGGGCGGCATCGCTCGTGGTTGGCCTTGGCGTAGCGGGTGATGGCCTGGGAGATACCTCCTCTGATGCCTTGCTCCACGAAGAGGTACATGTCAAAGTCCCGTAGCGTGTCCAGCTCCACGCCGCAGGTCTTGAGCATGACGTCCCAGGCGTAAGAGGGCAGGGTGTAGTAGTGTGCAGGGTCCAGTCCATACTCAGCCAAAGAGGTGTCGCGGAACTGCTCGAACACATCGGTGAGGAGGGCGATGTCACAGCGCAGGTACTTGTCGGCATAGTCCTTGAGGTGGTTGCAGTCAAAGACTCGCCACACGTTGAGGGCGTGTTCGTACTCCTCCTCCTTGATATCCTCCAGGGTCATGCTGTTTTTGAACGCGGCCCGAGGAGGAAGCTGTCTGGTGGAGTACAACGTGTCGTACGACGTGACAAAGTCGTAGGGGAACACGCCCTTCCTGCGCACCAGGTCGAAGAGCCGGTTGTCGGGGAACCGCTTCCTCGTCTCACGCATCTTATCCGTGGGAAGCCCCGCCGCCAGGTTGGCCAGGCTCATGGACAAGAACCTGTAGGTGTCCAGGAACCGCACCGCGAAAGATGACTGTCGTTGGTTGTCCCCGGGCTGGCCAAAGTGGAACCGCTTGGTGAAAGCGATGTAGCGCTCCTCCGTGTGCGCTAGCACGTCCACATCGCCGGGGTCAATGGCCAACTCCCGCACTATGAAGTGAGCGTCATAGTTGGACAGGTTGTGGAAATAGCAGTTGATGACCCGCTGCTCCCTGTACCGTAGGTTGCACGAGCGGTGCGCCGCTCCTCGGAACTCGTAAGGTGGGGCGTGGTTGTGGTCCCGCACCTTGACGTCCTGCTCGGTGAACTCCTCACCGCAGAGGTAGCAGCGAGTCGCCGCCAGGTACTCTTCCATCTCCTGCCGGGTCAGAGAAGGGTGCAGAGCTCTCATGCTGAACAGGAACTCCCACAGCATCAACACGTCCATCTTGAGCCTCTCCATAAACACCTTGGACGCGTCGACCCCGAAGTAGACCCGGGGTTCAAACTCCTCCAGCCCCAACGAATCCATGATCTGGTATGCAAAGGCGTATGGTACGTGCATGCGCATAGGTCTGGTCCCGGGTGGTGGTTCCGCAGGGTCGTCAGCGACGGGCTGAAGGGAGCACTCAAAGTCCGCGTAGATGCAGAACCTCTCTCGCCGGGTGTACTCGGGATGCGCGAACCGGATCTTCTCCTTTTTTGGCATGTCCAAGCGGAGAGGAGCCTTAGCGTAACAGTAACGCCTGTGCTCCTCCAAGCGCTGAGCACCCGTCAACCCGAGCTTGTTGGGCCGGTTGTCAAAGTAGGCGAAACACCTCTTGCAGATGTAGATCCTGTGGTCATGGGTGGTGAGCTGAGGGCGGACCAGTCGGCTCAAGTTCCTGATGAACGCGTAATGGCTGTTACCCTCAGTTGTCACGTACAGCAGGTCGCGATGGTCTTGGAGCTCCCGCCTACATATCTTCAACGGGTATACCCTGTTCTTGAACTCAGGTGTTCCACCAGGCCGTCTCCCCACCATCGCGCGCTCTATCCCATACACGTTCACGCTGATGGCGTTCTTGCGCTCAAAAGCCTTGATGTCCTTCAGTGTGACGGGGAAGCGCAGGTCGGTCCAGTCGTACCGGGCGATGATGTCCAAGGTGTACCTTGCGGGTCTCTGCTGATGCTCCGGGACGAACGCGGCCAGGATCGCGTACATGAAGCACATGTCATCGTTGTTTTGGACATTGATGACTGCGTGCGTGGCGTCAATGTCCTTTGGCAGCGGAATAAACGCCCTGCCTCCGAGCGGTATGTACTCATTCACGCGGATCTCCAGGTCACGTATGCGCAGGTAGGTCCATCCACTGCCCACCAACTCGCACTGCTCCTTCTTATTCTTGATCGTGTCGAACGTCGCGGAGAGGAAATCCCCCAAGTCAGAGGCCTCGGTCAGCGGGACGTTCTTCGTGTTGAAGGAGCGCAGGCAGGTGGCCCCATGGATGTTGGTGAACTCACATTCCAGGACCATGTTTACCTTGATGCTGGGATGCCTGCTCCTCACGTCAGTCAAAAGATCAAAGACCTCCTGGAACAGGAAGACGAGCGCTTCCTCAACTGTCAGCAGGGCGTCCATCGGTTGGGACAGTCGAAAGGTGAGGAGGCGTCTGCGGAAGGCTCGATGCACGAGCTGGAACGCTGGGAGACCGGCACCCTCCATCGGCTCCTCCTCCTCACTAGACCCCGGTTGCGGCTCCCTGCTGGGCCCCGGTTGCGGCTCCCTGCTGGGCCCCGGTTGTGGCTCCCTGCTGGGCCCCGGTTGCGGCTCCCTGCTGGGCCCCGGTTGAGGCTCCCCGCTCGGTCCGGGTTGAGGCTCCCGTGGCTCCGCGATGGGTGATGGTGGTGGCCCGAAGTGGTCTCGGATGAGGTTCAACGCGATAGGGCAGCTGCGCGTCTGGTGGCGGTCCCGGTTATGACGGCGCATGAAGTCCCTGTCGCAGAAGGCGCAGCGGAACCTGGCTGCCCGAGCCTCCAACTCTGCTCCTCCGTCTACAACATATAACGAGAGTTACTACACTTATAAAACGACGGGGGGGGGGCTTGGTTGGTTTGGTTGGTTGGTTTGGTTGGTTGGTTAGGTTAGGATAGAGGAATCATGAACGGGGGGGGGGGGGCTGCTTGGTTGGTTAGGTTGGTTAGGTTAGGATAGAGGAAGCATGAGGGGGGGGGGAAGTGTTATGTGAAGCATGAACACTTATCACAGTTTATTATGTAAATTTTTAAATTCCAATTTAAAATTAAAAATTTAAATTTCTTTAAATATTAATTATGAGAAGCATTTTATAAAAAGGTAGTCATGATTATAGTTACTAACCTTGGAGCTCCTCCACAGGCTGTTGGTGGGCAGTAGTAATGTGCCGATTGAGGTTGTCCCTTCTTGTAAATCGTCTACCACAAACGTTACAGTCATGGCGTCTGTCGTTGTGGGTAGACTCTGCATGCCTCCTCAGGTTTTTGAAAAGGCTGAAGGTGTGACCACAGACCTCACACAAATGTTGGTTGTTCATCTACAACAACAAAGGATACTTAATAACGTTCTAGAGGAATGAAAAATAAAATATTAAAAAAAGAAACAACCATGATACGCTCAGAATAGCTTCACTGATTTATGTATGCCTCAAACATTGTAATGTCAGGTTCGAAATCAGTTAACTGGAAATTATCATTCGTTGGAAAGGCATAATACATTTAATAAAGAGCTGTTTTAAAACAGGGTTTAATTAAATTTCATTAGTAAATAAAGTGTTGAGAGTACGTCCGAAATAAAATTTAAAATGGTTTAGTTAATAAATATATTTCTACTTACGTTTAATTAATGAAGGTAATCGAAGCAGGAAGAAGTCACTGGTTAGGAGCACACAAATGAGCACTCAAGTACATTCACAGATAAACTGAGGAGGATCATTAGGCACCGCTCATTAAATAACATAGGAAAACCACAAGTAAACAAGCGCTTGCCTCGAGGTATAACGGGGATGGGGACATCATGTGGAGGAGGGCTTTGTGTAACTATTTACTTCAATTAATATTCATTTTAGTTCTTATAAATTTTACAAAAAAGGATTTACTGCAAACTGTTCCCCGTATCTGTTCCAATCGTTCACCAATAGTAAATACTGCTGTTCATACCGGATCCATTCCCAGTACTCCTTCTCGAATGGATAGTCCTCCGCGAGGTACCTTCTGCCCTCCTCTACCACCCACATCTCATAATCATCACGCGGAAAGGTATGGATGTTCTTGTACCGCTCCGCTCTCCACAGCAGGTCGCTCTCATACTGTTCCAAGTCGTAATGGATCCTCGGAACGCACTCTGCCGTAAACTTCTTGTCAATACGTCGAACACGCTTCCTCCACTCGTACCGAGGTTCAAATGGTCTCCACGCAGACTGGTATCTCACTCGCCTAACTTTCACAGTCTTTCCCTCCTCACCAACACTCACTTCAACTCGCTCAGTATCGCTGCTGTCAGAGGACATGGTGCTTTGACTCTCGACCGTTAACTGAAGACAAGAGAGGAGTAAACAAGGTTAAAATAAAGGTGGGTGTGGTCGCCAGCCTATGTTAGGTTTCCACCAGGTCACGTGACGGGGGGGGGTCCTCATTCCTCCTCACACTCCTGTGCTCGCCAGCCTATGTTAGGTTTCCACCAGGTCACGTGACGGGGGGGGGGGTTGTCCTCATTCCTCCTCACACTCCTGTGCTCGCCAGCCTATGTTAGGTTTCCACCAGGTCACGTGACGGGGGGGGGGTGACGTCACGGGGGGGGGCTCCTCGGCTCCTCAGTTTGCTAAAGTGGTCCAGAACCGGCCATAGCACCCTACTCCCACTTTATACTTCAACTTAAATTCACAAAAACAATTTATACTTTTCCATTCGGCAGGAACAGAGAGGGTAAGAACAATAGTCATTATTCTAAATAGAGAAGAGAACATTGAACGTTCCCAAACGGCAGATTATCTTGTGGAGCCATTGAATGGTAATCCCCTTTAGGATGTACACGTGGGCATGCACAAGGAGCAACAGTTTTGTCAAATACAATGTTCGTACTAGAAATTTAGTTTTTTGTAGTATTAAGATGTCTAGGATTGTATATTTTAGTTTAATTGAAAACAACATTAGACACTTATTTTTTAACTAGCCGGTCTAGCAAACACAATGGGAAAACAAATCATTATAAGAGGAGACATCGGTAGTAAATTAAAAATAAAACTAACCAGCTAAACATCTTCAGAAATATTCCTAATTCTTACATTTTATACCAGAAATAGCTAATTAAAGACAGTGAAAATGTATGAAGTAAAACGACATATAATTTTCTTGAATATTTCCTTATAATTCTTCTTTGTAATAATGAATAGCCAAAAGGACTACCCACATCATCATTTTCATTATTTGACATCCTTTTTTTTCTGTACACAATCTTAGGATAGACCAATATAGGGTCTGTCCTCCAATATAGATAGATCAGTCTGAAAGTCGTCCTAGGACTCCAATGACATGTATTTTAAGTGAACAAACAATTAAAACCGTAATATCTTCACCGAAATATCACGTATGAATATGAGATTATCTTTGACTTGAAATATTTATTGCAAGTTTAGACTGGTATTTAACAATTTCCTATAACGTAATGTGATAAAAAAAATTATTTTTAGAACAAACACAAAGATTTATCTGTTGAACGTAAAGTGCTGTACTATGCATGACAACAACATACTTATGGGGTTTAAACCGCGCTTCGTGATAAGGCACGCTTTTCCGAACAGTTTTTTCTATCAACAATTCAGCGTCATGTAATAAAATAACACATCAAACATAAGCTTACTTTTTAAACTGTGTTATAATGGTCAAATCATTAATATAAAAGTAACTCATTTAAAACTTTATCACATTTTCTCTGATAAGTTTAAATATTGCAACATGTTTCGGTTTAATGTAAGAATTTGTTCTATATAAAATTAATAATTGACCTAATAGCTTAATTTGAATTTTAAATTTGGATTTGACACTTGATACAAGCGTTGATTCAAGCTAGGTTATATTTCCTTCACACATTAATCCGTGTGACTTTTAGTAATCATGAGTATTTTGCTAATTTGTAACGTAATTCAAGAGTCATGAACATGAACACGGTCAAGTAGCAACTCAAGCAACGTTAATGCGGTCAAGTAGCAACTCAAGCAACGTTAATGCGGTCAAGTAGCAACTCAAGCAACGTTAATGCATGTGTGGTGAGCAACTCAAGCAACGATAATGCACGTGTGGTGTATAAGTAACTCTCAAGCTGAAATAGAATTACCATTACTTTCGAGGAACTATAGCCAGTGGTTTACTACTCTGTTTTGGTAAATTATTGATACCGTTACTCGTTTAATTGATACTGACACTGTCAAATTGATACTATTAGGAAACTGTATATTTTGCCTTGAAAATTGTATTAGACTTATAAATAAATGATAATATTCATAGTTACTTAATTACAGTTAGAGTTTTATAATCGTGACTATCCAATAACATTTGAGCACTTGAGGGTCCACTCTGTTTAGATACAAATGTTGAGTTTAAATGATTTTTTTACAGTTAGTATATTCAGTTGTCAAACACAAAAGTAATTTTCTGTTGGATTGAAAATTAAAATATACCGTATATGCTAATCATCCTACAAAACCTTGAAAAATGTGATATTATATATAAATATTCAATCATTAACACTAGTATAACAAATATTTTGAACCAAGCCATCCAGAAGCAAATTTTAAAGTGATGTATTACGTCTAATGTTACATATATTGCAATTCTGTAGAGGATTTTACATCGAGGTTTGTTCATTTGCATCGCAGGATGGAGTCTGTTATGTTAACACATGACCACATGACCCATACATCACGATTTACCAGAAACATAATGGTAAAATCATTCGTCTCATAATCTCAGATTCGCCAGAACGATCTTGAGAATAATTTTGTAAAATATGATGACATTTCTTAAACGAATCCGTAGACCATTTTTAATTAGGCTATAACTGATTTAATTTGTGCTTTAATTACTGTTGTTTATGCTAAAAGCTGGTCCTTCGATTGGATAAAATTTAGTGTTTACTCATTCCTTATTAAAAGGGGTCACTGGCATTATGAAAAAAACTATACCAAGGAAAGAAAACTGTTACTGAACTAACGGTCCAAATTTATTGTTCATAACTTCTATTTCGGGCTATTTAGAGGTCTTGAAATAAAATATTAAAATAAATATAAATAAACTATGAATAAAAATTCTTGAAATTAAGAATCATTATAAATCAAACTTCCTTTTAACTAGTAGTATTGTTAAATTAGTATTGTCTGAGGGAATTGCAACTAAAATAAAATAGAAAAATAGAGCCAAACAAATCCCAGCAGAACAGAAATTCCCATTGTTGTAGTTCGAATCACTTTAAAATATATGTTTTTGACCTATTATTTTCTCTAAAAATTGTAGAGTTTTAAAGTAAATTATATTATTCTAAACGAAAAATGTTTAGTTATCATTGTAAAATAAGTCATGAAAGTAAAGGTTCTCATAAAATTAAAAGACCGCTAAAGGAATAAATAAAGGGCTCGACCTCCCCGGTGACGGCATACCTGCGTTTAATTGTTCCCTACCCTCCGTATTATTCACTTAATGTCCATACCATCTCAGACATATAATGTGGGAAAATATGTCTGTTTTTATGTTGAAGGTAAGCCTTTACATTTTTTTATGTATTTCCATACTACTTAAGTTGCAAAACATTGTCATTGTAAATCTCGTGGAGTTTTGAAATACGATCTGACTTATAATGTGGGATCGATAGCTTTTGATTGTAATTTCTCAGAATATTATGTTTTAGCTTACTATGAATTCATGGTTTTCATTAGTGACAAGGCGATAACTGATTGTCGAGGCTTTAAGTTTCCTTTTTCTTTTCCGCGCTGTAAAATTAAATTATGGAGTTGAGTTTTGTTATTAGAATGACAATGTGTTGAAAGCCTTGTATGATGATTATAATAATGATGAATTAACCTTGTTCATTTAAAATCTCTTAAGCAGTGTATTCGATAACTCCACCCTTAAAACGCTGGGCAAGTCCACCCTACTAATTCCTCTTCTTCTCTACAACGTGTTAGATGGTGGGAGGATTTGCACGCTCATATTTTTATTTTTCCAGCCGTTAGGCGAAGTAGTAGATCCGTCCAGTAAAATATACGAAATATACATGTATATACTTTTAGTATGTCCTATGTTCATTCGGAAATGAAAATAATTCTCTATCTTAGTTTAATTAGGAAATATCGTTATTCTCTAACAAAAAAATCAAAAACTGAGACAAATCATTTAGGATCTTTCTTGTTTTTTATTACAAAATTTAATCTTATCTCGTTACTCTCTTATATACATTAATTTATAAGCAATATTTATCTTACATTTATCCCTAAGCTTCTTTATGTAATGCATCAAACGTTCGTAACACGTACTGAGTAGTTTTCTGTTCGACTTGACATGATATTAAAGACGTTTAAGATTATTATTCAATATTTACTAAAATTGTATCTTGTACTAAGAGAAACTTCTGTGTGGAAATCAATCACTGCTGAAAGAGCAGAACCAATCAGTTCTCTGAAACCAGAAATAGTCAGGAACAAGTTCCAAAATTGTTTTTTTACAAGAAAAAAGTACAAAACTTGTCTTATGGTGTTAAAATATGTAATACTCCGAATCAAAGTTTCAAAAGATCACAAAAATATCTTTACATAATAGAAACAGTGATTGAAATTGTGAAGTAGTTCTAAACCGTTCTATGATTATGCCACACTGGAGTGCGAGCTAAACGTGTATTGTTTCCTGTACTAAAAGGCCAAACACTTACTTTAATTGTATCGAAAGGCGTCTTGAGGGAGAAACACAATTCATCAGCATTCCTCATCCTATCCCACGCTAAGGTTAAAAAGACATCTTTATTTTAGTTTCCTTTTGGTTAATTGTACAATCATCTGCCGTTGACATGTAGGCCTAAATAGATTAATTTGCTAGTTCGTTACAATAGTGGAACTTCCCCAGGTAACGGTAGAAGTCCCTGTAAGTATTAAATGTTTTTGATAGTCTCTGTTTATCTTATGAAAACATTCTTGAGTAAAAGTTAAAAAATAAACCTAAATAAAAAGTAGATCAAAGTATATGAAAGGTAAACAAAGGCGTATAAAACATTCAACCATATAAATTAAGGTAAGCTAGTCTTAGATACAATTTGTCCAAAGACAAAATATTGGCATAACTAAAATGTCAATTATTCATGAGTTATTTAAACGCCCATGATACGAAGTTGAGCCTTTTAGGGGTCTAAAGATCGTGTAAGCGTCTTAACTTCAACCTGAATACGAAAAGTAAAAATCTTTCCTATTTGAATAGAATTTTAATTCACTAAGATACTTTGCAATGTTGTATCCTACTACAAATGTTTTTATCGTTTTTGTCCCCAGATTAATATAATATTTTTTATATTGCTATTTTACATTACTTAACAACGTACCAAGTGTGAATGGTGGACCCAACTTCAAGGTGGTTTTGGTGTTTTAGAACGAACAAAGACTGATTGTATAATTCTTTAATAAGTCTCTTGCACCCCAAACTTGGTTAGCCAGTGGGTTAAACACAAAGCTGCCATCCAACACAACTTCATATTTGATGAGAAGTTTGCGCCTTTCTCATCACATACTTTTCAGCTTTGTTCTGCTTAAGTATATCAACAAAATTGCAAAATCCTTACTGTAGTAAAACAACATAAAATGCAGTAAGTAACAGTAAACAGTAACTTATCAGGTAACAGTAAAATTAAAACAAATTTTTCCATTAGATTTTAAAATAACTTACTACGTTTTTTTTGGCCCAAACACTCAAAATTGGAATGTTCAAAACCCTCCAAAAATGGGTTGAGGTTTTCCGATTTTTTCCCCAACGAACTTTTCCAACTAACTATAGAAAGGAACATCCCCACTAAAGTTGAAGTAAATCGGACAAAAATGCGACCACTTGATAAGCACGCATGTATAATTTTTAGTGATCCCCAAAACGTGTTTATGGAGGTCACGTTAGGAACTTCTATGATGGTCCCAGGGTTACGTTTCACTGTGTAGGTCATACTAATAAATCTCTTTTCAATATGAAATGAGCTAAAAATGTATATCTAAATAAAACTTTCAAAATTTACAAAATTTGCTTTTTGCTTGTACACATTTCACAATTTAACAGTTATCGGTTTGGGGGAGAAAGATAAAAAAATCACTACTAACCTCAGTTTATGTTAAGACAAGGATGACAATTTTTATTCATCCAATACAAACAAAGGTCAAAACTTACAATATCAAAAGAAAACTTGATTGTACTAATACAACATATGTAAAGTAAAACGAGTTCGCACGCAGCACGCTGACGTGAGGGAAGTGAATTTCCTCATAAAAACTCAAACAATTTAAATCCGTGTCAAAACATACATTTATTCCAGTTTTTACGAAAATCTTAAACATTTAATTTTTTTGGCTATTCTGATGCTTCTACTGGTTCTATTTACCTGCAATGCTGGGGAAAAATGTTGCGCATTATAAGGTTAGGAGAAGGTCTAGTAAGGATTAAAAGTTGGCTTGGAGAAACTGGGGATGATAAAACTGCACCAACATATGAATAATAGGCTTTACTAATGTAAAATCACTATAATCTATATATTAATCGGCTAAGGAAATCTGTGTGGTACCAATTTCTTGGGTGAGCGGCATCGTAGAAGTATGAAACTTTGCACACTTATTTAGTGCTATTAGGAGATGTGTCGAATGTAAATAATTTTGTGTTTGGGCGTGTAGGGCTATGCCCTTTTGTGTTTAAAAGTTTACACGTTATCCTTATGGGAACATGTGTTCTGCTCTTCGTATTTGTTTATACTATTAATTTCATTAGTAATTAGCTACGTTATTCAAATAAATATGTAGCACAACAGCAAGACCAGATGATATATAAATAAAACATTTGACTGACTACTGGAATGGTAACACCCTTCTCTTATCTGTTTTAACTCCACAACAGCAAGAACAGATAATTCAGGACTAATGTAAATACAAAATATTACTGACTACTGGAATGGTAACACCATTTTCTAATCCGTTTTAAATCAACGTTAACAAAATTAAACCTGTTTGTGAGGTGGGGGGATGATGAGGGACGGGGAGAGGATGAGGTGGAGGGGTTTTGGGAATAAATCAAAAGGCTACTGATTACTGGAATGGTAATACCCTTCTCTTATATTAACTCCACAACAGCAAGAACAGATAATTCCCTGCTACCGTTTTAACTCCACATTAAACAGGGAGAGGATGAGTAGGAATAGTGTAATCATTTTAAATCAAAATGTACTCAATACCTTAAAAACCCCTTATAAGCATAAGACTTGGTGTGTGTAGAATGTTACCTCCAGAATAACATACTAAAAGTCCTCGAAAAAAAACTTGTGCTACGGCCAACATGTTGGAAAATGGCGGTCAATTTTCACTTTTTTGCTTATAACTCTTCTATTATTGATGATAGAGTGAAACGTTACAGGTAAAAGTTGTTTGAAATTACAAAATGCACAATTACGGTTATTATCACTTTTTCTCTAAACCTAACGGTTTTCGAGTTATGAATGATTTAAATATATATCCAGAGTCAGATCACACTTCCAGCATGTATAAGGGGGGGACGGTTTATTATAAAGACTTCTAACACAATTATATGTACTAAATCGCATATAGGAAATCTATTTAAAATATTCTTATCAAAATCTATATACAGTGTGCTCAAAAGACAAAAGACAAAAGACCTAAGACAATTATTCATAATTTTAAAGGTTTCGGAAAAACAAACATTTTTGTGGAAACAGAATCCATTTATCTTTATCCGTTTCAAAGTGGCCGCTATTTTCGTGCAAAATATTTAAATTTACAGAATACTCTGTATTTTTCTAAACCAATAAATGTGTCTTGTTTCCGATTAAAATTTCTTACTCGTAATAAACTCAGCTTTACTCTGATGTGATACATAATAAAAGTTGTTTTAGAACAAAATAATAATTTAAATAAAATATTTTTTTATTAATCTTATAAGAATATAATTTTATAATTAAATATATAAAATTTATACATTATATTTTGTATATATTATATAACATGTTTTGTTATATTTTATGTAAATTTTTGGCCTTATAAAAATTTAAATAGTTATTTTGTTCTAAAGCAACTGTCTTGTGTATCATATCAGAGTAACGCAGAGTTTATTACGAGTAAGAAATTTCAATCGGAAACAAGACACATTTATTGGTTTAGAAAATACAGAGTATTTCGTAAATGTCAATATATTTTACAAAAATAGCCGCCATTTTGAAACGGATTATGATAAGTGGATACTGTTTTCACCAAAATGTTTGTTTTTACGAGATCTTTAATATTATGTATAATTGTCCTAGGTTCATATTAGAATATTTACAGATTCAAACCTTCGTTTTTGAGCACCCTGTATATAGATTTTTATAAGAATGTTTCAAACGGATTTCCTTTATACGATTTAGTACAGATAATTGTGTTAGAAGTCTTTATAATAAACCGCTCCCCCTTTATACATGCTGGAAGTGTGATCTGACTCACTCTGCATATATTTATACATTTAAATCATTAATAACTCCAAAACCGTTAGGTTTAGAGCAAAAGTAATAATAACCGGGATTGTGAATTTTGTAATTTTAAACAACTTTTATTTGGAACGTTTCGCTCTATCATCAATAATGAAAGAGTTATAAGCAAAAAAGTGAAAATTGGCCCCCATTTTCCAAGATGGCGGCAGAAGCACAAGTTTTTTTGTTGGGGACTTTTAGTATGTTATTCTGTAGGTAAAATTGAACACATCCACCAAGCCTTATTCTTATAAGGTTTTTTCAAGGTAATTTGTCTAAAATGAGTGGATTAGAAAGGTTTTAGGCATAAATAAAAAGGATACTGATTACTTGAATGGTATCACCCTTATCTTATCCGTTTTAAGTCCACAACAGCCAGAACAGATAATTCCCTGCTATCCTTTTTAACTCCACATAGAGAAGATGAAGTGGAGAGGTTTCAGGCATTAATCAAAAGGATACTGATTACTGGAATGGTAATAACCTTCTATCATCCGTTAAAACACACACACACACACACACACACACACACACACACACACACACACAGACACACACACACACACACACACACACACACACACACACACACACACACAAGCAACAACAGATAATTCAGGACTAATAAAAACTATTACTCACAACTGGAATGGTAACACCCTTCTCTTACCCGTTTTAACTCCACGTTAAAAATAATTGTTTATGAGGGGGGAGGATGAGGGACGGGGAGAAGATGAGGTGGAGAGGTTTCG
The DNA here is from genome assembly GCA_963675035.1 of Allygus modestus. Taxonomy (NCBI): domain Eukaryota; kingdom Metazoa; phylum Arthropoda; class Insecta; order Hemiptera; family Cicadellidae; genus Allygus; species Allygus modestus. The sequence continues at coordinate 299,196,835 of OY776112.1, forward strand.
GGCATACATAAAAAGGCTACTAATTACTGGAATGGTAACGCCCTTCTGCTATCTGTTTTAACTCCACATTAAACGGGGAGAGGATGAGGTAGAGAGGTTTCAGTTCTTAAATAAAAAGGCTACTGACTACTGGAATGTTTTAACTCCACATTAAAAATACCTGATGGTGAGGGTGGGGAGGGGGAGCGAGAGAGAGAGAGAGATATGAGCACAACAGAACCCACTAGATATTGAAATAATTGTTTCAATTATTTGGTCGAAGTTCGGCCATTGGGCGCTCTCTAGTACATAGTACTGTGTTTTGTCAATATACATTTCTTTTAATAACTTGGTATATATTTATGCTAGAATTATGAGAGAGGGTTTAAAAGTTTCGCCTAACTAATCTCCATCTTTTTATAAGCATTAATTTTACATCTGGGGCTTTTCAGAATCCTTTTGGGTCCAAAAACCCAAAAGTAGAAAACTTAAGATCCCCAAAAAGGGGGTTAGAGTTTTCCGATTGTTTTGCCCAACGACCCAACGAACTTGTCCAACTGTTTATAGAAAGGACTGTCCCTACCAAATTTGAAGTAAATTGGACAACAATTGCGAACACACACAAATGATTGATTCAAGATTGCAGTATGCTATTCACTGCTGGGGGGGAACTTATAAGTGTCGCATTGAAAAACTAACAATTTTACAAAATAATTTGTTGAGAATAATTACAAATAGTCATAAGAGGGATAGCTCATTCCCTTTACTTTTTGATCTAAGAATCCTACCGATTCAGTACTTCAACGTTTATAAAATGTTAAGACTATTTTACGTTCTATGTCGGAATACTGGAACAAGCAATCTCTAATACAACACTAGGAGAAAAATCAGGGAGTATTTAGGTTACCTAGAGTAAAAAAATCTCTATTAAGACATTCATATCAGTATAATGGGCCTAAATATTTCAACCAGCAACCGGAAAATATCAGAAGTTGTTGGAACCTGAAATCATTCTCCGTAAAATTAAAATATCGGCTTTTCAGAACTCCAAATGTTGATTTTCTAAATAATATTCTTTGTTAAAAACTGTTATTTTGTCATTTAACCTTCCCTCCTACTTACATTTGCTTTTATATTTGTCATCTCAACTCAAACCATCTTATTTATTTATTAGAAATTATAAACTAATATTATTTCATTTTATTTACACCTGAATGTAATAGGATTAAGATATATTTAGTGAACTTTATATTATTTTAGACGCCACGGAGAGCGGCAATATTTGTTTGTTTTTTTCTCTGAAATACTGGACTCAGTTTCAATGTTATTAAAACAGTTTTTTTATTGTTTAAACGTTGTCACAATTACTGAATGCTGTGACATCGTGATTCCGAAAAATAATTCTGTGTAGTGTAATTATGTAAATATTGGGGAATAAAGTCATTTTTTCATTATTTCATATATACGTATATATATATATATATATATACATATATATATATTTATACAAATGTATTTATATATTTATATTGTTAGGGACCCTTCTAAACGTGTTCAGGGGGTCACGTTAGGAACTTCTATGGTGGTCCTGGGCGTAGTTCTCACCGTGCGGGTCATGCTAATAGTTCACTTTTCCATAGGAAATTCTCTAATAAAAATAATTTAGAGCTCGTTTTTTTCTTTAGGGTAATATAATTCGGTTTCAGCCCAGGCGGCATTGTGTGAGTGAGGCAACATTGATTATTGCGAAGGCGGACAAAGAGGTCTCTAGCTCCTCTTGATCAGTTTTTCTACCCTCAAAATATGAATACTGGAAAAAATCCACGTTGCAAATGTTATAAAACGTTACTTAAACAATTAGATCTTGAGGTAATTTAAATCTATATTATATATATATATGAAATGTTTGTTAAATTTGAATCCCTTATGTCAGGATAGTTTCACGGATGTGAGAAAAATTTATTAATTATGAATAAATTATAGTAAACTTGTATCATTGACTACGAATACTGAAGCAGACTTCTCATTGCTATTATAAAATGTGTCCCTAGTTTTGTGTATGCCAGGATTGAAAGAGGTCGTAGTTTTCACCAATCACCAACAGAGGTGAGATTGTCAACTATTACTTATCCTCTCAAGGAGGGGATAATACAACAGTTGGTGTGTCAGGTAGCAAACATAAGTTAATTATAACTTGCTTTCTGGAGTAAAAATATTTTAAAAGTTAACGTAAATAACTAAAATAAATAGTTGACAGCAGCACAATCTGTCGGTGACCTAATCAAACTACGTCAATTTTAAATTCTAGCATACACTAAAAGTGGGACAGCTGGACCATATGGATGGGATGTCTCCTTCAGTATTTATAGTCAATGCTTGTATGTACTGCATTTGTAAAAATAAAAAAATCGTATTAACACTTTCTAATAGAATGCAAGACATTTAATCTGAAATCGTACAACCATATCATAGGATATCAGTTCATCGATTTATTGAAAAAATTTGGATGAACATAATATACTAGAGGAAAAATAATCCAACTTTTAAATTTGTGAATTTCTTTAATGAATTATTATATATAGTATATTAAACAAATATGATACCTAGAGACTTGAGGTAGGTGGTCTAATGCCAGGAGTGTATAAACTAGTTAACCAACTCCTTTTTTATTACAGTTATTTTTGCACTAATATGTCATCAGTTTTATGATATATGACTTTTTTAGGATTTAGCCACATTTGCCTTTCAAAATTATATAAGAAGTTATAGAGTAAGATTTTAATATGATAACTTATAAATATCTTTTAAATTATTAACCAAGGGCAATCGTTAGTCAACTAAAAAATGCATCACTTAAAATTGCTTCATTACCTGGTGTTTAGGTCAACGAGTTTAATTAATAGAGAACGCAGACCTGTGTTTATTTCCACATAACGGCCGCCGTTTCATCACTGTTCATAACTAAAATCCCCGTCCCCATGGTAACAACTGGTCAATGAGGCAATATTATGATACACTAGCTGCTATGCCCGTGCTTTGCAACGGGGTGAAAATTCAGAGTAGAAAAATTGTAAACAAAATAATGACAGTCTGTTGTTAGATATACTCCTTATAACAGCGGTTTATTTAAATAAATTGAATTATTAAAACAGACATGTGATATAAACCGAATAAAACTCTCCTCCATATGAATAACATGGGAACTTGGAAGTCCTGAGGGACAAAGCCCTGAGTACATTTATAAACGACAATAGGCCTATGACACTCCTCGGTACATAGACTACATTTGTGCAAAATTTCAGCAGAATTGGTCCAGTGGATTTGGCGTGATGGAACAATAGACAGACAGACAGACACCACATCATTTTTATAATAGTAGTGATATCTACAATACATTTATAAATCCGGCAAAGGGAAAACAATATAGGATAACTGTATTGTATTATTGTATTTTCAATTTAAGTTTAATAAAACTCATACACCCCATTAAATGGGTTTATTAGATAAAATCATACCGTCAAGAATTAAGATAAAACCATCCAAGTATGAGCAAATACGTTATAAGCAAGAAAATAGTCATCCCCTCGGAGTGTATAACTTTGAGACACATTTCACATCATGAATTATAGCTGGAGACTGGTTTTATTTTATGAATTGTTAACAAATACATCCTTCAATGAGGCAGTAATTTTAACCCGAGATCAGTGCTCTATATTAAGTAAGGTTGTTGATTAAGGTTTACGCTGAAGCATAAATTCTGCGGACATTTGCACGTATTTAGTAGTACATAATGGTTTTATAAACTGTTTATGACAAAATAAACCTTAAATAATACGTTCTGGTAAATTTAGTCATCTTGGAACATCGTTTGAGCTGAAGAACGAAATAGGGATTTAAGTGGCGATAAACCAGATTTACGTCAAAACCATAACAAACTGACTCGTTAAATCTCATGTAATATCTGCACTAGATTGATTAGCTGTACAATAATGCCTTCTTCATACGTTATCTGAAGGTTTAAATAACTGGTGAAACTAGGAGATTCAAAATATATGCTTTATATTAGGACCAACCAATAGTCAACTTCTAATAAAATCTATCAATAGAGGATTGTATCTAATCAGTCATGCGAGTGGAGGGCAGGGAAATAATGAGACGTGGTGGACTTGTTAGCTTAAATGGTGTGGTCTGGGAGCAATTAATTGGCCCAGGGGGTAATCTTAGCTCTGCCTCGAATATTCTGTTTTAAACTTTAACGACAAACGTTGTTAATTAGTTCAACTTGTACTTTCAAAGTTTTTTATTAAAAATTGTTTCTTATTTGCTTTAAAAAAGTTGGTTGCTGACAAGAGGGGTGTGAATATTTAATAATTGTGTGGTACAATATTGTGTAAGATTAATTAACATAAAAAGCGATATATTTAAGTCAATAAAATATTTGTTTGCACATAGTTGGTAACAGGTTTTGTAAGGACATACTGGTTTACTTTATTACTAACCGAACACACAATGTGAAATTCACAATTGCGCTCTCTCATGTGTTTTTAAATCGTTGGTGTGCATTATACGATCTGGCATATTGACTTTATTCTTTAATTAACGTTTTACAGTTTTAATTTAATTTTGAACTTGAGATACACTAATGAAGTTCAATAATGCTATGCAATCGACATTACTGTAGGAATCGTTTTGGCTGTAGCATTAATCACTCGACCCAACATGTAACAGCCCAACATGTATCTCGACCCAACATGTTACTTGCCGTCTTCCTAGTAAAGCTTGGTGACTTAAAAAATAAGCGAGTTTGACTAACAAAGGTAAAAGGTGGAGGCGTTACGAGGGGCTGAGTTGTGGGTGGCTCTCCTGAGAGGGTCTAAGTGGCAAGCTTATTACAGGCTAGCGACTCTAAATCCGATTTCAGCTTAAAATGTACAACTTCTCCTTGATGAGGCTGAATGTAATTATTGTTTTGATCACTTAAATGTAAATTATTCCAAATTTAGAGTTTCTTGGACATGTTTTCCTTTAACGGAGTTGGGGTGATTCGAGTGTTATGACCTTTCTTCAATCAAAACCGTTTAATTTAATATATATTGTTTGACATTGCATAGGGTTATTTTGGTGTTTGATGACCATTTTTATTTTTTTATTTAACCACTATCGTATTTTTAGATACCAAATTTTGTTTATCCATATAATATGTTTTATTCGCTCTTCAAAATACACTGCTGGCACTAATGGAAATGTATGTATGAATTTAAATAATAGTTAGTTAAATACGTAACCATTCATAAACACAATTTAACCTTTGGATATAATAAGAACACTGAAGCGTGTTTACGTTGAAAAATTGTGCATATGTTAAAATGTGCCACACTCGTTTTACAGTACCTAAAGCAACATTTTGTATATTATAAAGTTATATTGAAAAAGTTAGTTCTGAAAACTAACCAGTAATAACGAGGCTATCTGTGACTATGTGGAACAACATTAGAACTTTAGAAAATAATGTTTTTCAGTAACTACGAGATAATGTTTAATTATTATATAGAATTTTCGAACAATGCCTCTCTGAGGGTTAACCAGTTCGGTCACATGTTCTTGAGACACGTTATTAAGTACATATAATTAGTTGGTTTTATATAAAGATACTATTATAGTGGTCTCAAGTCTATGTACACAAAGTAAGGTTATTACAGACTGCCGTCCTCTTTAAAAATAATATTGTTAACCTAGTGAGTGATTCGTTCAACTTATAAATTAATAGGTGGGGTGAGTCGTTCAATTTACGAGGTAATATGTGGGTTGAATATCATGTCGTGTGGGGTGAATATCATTATGTCGTATGGATCTGCTTTGACAGTTCTCGGTTTTAGGTGGGGTGATTAATTCAACTTACCAGGTAGTATGTCGAGTGATTTGTTCTACTTACTAGGTAATAGGTGAGGTGATTCGTTAACAAATGTTGAACTGATATATGAAATAGCATACACTATCCACCACCAAATGTAGGTTTTTTAAACGATTATCATGTCCCTTAATAAAAAACATGCAGTGACTCGCTAAGGCGAAAACCAAATATTTTTTAAAACCCAAAGTATAAGAAAGATCCAACGTAAAACCCGTAACACAATCAAGGTCCTTATATACTTTGTAAAGGTCTGTGCAGTCGATATATTTAAATTGTTATAGCCAACCGGAAGAGACCTCGTAAAAACAGCTGTCGGGTAAGGTAACGTGATCAACAATCTAATCTGCAGTGTTGCTGGAAACACGGTATTTATCGTACGCGTACCATATTTTCCTCGTCATTGTAACTAGGAGTACGCTCAAATATTCGCGTAATGGGATGACCGAACTCAGAAATGGTAGATGAAAGTTTTTGCTGTTAACTTAAGTTCGAACAGAAATTTCATCACAAAATATTAAATAGTCTTGATCCTGAGGACCCTGTAGGAAAATATATTCTTTTATTTGGGTTAATTTTAGGTCATAGGAAAAATCGTTCTTAAATATATTAAATTTTATTATATTAGAGGTGCAAATTCTTCAAAAAATAACACAGTATGTTTACTATGCAGTGAGGTGTGCCTCTATTCTTAAATTGGAAATTAGCTGAGTACGCAGGTTTTCTATGACGGGGTATTTAAATATTATACACCTACAAAAGAACAGAGCTGGCAGAAGTAAATACGAAATAAATTGATGCTGCAATATAGCGGATGAACTATTAACTTACTCACATTACTCCCATTATAGGAGAACGTTATCAATATTTGATAAAACTGGTATTGGTTTTTTAATCTAAACATTTCAAAACCTTTTATTAATTGGATACATGATAAACGGATACTACTTTAATTATTTAATCATAAATCATATAAATAGGATAGTTTGTAAGTAGTTTTTTGTCAATACGAAACAATATTTTATTAGCATCTCGTACTTTACTAAAGGTAATTTTTTCCAATGCTTTGCCTTATGGACATTTTACAAATTTTAAATGTTGATTATTAAAAAACGGTTAAACGAATGTGATTATATTTTAAACTGGTAGCGTAAAGTGTACTGGAAAACAGTTATGTAAAATTTGAAAACGATCTGTGCAGCCGTTTTCACGTTATTTCATTTCGAACACACACACCCACACACCCGGTCTGACGTGGCTATACTTTGATCAGCTGTTATTTAAATACTGTATTAATATTAAAACAATATTAATTTAATATTGTATTAATTTATTTGTATTATTAGATTTAATGGATAAGGGGTTTACATTTTCTTTCTGTATGTCAAGGGACAATTTAAAAATAGCTTTACCATTATTATCCCCTGTAAGTTTGGCAACACTTATAGTATGTTGTGGATTTCTGTATCAGGTGAACAACCTCGTAAGACATCTTTGATGCGAACATTACACTTATGGAAATAATCATACCTGGGCTAAAAGCTCTATGAATCTTGTTATACAATCTCCATATGTACCGCCAAATCATTCCAACCACAGTCAATATAGCTTGTTGCCCCACCTCATGTCCGGTCCATCACGTGGTTCTGCGGTAGCCCACTACATCGCCTAGTAGCGGTGTTATTAGACGACGGACAATATTGCAGCTGTAGTTTGGTTGACGTAAGGTAAAACGAATACAAACGACGTCATGGTGCGAGTACCTGACAGCGGTTTCAATACGTTTTTATGAGCGATAAGTGTTATTAATAACATTTTATATGTTGATTCCAACAATACATAAATAATGTTAAATATATCATTATCAATAATTCATACTGGCTTTTCCTCACCCAACATCACTTATTGCCTGACAGTTTTATTATGAAATCAAATCACACAGCTGATCAAATTACAATATCTAAACATACGTTTTTAACTTGACTCTTTTAGCGAATTTCTCCTATAGGGAAGAAGCTATTACCGTAGTCGGCATGGTAAGACCTAGGCCCGGGACCATGATAACTTTTCGTTTTGAGGTCCCCAGATGCCAAAAACACCATTCGTTCAAAACTGTATATATATATATATATATATATATATATATATATATATATATATTTATTTATATATGTGTCCGTGGGTGCGATAACTCTCGTAAAAAAGGTCCGATTTTGATGAAATTTGGTACAAACGTGTAAATCCAGCATTTAGGACTTTAAGTTCGAAAACCAGACAGATCGACCTATCCGAAGAGGTATTTTGAGGGGGTTTTGTACCCCAAATATTTTTAGTTTTTACACATAATTTTTGAAAAAGAAAAATTTTAGTTTTTTCCATTGGAATCAGCTTAAAAAGACGCACAATTTGGTGTTTTGATCATTGCTCTACGGTAAATGGTTACAGAGATATTGAAAGTGATAAACACAGTACGTTGTCCAATGTTATTCTTAGGGAGAATAAGAAAAATTGTATATCTCGCTTATTTATCAACTTATCCTGATGAAACTTGGTATATTGCTTCATATCGTTGTAGTATATTGATATTTGCACAAAAAAACTTTTTGCCTATAGTTCCCGTAGCAGCAAATCTGCAAACTCAGCCCCATGTTATTCCTATTGAGAATAAGTAAGTGTTATCTCCCTTAATTATGAACATAAATTAATAAAATTTGGTATGTGGCTTTACATCCTTGAGTTATATTTTTATTTGTATAAAACCCCATTTTTTGTGTTCCTTGCTTCAGCAAACCTGCATATTCTTATGGAGAATAATTAAAATGTCATAAATCGTTTATTTATGAATGTATATTGATGAAACTTGGTATGTGGCTTTACGTGTTATTAAGATACATATATATGCACTGGAAATTCACTGAGTACGCAGGTTTGCTGCTACGGGGGTTTTAATTAATTTATTATTTTATAAGAGCTCATCAATCTAAATGTTACCTCCTATTTTCTCACACGGTCTTTTCATTTTAATATTTGGTTCATGGGTGACGGACCTTTCTCAAAGGTTCCTGGTAGGTCTTGGCGTTATATATATAGTGCAACTGTACAATTAATTATTTAGATGTGAGTAGTGGGCATTTGGGGCTTCTGGGCCAAGTGATTGACAGCTTCCGGTCACGTGACCGGAAGTGCTGAGTCATGAAAGACGTCATCTGAGGCTGAGCCAGTGACGTAGGCGGTTTTGTGACGTAATGAGGGAAAGTTTAAAGTTCAAGGTCACTGGGAGGCAATTTTAAAAAAGTACTACCTCGCACTCGTAAAATCCGATTGTGATTCGATAGTTTTCATTCGATAAAAATATCGAATGAAAACAATCGAATGAAGCAATCGAATGATACGAGTGTGAGGTAGTACTATTTTATTTAACTTTATTTTTTACTTTTCTTTTTATTTACAATAAGTTATGTTTATAATAATTTATGTTTACAATAGTTCCCCGTTGTTCGTTGTCATCGATGTTGTTGATCCGGACGAGTTGCGGCCATCACTTCGCTTTCTGATGAAAGACGGTAGATACTTCGATTCCTGCGCAGAGTCCATGTTGTTTTTTGATGCGTAAAGTTCCAAAGATAAATCGTAGCCGGACGCAATGAGAAGTCTTAACTCTTCATTAAAAACCTCGAGGTCTTGGAAAGTCGCCAGATGAATAGAGTCATAATGAATACACCTAATTTTGATGGACATTTCAACAGAGAGCTCGATGTTCACCAGTCGAGAGCCGGAGGTGTACTGACTACTCGCTAGCTAGCGTTTTGGTATCAAACAAAATGGTGGGGGTAAAAGTGTGGTGGGGCGGAGCAGATGGCGGACGGCAGATGGCAGGCGACAGATGGTAGGCGGCAGGTGGCAAGTGCGCGGCAGATGGTTGCTACTACATCCACCATCATTAGTTAAACCCTATTAGGGATGCCATTATTGCTTCTGCATCAGTAGATATTGTGCTAGAAACTTCATGTACTTGTATTTCATCATTTGTATTGTCAGCTTGCTCAATATTAAAAGAAGAACATGTGGAAGAAACAGTAGTGCCTTGTATTTGCGAATCCATGTGAACTATGCAAGAGCCGCAGGTATACTGAAGTGATACAAGCATGTAGGATAGACACTCGCCTTTACCCCCCACCACACCAGTTTCCCCCACCAAGTTTTCACATCGCACAATAACTACGGGACATGCATTAGTTAGGGTCTAGCTCTGACTCTGTGAGGATCGGAGCTCCGTAACTGAAAACATTAACAATTCTTGCTCGACACTGTTTTTACGCAATCATAACAGTCACTGTGATCTAATTTATTGCATGTACTCATATGATGCATCTTGCGTAGCAGACAACTTGCTAAGAATGTTTCAGCCTGGAGTATTCTACGGCGAAATCGCTCACAATCCACTAACAGCGTAGACCTTCTATCTTCACAGTCGGAGAAGTAGAAGGTGGTGGCAGGCGGACTGTTGAAGGACACCTTCGTCATATTTCTGTAAAACTGTGACATCTTTAGAATAACACAAACTCTATAGGTAGATGTTAATCCTGCAAGAGCTAAAAGTATAATGATATAGCGCTAGCGTGTATGATACCCACCCGACCTACCCGCACAACAACGTTACCTCGGTATACTTTAAACTATAAATAACTTGTCGTAGTTTAATCCATAAACAAAGTATTTATTAATGTCAGGCCTTGAAAGTGTTGTTTTCGCGCTGTTTCTTCCCTAATCTCAGTCGGATCTGAATTATATTCGCACCATCTTGTTCGTCTGATTAACCCGCGTAATTTGAGTACCCACTCGCTATACTTTAACCCAATAATAAAGAAGCTATTAGTATGTAACCTTGAAAACATTGGTTTTTTCGCTATTTCTGCTATACCGTTGGTCGGATCTGAATTCTGTTTGCACCATCTTGTTCGTCTGATCAATTCGCGTAATTTGAGTACCCACATGACATACTTTGGACAAACTTTGTAGTTTTTTCGCTTCTGCTACTATACCCTTGGCCGGATCAAAATTCTGTTTGCACCTCCTTGTTCGTCTGATCAATTCGCGTAATTTGAGTACCCACATGACATACTTTGGAAAAACTTTGTACCCCCCCCCAACATGGGTCATGTTCAAGGTCAAGGTCAAGTTCAAGGACTTTGGGACTTAGAAAATTTCACAAAGTGGGCTGCACAAACAAACTCTCCTGCCTATGTACAGGCCAAGTCCCTAACTTGAAATGCTTAGGGTGGTCCTGAAAAGGACCGTTTGCGTGCTGAAGGTTGGTCGGGATAAGGATCAGTTCAAACTTTATTCTTCAAAACCCACTTTACCCTCCCATCTTTTCTGGTTAAGAATAACTCCTGTGTATCAGGTATTAGAGGAGGTGGCGGTGGGAGAGACTGCGGCAGACGCACCTCGATGTAGTGGATGGTGTGTTGAAACAGGAACACGTGGTCCCCGTTGGTTGCCACATATTTATACTCCGTCATCCGCTTCAGATTTCGAAACTCGACCTTGGAGACTTCAAACGGCGTCACCAAGTCGTTCAGCCCCATCACCCTTGTCCGTTGCATCACCTCATCGACAGTCGGTGTTGGAGACGAAGGTTGAGCCGCCGATGTAGAAGGCCGAGGCTGAGCCGATGTAGAAGGTCGAGGCTGAGTCGAGGGTCGTTGTTCAAAATACAGCGGATGACCATGGAGATTCCGTTTGAGAGACTTCAAAGTTGAAGGTCTCTTAAACCCGCTCCTTCTTTCCGTCGACCTCTTCAAAGATTCCTTTAAGCGCTGGAGTTTTTCAGGAGTCAGAGGAGAAGACATGGTGTAAATAGGATGGAAGAGAAAATGGATAAGATAGAGTTGGATAGAGCACGTGTGTACTGGTTGCAATCCAAAGCCGGAATGAGGCGGCTGGCAGAGTGAAGCAGGTCGTAAAGTGAAACCTTGCCCTATCCATATATGGGTAGAAAGCTGAGGACTGGTTTAGAACCGGCCCCCCCCCCTGACGGAACCCCCCCCCCTGACGGAACCCCCCCCCCCTGACGGAACCCCCACCCCCCGGACGGAACCCCCCCCCTGACGGAACACCCCCCCCCTTTTGGGTCATGTTCAAGGTCAAGGTCAAGGTCGAGGGAAAAATGTTCTTGGAAGTGCGGGATAAAATCCCGCAACGAAGCAGGATTATCCCTTATCCCGCTTTCCCCTTAATATCCCGATTTCCCATTCTCCGTCTATATAACCCGAGATTTCGAGCGTCTCTTCGCAGTAGCCTGCCGCCCGTTGCGATGAACGTCCCACTGGGTTGCAGTGCCTGCTGCAGCGTAGGTCTGTTAAGTGTGCGTTGGGCCCGACGCGCAATTAAGAGATCCGCGCCCTTGCATGTTTAGTTAGTTTGTTTAAGCATTTTAGATAACGCTTGTAGTTTGCTGCTAGGTAATGTAGTTAGTTTAACTGTAGTTAGTTTGGTGTTGGTTTTAAAGTGTCTTTGAAGTGTTTTTATTTACTAATGAAATATGTACTTTTCTTTCACGCTCCCATTCAAAAAGGTATGGCACGAAAACCGACCTTATGTCTTTAAATATCTCAGGGGGATTATGTTTCTCAAATAAACACCTTTCCTAACCCCTTACAAAAAGGTACGGCACGAAAACCGACCTTGAGTCATTACGGCATGAAAACCGGATGACTTTTTTTTTACCTATCTTAGCCCTCACTTACGAGAAACAGATTCAGTTAGTTTGCTTATCTTGGTTAAATCTAAGGGGATCTTGGTCAGGTGATTATTATACTTCGGTTCGTAGTACTCTGGCGCCTACACAGTGATGAACGTCCTTGCGGTTTCAGAGTGCACGACTGTTGTTAACTGACCATTTTGCTTATCTTGGGGGGATACATCTTCGGGGAAATAAACTTAAGGGGACCTTGGTCAGGTATTATTGTACTTCGGTTCGTAGTACTCTGACGCCTACACAGTGATGAACGTCCTTGCGGTTTCAGAATGCGCGACTGTTGTAAACTGACCATATCGTTTGTTTGTTGGGTGAATAATTTTTCGGGGGAGAGGTTAGTGTTCCGTTATCAGGTTTATTGCCTATAATTGCGAGCTTTAAACTAGTCCTCTTCTCCTAATACAGAGCGGGGAATAGAGCAGTTTGTGGTCCAAGTGAGAATCACTTACTGCTCTATTCCCCGTTTTGGCAACATGTTCAGATGACCTTGACCCACTTCGGGACTTAGAGAAAATTATTGTTTGGTAAAAACATTTACTCTTACAATAATACCCCTTCCCTATCACTACCCCCCTTCCCCCCCCCTTTCTTCAATTTACCTCCCACCACGGATCGTCGGCTATAAAAGCGGGGGCTGACCGCAGAGGTCTCACAGTCTCAGGCTGACAGCCTAGCTAGCTGTTCGCCTTAGCTGTCTGTAATAGCATCTTTAGTATATAGGTGGTACCCCTGTATACTAAAGATTCTACCTTAGCATGTTTGTATGTTATGCATGTTAGTTTGTTTTTTAGATTATAGCTTGTAGTTTGCTGCTAGAAAATGTAGTTAGTGTTGGTGTTTGTAATTATTTGTGGTGTTGGTCTTTGAAGTGTTTTATTTACTAATGAAATATGTACTTTTCTTTCACGCTTCACGCTCCCGTTCAAAAAGGTATGGCACGAAAACCGACCTTATGTCTTTAAATATCTCAGGGGGGATTATGTTTCTCAAATAAACACCTTTCCTAACCCCTTACAAAAAGGTACGGCACGAAAACCGACCTTGAGTCATTACGGCATGAAAACCGGATGACTTTTTTACCTATCTTAGCCCTCACTTACGAGAAACAGATTCAGTTAGTTTGCTTATCTTGGTTAAATCTAAGGGGATCTTGGTCAGGTGATTATTGTACTTCGGTTCGTAGTACTCTGGCGCCTACACAGTGATGAACGTCCTTGCGGTTTCAGAGTGCACGACTGTTGTTAACTGACCATTTTGCTTATCTTGGGGGGATACATCTTCGGGGAAATAAACTTAAGGGGACCTTGGTCAGGTATTATTGTACTTCGGTTCGTAGTACTCTGACGCCTACACAGTGATGAACGTCCTTGCGGTTTCAGAGTGCGCGACTGTTGTAAACTGACCATATCGTTTGTTTGTTGGGTGAATAATTTTTCGGGGGAGAGGTTAGTGTTCCGTTATCAGGTTTATTGCCTATAATTGCGAGCTTTAAACTAGTCCTCTTCTCCTAATACAGAGCGGGGAATAGAGCAGTTTGTGGTCCAAGTGAGAATCACTTACTGCTCTATTCCCCGTTTTGGCAACATGTTCAGATGACCTTGACCCACTTCGGGACTTAGAGAAAATTATTGTTTGGTAAAAACATTTACTCTTACAATAATACCCCTTCCTTATCACTACCCCCCCCTTCCTTTCTTCAATTTACCTCCCACCACGGATCGTCGGCTATAAAAGCGGGGGCTGACCGCAGAGGTCTCACAGTCTCAGGCTGACAGCCTAGCTAGCTGTTCGCCTTAGCTGTCTGTAATAGCATCTTTAGTATATAGGTGGTACCCCTGTATACTAAAGATTCTACCTTAGCATGTTTGTATGTTATGCATGTTAGTTTGTTTTTTAGATTATAGCTTGTAGTTTGCTGCTAGAAAATGTAGTTAGTGTTGGTGTTTGTAATTATTTGTGGTGTTGGTCTTTGAAGTGTTTTATTTACTAATGAAATATGTACTTTTCTTTCACGCTTTAAAACTGATCTTGGTCAAAACTTTGGTTCGCAGTTGCCTGGCGCCCGTTACTGACCAACGTCCGACTGGGTTTCAGGATGTTGTTGACCTTTGTAAAACCGACCTTGGTTGGTATGTCCTTTTCTTACACGCTATAACTAACCTTGGTCAAAACTTTGGTTCACAGTTGCCTGGCGCCCGTTACTGACCAACGTCCGACTGGGTTTCAGGATGCTGTTGACCTTTGTAAAACCGACCTTGGTTGGTCTTTGTAAAATTAATTTTAACTGATCAGTATGTTTCTCATCCTTTTCCTAACCCCTTACAAAAAGGTATGGCGCGCAAACCGACCTTATGTCAATACGGCGCGCAAACCGGTTGACATTACCCATCTTGCCCTCGAGAAACTTTTGCAAATACTCCCTGCAAACCATTTGTAACTTCCTTTTGTTTGGATAAATTAACAAAAGGTTCTGTTATCAGGTTTATTGCCTATAACTGTGACCTTTCTTCAAAATTCACTTCCCTAATACAGAGCGGGGAATAGAGCAGTTTGTGGTCCAAGTGGGAATCACTTACTGCTCTATTCCCCGTTTTGGCAACATGTTCAGATGACCTTGACCCACTTCGGGACTTAGAAAAAATCTTTGTTTGGTAAGATATTGGAAGATGTCTGAAGAACATCTTCAAGAATTTGGACTAACATCTGCTCCGAAGATTTATCGCGGTGAACAAGCAGTGAAACACTTTGTAGATGATTTGTATTACATTGCCTCTAAGGTGGAAGAACTCTACAAAATTAAAATACCGATGCAACCTATGGAAGAACACCAACTTCAACATCACAATTTGGCAACAACATGTTATCTGTGTAATAACCTATTTACACCAGATAACGTTAAAGTGCGCGATCACGACCATCTTACAGGAGCCTACAGAGGTGCAGCCTGTAACGCTTGCAACTTAAATTACAAAGTACCATCTTTTATACCCGTTGTTATACATAACCTTAGCGGATATGACTCTCATTTCATAATCCCGGAGTTAGGAAGAGATGATGGGGCGATAGATGTTTTGGCAACAACAATGGAAAAATTTATAAGCTTCTCTAAAAAGGTTGACAAAATAAAACTTAGGTTTATTGATTCGTTTAGATTTATGCCTTCTAGCCTAATGAAATTAACTGAGAATTTAAAAAGAGAAGATCTGATAGAAACAAGCAAAATTGTAGCCAGTAGTAAAATATATTAAATTTTCCTGTTGGAGAAAATTGTCCTTGTTAAATACAAAGCGGGGAATAGATCAGTTTATGGTTTAAAATGAAATCATTTACTGCTCTATTCCCCGTTTTGGCAAATATGTTCAATGACCTTGACCTAAATACAGAACTTTGTAGCCTCCAGCTACAATAGTAAATATAAAATGTAAAAAATAGTAAACTTAACGTAATACGTACCCCCACCACTTTTGCTAGGGTATAAATAGAGGGGCATTTGCAGCGTTTTTCATTATTGCGTTGACCCTTGTGTAGAGATCACACCTACATTATGCATCGCTGCAATATTTGTAAGACTTCATTTAAGGATGAATTTCTTTTAATAATTCATAAGGAACTAAAACATAACAACAACCATGATGAAGAATATGAAGAAGAAGAATTGAAGGAAATAGATCAAATGTTAGCCCAACACCAACATTCCAGACCAAGTGTTATTCAATATGCACAATCAACACCATCAACAACAGCTGCATCGAATTCTACGTTTGCTCTGTCTACACTTCACCGTCCTTCAACATCAATAGCTGCATCGTCTTCTACGCCTGCTATGTCTACACTTCATCATCCTTCAACATCAACACCATCGACTTCTACGCTTGCTATGTCTACACTTCACCATCCTTCAACATCAACACCATCAACATCGACTTCAACGCCTGCTATGTCTACACTTCACCGTCCTTCAACATCAACAGCTGCTATGTCTACTCTTCACCGACCCTCAACATCAACAGCAGTAGATGTGGAACTACACGCTCAAGCACTACCTGGTAAGGTAGTAACACATTTTAAAATTGACAACGTAAAATTACAACTTGAAAACTTTTTACATAACGCCAAAGAATTAGTAACCAAAACACTAAAGAATGAACAAAAAAGATTAAATTTTATCAAATTTGGACTGTTGCTAGATGCCATATTCACTAACATTCAAAACGAAACATCACCAAGAGGTTTCATGACAAAAAACCGAACCATCATGGCTGCGTCAGATATTGAAAAGATCGTAACAGAATGCCTTGAAGAACTTTTGACGAAACTACAAGAGCATGAAGGAAGAGGATCTGGATGGACTTTATTAAGTATAACAAGTCTGGATGTTAGAGTTCATAAACACGGTTATGGAATGAGAGGAAGTAGCTATATCCCTCTACCTCAAAAATTATGAATACCAAATCCTGTATTAACGTGCAAAATGAAAATAATGAATGTTTTAAATATGTTATGTTGGCCAAATATGTAAAAAACCATCCGGAAAGACCAAGTCAAGCATATGAAGAAGTTCAACACAAGTATAATTTCCAGGGAATGACTTACCCTGTTGCAATTACTGATATATCAAAATTTGAAAAGCAAAATCCGTCGGCTTCAGTCAACATATTTGGTTTGGATTCGTCAAATAATGTGTATCCCTTGCGCATAACATCGAATGAGCGCAACAATCATACTGACCTGTTATTAATCAATAAAGGAGAGATATCACATTACGTGTATATAAAAGATTTTGAAGGGCTCGTATGTAAACAGTTAACAAAACATAAAAGTAAAATCACAACATGTAAGAGATGCTTTTGCCACGTGAGCAAACCATTAAGAAGAGGAGGTACAGAATGGTTAGTAGAACATCAAAGGTTATGTAGTGGAAACTATGAGGTAAGAATTAAATTGCCACATCCCAGCAGAGCGGAGATAAAATTTGATAAAGTAAATCACCAATACCCTGTTCCATTTGTTGTGTACGCGGATTTCGAAGCATCCTTACTTCCAATTGAACAACAAGAAGAGGATATCACAAAAAGAAGCAAATATCAAAAACATGCACCAAACAGTTATTGTATACTAACAAAATCCACGTTGTCTGAAGAACATCTTCAAGAATTTGGACTATCATCTGCCCCGAAGATTTATCGTGGTGAACAAGCAGCGAAACACTTTGTAGATGAGTTGTATTACATTGCCTCCAAGGTGGAAGAAATCTACAAAATTAAAATACCGATGCAGCCTATGGATGAACACCAACTTCAACATCACAATTTGGCAACAACATGTTATCTGTGTAATAACCTATTTACACCAGAAAACGTTAAAGTGCGTGACCACGACCATCTTACCGGAGCCTACAGAGGTGCAGCCTGTAATGCTTGCAACTTAAATTACAAAGTTCCATCTTTTATACCTGTTGTTCTACATAACCTTAGTGGATATGACTCTCATTTCATAATCCCGGAGTTAGGAAGAGATGATGGAGCAATAGATGTTTTGGCAACAACAATGGAAAAATTTATAAGCTTCTCTAAAAAGGTTGGCAAAATAAAACTTAGGTTTATTGATTCGTTTAGATTTATGCCTTCTAGCCTAATGAAATTAACTGAGAATTTAAAAAGAGAAGATCTGATAGAAACAAGCAAAATTGTAGCCAGTAGTAAAATGGATCTGGTTCTTAGAAAAGGAGTCTTCCCCTACGATTACATCGATGGACTGCATAGATTTAATGAAACATCACTTCCTCCACCAGAACAATTTAACAACAAACTCAATGAATCGGAAATTTCACTTGAAGACTATCAACATGCATGTCGAGTATGGAACGAGTTGGATATGAAGACTTTGGGAGAATACTCAGACTTTTATGTAAAACTTGACGTGACTCTTCTCTGCGATGTTATGGAAGAATTCCGAAGAACCTGTTTTGCAGCATACGGTTTGGACCCTCTACATTCGTATACATCTCCAGGACTAGCTTGGCAAGCAATGCTAAAAGAAACAAAATGTAAACTCCAGCTGTTAACAGATATAGATATGGTTTTAATGGTTGAGTCGGGTGTTAGAGGTGGATTAACTCAAAGCGTGACTAGACATGTTAAAGCCAACAACAAATATCTACCTGACCATGATCAAGAGAAACCTTCAACGTACTTGGGATATTTCGACGCGAATAATCTGTATGGATGGGCCATGTCGAACCCACTTCCATTTGACAACTTTAAATGGGTTGATCCCGACTGTATTGGCGATATTTCACAAATTCCAAAACATGGAGATACCGGATATATTTTGGATTGCGACTTTGAATATCCAGAACATTTACACGATCTTCATTATGACCTTCCACTCCTTGCAAGAACAGAAATTTCACCAACTGGAAAACACCCCAAATTAATGATGACCCTTAACAATAAACAACGATACGTAGCTCATTATTGGGTTGTTCAACAAGCTATCGAATTAGGTTTACGTCTTACTAAAATTAATAGAGCTGTGGAATTTTCCCAATCGTGCTGGTTGAAACCGTACATAGACTCGAATACTACCAGAAGAGCAGCTGCTACATCAGCCTTTCAAAAAGACTTTTTT
This sequence comes from Allygus modestus, assembly GCA_963675035.1. Taxonomy (NCBI): domain Eukaryota; kingdom Metazoa; phylum Arthropoda; class Insecta; order Hemiptera; family Cicadellidae; genus Allygus; species Allygus modestus. The sequence continues at coordinate 299,216,112 of OY776112.1, forward strand.
AAATTAATGAACAATGCGATATTCGGTAAAACATTAGAAAACAAAAGAAGACATAAAAACGTTAAACTTGTTACAGATCCGAACAAACTACAGAAACTCGTACAACAGCCGAACTTTAATACATCTATAATTATTAATGAAAATCTTGTAGCTGTATCTATGAAGAAAACAAGTGTGAAGATGGATCGTCCTTTGTATATAGGAATGTCAATCCTGGATATCTCCAAGACTCATATGTACGATTTTCATTACAAAAAGATGGTCACCTTTTATGGACGAGAAAACATCGGCATCTCCTACATGGATACAGACGCTTTTATATATTGGATAATTACTAACGATATGTATGAAGACCTTCGGACATTTGATTACAAAAACGACTTTGACTTTTCCGACTATCCAAAAGATCATCCAAACTACGACAATGACAGAAACAAAAAAGTGCTTGGCAAATTTAAAGATGAAGCCAATGGTGTTATACTTCAAGAAATTGTTGCACTAATGTCAAAATTATATTCTTTACAATTAAATGAAAACCAAGTCATTAAGAAAGCTAAAGGAGTAAAAAGTTTGTATTTAAAGAAGAATGTGCATTTTAATCACTATAAGAAATGTTTATTTGAAGATCAAGATATAACAGCAAAATTCAACACAATCAGAAGTTTCAACCATCAGCTGTACAGCGTGACGGAAGTAAAAAAAGCTCTCTCTTCAAATGATGACAAACGCCACATCCTTGCAGACAACATCCACACTCTACCATTCGGCCACTACTCCCTCAACCCTATTGACGAGTAACCCTTTCATCGTCCTACATCCCTTTTCCTTTTCCTTTCCGTATAAAAGGGGGAACACAGCAGTATTTTGCTGTGTTCCCTCTTTTATACATTAGTTTAGAATGACCTTGACCTATATAAGCAGATTTATACAAAAGAATATTTAATACCATATCAGCTGTCTTCGTGAAACCATCATGTCAGACCTGAAGGAGAAGATTATTAATGAACTACACAAACCTGCAAGAATAAAGTTTCCAAGAAGAAATACTGTTATAAAAGGGATAAATGATCTATATCAAGCGGATTTAATTGAAATGCGACCGCATAGCAGAATAAACAAAGGATTTAAATATATACTCACAATTATTAATTGTTTTACAAAAGTTGCAGACGCTTTGCCTCTAAAGGACAAGACTGGTAAAAGCGTAACAGAAGCCATGGAAATAGCTATAAAAAGAGATAAAAACAAAATTAAACATTTACAAACTGATGATGGAACAGAATACTTTAATACAAACTTTGCACAGTTAATGAATAAATATAAAATAAATCATTATTCTACAAATTCAGAGAAAAAAGCAGCTATTGTAGAAAGATTCAATAGAACCTTAAAAGGAGCACTCTATAAACAATTTTCAAAAAGAGGTTCTTACGTATGGTATGATGTTTTACCACAATTAATAAATGATTATAACAACAGGTTTCATAGAACTATTGGTATGAAACCTAACAAAGTAAATAGAAGAAATGCAAAAGATGTATTAAAACGCATAAAGAAAAATACAAAGCCTAAAGTAGAAAAAATGCAGCCAAGAAAATTTAATGTAAGTGATAAAGTACGGATTAGTAAATATAAGGGAGTGTTTACCAAGAAATACCTCCCCAATTGGACGAATGAAGTTTTTACAGTGTATAAAGTGCAACCGACTGTACCTGAAACGTATATCTTAAAAGATAACAAAGGAGATTTGTTGCAAGAAGCATTTTATGGACATGAAATGTTAAAGTCAACAGTAGGTGATGTATATCTTGTTGAAAAAGTGTTACAAAGAAAAAAGGACGCAGTTAAAGTGCGGTGGTTAGGGTTTAACAAAACTGAGGATTCATGGATACCTATAAAGGACTTGGTGTAATGCAAGCAACTCATTTTATCGTTAACCTTTGAGCAGGATGGAGATTATTCACCATAAAGATCGATTCAATATTAATAACATAGATGATTTAACTGTGGATAACGTTAATATCAACAATGGTAAACACGGTAGTTTATTTCCAAACACTGTTCGATGTATAGTAAGTGGCCCCTCAAACTGTGGAAAGACCAATGTTGTCTTTAATTTGATCACTAATCCGCAGGGATTACGGTTTAATAACCTATATATTTTTTCAAAGTCCCTACAACAACCAAAGTATCAATTGCTGGATAAAATCCTATCTGATGTGTCCAATGTTAATTTTTACAAATTTAACGCTAGTGATAGCATTATGCAACCAAACGAAGCGAAACCGTATTCTGTATTTATATTTGACGATGTATCTTGTGAAAATCAGGATACTATTAGAAACTACTTTGCCATGGGAAGACATAATAACATCGATAGCATATATATAGGACAAACTTATAGCAAAATCCCAAAACAACTTATCAGAGATAATGCAAATGTTTTAATTGTATTTAAACAAGATGATACTAACCTAAAACATATATATAACGATCATGTAAATGCTGATATGGCATTTGAAAAGTTTAAAGAGCTTTGCGGAAAAGCATGGGCGGAAAAGTATGGATTTCTGGTTATTATGAAAGATCAAGCTATAAAAGACGGCCGTTATAGAATAGGTTTTGATAAATTTGTTTTACTACACTGATTAGCGGTATTACTGTACAAGTCGTCAAGGTGTGAAGATGGTTAACCAGGAAAAGCTACTAAAAGAAATAAAATCACTTAGTGATTCTATTAGACAAAAAAACCGAGCTTTAAAATCAGGTATAAATGAAAGAGAGCAATTTTTAGAAACAACATTTAAACCTGTTACTGAACCTTTAAAGCGATTAGCACAAAATATGGAAAAACCTTCAATTCGCTTCGAAGGAGACAAAATGCTACCAATTTCCAAATATGAAGAAGAATTTCAGAATGATGAAAGTTTTGACCAGTTACAAACATCTGAAGAAAGCGACGAGTATGAAGAAAGCGGAGATATAGGAGATTTAAGGAAAAAGAACATTGCAGGAGATACAAGTACAGAAGATACAAGTGCGGAAGATACAAGAGCAGAAGAAGAGGATATCAACCCATCCAACTTAAGCAAATTAGGCACAGATATTATGTTTAAAGGAACACTTGGAAGAAAATATACATTAAAAATGTTACATGGCACACATGCTAATCGAAATTATCATACATATGGAGCTAGAATAGAGGATAAAGGATTAATGATTGGAGATAGAAAGTTAGATATAAACGAAAATGATGATATAGTTATTGGTGATAAGAAATATAAAAGTACAACAGGTTTGTTTGAACTCATCTTTAAAAATAATCCTGGTAAATATACTAAAAAGGATTTACAATTGTTTAAAAATATACTAGAGTATACAAATGCACATAGAAAAAAATATTCCCAAGAATTACCTATTCATAGAAACAGGTCAATAAAATACACAAACATTATATCTAGTCTTTTCCCCTCGAAATCAAATAAAGCTCCAATTAAAAGAAGAGCTTTATCTTCTGCTGAATTAAATGTTTTGCATAAAAAAAGAAAAACAACTGATCCTACTACATCTGGAAGGGGATTATTAAAAAATTTGTATAAAACCAATATAATATATTACAACGATATAAATAAGTTAGTTGATCGAATGAGGTTATTACATGAAGCTATGGAAGCCGGGCACACTGGTTTAGAAAACGAATGGGTAGCTTTGGTTGATGAACTGCGAAAACGAGAAATAATTGTTCAGTAGACGTATATATATATATATATATATAGTAAGAACCTAAACGATAGCGATTCAGTTACATCATGAGTGTGGACAAGTTTGGACGGTATTCCGAGTTTGGAGTAAAATCTGGATATAGTGAAAAAAGAGCTGGGTTTCCGTTAACACCTGATGGTAATTATAATTTTGAAGGAAAAGTAATTCAAAATGTTGGTGATCCGCTTTTGTCTTCTGATGCGGTTACGGTACAATACATGGATAAAAGAACCCCAATTGTACACGAAGACCATTGGGGGTTTTCCGGTAAAAGGTTAAGCAATATAAAACATCCCATTTATGATGGTGAAGCAGTAAATTTAGCGACTTTAAAATTGTTAACGATTTACAAAAAGAATGAAACTGATACAAGCTATGATGTAAAAAAATTAAAATTGTCAAATGTAGGTGATTGTGAGCAGGATGGAGACGCTGTAAATAAGAAAATATTTGATATAGTACACAAGAAATGGACTACAGAATATGAAAAACATATGGAAAGGTTTGGTGCAGCTTTATTTAATTATATCCATCGGGCTTCAGGAAGAGCTGTAGCTTCAGATGTTGACAGCCACAACTATTTAGACTGGAAAAAGATACACAATCCAGAAAAACCTAATCAATTAGATAAACCGTCTGAGCCTTCTAAAGCCAAGACATTAGGAAAGGGGGATCAAGTGAATGTGATTAATGAACCAACAGAAAACGATGAAGATTACATAAGAGAAAAAGAATTTAAATACCCATGATAAGGGATAAAGCATCAGTCATATTCGAGAGCTGATACAGAGAGGATGATGGAATCCAATATTACTGCGTGGAGTTTAATATCTCAAGAGCCGAGATTTCCCCAAGGAGTGCTGACAGATGGTTTTGTTCAACGGTTTGATAGATATATGGATTGGGAACAACTTTCCATACACTACCTCTTCACAATGACTATGTTAAGAATTTATTTTCACAGAGTTAACTGGATTCATATTTTACAAAGACAACAGTTTTCAGAAGACTTCCTTGTAGAGATGACATCAAATTTTAATAACTGTTGGGAAGTAATAAGTAAATATCAAAATCTCTCTGAAAATTACATTGACAATTTTAAAGATAAACTAGACTGGAATGTGTTATTTAATTATCAACGATTAAGTGGCAAGTTTCTAAGGGAACATGACAACTATTTAGATTTTATTAATTTTACCGAAAACAACGATACCATCACCAGCGGAGAAACATTTGAAACATCTTCAATTACACCTTATTTCTATTTTTACTACTTTTATTTATTATGTCTACATTTAATTAATTAACCCATTTCTATATAATAAATGGATTTTAAACAGTATATATAATACAAGAAGCCAAGACTAATATTACATTCATTGTAAAACATTTATAGAGTGCACCTACTGATTGTAAGTTTGGCTATAAATAGTCATGCCGAGGGCTAAACGCATCAGTCATAATCGAGAGAGATTACAGAGAGGAAGGGGAATAGCATCAACAGCATTTTCTCTATTAAGTAAACCGGTTGGAGCTATAGTTAACAAGGCGATTGATTTATTACCTGTGGAATTACATTTACCTGGAGGATATCAATATTGTGGTCCTGGAACCAAATTAGAGAAACGGCTTGCTAGAGGAGATCCTGGAATAAATAAGCTTGATCAGGCTTGTAAACAGCACGATATAGCGTATTCCAAATTTGGTGATACAAAAAATAGATCAATAGCAGATAGAGCACTTTCTGAGAAAGCTTGGCAAAGAGTAAAATCTAGTGACGCGAGTATTGGTGAAAAAGCAGCGTCTTTAGCAGTAACAGCAGCAATGAAAGCAAAAACTACGTTTGGAGGAGGAAAGAGAAGAAGGCGTGGGAAAAGACCCGCTAAGAAACAAGGAGGTAATATCAGAAGAAAACGTCGATCTACTAGTGGTAAAGGTAAAAAGAAACCAACAATATGGTCAATGATAAAAAAGGGAGGAGGACTATACCTAAGACCGTATCGTGTGTATTAAATAAGAAAGAGCAATTAATAATTAAAAACAAAGAATTAACCAATGAAGAACTGATTACATATGCTTCTTGTTTGAAAATCCCATTTTTTAGAGGAGTATTTATGAAAGATGAATTACCGGTTAAAATGTGGAAAAATGAGACTGGTATAGTAAATTTGGATAATAGTGAAGGATTAGGCACTCATTGGGTGTGTTACAAGAAACTTGGTGAAACGATTTATTATTTCGACAGTTTTGGAAACCTTCCACCACCGAAAGAACTTCAACAATACTTTCGTGCGGCAGAAAATGTTTTTTACAATTATACAAGAAAACAACCTGATGATACATCCATTTGCGGTCATTTATGTTTAGACTTTTTAGCTAAAAGTGTTAGTCAACTTTAAGATGTCTTCGTATACAGTGTCATTAACCGGTAACTCATGTACTTTGCGCAGTATTCTGTTTCCAGCGCTACGTTTGCAAAAAGGAAGACTATGGGAAGCCGCATTATTGGATTTAACAACATATAACTCTATTCCAAACGTTAGTGAAGGAATTAATAACAAAATACATTATTACAAGACAAAAGATAATAAAGGAAAATATTCAGCTTTGGAAGAATTCAGTTTACCAACAGGAGCTTATGAAATTGATAATATAAATGAAGTTATACAAAAACATATGGGAAAAGAAAATATAACGATAAAAGGCAATAACAATACAATGAAAGCCGAAATTACTTCTAAGTATTATATTGATTTTGGCCAAGAACGTTCAATTGGTAGTTTATTGGGGTTTTCTAAGGAAACAAAGGTATTAGAACCTAATACAACTCATTCTGGGAATAGAACTGTGACGATCATCAAAGTAAACAGCATAGACATTACATGTAACATTATACAAGGATCCTACAGAGATGGAGAAAATCGGCATATATTACACACATTCTACCCATCAGTCGCACCGGGTTTCAAGATAGTAGAAAAGCCTCAAAACCTTGTGTACCTACCGTTAAACACCAGTTTCATTTCAGACATCGTGCTGAACATAGTGGATCAAGACGGAAACCTTATTGACTTTCGAGGAGAAGCTATTACTGTAAGAATACATATAAAATCATCCGCTTAGATAATGGGGTTATCATTTAAAAAGAGAGAGCCAACCAGCAAAGAGGTCAGTAGCTCATCAGCTGTAGAAGGATTAACAAGTGACAACATTCGTTTTCTAGAAGAAATTGGATTAAAAGTCATTAACAATGGATATACTGGATATAGCGCAGGGCCCAATATTCGACGAGACCTTATGGGAAAAGGAATATCACACGCACAACCCTTACGCTTCGTCCAAATTAAACAATAACGATGAAATTAGGATTCCTATACAACAACAAGACATTTATACTCTTCCATGCGAAAGTTATTTATATATTGAAGGAAAAGTAACATAAGCTGACGGTACTGTTGGAACCACTGTTCCGTTCATAAATAATCCTATGGCATTTTTGTTTGACGAGATTAGATATGAAATTTCAGGAGTTACAGTCGATTCAACAAAAAAGGTTGGAATTTCCAGTACATTAAAAGGATTAGCGTCTTTAACACCAAATGAGAAGAATCTGTTAGCTGTTGCAGGATGGGTTGCACCAGACAAAAGTATAATTACTCCTGACGCTTCGGGAAACTTTGATTATTACGTACCTTTAAGATTACTTTTAGGATTTGCTGAAGATTACAGAAGAATAATAATAAATGTAAAACAAGAACTAGTTTTATTAAGGTCATCAAACGATATTGATATAATTAAAGCATCTGCTGGAACAACTGAAGCCAATTTAGACTGGAAACCAACATTAGACAAGATTGTTTGGAGAGTACCACATGTGCGACTAAATGATGAACACAGGATTACATTATTAAGAAAGTTAAAATCCGATCGAGACATTGTAATGCCATTCAGAAGCTGGGAGTTTCATGAATACCCCGTTTTACCTACAACACAACGGCATACATGGACTGTAAAAACTTCTACTCATTTGGAAAAAGCGAGATATGTAATATTTGGATTACAAACAAAGAAGAAAAGTATAATAACTGAAAATGCTGGTGAATTTGACCATTGTAAATTAACAAACTGTAAAGTGTTCCTGAATTCACAATTCTTTCCCTACGACAACTTTAATATTTCTTTTGATAAAAAAAGGTACAGTGTTTTATACGATATGTACGCTAGGTTCCAAAATTCATATTACGGCAAAACAAATACACCTCTACTATCTCCCGTACAGTTTGAATCGAAAGCTCCGATTGTTGTAATTGATTGTTCCAAACAAAATGAATCTGTAAAATCGTCTAGTGTTGATATAAAAATAGAAATGGAATTTCAAGAAAACGTACCTGCAAATACATCTGCGTATTGTTTAATTTTGCACGATAAAATTGTTACATACACACCGTTGACCGGTATTGTAAAGACAGTATTGTAAAACGTTGTACCACCACCGGCACCGCCACTGTCGCTAACCTATAAATAGCGGAGCAACAATGCAGGTCTTCAGTTGATCGTCTATCGTCGCATGGGTAACATCTTCTACAAAATGAGTTCTCCATCTGTTGTACAAGGTGATGCAGAGGTAGCACCGTTATTGGAACGTGATAATACTAGTGAAGAAGAAATCATCAAGGAAATAACTGCATTTTTAAAGTTTGGTAAAAGAGATAGAGAGGAGGAAAGTAATGCAGAACCATCAAAGGTAGTACCAAAGAGGAAGAAGAAAGTTGAAGAAAATATTCCTCCTCACATTTTAACTGAAGTTTTTTTGCGAATATTTTACCCCATCTCAGCATGCATCAGTAAAAGTGTATCAGTTGGATTGATGAAGTCATTGGATTATTCCCCTACAGTAATACTACACCATGGAACAAAAAAGGTTTTATTTTCGCAAAATGCTTGGGAGTCATTTTTGAAACATGTACATTTAATAGAATGTTATTTAACTAACAGTTTGTGTGGAAGGAAAACACATATTCGACTTTTGGATTGTGACAATGAAATCGATATTGTTAAACATCGTGGACAACTACAAGTGCGAATTAGAGACTTGACTCAACATGAAAATAAGATTCTACTGTCACGTGAAGAATTCTACGTTTTAAACTACGCAACAGAACCTATTACAAGGTACATGAGACAGTTGGTATTTGCAAGCGCTATTATTAAAGAATATTTGGTCGATACTTTGGAAAAACAACCTGATAGCACCATCGTGTACGGACCTGTGGATACATCTATTTTTAATAGAATACCTCATGAAGTTTGCATGTGGAGAAAGTTAAAGGATTTTGAACCACTTGTAGAAATCGCTACAGAAGCTACAGAAGAAACAACACAGGAAGAAGAAACGGAGAAACAAGAAGAAGAAAACGAAACACAAGAAGAAGAAGAAGTTAAAAAAGACTAAAGTTTGACTTAGTAAAGAAGAACACACGTGGGGTAGGCCTATTGGGGACGGTGCCCACGTTAAATATACACCAACGCGCCTGCAACTGTACGGCCTGGTATTTAACCTACCGTGGTGTGGAAAACAGTTTAGTTGATCGCTAGGTGCCATGATGAGCGGAGGGGATGAAGAAGTGAGTGTAAAGCCTTGTGTAATAGAATTTCAAGCATTTCGAAATAATGATGATAGGTTTATTATCAAGGAATTAGTAATTTTAGACTTGCTTACATTTGTAGCCTACCCATTCATGTTTGATGCTCCTTTTTCTTTTAACAAACTTAACACCAAAGCAAAAAGTACAAACAAATGGATAACAAACTACTTTCATCACATACATTGGTATGAAGGATTTATAAGCTACAGTAATCTGCACAGTATTATGTTTAACTTTTGCAAACAATATTCACATATATACACAAGAGGATTAGAAAAAAAGAACTGGATACAAAAGTACACGCACGGTGATGTTTTCGATATAACTATTAGTAAGGACTTTAACATTAATCTCGGTAATATTTGTGTCGCTGCAAAAGATCTTAAACACGGCCAAACAAACTGTGCATTATACAACGCGTATCGTTTGGCTGCTTACTTGAAACAAACGCAGGAATGTGGTGGGGGTAGCGGAGAACAGAAATGTGGTGGGGGTAGCGGGGCCTATAAATACGAGGAGACAGCACCGCTCCAGCACGAGTATTATTCGAGACTCCGAAGAGGCAACATCACAGAAGACACCACAACCACCACTGACGAAGATGGCATCACAACAGTTTCTACAAACACTGGTTGATCAATTCAACACTCATTCAAAATCCGACCTTCTGCTAACTAAAAAGTGTTCAGAACTAAAAGAACAAAAACACTACATTATTCATAACATCAAGAAAGTGGAAACCACACATGGAGAAGCAATTCTAGTTTCATTGAGCGAAGGACCTTTCTCTCCAGGAGATGAGCCGAAGTTTCAAGTATTTCTTCCAAAACGATTTGTTCAACTGCTACAACATGAAGATTTGCGAGATATTCAACCGGGGACGTTGTATTTGGTATCACACGGTGTAAGCGGCAACAACTCGACGGAACTCACTCTGCACATCACGCATCCTTGTACATAATGTCTTTGTTTGTATTTTTCTGTTTGTATTTCTAGTCATCAATGTTAGACTTAAGCTTATTGTATTGTAAGATGTTTGTTTAATAAAGAAAATAAAAAAAAAAATAAATAAAAAAAAAAAAATAAAAAAAAATAAAAACAGCAACACAGCAGTATATTATTTTATATACTGCTGTGTTGCTTTTTTTAAATTCAAATGGATGACCTTGAACTTTCATTCAGGGTTAACTTATGAAGAGGTATAAAAGAGAGGGAGCAGTGAAGTTAGTCTCAGTCTTGTCTAACACACGCTGCAGCTAACATGTCGGTGCCACCTATGAACAATTTATTTTTCGATAACAATTTGAAGACATATTGTTGCGAGTTACAATGTTTTAAAATACCAGGCGATCAAGTTGACGGGAAAGCTTGTCGTAAGTGCAAGTGTTTCAGCTATTGCATATGTAGATGTAAAACGTATCAAATGAACCGACAAGATAAAATACAAGAATTACGCCGAAGGATTGCATTACTGTGGCGGCGAATGTAGTAGCAACCATCTGCCTCGCACCAGCTGCCACCTGCCGCCTGCCATCTGCCGTCCGCCATCTGCTCCGCCCCACCACACTTTTACCCCCACCATTTTGTTTGATACCAAAACGCTAGCTAGCGAGTAGTCAGTACACCTCCGGCTCTCGACCGGTGAACATCGAGCTCTCTGTTGAAATGTCCATCAAAATTAGGTGTATTCATTATGACTCTATTCATCTGGCGACTTTCCAAGACCTCGAGGTTTTTAATGAAGAGTTAAGACTTCTCATTGCGTCCGGCTACGATTTATCTTTGGAACTTTACGCATCAAAAAACAACATGGACTCTGCGCAGGAATCGAAGTATCTACCGTCTTTCATCAGAAAGCGAAGTGATGGCCGCAACTCGTCCGGATCAACAACATCGATGACAACGAACAACGGGGAACTATTGTAAACATAAATTATTATAAACATAACTTATTGTAAATAAAAAGAAAAGTAAAAAATAAAGTTAAATAAAATAGTACTACCTCACACTCGTATCATTCGATTGCTTCATTCGATTGTTTTCATTCGATATTTTTATCGAATGAAAACTATCGAATCACAATCGGATTTTACGAGTGCGAGGTAGTACTTTTTTAAAATTACCTCCCAGTGACCTTGAACTTTAAACTTTCCCTCATTACGTCACAAAACCGCCTACGTCACTGGCTCAGCCTCAGATGACGTCTTTCATGACTCAGCACTTCCGGTCACGTGACCGGAAGCTGTCAATCACTTGGCCCAGAAGCCCCAATTGCCCACTACTGATGTGCCTGCTCCTGAAAATATTTAACGTCCAAGCAAATTATTTATGGTGTTCAATGCTTATTTTTACGGATAAATTAATACTTTAATACCATACCAAATGTAGAAAAATGTGTTCCTTTTGAACATGTTATTCTTATCTAGATATTACTCACAACAAATTAAACGCTATTAATAAGAATTTTCACTAATCTATTTATGTAAACAAGTGTAAACTTCCTTTCTTGCTCCACTGTTGTAATTTCGGTTTTCAGAACAAATTTTGTGTCACGTGCATTTTACCCATCTTCTTTATTGAGGCTTTATACCACGTGTTGCTGATTCAATAACGTTAACATTTAACTCACATCCATGTTATAGCTTCATCGTCAAAGAAGTGTAAACTAAAAATTAAACGTTCTTTTATAAAATCCTGGTTTCAAGTAACAAGAATAATCTACGTATGTATTGTAACTTTTAGTTTCCCACCATGAAAAGTGAGTAAAGTTTAAATGGAAAAATTAATACTGCATTTAAAGGGTGGTTTAATATTCAGTAGTAAGCTGCGTTGTAATCGTTCGCTATAGTGCAATACTGTGTAATGTAAGTCTTTCATTTCGTTGATAGAAGACGTACTAAAGATAAAAAAAGGGCCTGATTCATCACCTCAACCTCCCTCGGATATTAAACTAAATTTTTCTCTGTTCATTCATTATTGAAATTCTGTTAAATATATGTTTTTTTGTAACGTTTATAAATGTTTATGACTTGGAGTTATTGGTGCTGAACATTTGTGGAACACATTTTATAAAAGTATAATTTAGTATTGTAAATATTCACCAACTATTAAGAGATACATTACAATTCTTTTGGGGTAAGGCAGTGATATTTTTATGTTTGTTACTCGTATTATTTGGATATTATGTACATATTCTTGTCTGTTGTGTATTTTTCCCCATTATTTATGTTGGCAAAATATTCTTAGCCTCAAGCAGCGCATAAGATACACCCAAGGATTAAGGCAAAAAATATGTCCATGTAAAATATATCCTTTATTGATCGCTGTTTATGTTTAGAAACTGAGATGGTTTTAGAAAATTAGCGTTACTCGAAAGTCAAGCTACTCTGGTTTTGATTTTGACAAACCGTTTTTCGATTTAATTCCGTTTATAAAGATAAATGATATTACAAAACTGTGGAATACATAAAACCTGTATTACTACAAAACATTCTATGTGTACACAACCAGATTTTATTACCTGCATTCATGAAATGTAACGAATATAAAGGGACAGAGAAACTTAGAAAATTAAAAGAGAATGCTTTTCCGAAAGAAAGGAAGTGAGCACAATTACAGCCCGGGATATGCAGCTCCACCACTACACTTCCGGCCATTATTCCTCCTCTGTCGCTCTTTACTGCGAGCTTTATCACCTCGGTCTCAAGCTTTACTAGTTACCATAAAGGTTTATCGGGGATGGCACCTTTTTTTCCAGAAATTAATAGTTTTACTCACTTTTCCGTAATCGTACAGTAATTTTTCCCAGTTGTATAGTTCATTAGTATGCATTATGTATACTATATACATTGTATGTATTGCAATTTTTCCTCCAGACTTTACCCAAAATGCTAATGCATTTTGATGCGAAAAATAATTTGCTAATGCAGAGTTTTTTTGGGCACAGATTTAAAGGTTAAAAGGGTAAATTATATTCAAAGAAGGCAGATATATATATATATATATATATATATATGTAATTTGCTACTTACGTATGTGCTTTTATCTTTTCTCAACATTTACAAGGTGACAAAATAAGGCCGTCATTTTACCCAGAGTTAGATTTTATGCTTTCCGTTTCAGAAATACTGTAAATAGATTATGGGTTGTCACGCGAGCACTATTCTAAAACTTCCAAATATATAGAAATTTGTAATAATACAACATTTGTATTTCTAACCACTAATGGTATTCGTACACACGGGCAATAACAATTTTTAGCAAACGATATCTCCTAATTTTTCATATTTTACAAAATGTAAATTTAAGTTTTTTGTCACAGTATGTTATGTCCATTAAAACGCTAAAAGAACCTTTAACACGTCAACAGTTAGTGTTAGATATATGTAAATTTCGTTGCTTTATATTTAGAAGCTTTTGTAGGCCTATCTTATTTTGAGAGTAATTACCTCTTATATTAATTATTACAAATCCTCAAGATAGCGTTTATTTAATATTTAGAGTTAGCCTTCACTCGGAACAATATAATATAGTTGTAAGGTTATTTTGTAATGAATAATGCCACTTATGGCGCTTTCACTGTTGCACAAATGGATGGTGAGTAAAAATAATAATTACTATTATTTGGTACAGATGGCACGATTGCAACCTTGCTATCTTTTGTATGATTGTGTTTTATGGTGAACATACATCTTATGAAGGTTAACTTATAGAAAGTTTCCACTAAGTGTTTTTGTTGGTGGTGTTTTAAGTACGTCAGTTTGATTTATAACTAGCTGCTATGCCCGTGCTTCTCAACGGGGTGAAAATTTAGAGTAGAAAATTTGTAAACAAAACAATGACAATCTGTAGTTATATGATCCTTATAACAGCTGTTTATTTAAATGAATTGAATTAGGACAATACGCATGTGTCATAAACCTTAAGAATAACATGGGATCTTGGAAGTCCCGAGGAGCAGAGCCCTGAGAACATTTCTAAACGGCGATAGGCCTATGAAACTCTTCGGTACATAGACTACATTTGTGCAAAATTTCAGCAGAATTGGTCCAGCGGTTTTGGCGTGATGGAAAAATAGGCAGATAGACAGACACCACCTCATTTTTACTTTCTCCCACTATACGTAGTATACGGAGAAAGTATTGTTTTCGTCAAAATTTTCGAATTTGAGTTGTTAGTGGAAATATTCGTTTCGGTGCTCCCTGAACAAAAAAGTGTTTTTTACGAGATGTCTGTGTGTGTGTGTGTGTGTGTGTGTGTGTGTGTGTGTGAACTGACATGACCGCCCTTATGAGCATATTCTTCGGTTCCACACACCACTTCCGAGCATATTGCGAGCATATTCTCGGAAGTACAGACAGTGATTTTGCCTATCTCCGTAAAATAACGATCACGGGAGTACAAGAATCGTTCAAATCGGATCATATGCTCGGAAGGCACCTCGAGCCTAGTTCCGAGTGTGTTCGCCAGGGCCGCGCTGTAAGCAGTAACCATAGAAGTGTGTGGGCATTTTTGTCCCTTGCGAGCATATTTTTCGTGTGGGATGAATACACTTTGTGAGGATATATAAATTGAGGGGATAGTTGCGGTGTGTGACAATTGGGGTACTTGAGAGAATATTTTTTGCCATTGTTTTCACTTCCTGTACAGCGTTGCCAAGTTGTTCGCGCCGCTTCAGGTATAAACCAATTCTAACATATGGCTTTGCAACTGGATTTCGACTGATTTAATTTCTCTAGGTAAATTAAAACATACTAGGGGGTGGCCGTCAAAATTCGACAGATATTGTATCCGTCCTTATAAATTTTAAGGATGAGTAATCCAACAGTAAAAAGTGCAAAGTCTTCTAACGTTGGGAAAAACACATTTAAGCAAAGGGGCTTAAACACATTTAATAGTGTGTTGCTTGATGGCTCAATGGCGGATCAAGATCTTTTATTCAACACCAAAATTATATTTATCGGACCAATAGTTTTGGTTGGACGATTCACGGGAGATTCTTTAGAAAAATTAATATGGGCTCTTATGGGAGTAAAAAATGCAAAGTCGCCTTGCGTTGAGAAAAACACATGTAAACAAATGAAATTGCTTGATAACCCAGTGGCGGTTCAAGAGCTTTGATTCAACTCCAAAACGATATAATCGGTCTAGTGCAGCGGTTCCCAAACTTTGGGTCGCGACAGTAGGGTATATTGGACACTCCGACACCAGGAGGAGCAGGAGGAGCCCCCCCCCCGAGGTCTCGTCTGTGACACTTTGCGAATTTTTTTTTCGCGAACTTTTTTGCAAACTTTTTTGCGAACTTTTTTGCAAACTTTTTTTTGCGAATTTTTTTTTTTTGCGAATTTTTTTTTGCGATTTTTTTTTGCGAATTTTTTTTTTGCGAATTTTTTTTT